>CM076579.1:802744577-803344577 GCA_034641835.2 Pinus albicaulis
CATTTTGTAAATATATGTCACAATTATAATATCAAATGGCCTCTGCTTAACACCTTTGGAATCTAATTATTTAATACACTCAATAATATGATATAATGAAAGCCTTCACAATGCCATAAACTGATGATATCCGGATGAAATGAAAAGAAGAACTATAAAGGAAACTCAAAGTGATATGCTAAGAAACAGAATCTATCACTTTTAAGTTTTAGAGGAAATTCATGGAGAGAGAGGAACCTCGAAATAATATGTTGCAAACACAGAATCTATTAATTTAAAGTTTCATCAGGATTTTGTGAAGAAATAAGGGATGAGGTGAAGGAGCGCAAATTAAGGTTATTTAACTCTTACTCACAGATTTAATTAAGAGACCAACTGCTCCATTACTTCACTTCATTCAACGAGGAATAAACACAGAGCGAAAATGGAAAGACATATCAGCATCAAAAACTGCATGAAAATTGATCTTCTTTCATTTATTTCTCATAAAATCCAGTCCCAAATTAACAATCCTCTAGAGGTCCAAAACTTAGAACCCCTTTTCTTTATTTCTATCAACTTAAATACATCATAGTGTTTCGTAACTCCTGAAATTCTTGAAACTATTCGACTACCTAAACTGTTAATATTACTTATGCAATAATACTTGAGAAAACAAATTAAAACTGGAAATATTGTTCGTTTTGTTGAATATGATGTTGTTGATGTATCCTCCCGAAGTGCTGAGGTGACCTTTTTTTATATGATGTAGCGGCTGCACAGCTCTGTAACAATGCCTCAGTGCCTGACTTGACCCCGTTGTCATGCTTCCAACAGTGCCACTATACGTTCCTCTACCTGACTCTGCCTATTCCCATGTGCTTCAAACGCAGTCATCATGTTACCTACTACCCAACTCTGCCTCTTCTCCTTTGATCTGCGTCAGGTCACTTACCTAAGTCTCTCTGCCGTGTTTGACTATTTATTCATAGAATGGTGCACAAACCTCATAAGCACAAACTAGAAATCCTTTAGATTTCATCATGGAACCACATCGCGTCCGTGCCAACATCGCACTTCGCATTTTTTTGCCTTTAACTTTTCCTTAGCACTGATCTTTTATAACTTGCGATGTGCGTAGCGCGATTGGGTCCCACAACATGGTGACCAATCACGGTGCATTGCATATCAGCGAACTCAACAAATAAATTAAACGGTTAGACAATACAAATGCCAATGCGAAGTGCGAAGTAATCTCCATCGTAGATCTTCGCCAGATCTAACGGCCCCGCTGTATCGTCTCACACTGCCACCTCCCATCCTTGTCGCATCGCAACCAAAATACTTTACCTTGCGAAGTCTTAATGCTAAACTCTAAACCTACCGATGTGCGATATGCGTTGATTCATTGTGCCAACACGTGGCTCCTCCCTTTATCGCATCGTGTTACACAGCAATTTGTCACCGTCCCTGCAATTCCCCGTCCCACACATTGGAGGGCTTATTCCGTGACCTGTGAGTAGTGACATGACCTGAAACCACTTTCATGGCATCCCCCTGGACAAGGACATTCATTCCCTTGAAGACAATTCCTTGTGAAGAACCCTAAAAATATCCTTTTTGTCCTTGGCGTGACTAGACAGTTCATCCCTTGCACCAATGGGGGAAATCCTCCAAAGTCTTGGTGCATCTTTATCACGATGTTCCCTAGCGAGCTTAATAAGTGTTTTTTAAAAATAAATGGCGGAATATTGACTCCAACCAATTCCTGAACTGGTCTCTAAATTGAGTTGGGAGGTTTGGCTCTGGATCTCCATGTAGAGGAAGTGGTTTTCCACCTCTCATGGAAGCTTTTTTGAGGATAGGGTCAATCCCATGATTCTAGGGATCCCAACTCCCCTTCCACCATCTATATAAGCTTACCATTTTCCTTTGCAAGCTAGTCTCCAAGAGCCTTCATAGCCTAAAGGATGTTGCAAGAGCCTTGATAGTCCTCATAGAGCCAAATCAGTAGCAAGGAGATTATTGTCAAGACAACCAAAGAGATAGGCTTGTCCCATTCCCAACGAGCTTTACTGAGACATATTCCGTTATCGACCCGCCGAAGGAAGATTTAGCGTCAGAGCCAGGTTGTATCTTTCTTTGTATTGATTAATGATAAGCGACTTTGGTTATAGTTCCACCTGTATTGTTCATTGTGATCATGAGTTGTGTCTTCTCTGACTGATACATAATTGCATATATTGGGTTTTACGCTTGTGTTCGTCGTATTTCTTGTATGTGCAGGTGTTTGATCACGAAAAGCGGGAGAATTGTGATCTATCGGAGCAAGGAAACGGGAGCGCTATCTTCACTATGAACAACAGCGTTGGACTTAAGGTAGGTCTTCTTCACAATTTGGTCTATTGCAATTAGGGACTTGCGCCGTAGCGCGATACGATTGTTGCTAGACCCGATCTGGGCTAGTAGGGATCGCCTTTGTCCGCAGAGGGGATTTACCTCTACAACAAATTGGCGACTCCGCTGGAGAGACGTTGATTTGGAGTATTTTCTTGTCTTTTCGGTCGATTCTTAACTTTGCTTGCTTGATTAGCTCTTTTGGCTGGCTCCTTTCGTGTGTTTGGATTTTGTTTAGCTTCACCATCACTAGTATGTTTCTTGGATTGCTCTTTTTTATTTTTGCTTAGTAAACTCGACTGGCGCGCTTATTAGCCTGACAGTCGTGCCAATTGGCACATGTTGCCAGTGTATCACCCGCACCAATCCTGTTCTGGCACTAGATTCAGCCTTACAGTCGCGCCAATTCTGTAAGGTGCTAGGGTTTGCTCTATTTTGAGCTTTCTGAGCTTGATCTGTGATTTTGGTTTCATTTTTACGACTGCCTGAGTGTTCTGGAGCCTTGTTTGACTGACTGTGGCCTTCATCCTTTGATTGTTTGCCCTCTTCTATCGATTTTTCATTCTAGCCCTAGGACATCTAGGTGCTATAGTGTGTCGAGCCTCTCATGGGAGTTTTTGGTTTCTATTTGTTCAGTCAACTTTCTGATTGCTGCTCTGCATTCATTTGGTGGTTGTCTATCGTTTTGTTGCGTTGTTTGAGTGATTGGTTTCTTCCTCATTCGAATTCCGCCTTGTCTCGTTTTGGGCCTAGATTACATGGTTCATTTGAGTCTTTGAGATTCTCTTGGTTTTGAGGGATTGTTTTGTCGATTTGAGCTCTGATTGTGTGTTTGCATTGAGTGAAATTTGCTTGCTTTTACTCTTTTGCTTTCGCTTCTCAAATTGTTCATTTCATTAGTTTCATTTGTTTAGTGCACTTTGCTCTAAAACACTAAAAATACAAAAAATATCTTTTTCTCTTGATTAGTTAATGCAAATTGAAACTTTTCTATGTTATTAGTGACTTGTAACTCTGAAAGAAAAGCTTTTTAGTTTCCATTAGCTGCATTAAAGACATCACTAGTTGTTGTCTGGTCATTTTGTTATTGTGTGAAAAGTTCTTAACTCTCTCGTAATTAGCTGTCATCGAATGAAATGATATACTGTGGCATGTAGTGTGCATTTAGGAGGTTTTGAGACATAACACTCGCTAGGGCCTGAAAATTGAAACATAATTGACGATTGACATTAAAATTTATTCAATTTACACTAAGGTAGCATTGAAACATTAACAAAACATTTAGAGGTCTAGGCTAGAGACGTGTTCCGGTGTCGTTAAACCTAGTAGCTGTCGTTCGCCTCTTTGCTTTAGACAGCACTAGTACGGACTTGTGCTCCCCGTACCGTCGCGTATATAAAGGGAGACCCCACTAGGTTTCTATCCTTTATCCATAGGAAGCCGAGTCTGCCGCCCTATACCCGTGATACACCAGACACAGCATTCGGGGAGATTGCCTGCACGTACGTTAAGTCCTTGGTTGATTTCTCTTTTATTTTGAAACCAAGGTGTATATTGCAGTTCACGGTTATTTGGTACACCCTTTGCCTAGAATTCCTGAGCAGTCATTTTGATCTTATCTGACTCCTTAAATTTGAAAATATCACCAAGTGCTTGTCCTTTCATGCTTGCTTCAAAACTGAAAGAGATAGAGTCACCTTTCACCCGTTTCTTGACTCTTAAAACATGAAACGGTGGACTTTCTAAGTTTCAATGTGGTAAAATAAATCACTTGCGATCACACGCCCTTTTAGATTTTTCTTGTTGGCCGTTTGATTGTGTGCCTTGATTTTTCAGCCCGTGTGTTTGTTTGATCTTTTTCTCTTGTCATTATTGTCACAGTGGTGGAACCCTCAGTTTCGTCTACTAGTAGTCCAAATACAGACGATTCATTAGAGGCCTCTCAGTCCTCTGCTGAACCTCAGCAGCCTATCATTTCCGAGTTTCCCGGCGAGGGACCGGTTCTATCTGAGCTTCCCTTTGGAGGACCGGTTGAGTTCAATTGGCCCTTATCCGACGCTTGGTCTGGATTTGGAGTAGGGGAACATTTCCCTCCTCTTACATCGGGTTCACCTTTTCTAGTTGTTGTTATTCCTCCTAGTCCTCGTCGTTTGTTACGAGATCTTGCAGTAGGTTCAGATATGGGTGCATCCAGCCATTCTCCTAGTGAGGAAATCCCCACGTCTGGTGAAGATTACCAGTTGTTCCCAGAAGAAAACCCCGAGTTATCTGTCATGTCTTTGCCTGATCCCTCTCTTCTAGCAGGATATAGATCTTTGAGTCAAATCATGACCATCGTTACCTCTATGGGGATATCAACTCCCTCTACGAGGCCGGTTATTCCTTCATTGGGGATGTCTCCAAGGACACCCATCACGTCATCCCCTCAGGTCACTTCAGTTCCTATCAGGCCCACTGTCTGTGTGGCCGCATCTACACTTGTTATTACCACTCAGTCTGTAAGGACCACATCGCTTCCCGAAGACATCTATATAGCATATGTTATGTCGGAGAACATTTCTCCTGAGGAGTATCGATTATCCTTACAACAATCGAACCTCGAGGTCGGTCAATCCTCCCAAGATCCCAACTTTCCGTATTTTTCGCATTATGCACAGGATGGTACCCCCGTTTACATTTTTCCATATCAATACGATGAGCAGGGAAACCCTTTATGTTTACCCGCTCCCGAGGCTTATCTCCATGGTCAAGGTTTTCCGTCTAACCAGGCTGGGCAACCCTACAACCCGCAAGGGCAACCCTTCCAAGGCCAACCTTCGGGCCAACCTGGTTATCCTTACGACCCGCAAGGACAACCCTTACAAGGCTATCCTTCGGGCCAGCAGGGGTTGTTATACGGTCCACAAGGACAGTCCTACAACCCTTCAGGTCAACCTATCCAGCCTCACCCTATGGTCCAACCAGGGCAACCTCAAGGACCCACAGGTCAACCAGGGTACCAACCGGGGTCGTTGTACGGTCCTAGGGGGCAAGTCCAACCTTCTCAACCTATGGTGCAACCTCAGCAACCTCAGTATCCTATTGGTCCAAATGTTGCACAGCCAGGGCCCTCTTACGGTCCTGTTCCAAGTCAAACCGGTTATCAGGCACAACCAGGCCCCATTCCACCACCAGGCCAACCGGCCCATCCGGCTCAGCTTGGTGTCCCACATCAGCCAGGTCAACCTGCACAACCGGCGCAACCTGTTTACTCGAGTCAACCTGCTCAACCAGGTCAGCCTGTCCAACCAGGCCAGCCTGCACATCCTACGAACCCTGATCAACAGCCAATTTACTCGATGCCGCAACCAAATCAACCAATGCACCCTAATTATCAGGCTCAGCAGGGTCCCACCTATCAGCAGCATGCTCAACCCCAAGGCGGTTACTATTCTCAAGGTCAATCTCGACCAACTTATAACCTGCCCCAAGGTTCCCATTATTACACTCAACAACCCGGCTACACCTATACTCAGCAGCCAAATCTACAGACTGCTTAAACAGGGCCGACATATAATCAAGGTCCATACTCTGGTTATCAACCCCCGTACACTGGTTACCAATAGCCATATCAGACTGGTTATACACCCTATACCCCCTATGGTCATAATCCTTCGGGACAAAACCCATGGGGGCAAGGTTATGCTCAACCAGTGTGGAGTACAGGTACAGGTCCTTATCGAGGGCTTGGTATGCCTTTTAATCTGCAATTGCCATTTTTGGCTACCTTGGAACTACCGGACGTTTCTAAATTAACCAATGATCCAATTCTTCACAATCCTTATTGGGCCCTGGTTCTGACCAAGGTACTCAGCAACTGCCCTAGGTTTGAAGGTAAAGCTAGAAAGGACCCCCAAGCTCATGTAATGACCTACCATCTGTGGTTTTCATCTAATTCTTGGGTGGATGATTCAATTCGTTTACGTCTCTTCCATCGCACTCTTACCGGTTCTACCGTTAAGTGGTATATAGAGTTACCCCGTGGCATCTTTCAAGACTTCAATACGTTAGCAATGGCTTTTCTGACTCACTTCCAGTTACCGGTTCGCTATGAAGCCAGGATGCATCTCCTGACTTCTTTGAAGCAGGATAAATCCACCCACATATCTGATCATATTCATGAGTGGCGACGTCGTCGTAGACTAATCAAGTTTGATATACCTTATCAACTACTAACTCATTGGTTCACCACCTCCTTCGTTAACAAAATCACTCAAGATATTTCTATGGGGGCATGTGTGACTGAAGAACAATCCATCGCACGTGCCCAGTACCTGGATCTGGTGTACTCTCAATCTGGCACCCTTTATGATATTTTGAATGATGCTCCACGGCCGAGAACCTCTAAAGCACCAGCTACCCTAGCGGTAGATGGTGTTATTGGTTCTATTTCTCAAAATTCTCGAAAATCCTCAAATGGGAAGCAGAAATCCAATTCCAATAATTCTGCTCTTCCCGCTCCTCCAGATTCTGGGAAAACTGCGGAGGTCAACGTCGTTCAGGCTAATCCTACGAAAAAGGCCTCCAAAGGAAAGAAGAAGGGCAAAGGAAAATCCAAATCTGACGCCCCTAAACCAGAGTCTTCTAAACCTCTTACTGATGACGGTTCTCAACGTAAACCGAAGTACCCCTGCCTTATTTGTGAAGGAGATCATTATACCAAGGATTGTCCCTGACGATCTGAAATTATTCAACTTCTCAAAGGCTCCAAAGGGACTCTGGAAGTTCTCAAAGAACCGTTCCCATCTCAGCAGACCCAAATGGTTGAACAGCCTTCACCATCTACACCATTTGGGTCTCAGGTCTTTATGATGAATGGTGCTGCACCTATCTCAATTGCTACGTGTTCGAAGGATTATGTCGGATCACGCCAGGCAACTGGGAAGGAAGCCGTGGATGGCCCACCTCCTCCCCCTGTCTCTGGTCCTTTAGAAATTGAGAAGCCCAGCGCTGAACCCATTGTAAAGCCACCTTCTAAAGGTGTTCTGCGAAGATCTTCCTACAACCCAAATGCCCGTGCCGCTCAGCACTACAGTATTGTTGAGGATTTGGCACAGGCACCTTCTGCTATGTCCGCATTGGAAGTCCTTCAAAAGTTTCCCTTCGCAACGGAAAGCTCTGTTGTCTGCGATCGGTGGAATCGATCCCACTGATTCTAATCTTCTCATCTTCGACCTATAAAATTTTACACCCCGACTTCCGCATCAAATTGCTCTTGTGATACAAGTCGGGATCAATGGCCTCAACATCCATAGGGCCGTTGTGGATGAAGGTGCTTCTACCTGTGTCATGTCATCTGCCTGCTGGAAGGCCATTGGCTCTCCATCTCTTTCATCGTCTCCCAATGCCTTAGAGGCATTCGATGGTCGGGAATCAAAACCCCTGGGTGTTCTCGAGAGTTTGTCGATTACGTTACAAGGGAAGATAGTCAACGTAGAAGTAGAAGTGGTTGACACCAAGCTCAGCTACAATCTTCTTCTCGGCCGCAGTTGGACTCACGCCATGTTATGCGTGCCATCCACCCTCTTCCGACTTCTCAAGTTCCCTCATGAGGGCAAAATCGTTGCTGTGGATCATTTGTATTTCTTCACCTCATCCTCTGAGAAAAACGTTCCTTACGTGGATCAGATCCCCAATCCCCCTGACAGTGTAAGACCCAGTCTCTTCAAGGACCCCGTCCTCATGGGTATTTTCCCCGTGCCACCACTGCACACCGTTCAAGTTAATATGATCTCTAGGTCTGACGACCCATGGATCATCTCTTCGCCTGAACAAGTGACTGATTTTGGAGAATCGATGGCCTTAACTCCAGTAGAGATTAATTACTGTGAAATTGTCGCCACATCCGATCCTCCTCTTCCTCAACATGCTCCTTCGAGCATGGCTTTAGATATCTATTCTCAATCCCCTTGGCTCGGCGAGGCCGACTCAGCTGATCCTCTTAAAGAGATCTTCCCTTCTGATGAAGCCATTGTTGAAACAATGTCTCTTGAGGAGCTGCCTTGGAGCGATGGGCATCATCGTTCCTCCTTCATGCCCAGCCTGGGGGCAATGTCCGATTGTCTAGAGCATTTTTCATCTCAGGTTCCTACTCCACCTCTCCAGACACCCATATTAACTCATGAGGTCCTTTCGGAGGGAAACCTGAGCAACATTACTCAAACCATTATGATCGACATCTCCGTCGAACCGGGGATAATCGAGAACATACATGTGGGAGTGACTTGTTCTCTTGATGAGATACAAGTTTATACCTATCTTTTCTGTGAATTCAGAAACGTGTTCGCTTGGTCCTATGAGGAAATGCCTGGGATTGATCCTAGCATAGTAGTGCACGATATTCCTACCTATCTCAGTGTGAAACCCGTGCGCCAGCGCCTACGCCCAGTGCATCCTCACAAAGACGCTGCCATTAAAGCAGAAGTTGAAAAACTTCTGAACGCGGGCTTCATTTACTCGATTCCCCTCACAGAATGGGCCTCAAATATTTTCCCTGTAGATAAGAATCAGGGTACTATAAGAGTCTGCATTGATTACCGTGATATTAATCGGGCATGTCCTAAGGACAATTACCCCACTCCCTTCATAGATCAAATCATTGATGAATGTGATGGAAGTGAGATTTATTCCCTAATGGACAGCTTTTTCGGGTACAATCAGATAAATATTTTACCTGCCGATCAACACAAGACTGCATTCATCTATCCGTGGGGTACCTTTGCTTATAAAAATCTCTCATTCAGCTTAAAGAACGCTGGAGCTACTTTCCAGCGTGCTATATCTTACGCATTCCACGACATACGCCATATCGTTCATCCTTATCTAGACGATCTGCCAGCTCATTCAGCTTGGCGACAGGACCATCCTGAACACCTCCGCCAAATTTTCCTTCGTTGTAGACGTTATAATATCTGGCTTAACCCTCATAAATGCATCTTTTGCGTAGATTCTGGCCATCTTTTGGGGTTCATAGTCTCCAAGGATGGAATTCGCCTTGACCCCCTAAAGGTTGAGGCTATTGTCAATCTCCCA
This sequence comes from Pinus albicaulis, assembly GCA_034641835.2. Taxonomy (NCBI): domain Eukaryota; kingdom Viridiplantae; phylum Streptophyta; class Pinopsida; order Pinales; family Pinaceae; genus Pinus; species Pinus albicaulis. Next base: position 802,754,025 of record CM076579.1, read on the forward strand.
TCACCTTCTTCGTTACACCAATTGCAGAGTCTACAGGGAAAAGCTAATTTCCTACGACGCTTCATCCTGAACTACGCGGAAGTGGCCAAAGGATTCACGCGTCTTTTAAAGCAAAAATTTCCCTTTCATTGGGATGAGATTGCTCAACGATCCTTCGAGAAGCTCAAGACGTTACTCGTTAATGCTCCGTTGCTTCGTCCTCCAAACTATCACCGTGACTTCACTCTATACTTGGCCGTCGCGTTTAGCACCATAGCTATGGTTCTGGTGCAGGATGACGATGATGGAAATGAACACGTTGTTTTTTATCTATCACGAAATCTTCTCGACACATAAACGTGTTACGCTCACGTCGAGAAACTGGCATTAGCCGGAGTGCAAGCTGTGCAGCGGTTCCGCAACTACATCCTGTTGCGTACAGTAACCGTGGTTTCGGATTGCAACCCCATGAAGTACATTCTATCTTGACAAATACTGGGGGGCAAGTACTCCAAATGGATCGTCATCCTTAAGGAGTTCGATTTAGAGTTTACCACTGCTAAGTCGACCAAATCACTGGTTTTTGCGGATCTCACTTTCTCCCTCCCGACAGACTCCACCCCATCTCACTCCGAGGATCATATCCCGGACGAAACACTCTTCCTGATTAGCACTTGCGATCCATGGTACAACTACATCATTGTGTATCTTCAAACTTCAACGTTCCGGTCTGAGTTGACCAAAGATGCCCGACGTCGGATTCGGCATCAGTCTCAACCCGACCGCATTGTAGGAGATACCTTATACCGGGTTGGAGTAGATTCGGTGCTCCGCCGATGCTTTACCCTGGAAGAGGCTGAAAGAGTCTTGAATGACTGTCACAGTGGCGCCTGTGGCGGTCACATGTCCGAACATGCCACCGCCCAGAAGATTCTGCGCGCGAGCTACTTCTGGCCGTCGATATTCAAAGATTGTATTGTTGCAGTCCGAAAATGTCATTCGTGTCAAGTTTTTCAGCGCAAGATGCACGCGCCACCCCTCCCTCTGCACCCTGTCATTACCATAGGCCCTTTTGCGAAATGGGGCATAGATTTCATGACGTGTAACCCTCATTCGGCCGGGGGGCATGCATATATAATCGTCACTGTAGACTACTTTACTAAGTGGGTTGAAGCGATGCCTACACTAGCCGCCGACGGTAAGACAGCTGCCCAGTTTATTTTCAACCACATTATTGCACGTTTCGGGGTCCCTCAGGCCATTGTTACCGATCACGGCACTCATTTTCAAGATTACATGATGGCCGAGCTGACATCAATATTGGGCTTGCGACATGATAGCTCAACGCCATATTACCCCCAGGCAAATGGCCAGGTTGAGGTTGTGAACAAAGTTTTGGTCACAATGCTTCAACGGACAATTGGTATTCATAAGTCCAATTGGCATCTCCAATTGTTCTCAGCTCTATGGGCTTACCGGACATCAGCAAAGAGCGCGACCGGATTCACACCGTTCCAATTGGTGTATGGTCTAGAAGCAACTCTCCCAGTTGAATGTGAAATTCCTTCTTTAAAGTTGGCTGTGGAACTTTTGCCCGACACTTCTCCCGAAGAAGAACGTCTATGTATTTGGAATGGCTAGATGAAACCTGTCGTTTGGCTGCCTTAGTCATTGAAGCACAGAAGAAGCGGGTCAAAGCTCACTTTGATCAATCAGTTTCTCCACATTCCTTTGTCGAAGGGGACCTCGTCCTCCTATACGACCAAGTGCACAACAAACTTGGAGCAGGCAAGTTCCAACCCATGTGGCATGGGCCCTATATAGTAAAACGAGTATTGAAAAATGGGGCTTATCAGCTCATTTATTACGAAGGAGTTCCGTTGACGCAGCCTAGGAACGGGTTGTACCTTACAAAATACTACGCTTGAGTTATTTTTGGTGTGGTGTGTGTAGATAGGTGTGTATATTCATTTGTGTGCATGTGTGGTGTGGTGTGCGATGTAAGCATATTTCTGTTGATCGGGTCTTCCTGATTGTGTAGATGTCCATTACTCCGTTTGTTGGATTCGCGGATGGTGCCTCCCGCAGTACCAAGAATCTGTCTTCGGCATCTTGGGTAATCTACGATCCTACTGGTGAGTTGTTCAACCTGCAAGGTGTGTGTCTGGGGCCTGCTACAAATAATATCGCAGAATATAGTGTCGTGTTGGAATTATTAACCGAGGCTGTGGACCTCGGTATTCGTGAATTAATTGTATATCTGGACTCACAACTTGTAGTATTACAGCTTAATGGTCATTATTCAGTTAGAAACCCATCCATTTTACGTTTGTATCTACATATTCGTTTACTGGAAAGAAATTTTGATTATATCACATATCAACACATACCCAGAAATATGAATACATTAACAGATGCAGTAGCTAATATGGTTCTAGATAGACATTTGCGCAACTTGTAAAAACATCATCACATGTAAAAAGATCCATCCAGAAATAGATATATAGATATATATGTCGGATAGTTTGCAGTTTGTGTACATCACATAAAAGTCAAAAAATATACATGTCTGTCTAATAATAGCTAGAGACAACATGTCTCTCAAAAATATATGCATGAAAAAGCCCTAGATGTCTAATCAGCATGGTGCTCGTGGTAACATGTCACCACGCGCACCAAGCGTCTCAGGAGTCGGTGGAGGCAACTAGGCACCCCCACCGTATGTCTCTGATATGCCATCAGAACATCTGCTAGTCGGGCATAATCTGGAATCCCCCGGCCAATGCCCTTAAGGTTTTGGATCAGCTCTCCTCCTTCGGCACCCTCTACCTGAGGGTCGTATGCAAGGGGAGTTCTTCGTGCAATATGCGACATGCCGACATATCTCTCTTGGCCAACATCTACATACACATAAGAAATGTTGTTAGAATCGGCATGTATCACAAAAAACAACATAAATACATTAAAAAATCAAAAAAGAGTCATACCCAGCTCCTCGTCCCAGTCCTCCCCCTCTGGGAGCGGAAGATCTGGGTCTCCAGTGAAATCGGTCCTAGCATAGGGCCAATCCTCAACTATGATCAGTTAACGTTGTAACCATACAAAGAACTCGAGCCTCCAAGACATCTTTTGGCCCCCTCCTGACCTAGGCATAAGTGCTGCCCAGCGAGCCATCCTCGGCTCCCTCAGTGTCGGCTCAGCAACTATTGCCTCTTGGCCTTGGAAAATGGTTAGTCGTTCCAAGATGAACGACACCAGAATGGAACCGTATCCAAACTGCTTCAGTTTGGATTTCTTGCACTTTGTTAGCTTCCTTTTGATGTTGATTGTCACTGCGGTGGCCCAATCGAACAGTGTAGGATTCATACACTCGGAGGCTAGTAGGAGTTGCGCCTTGGTTGCCTCATGTGGTGCCTGCGATCCAGCAGCCCGCGCAATGGTGTGAATCACTACTCTGAGTGCTAGGTCACGGATAGTGTGGATGTCCACTTTCCCACTTCCCGATCATATATGTTCCCCTGGGCACACTCTCACCATTACCTGATCCATCTTCTCTCCAGAAGGTCTACTACCGGTCATAATGGGCACTGGGCCTCTGCGCGACAGTCTGGTTATGAAATAGACATCGGAGACCTCAAGTTCTAGCACTTGGTCTCGAAGTTTGAACACTTCCTCGTTTTCATCCCATATGCTGACCAAGTACTGTAATAGCTCAGGTTGAGCTCGTAAGCATGGCGTGAGGAAGAATTTCTTGAGACCACAGTTCCGGAGTGCATTCATGCAAGCTTCGTTTTGCATGGCCATTTCGTCTTCTTCTCCATGTTCCCTCTCTTTCCATTCAATAACCATTATGCCTGAATATCTGCATCAACATGATTAAAATTTCCTTGTTAGATCTCTGTTGCATTCAAAAATCGAGATGGATGGCTCACATTTTGAAAATTTAAAGCGGAAAATCGCGTTGCGCCGTTGGCACGACCCCTTTGTGAGCAAAAGTCCACTGGCGCGGGTCCGTGCCCGATACCCGCACCAATGGGCCGAGCCCTAAAATTCCAAAGGGTTCCCCCCAGAGGTCAAACGCACAATGGAAATTCATAAAAAATGGATCAAAACAGAGCTTAAGGGAGCGCCTCTTACTTGGAACTGACGAGAATCTGAATAGTGTTCTGGATTAGTCGCAATCACCGCCACAAGTTCGCGCACAAAAAGACCATTGTTGCTCTCCAAATGAGGTAAAAAGTAAAAGTAAATGTGTTTTTACTATTTGTGGCATATTTATAACTTTTGAAGTCAAAATTAGGTTTTAAAAGTCATTTTCCTCAATATTTTAATATATTTTGTCGAAAAATGGATTTTACACTCGCTTTTATGTGCAGCAACAGGTTTTTTCTGCAGCTTCGACGATGATACGAGTTGTATTTTATACTTTTTTGGACTCGGTAAAAACACGAAAAAGTCATTTTGGAGTCATCTTTCAGCGCTTTTCTGACTCTCTAAACATGAAAAGATTTCCGAGTCCCTTGTCGTTTCGATCTCATTAAAGTATTCATGACGACATCTACCAGTATCACGTTTACCGTACAGGTTGGGATAGATTGTTACGAAAAAGGAATACCCCTAGCCTATCGCGACCCAGAAGTTTTCTCGAGACACTTAGTTTTCTACTTAGGATCGAGAATTATTTACGAAGGACTATTGGAGTTGCTTTTTCGCTGTCTTTGCTGACTCTGCATGAAAAACGTCAGTTCTTCCTTTGTCAGACTCGTTAAACCCTGATGACATTGGATTCAGTCGTGATGATGATATTCGAGTTTCTCCTTCCTAGGGCTCGTTAAATGTACTAGGATGGATTCGTCCGAAGGACGGACTTATATGACAAGCATATGGTATCCTCTTCAAGCTTGTGTAAAAATAAAGAGGTACTCGCCAGAAATGGTGGGGGAAAATGGAAACAATATCATCGTCGTGTTGGCAGTATGTCGCTCTTGAACATGGCACTTGTCTGCATTCGTGTCGGGTTGGGGACATCTCATCTCGTTTTCTGCTTGCCTCCGTGGGTTTGGGTAATCCCTTTTGACCTCTCATCTGTTCTTTGCCTCGTCATCATGACCTCGGATCCTTTGATGTCAAATACTACCAAATCCAATGTCGTGCCACCAATATTTTAAAGAGAAGTTGACCTCTGCAAAGGTTCTTCTCAGTTCTCGTAATCTGATTCTGCAACCGTGTATTTCTCTGTCTCGCATCATTGATGCCATCTTTGATTTATGAGCGTCTTTATAGCCACCTTGATCAAGGTCACTTTATCATCGACTTGACTCATTATATGGCTAACCCCTCCTCCTTTTGGTACCTTGGAGCTGCATGCCTCAATAGCGGGTTCTTCGCATTAAACGTGGGTTTTCATTATTGGCTCTGATCGAGATGATTCTGCGGGTGTTCGATGCCGACTCAGCATTCACATTAGGTGGATTGTACCTATAATGCCTTAAAGCGTGTCATTTTGGTGGTTCCTCTGTACGATGTGACTTTCATCGATGGTGGTAATCAGACGATGTTCTTGCATGTTCGACTTGACTCGCCTTCACATGCTTGAACTTGTGCTGCTGCTGTTCGGGTCGAGATGGAGCGCAAGACCCTGGATTTTATCTATTGGAATCCAGGCTACGATTTTGTGGATTATTATGATTGGTTACATGACTCATTGATTGGATGGTTGCGACCATACCTAAGTCTATTTATCGATCCTCGTTGGATGGCTGCGTCCATGCCTTGGATCTGGATTATTGTATACTCTGTTATGGATGGCTGCACCCATACCACATATATCATGTATTTGAGATAAGAGTTGTACTTCTCTACGCAGGTTTTCTGACGGCAGTGTTTTCAGTTGGACACGTTCTCATAAAGAATTTCACCCCTCTTTTTCGAGCCTCATGCTTTAGGGGGCATCTGTTACACAGCAATTTGTCACCGTCCCTGCAATTCCCCGTCCCGCACATTGGAGGGCTTATTCCATGACCTGTGAGCAGTGACATGACCTGAAACCACTTTCATGGCATCCCCCTAGACAAGGACAGTCATTCCCCTGAAGACAATTCCTTGTGAAGAACCCTAAAAATAGCCTTTTTGTCCTTGGTGCGACTAGACAGTTCAGCCCTCGCGCTAATGGGGGAAATCCTCCAAAGAGGGCACGCCAGCTGGCGCACTGTCACAGTGTTATACCTACGCCAGGCTTATTAAGGAGTGTTTTTTAAAAATAAATGGCAGAAGATTGACTCCAACCAATTCCTAAACTGGTCTCTAAATTGAGTTGGGAGGTTTGGCTCCGGATCTCCATGTAGAGGAAGTGGTTTTCCACCTCTCATGGAAGCTTCCTTGAGGATAGGGCCAATCCCATAATTCTAGGGATCCCAACTCCCCTTCCACCATCTATATAAGCTTGCCATTTTCCTTTGCAAGCTAGTCTCCAAGAGCCTTCATAGCCTAAAGGATGCTACAAGAGCCTTGATAGTCCTCATAGAGCCAAATCAGTAGCAAGGAGATTATTGTCAAGACAACCGAAGAGAGAGGCTTGTCCCATTCCCGACGAGCTTTACCGAGATGTATTCCGTTGTCAACCCGCCGAAGGAAGATTTAGCGTCAGAGCCAGGTTGTATCTTTCTTTGTATATATTAATGATAAGCGACTTTGATTATAGTTCCACTCGTATTGTTCATTGTGATCATGAGTTGTGTCTTCTCTGACTGATACGGAAAGCGATAAAATAGCTCTCCCTATGGCCCCATCCAACACTGTAATTTTGGGGCATTACTAAGATTGGTTAAGTGAGGAACGGAGTGGAGATCCCATCTGACCCGCCCAGTTGGTGAAAACACTTAAGTAAAGGTAGTTTCATGCCGTCCTGAGAAAAGAATTACATATATTGGGTTTTACGCTTGTGTGTTCGTCGTGTTTCTTGTATGTGCAGGTGTTTGATTGCGAAAAGCGGGAGAATTGTGATCTGCCGGAGCAAGGAAACAGGAGCGCTATCTTCTCTACGAACAATAACGTTGGACTTAAGGTAGGCCTTCTTCGCAATTTGGTCTATTGCAATTAGGAACTTGCGCTTTAGCGTGATATGATTATTGCTAGACCCGATCTGGGCTAGTAGGGATCACCTCTGTCTACAGAGGGGATTTACCTCTACAACAAACACATACATCTACACCCGTGTACAATACAACACAATACATACTCCTACACTGGCATACAACACATACATCTACACCTGGTGTACAATACAACATGACAGATACACCTACATCTGGTGCACAACACAACACAATACATATACATATACAACGAATTCACATGCCACGATACCATGACTTCACCATACATATACATAGTACCGCATGCCCTCAACACAACATGTATGACATGCACACGATACCAAATGTATACCAGTACCATATACACAACATGGACAGAGTACCATCTGTACATAACACTACTTTCACAATGTGTGCACAACATCACATGTACACGACACCACCTACACAACGCCAAATGTACACTGCACCACCTGTACAATGTGTACACAATACCACATGTACACATCACCACAAGCACAACATGTACACGACACCACATGTACACAGTGCCACATGCATGACATGTACACGACATCACCTTCACACAACACCACTTGTACAACATGTACACAACACCATGTGCACACAACACCACATGTACAATCATGCACACAACACCATATGACATAGAACCATATGTACGACATGCACACAACACCATATGCACATAGCACTGCATATAAAACATGTACATAACAACATACATACACAACACTGCATATCCAACATGCACACAACACCATATCCACACATCATCGCATATCCAACATGCGCACAGTACGGTAGGTACACAACACCGCATATCCAACATGTACGTAGCACCCTATATACCAAGCACTGCATATGCAATATAAACACAACACCATATATACAACATGCATACAACATCATATGTACACAATACTGCACATGCAACATTTACACATCACCATAAGCACAATCACTGAATATATAACATGCGCAACATATACACAACAATAGTATTGCATATCCATAGACCATACATTGACCCCACAAGAAACCTTGTTTCCAATGTCTTTCCACTATCCATGCCTATCATAGCATGTTTCAGATCACACTACTTCCACTTCGATGATGTACCCCTCAACATTACCTGTCCATAACATAAACACAGGCATAATACAAGCATATAATATCAATTCATGTCAAAATGAAACTAACCTCATAGATCTGTCAAGGTTACTCTTCCCACTTGATTTCTCATAAGACCAAGAACCTCTTCATGTCATTCACCTACATAAGAAATCATTCCTCCACAAGAATGATCCTTGAAAACCATGTCATACAGTGACATAGATACATAGATACATACATATATATAATCATTAGAATAAAACAACCATGATCCTGTCAGACAACGACATACACACATACATATATACACGCAAACATAATCATGATCACATCATAATTACCAGATATCATAAGGTCTAGGTTAAGAGAACTTCCTTTATTAATGCACATCATGCACATCATGCACAACTTTGGGAGCAACATTTCCAAACATAGCAAAGGCATATGAAGCCTCAAATCCATTTTCTTTACCTTTTTTGTTGTCTTTCTCATGTATGTACTACCACCGTCCATTACCATAGTGGACCCAACTAGTCCAACTGACTGCCATACTCTTATCTTTCGCTACCCTTTACTCATGCACCGAGCTTCATCCGGTTCTTACATTACCTGTTAGGTACCACACAATTCTCCCCGAGCTCCATTAACTTTCCTCTTTCCCGAACCAATTACCAAGACACAAAACATAAAAGGCAAGAACAAGGAACATACAAGAGGAAAACCATGAAAACCAAATACGATACCACAAACAAAGTGGCAAGGCCTTGCACCAAACATAAATAAAACCGCAAATCAAGCTCAAACAAATCATAAAATATCGAAACCACAAGAATGGAAACAACACCATGACTCAATCCCCATGGTTCCCAGTGCTTCCCAGGAAAACTCAACCTGATCCTTCTCCAAGATTTCATGGCAGTGTCTTGCCATGCAGTCCCCCACATCATACTTCCATAAACACATAACTGTCAGTGTATAATATAAACATACAATATACCATTTATCTTACCTTGTTGTGCCAAGTGCACTGCCTCATAATTGAACAAGTACACCTCTTAAGGAACTCCAATTCCTTGATGAATTTTTCCATAGATGGAAACTAGTTGTTATACTTGTCAAATACATGTTCATGAATATAGCATACATCCACATAATGTTAGACAAAATCAAGGTTAGGAAGACTTCCTGTATGCAAAGCACTAATTTGTTTGGAATTTGGGTTTCCAAGCATAGCCAAAGGAATTCTTACCCAATTCCTTTTTTTAACCATTTCCCTTGCTACAATTGAGTCTTACTATGTACTGTCACATCACCCAACTGTTAGTTATGTAAACACGTCAACTATTACCATGTCATACTAATATCAATTATGTTGCCCTGCAACTACTTACACATGTCAATCATATATTCCAAATATCAAGACAACATATCTATCAATTTAAAATCAACCTTTACCAAATCTAAAAATCATGTCATAATAAAAAATCAACTTACAGGTATAAGACATAATACATAATGCCACAACTATCACCTACTTATACTCAAGTACATATCAGTTGCCTCAACACATATTGTGTTAGTACAACCATCTTAAAACTAAAGTATTTCTTCATGCAATCTTATAAATACATACTCATATCATGCAACTAATCAAACATTCAAGCATTCATCTACATAATAGACACCAAACATTCAAACACCAAATAGGCAACATAATCAAATAACCAAGCACTAAGTATATGACATAAGCAAACCCATACCTTAATGTATCTTAGGGGAGGCTATCTTGTCTGCACAGTCAATCTATATTAGCACGATATAACTTCACAATATATCAACCCAATCACATATAAGGTCATGGTATCCATAACAATATCTAGCTAACATGTTCACACCCTAAACTCATAAACAATTGTCATTCATGCATACAATCATGTATGCATAGTCATTCTAGACATAATACAACACATTATCATAATTAGGTCGACTCATGCCTTAACGTCATAACCCTAACCATCAAGTCACTAGCATGTAACAAAAACATGTTATATATCATGCTCATCAACAACATGTAACATAATCATCAAGCTAACTATCATATAACAACAACGAGTTAACCCATAACATTCTCATCAACAACATATAAGTTATCTAATATAAAACAACAATAGTAATGCATACCACCAGAGGTTGCTATCATTCACGACTATTTGACACATGCACATATAACCACAGTAATCAACTAGCATCTATAATGTATGTAACCATAAAATCAATAGAATGAAAGGAATACTCATAACCATAATTCATATAACAATCCTTAACCTACATCCCTACATGCCCAATATCTAAACCTGTATGACGACATGCTCTTGCTTCAAGTTCCAATGCTACAACTTCACTTTGATGGTCTACATCTCCTGCTCTATCTTAGCCAACACATTATCATCATAACATACCAATATCATCATGATGACCTAATTGCATACAATGACCTTATACAAAACAACCTTCACCAAACCAATGCAAACTTGACCATATGCACCCACTTGACATGTATAAACAATCATGAATGACCTGTGCATGTCCCAGATATAGCATCACATAAGAAAGCATACACGGAGACCACACAAGCATGACCAATATGTGACCTAGCATAAACAAGAAATGCATACACAACATGTAGCAACTTGTAAGCAAGTGTGCACGAAAAATACAAAAGCAATAACAACACATAACCAGTCATACACTCATGACAACATGTTGACAAAAATACCATTAGCACTTCCATGGTGACACCACTTTCACCATGGCCAACACAACACGGATGCAAAAAGCACATACACGATACGTATGAGAAACACATATGCAACCAACAGAAAAACATGACCAACACACTGCCCATCTAGTCCAAGGGTTTAACCATGCTCTTATACCACTCCGTGGTATCAGATATCACACAAAGAGACCGGAAACCAAACATCGCCCAAGGAGAGCACAATCATGCTTTGATACCACTCTATAACACCCTCTTCCCACATCTACCTAAGTAACCAGCCAACCGAGGTAAACATGTGATGAGAGGCTACTATATGGGATTCAACCTCCTAGGTGACCTTAAGGAATTGGAACCGACGAAAAAACAACATACAAACCTTGTACAACAACAACACCACCCCCATGAGGTAACCCAACCTTTCAGGCCTCTTACCCCTGGGTCACACTGACATTTTGACCTCTTTGAGCCATATTTGTAGGCTTAACTCTGCATGCCAGTGGCCAAGAAGCTATAGTCACAGACATAACACTGCATGCCAATGACAAGGGTCCCAAATACTCAGTTTGTGCTTGCATCCCCAGAATTTGAGCCACCTTTTCAGGCCCAGAACCCAGTGCTCCGCCCAGAACTTCATGAAAAGTTTATAGATGATAAATAACAACAGGACAATTATACAAGAGCAATCACATCATTAAGAACTCATTCGGATCCCTCCTAGCCATGACAAACATTTTCTCAAACATGTCACAAACATGAAATCTGTAGGTATAAACGATAGAATAGAGCAAAGTGGTCTCATACTTGTTTGAGAATCACTAAGTAGCATTGCTCCCTTACATCATTAGTTGCATTATAATCTATTTGACAATATATACATTGTGCATTCATTTACAAGTAAAAACATAGAGAGAGGCATACATCATCACTAATAGAATACATACTTATAACTATCATAATAATAATAGAAATAACATGAATACAACAACTATAGAAACCACACAATAACAAGTACATTTGCATACCAAATACCAAAGGAATGAGGTTTTCATTATTGAATGTAAAACCCAATTAAAGATGAGACTTCCACGTTTCACCTGACCATAGATTGGATAATCTAAATCTCTCTTTATCCAATCACCCCTGTGCCATATACCAAGCATGAATGTGGGATTCATTACCATCCAAAAAGAACCAAACATGCATGAATTCTGTCAGAGTTCTCTGCCTACACCATGAGGAATTTTAGTGCCTCCTAGTCTCTCAGGCTTTATCGTAATCCACAGTTTTATCTAGGGATCACTAGGCCCTACACCGAGACCTACCCTCCAAGCTTTACTGAACATCCCATCCCAAGACTACTAGGCCCAATGGAGAGCAATCCACCTCTTGGATTTACTGTATATCCTTCCATTCACCAACAAGGATTCCTAGGCCCATAGAGGCACACAATATGTGATCCAAAATATTTTGTTTGAGATGTATAAAAGAATTAACATGTGAAAATTTTAGCTTTTAAAACAAGAAACTTTAAAGGCATAAGCGGAAAAAGAGAGAAGCAATTAACATCATGCACGAAGACACAAGAGTTGATATCGGAGTTCGTCTAGGAGGGACTATGTCTCCGGGCCCTGCTCTAATAGTGGGGAGCCCTGCTTTCATTAAATGGCAAAATGAAAGTACAAGTACAAAATGAGGAATTACACCCTTATACCTGCCCAATCTGGAAATGGCCGAAAATTGCAGACCTATGATGACAAAATGGGCAGCACCGTTGGATTTGTGGCGTCGAGTAGTGCTGAATCCATATAAAACTTGCCCCAATCGGCCAAAGTGAAAATCTGGCCCCTCTGGAAAAATGGCTCAGATCATGGTTCCGCCCCCTCCTGCACACTGCTCAAGGTTCCATTGCCTCGTTTTCCATGCCCGCTCCTGTCCTTCCTTGGGCGCACAAATGAGTGAAGGTTTAAATAATAAAGCGTGGGCGGCAGTCACAAGGCGCTCCGTAGCTGAATTGGTTGGTGATCCGGTTTGTTTGGGCGGAGGTCAGGTGGTCAAATCCCGACCACGCCATAAAAAGCCGACTGTTTTTAACTGCATTACATTTTGAAATAAACGTTGGAACTGTTTTCATATTTTTAAACCGCATCACATTTTTTTAAAATCAACGTTGAACCGTTTGATATATATTTTTAAAAGGCGTTGAAGTGATGTGGGGGGCCTGACCCATATTGGGCGGCCCGCCCCGTATGGAAATGGGCCACGTATACATGTGGCAGCGACGGTGGGGTTAACAACCCCCCGCCCGTATCATATGGCCGTTGTTTGTACAGTGGTGACCGCGGGGGTGGCGGGGTTGACCGCCCGCCCCCCAACACATTTATTTTTTTAATATTATATGGATTGCATGGGGTGGCGGGGTTGGTGGCCCGCCACCCTTAATATATATTTTTTTTGTTTTATTGTTATTTAAAACAAAGAGTCATTTTTTGAACCTTTGAATTTTTGACCGAAGGAGTGCTTTTAACGGTCCCACAAATTCGCCCGGAATCTGGCCAGGTTGGTCGGAATCCGGTGGCCGGGTTTCAGCAAAACTGTTGCCTCTTTAGTCTGCCACATCACCAAGTCAACCTCTGAACTTTGAATGCTCCTAACTCCTTCATACAGACTCGGAATTGAGTGCCGTCTGCGCCGTTGGATTCAGAATTTCGAGATCTACAACTTGAACTTGGTTTGAAAGATTTTCGAACACTTTGATTTTTGAGCCTTGTACTCAAGCCATTTGTACCTGTACCTGTTTAATCCACCTGGATCATTCCTCCCCACTTAAGAGCTTTTGGACCCCAAAAGCCTCATCAATCAACAGGCAAGTGAGGGAATTGCTCCCTCACCTTCTCCTTTTCAAGCCATTTGGATTTACTTGGGTGCATCCCTTTGAAACCAACACGGAGATACTCCACATCTCCTCGTCGCGAAGTCCTGGTCCTTCGATCGAGAATGATGTCCTCTGGCAATTCATCGAGATATTCTGGTGCAAAGTCATCCACTGTAGGAACTGATCCTACCTCCTCAGTGTCCATAATCAATGGGGGTTCATAAAGTTTTAGATTTTCAACATTCACAACTGAGTACATCTGCATGTATACCAGCAAGTCGAGTCGGAAAGCATTATTCCCAATCTTCTCCAATATGGTAAAGGGACCATACCGGATTGGTCATAATTTCTTACCTTCTCCCTTCATTCGATCCTTGCTGATGTGGAACCACACTTTGTCGCCAACTTGAAATTGATGGTCGACTCGGTGCTTATCATGTCGGGCCTTATATCGGGCCTGACTCTTCTCCAACTGCTCTTGTACTACTTGGTGAATCGTCTGAATCCGCTGAATGAACCGCTGTGCTTTATCCTTGTCATCACGCCCACTGACATCTTCATCCCTTCCATAGATCATGTCGAAAGGGTCCTTTGGTAAGTAACCAAAGCATGTCTCAAAAGGTGAACGCTGTGTAGAGGAATGCACTGCTCGGTTGTAAGCGTGTTGCACATATGGAAGGTGTTCATCCCACAACTTGGGATGTTTGCTACAATAGCCCCTCAACAAGTGTACCACGGTACGATTAACGACCTCTGTCTGTCCGTCGGTTTGTGGATGGAATGCCGTGCTTCTCTTCAACTTGGTATCCATCATGCGCCACAAGCTGGTCCAAAACTCTCCAAGGAAATGAGAGTCTCGATCTGACACAATTGACGTGGGCAACCCAAAGTGGACCCAAACATACTGAAAGAAAAGACAAGCAGTCTGCTCAGCAGTGACCTGCTTTTTACAAGGCATCAATATGCACATTTTGCTAAAGCGGTCGACAACAACATACAAATAGTTGTGACCCTTTCTTGACATAGGAAAACCTCCTACAAAATCCATCGACACAATTTCCCATGGACGACCCGGAATAGGGAGTGGTGTGTAGAGCCCGAGTTTTCTATTAGAGGGCTTTGAAACAGAACACATCACACATCCCTTTACAAAACGGGTTACAATGTTTTTCATATGGGGCCAAAAACAAAACCTTTGCAAATGACATAAGGTTTTCTCGACACCAAAGTGACCAGACACAAGAGAGGTATGCGCCTCTCGAATTACATGTACTCTTTCTGTTGTGGGTATGCACAATTTACCAAGGTGATACAACAACTTCCCCTGCAAATGATAGTTGTCCACCTGTGAACCATGAGTTAGTTTTGCATAAACTTCTTTAAAGTCATCATCGTTAGTGTACTGTTCAACATAACTTTCCAAAGACAATGACGCATTATGCAAAATAATAGAAGCAGCGATAGGAGGGCGAGAGAGCATGTCTGCTACTTTGTTACTAGTGCCCTTCTTATACTTTATTACCAGATGAAATTGCTATAGGAACCCCATCCACCTGAAATGACGAGATTGTTGTAGCTTGGTCTGTGACTGAAGGTACTGCAAGGGCTGATGATCCGTATGGATGATGGTCTCCTTGCCGATCAGGTAGTGTTTCCACTTTTTCACACTTTGGACCAAGGCATACAATTTCTTGTCGTAAGTGGGGTAATTTATTACAGCCTGGGAGAACTTCTCCGAATGGTAACAAATCGGCTTCTTCTGCTGCAAAAGTACAGCTCCCATGGCATACCCACTGGCATCGGTTTCGATCTCAAAAGGCTGCTGGAGATCGGGTAAAGCCAGGACTGGTGCGATGCTGATTTTCTCTTTCAATGCTTCGAAGGCTTTCTACTGTTTTCCTCCCCACTGAAAGGCTTGTTTGATACTTGTCAGAGTGTGTAAGGGTGATGCAATAGCGGAGAAGTTGGAAATGAACCTCCTCCAGTACTGTACTGCACCTAAAAAACTACGGACCTCTGTTACATTGGTAGGCTTAGGCCAATTTACAATCACCTCGACTTTTGAGGGGTCTATTTTTAATTGACCATTACCGACAATATGACCAAGGTAAACCAAAGAGGTTTTCCCAAACTCACACTTTGACAACTTTACATACAATTGTTCTCTCTTTAAAACATCAAGCACTTTGATTACATGGCATACATGTTCCTCCCAAGTCCTACTGAATACAAGAATATCATCTAAATACACAAGGACAAACTCATCAATGAAAGGCCTAAAAAGATCATTCATGACCCTCATGAATGTGGCTGGAGCGTTGGAAAGTCCGAATGGCATCACCATCCATTCGAACAACCCCTGTTTGGTCTTGAAGGCAGTTTTCCACACATCCTGCTCTGCAATTCTGACCTGGTGATAACCACTACGCAAATCCAATTTGGTGAAATAAACAACATTTTTTAATTGATCTAATAAATCATCAATGCGAGGGAGAGGGTATCGATTTTTCACCGTGATTTTATTTAGTGCCCGATAATCCACGCACATCCTCCATGTGCCATCTTTCTTGGGCACTAACACGATTGGCGAGCCACAAGGAGAAGTACTTGGCCGAATGACCCCTTGGTTCAACAGTTCCTGTACCTGCTTTTTGATTTCCTCCATTTCGATGGATGACATCCTGTACATACCAATGTTTGGTAATGGAGCATCATGTTGCAAATGATCTCATGTTGGATCCCTCGTTTTGGAGGCAAACCTTTGGGTTCCTGAAACAACTCACCATAGTTAGAAATAACATCACATAATTCCTGTTTATGAGCCGGATCACATCCCCGGAAAGCATCGGTTATTTCTTCATCCTTTTCTCTCACAACCATGAGCAAACACCCCTTGCTAGAATTCACCAGTCTCTTCATCTGTCCTGCACTTACAAGGCTGGCACTGACTTTGGTTTGATGAGCTCTTACAATGTATTCTACCCCATCTTTAGTGATTTGGTATTTATTTTCATGGCGAAAGAAAACTGCTTTCCTATCATAAAGATAGGAACTCCCCAACACAATGCCACAGATATCCAATGGTATTACATCCAATTCTACTTCATCTACCAGCTTAGAAGCAATAACAAATTTTACCTTACACTGCTTGGTTACATTTAGTTTTACTTTATCATGTATCCATCCAAGCGGATAAGGTTTTGGATGAGGCTTAACTTCTAAGCCTAACTTTTTAACCAAGGATTCTGAAATAAGGTTTGCTTGAGAGCTTGAATCAAATAGAGTTTCTACTTTTGCATGGTTTATAACAACTCTAATATGAAACAACTCAATTCTCTTACGTTCATTAGAAAGAGGCTCATTTGATGCACTAGTGCTTTCATGTGATTCCGAATCATGAAGAGAATGAGTACCTTTTGTCCCTGCTGCTGTGATCAAGGCCTCATCGCCTGAGTCGGATCCAAGGTCCTGCTGTGCGGTTGCTACCGTCTTCTGCTTACCCTTTCCTCCATATCTCTTCGGCTTCTTTTCTGGATAAAGTTTCCAACAATGATTGTCGTCATGGCCTTCCTTTTTGCAGTGAGTGCAATAAGGCTTTTCTCCTTCATCCTTATTTGTTGACGCCGTCTTCTTTTCCTTTCCCTTTGAATTTTCCATTTGAAGGTTTGGAAGGTGGTTTCTTTGAATGATCGTCCTTATCATTTATGCCCCTGTTCTCAAGATGAATGGCCTTCACACTGGCCGAGTCAATGGTAGTAGGTTCAAACATTAACAACGAATGTCTAATGTAACTATGCAATGAACCAATGTACTTAGTTACAACTTCAGGAGAATCTAATGAGATGCCCAAACTTAATGCCTGTTTTCGAAATTCTTCAGTAAAGGTTTGCACATTTTGTCCTTTACCTTGCCTTAGGTACTGCCACTCCATTAAGGCTTTCCGCTTGTAACCTAAGGGATAGAATTGATTTTTAATTGCAGTAATAAAATCTGACCAGGAAGAAAGAAGGTTACCCAAGTTACTGCTGCTTCGAAGTTTGCTCTCCCACCAGATGAGAGCTGTGCCACTCAATCGAAGAGAAGCCAATTGGATTTCGCCTCGTCCTCCATAATCTGTTGGATCCTGCAATAGAGTTCAAGCTGCCTAATCCAATTGTTAAGCTTCTCAGCATTACTTTCACCATTATATACTGGTAGATCAAACTTAACATCTAAGTTAAAGAAAGGCTTGTTAGATGCATTTCCAGAATTTTTATTATGATGGTTAGAAGAGGAGGAAGGACTTTCATTTCCTGAAGGGGGTGGATTTCCTCCACCATCTCCATGCGTTGAACCTTGCCCTTCTAAAGAATGATCTCCTGTTTTCTCTAACCTTTCAAGTCTAGAGAATAGTCTCTCTACTCGATCTGCCATGGTATAGAAAGTTTTGCGGAAATTGAGCTCCTCTTCATTCCGATCTTCGTCCCCCATGTTCCTTCTCTGACGTGCACGTCCTGCTTTGGGATCAAAAGCCTGTAGCGTCCCTTCGCCTCTTCTTAGCCTGCTTCTTGTTAGCATACAAACATGTAATTCACATCTACAAACACCCGCTCCGATACCACTTGATCCAAAATCTTTTGTTTGAGATGTATACAAGAATTAACATGTGAAAATTGTAGCTTTTAAAACAAGAAACTTTAAAGGCATAAGCGGAAAAAGAGAGAAGCAATTAAAATCATGCACGAAGACACAAGAGTTGATATCGGAGTTCGTCCAGGAGGGACTACGTCTCCGGGCCCTGCTCTAATAGTGGGGAGGCCCTGCTTTCATTAAATGGAAAAATGAAAGTACAATTACAAAATGAGGAATTACACCCTTATACCTTCCCAATCTGGAAATGGCCAAAAATTGCAGACCTCTGATGACAAAATGGGCAGCACCGTTGGATTTGTGGCGTCGAGTAGTGCTGAATCCATATAAAACTTGCCCCAATCGGACAAAGTGAAAATCTGGCCCCTCTGGAAAAATGGCTCAGATCATGGTTCCACCCCCTCCTGCACACTGCTCAAGGTTCCACTGCCTCGTTTTTCGTGCCTGCTCCTGTCCGTCCTTGGGCGCACAAATGAGTGAAGGTTTAAATAATAAAGCGTGGGCGGCAGTCACAAGGCGCTCCGTAGCTGAATTGGTTGGTGATCCGATTTGTTTGGGCGGAGGTCGGGTGGTCAAATCCCGACCACGCCATAAAAAGCCGACTGTTTTTAACTGCATTACATTTTGAAATAAACGTTGGAACTGTTTTCATATTTTTAAACCGCATCACACATTTTTTTTAACTTGGCGTTGAACCATTTTATATATTTAAACCGCGTTGATGTGATGTGGGGGGGCCGGACCCATATTGGGCGGCCCGCCCCATATAAAACCGCGCCAAGTGTATATATGGTGGCGGTGGGGTTAACAACCCCCGCCCCATTTAACCGTTTCTTTGTCACTGTATTATGTGCGGCTGTTTGCCATAGGAGACTGCGGGGGTGGCGGGGTTGACCACCCGCCCCCCAACACATTTCTTTTTTTTAATATAACTTGGATTGCATGGGGTGGCGGGGTTGGTGGCCCGCCACCCTTAATATATATATTTTTTGTTTTATTGTTATTTAAAACAAAGAGTCGTTTTTTGAACCTTCGAATTTTTGACCGAAGGAGTGCTTTTAACGGTCCCACAAATTCGCCCGGAATCTGGCCAGGTTGGTCGGAATCCGGTGGCCGGGTTTCAGCAAAACTGTTGCCTCCTTAGTCTGCCACATCACCAAGTCAACCTCTGAAATTTGACTGCTCCTAACTCCTTCATACGGACTCGGAATTGAGTGCCGTCTGCGCCATTGGATTCAGAATTTCGAGATCTACAACTTGAACTTGGTTCTAAGGATTTTCGAACACTTTGATTTTTGAGCCTTGTACTCAAGCCATTTGTACCTGTACCCGTTTAATCCACCTGGATCAATATGCCTTTACCACAACCCATAGTCCGGTTTAGGGGTTAATAGGCTAGTGCTTTTACTGTGATCCACAGTCTGGTTCAGGGACCACTGGGCCATGTGTTTGTCATTTAAGAGATCCACCCCACTCAGCTTCGAATCCATCCGGAAATCTAGCTCAGCCGAATTATGAGAAACCCATCTCATCAAAGCTATACACAAATAGCAAGACTAGGCTGAAAAACACTATCACACCTGGAAAAACCCATGCCATGAAAGAAAATAACCACATGCAATACCATGCATGCGAGATCTAGCAAGGAAATCACATATTTAAATCAATACCTGCAAATAATCCTGTTGTAGTTGCTTGATCCTACTCTTCCTTGCTCTCTTTGCCTTTCTTGCTCCAATGCCAAAGTGCTCCAAGAAAACTATAAGTGTCCGAGAGAGAGAGAGAGAGAGAGAGAGAGAGAGAGAGAGAGAGAGAGAATAATGAGAGAATAATGTGAGAGCTCGAAAAAGAGATTACAAAAAGCTTATCAACTGATCCTCATAAGCATTTTTATCAATGAGGCCTATATTTTCTTCATTTTACTCCTCACATGCAAACTGTGACCTTTGATCTCCCTTTTCTCCTAATTTCCATTATTTTCATAAATATAATGCCTATTTATGCTTCATGCCTTTCAAAAGCCTTAGCCATTGCCTTTGCCAATTTCCTTAGCCATATTAACGAAATGAACATCCACTAGGATGTTTTGCCCAACATTCAGCTTGGAATAAGTGTCCCATCAACCATGGTTATTATTTTTTCCTTTATTACATGAAATTTTCACCAGGGTTGTTACATTTTCCTTTGCCAATTTCCATAACCGTAAATAAACTGAAAGTGACACCCACTAGGATGTTTTTACTACCATTCATCTTGGAATACATGTCCCATGGCCTTGGTATTATATTTTTTTTTTTACATGAAAAATCAACAAGGGGATGTTACAAACCCATCCTCCTTAGGAGAACACCGTCCTCGGTGCTCTATGACACCTATAACCAACAAAATGCTGAAAACAAAACATATTGCCCATGGAGCTTTATAACACAAATCGTTGCAGTATTTACAATGACCACTGCTGAAAACATGGCAAACATACCATTTACTGGAACTTTATAACACAACTCATTACAGTATTTACAATAACAACCACATATATGCACATTTTCTTCAACCAAAAAACATACATATTGTTAATGGAGATTTATAAATCCATCTTGACGTATTATGTACAATAACATACACATATATATATGCACATTTTCTCTAACCAATAAATAAAAGTATATAATGTCGGCATCAACAACAAGAGAATCCAAAGGCTCACACCCTCACCCTCAAAGTAATACCAAGATTCACCTCCTTCTTGGGAAGTCCAGAATCCATTGTCAAGGTCAAACCTACACCCAATGTCCAGCGCTACGATCCTTGCACTACTTGTTCCTTAAGTGAAAAGCTACGAGCTCATTCTTCCAGGGCACACTCCCAATGTGCTTTTGATTCCATATGGCAATGCTAGTGTTGAACCTCATAATTGTCCTTTCTCTAACATCCTTCTCATCACTTTTTACTTTCTTTCTCATAATTCCATACACTCCAATCAATGATAAATTTCCTGTATTATCTCAGGGAATGCATTTAAATGATTTCTATGTTATATTTTGATGTTCTTGTTATTTGAATGGATTTTTGTAACTTGACTACAGAACGCAGCCTATTCTGCAACTAATCGTTGGTTCCACAACTACTTTCATGATTTGACAGGTTCCAAGGAGAAAATATAGAATCGAGCCACATGGGCATCTCCAGAATGATTCACACATGGATTTCATCCTATCTTCTTGATCGAAATCGACAAAAAAGGGTGCCTATGATCGTGGTCAAAGTCCGGTCAAAGGACGTAAGCCGAGAGCAAAGAACTCTTGATTTGCTCTGACGTAGCAAATCAAGAGTTAACCAATCAAAATCAAATTCTATGTTTCAGTTAAGATAGCCATCTGTAGGCGTAATTAGCTCATTACAGTTATGTTTTATTTTATTTAAATATCGGTTATGCAGAGACCGAACAATAGTTTTAATTTCTAAAACGTTGTGCATTGATTTAAACTCTATTCTTTTCATAATACAGGGATCATGTTCATGGTTCCAGTATCTGCTTAATGTGTATATAATCATCTAGGATCTTGACCAATTCTGTCGCAGAGGGCCCCTACACAGGAGGAAGGTTTTTCATTAATTGTTTTAGTTTAATTCTTTACTCTGTTTTGTCAATTTTCTGAGTAGATTAATATTGTGTTGTAGCTTTTAAATCAGTACACAGAATCACGTCATGAATGTTTTCTTAGCATCGATGATAGAATGAGTGTGTAATCCTTTCTTTCCTAAAACATCTCAAGAAGGTAGATTTATCTATTTTCCAATTGGATTAAGTTTGAGGTAATGGAGCTCACAGTTGTTTAGTTTTCTTTCAAGTTATGATATTTACTTTCCTAGATTAAATCCTCAGTCAATTGTATAATTGGATGCTCCTAAAGATCAGGCCAAGAAGTCGACCTTTCATACTTCCTTCAACCTATGCAATCATTGATCTTTTCTTTTACATGCTTTTAAACCGTTTTCTAGATTAAGATCCTCAGTAAATTGTATAATTGGATGTTCCTAAATATCAGGCCAAGCAGGTGACTTGTCATACTTCCAAATTGGGTGCTCGAATGTTTAACCTATGCAATTACTGGGTTTTCCTTTTCATGCTTTAATTTCTTTTCGAGATTTAAATTTTCAAAACTAAAGTATAATCATTTGCTTGTATCATTTCAAGAGGGTGATTACATCATACTTCCATATTGAATGCTGGAGTGATTGAACATACATTAGTTGTTTTTCCTTTGAATCTACTTTCATCTAGAATAACATTCCAATTCCAATTTTCAGTTATAAGATTCATATCCATGGAATAGGACTAATATTAAATTATAATTCATTAGAATAGACACTCTATTTTCGGATCAGATTCTAACCAGCCAATAGTTTTTGATTCATTTTTATGAAAATTAGTTTAACTTAAGAACACTTCCTTTTCTTCCTTATTTCAAAGTTAGTATTATACATCTAAATTTCACTAGCTTCAATTGATTCCTTTCATAGTTTTCATTTATTGAGATTAACATTTAGACATAAAGCACAAACCCCCCTAAAAACAACATAAAATACATACAACGAAGTAAGAAGAAGGTTAACTAAGCACATATAGTGCACCACACTTCATCAGATTACAAACCTCGGTTGATAATTTATGTAAGCAATTTAAGACATTAAATTGCCTAAATAGCTAGTGACCAAAACAAATTCATCCTTGGCCATCGATTCTCTGCTACACAGTCCCTCAGGAAATTCGGCCACCCCCATTCGTTCAGTCACTCACCTTCCAAGTTTGTAACGCCTCCTCACACATTTACCCACTTTCACTGGAATTCTCGGGGTAAACATGGCTTGAGGGTCACTATGATAAGATTCAACCTCCTATGTGACCGTGAGGAAATGGACTTGACAACTTAAGACCTTACTCACTTCCTTCAGGTGCCACAGAACCTCCAAGAGTAAGCCAACACCTCCAGGTGTCCAACCCTTGATACAACTCATTTTTTCCCTGACCTAGAGCCCCAGTCGCTCCCTTGCCAAGGCTTCCAAGCAACTATGGGTCCCCAGTCACTCCCATAGACCTGCTTCCATGTGACTATGGACTTTTTTGCTCAGTTCTATGGCAGCGACTCTGATTTTGTGCCACTTTTTTAGGTCCACAACTCAGGCCTCTGCCCAAAACCTAGTGAAACTTCCAGAAAATATAAATGACATAGAAATCATGCTTGTAAACCAAAAATTGAAACAAGGACTTGACTTGACCATCCCCAATAGGGATTGACATTCTATCAAACATTAAATGAATATGCAACCTAGATGTCATGAATGCAAGTTTGATCATAAGGGACTAAAAACTTGTCCGGGGTTTAAAAAGAAGGGTCAGTGCCTTCTCACATTAGTTGTCATAACACCAATTAGGTATTGCATTCATTATTCATTTAGTTACAAGTAAAGCATGAAAAGAACCATGACTAAGACATGTCATAGAACCATGCTTATAACCAACATATAACCATATAGATAACAATAAGACAAAAACCATTAAAGCCACATAATAACAAGTACATTTCCCTATCAAAAGCAAGAGAAATTGTGCTCTTATTAAACATAGTCAAAAGTCGACTAGGTTCCAGACTTCCACGTTCTACTCGACCATATATTGGTTGAACCAAATATTTCTTTTAGCCAATCACCCCTGTACCATATTCCAAGCATGAACGTGGGATCTCATGGAATAAACCAATCCAAAACAACCAAGTGAATCCAAAGGTTAAACCACCTCCACCCTCACCATACCGTGATCATCGAAACTAGTGCCGAGACCACAAAACCAAACCAAGCTTGGATGCCTCAGAATTTATTCACCAATACCTTGAGGA
This sequence comes from Pinus albicaulis, assembly GCA_034641835.2. Lineage (NCBI taxonomy): Eukaryota > Viridiplantae > Streptophyta > Pinopsida > Pinales > Pinaceae > Pinus > Pinus albicaulis. Next base: position 802,778,412 of record CM076579.1, read on the forward strand.
ATTTTCTTGTCTCCACCCTCAGGCTTTACCGTGTATCCCACCTTTATTGGTTAAGGGATTCCTAGGACTTTGGGAATTTTCCTAAGGCCATCTCACCCAGATCCAAAATATTTCAGAAATCCAAAGCTCAAATCGAGAACAATGCCAACACATCATGGATATCTGAGAATGGAAAGGCTAGGCTAAAATCCACTGTCAAAACTCGGAAAAATCCATGCCAATGACAACAAAAGAACCAATACCAACATGCAAATACCATGCATGTCAAAACGAGCTAGGAAATCATACATGCAACATGTTACCTATAAGTATTCCACTGAAGATGCTTGATCGTCGACTTCCTTTTCTTTCCTTGTCCTTCTTTTGCTTTCTTTCTCCTCTTGGTGCTCTTATCCTCTATGAAACAAATTCTAACAATGAACTAAAAAAAAGCTGCCAATTGATGCTCTGAGGTATTTTTATTGATGACGCCTCTAATTTCTTCAATTTTCCCTTATTTTCCTTCATTTTCCTCCTCACATGCAACCCGTGACCTTTCGCCTTACTTTTTTCCTAATTTCCATTATATTCATAAATAATGTGCCAAAAATGTCCTTTTTCCTTTCCAAAGCCTTAGCCATTTCCTTTTCCAATTTCTCTTAGCCATAAACAAAATGATTGATGCCCACTAGGATATTTTGCCTAACATTCAACTTGTATTAAGTGTCCCTTGCTTGTGGTCTTATTTTACCTTAATTAAATTTATTACATGAAATTTTAACCCATAAATGTTACAAATTTCCCCAACATCCCCTTCTCTACTAGATAGTCCCTCGGGTGATCCATCCCCTGGAAAGGTTTCCTCACACCTGAAGGTGAAAAAACCAAGGCATAACCTTCCCTCAAAACTATCATACCAGTTATAACATGCTCATGGAAATCAATGGACACTATTGGGTACCAATGTCCCACAATGGCACTAATCCTAAATGTTTTACCAACATATTGCTTCCTATTCCAATTCCTTTTACAATTGATGCTGATTCTTGTAGTTGTTTTCAACCACACAAATTGCGCATTTCCCTTCTTTCCTATACCAAGCACATAATTTATATTGGACTAAAAGGAATTGAAATAAATTCAAATCATACATCATTGGTGGACCGTCAATAAGGTACACCTGCAATTATGTTTACTTCCTGTCACAACAAGTCAAACTAGTTGTTTGACCAAATCATCATGTATAAACATATCACATCTGGTTAGCTCAAAATGCAACCATCATAAATCAAAATCACAGATTACATGCATAATTAAAAATAAAATATTGATAGTTATCTTTGAAATGGTTCTTCTTTTGTCGTTGTTATTTGTCCTTTCCGTATACACACTAAATCGGTTGCCAAACCTGGAAAGCGCCCAGTGCCTTCTCTTCTCTTTGACCTCGTACACACATTAGATAGGTTTCCAAACCCATAAATCAACCAATGCCTTCTCTTTTCTTCAATCCTGTACACACACTGGATCTGTTGCCAAACCTGGAAAGCACCCAATGCCTTCTCTTCTCTTCAAGCAACAAGGGAATCCAGATATCAAACCACCTCCTCCCTTAATATCAACAAAGGAATCCAAAGACTAATTCGCCTCAACCCTCAATATCAACAAGGGAATCAAGAGACTAAACCACCTCAACACTCAATATCAACAAGGGCATCCAAAGACTAAACCGCCTTAACCGTCAATATCAGCAACAAGGGCCCAGACAATCACATATCTTCATGTCCCATCACATTGTATAACACATATAAATACACAATGTACATCAAAACACACACACACACCTACACCTGGTGTACAACACCACACATACACCCACACCCAATTTAAAACAAAACACATATACCTACATTTGGTGTACAAAAAAATACATATAAGTACACTGTATAATACAATGAATACATATGTCATGGCACAATGACTACACAATACCCGTAATAGTGTGCCACATATACACAACACAACATGTATACAACACCACCTGCACAACGTGTACACAACACCACCTACACAACGTCTACACGACACCACATGTACACAACATCACCTGCGTAATGTGTACACAACACCAAATGTATACAACACCACCTACATGACATGTACACAACACCACATGCACACAAAACCACATGTACAACATGTACACAACACCACATGTACAACGTGCACACAACATTGCATGTACATAGCACCACCTACACAACGTTTATGTTAGGTCCCTATATTACTAGTACAGTCCCTTATTTTTGTTAGTGTAGCCCCCTTATTGTTATTGTTGTACCCCTGCAACCCCAATATTGTTATTATTGTGCCCTTACATTATTAATGTTAGGTCGGCTAGGATTATATTGTGACCCCATGGATTCCTATATATAGAAGGAGGTTTTGTCATTTGTATCATCCAATAATTGTTCATTTACGTGATGTAAAGGAGGTTTCCCTCTCGAATTGGCTATTTATAAGGCGTTGATCTCTCTTTTCTTCTATTTTCGGAGCTGGTTTCATAACATTTGGTATCAGAGCTTTGGATTCTAGGGTCTTGCTGCTCCAAACAGGTCATCATGGAATTTTCGCTATAACTTTTTTTAAACGAAGGTTTTGAAGCTTAAATTTTCATCACATAAAGCCAAAATCCTGATGAAGTTCATGTAAAAATTTTAGATCTATGTTCACAATATTTGCGGAGATGTGATATGTGGAAGTTATGGTTTTTTTAGGCTCTTGAATTTCATCTCAAAGAGGTGACCATGGGAAAATCGTCATAACTCTCTCTTTGTGCATTCGATTGGGATTTTGTAAAAAGTGGCCAAAATTACGTGGACTGTAGTTTCTTGTATATCAATTTCAGAGCCGAAGGAGGAAACAGTGACACGTGGCACGTCGTACAATTTCGATCTACTAAACTATTCCATAATTAGGTCATTGTGGGATATTGGGAATAACTTCTCCTTGAAGCATCCAAAGCTGGTCAAACTTGTGGCATTGGAAAGAAGATTTAGAGGGATACTACAGGACCAAATTTCAAATATTGAAGATCCAAAATCACAGATATAATTTAGTTTCAATATCGATCTCCTCAAAAGCAAGAAAAAAATGTGTATTTTTTTCAAATTGCACGAGTCTTGTTTGAAAACTCAGTTTGAAGTGATTCCAAGGGTATACTGAAGCATAGATATCAGTATTGGGTTCTAAATTTCCACCTAAAAAGAATTCAACACCCACTAAGCCTTCAGAAGGCTCTACTATGACTCATGAAGAGGAAGAAGCGCAACATGACATATCAAAATTACAAGAGCAAGTGCACTGAATTTCGCTCTCGCAAAGAGCAACACAAAATGAAATGGAGTTTTGAAGAAAGGCATGGAAGCTAAGGTGGATGGTTTGAAGAAAAGCATGGCAACTAATATGGATGGCATGGAAGCTAAGATCGATGACATGGAAACTAAGATCAAAGAAAAAATGAAAGACAACTTGGAAGACATGAAGAATGATCTAAAAGCAAACATTGAAGGTTTGACGACAAGGTTGATACAATAAATGATTCCTAATGGCAAAACTATAGTAGAGGAAACTATGATGAGAACAAAATAAATTTTAATCGTGATTTCATAAACTCTAATGTTGGATTTAAGACCCACCATATTCCAAAGATCGATATGAGGAATTTTGATGGCAAGGATCCTGTAACATGGATACTACAGATGGAGCAATATTTTGATCTCAATAATATGCAAAACACACAAAAGGTACGCATTGCAGCTTTATATTTAGAAAAAAATACATTTGTATGGTATCGATGAATTTGCTCCCGTAAAAAAATTGTCTCTTGGTCAATTTTTACGGAAGAAATGATAGCACATTATGAGGATACAAAGAGCAACACCTTCTTCAGAAAATTGATAAATCTCAAACAAAAGGGTTTAGTGGTGGAGCACATTGAGGACCTCCAAAAATTGAATATAAGGGTAGTTGATATTCTAGAGGAACACATGATTGATGTCTTCATAGGGACTTTAAAGGATAACATCCAACATGGGGTTTGAGTTTGGGAACCTGATTCATTGGAGACGGCATTCAGGTTGGCAAGAAAAATTGAATGTAAAATTATGGTGACAAGGAAGCCTACCACTCACATATATAAAGATGGAAGTGTTGCTACTCCTAGAATTCCACAACCTACAAGGTTGACACCACAAAAATTGGAAGAAAAAAAGAGAAAAAGGGCTTTGCTACAGTTGTGATAACAAATACACTAAAGGTCATAAGTGTGTTGAGAAGAAATTATTTTACATAGATTGTAAAGAGGAGGAAGAAATGAACAAGAAACTTCAAAAGAAGAGGATATACACCAGGAACCAACCCTAGATAAAGAAGGAATGAGTCTGACCATATCATGTAATGCATTGGCAGGAATTACCACTCCTCAAACTCTCAAGATAGAAGGACATATCAATAAGAAAAAGGTAATAGTGTTGATCGATTTGGGTAGTACCCATAATTTTATTCATTGTAAGGTAGCCAACGAATTGAATTGCTTCCTATACCTAGCACCAAAATGTCAAGTGATGGTTGCAAATGAAGGAACTATAAATTTCTATGGAAAATGCCATAATATCAAGCTAGCCATGGGGGAATATGTATTGAATAGTCCAATTCTTTCCATTCTAATGGGATGTGCTGATGTTGTACTAGGAGTACAATGGTTACAATCTTTGGGGACGGTAGCTTTTAATTTTCAAGAAATTTTATTGAATTTTTTTTCAGAAGGAAAAGAAGTCGAATTACGGGGTATCACAGGGAAGCCAGGAAAGATAATAAGCTCTAATGTCATGACAGATATTCTGAAGAAAGAACAATGAGGCATAATTGCACAATTATGCTCACTAGAAGTTCCAACATCAAAATCATATTTTCTCCAGATCTCCAAAAAGTCTTGGACAATCATTCCAAGGTGTTTGAAATTCCCAAAGGACTCCCACCTATTCATGATCATGCTATTCATTTGATTCCAGGAAGTGTTCCTCCAAACATCGGGCCTTACAGATATCCTTATGTCCAAAAGAGAGAAATTGAACGTATGATTGCAGAAATGTTAGAGGATGGTATAATTCATCCTAGTCAAAGTTCTTTCTTTGCTCCAGTAGTATTGGTGCACAAGAAGGATGGATCATGGTGCATGTGTCAGATTATAGGGAGCTCAATAAACTCACTATTAAAGATAAATTTCCCATTCCTGTAATTTATGAATTATTTGATGAATAACATGGAGCAATTTATTTTACCAAGTTGGATCTTCGTTCAGGATATCATCAAATTAGAATGAAGATTGAAGATATTCTGAAAATGGAATTTCAAACTCATGAGGGTCATTATGAATTTTTGGTCATGCCTTTTGGCCTTACCAATGCACCTTCTACATTTCAAGGGTTGGTGAATTCCATTTTCAAACCCTTCCTTATAAAAATTGTGTTAGTATTTTTTGATGATATACTAATCTACAACAGGTCTTGGAAGGATCATGTTCAACATGTTGACAGGTGCTCAAAATATTGGAGGAGAAACAATTTAATGCGAAAACCTCCAAATGTTTCATTGGAGTACAAGAGGTGGAATATTTGGGTAATATTATATCTCACGAGGGTGTTAAGGTAGACCCTAACAAAATTAAAGCCATTAAGGAATGGAAAGTCCCCACAACCATAAAGCAGTTGTGAGGATTTCTCGGGTTAGCAGGGTATTATCGCAAGTTTGTTAAGAATTATGGGAGAATAACATCACCTCTACCAAAATTATTGAAGAAAGATGCATTTTCATGGACTCATGAAGCAACTAAGGCCTTTGAACATCTTAAAGAGGCAATGTGCCTAGCATCGGTCTTAGCTACGCCATACTTCAGAAAAATCTTTATTGTGGAATTTGATGCCTCAGGAAATGGAATTGGTGTTGTTTTAATACAAGAAGGAAGACCGATTTCTTTTTAAAGTTGTCCAATCAAAGGAAAGTACTGACAGAAAACTATTTATGAGAAGGAAATGTTGGCAATAATACATGCACTATAGAAATGATGACCTTACCTAATGGGAAGACACTTCAAGGTAAAAACTGATCATGATAGTCTTAAACACTTTTTGGAACAAAGACTATCTTCAGAAGAGCAGAAAAAATGGGACAAAGATGTTAGGTTATGACTTTGAAATAATCTACAAAAAAGTGAAGCTAAATGTTGTTGCAAATGCACTCTCAAGAAAGGATGAAGAGGTGGAAGCATTGCTTTGTGCCATTTATGTTATCCAACCAGATTGGATAACCGAAGCAAGGGATGATTGGAAGAGGACGAAGAAGTGTGGACACTTATTCAAAATTTGTAGCAAGATCCTAGTACATACGATACATTTAGTTGGAAAAATGATTCCCTATGGTACAAAGATCGCTTATATATTTGTAAGGATCCCCAACTAAAACAAAATATTCTTTTAGAATTGCACACTTATTCTTTAGGAGGACACTTAGGATTTTTTAAAGCTTACCACAGGGTGAACAAAGAATTTGTTTGGGATGGCCTTAAATCTGATATTCAAAAGTTTGTGGTGGAATGTTTGGTTTTCCAACAAAATAAAGTTGAGACAATTAAGACCCCAGGTCTTCTACAACCTTTTTCCATTCCAAGTCAACGTTGGGAGGAGATTTCAATGGATTTTATCACAGGTTTACCGAAGTCCGAAGGAAAGAGTGTAATCATGGTGGTAGTTGATAGACTTACCAAATATGCACACTTTTGTGCATTATCTCATCCATTTAAAGCAAGTACAGTTGCTACTGCATTTATGGAAACAATTCAAAAGCTACATGGAAACCCAAAGATTATTGTAAGTGATAGAGATCCAATTTTTACTGGAAATTTTTGGACGAAATTATTTTCTTGTTTGGGTACTCAACTAGCTCATAAATCATCTTATCATCCTCAATCTGATGGTCAGTCTGAGATAGTGAACAAATGTTTGGAGGGATATCTTCATTGTTGTATCTGATAAATGAACACAATGGGTGAAGTGGTTACCTCTAGCTGAATGGTGGTATAACACTTCCTTCCACACTGCAGCAAAAATGACCCCATTTATGGCACTTTATGGATATCATCCGCCATCCATCACATCATATTTAAGAGAAAATACTAAGGTTCAAGCAGTGGAAGATCACATCGAGCATCAAAAACAAGTTCTCCAACTCTTAAATGATAACCTAAATTTGGCACACAATCGAACGAAACAACATGAAAATCAACATCACAATGAGAGAAGTTTTGATGTCGAAGACTGAGTATTTTTACGGCTACAACTGTACAAACAAATGTCCCTCAAGCAAGCGAAGAAGGATAATAAATTATTGCCAAAGTACTATGGCCCTTACAAGGTGTTGCAAAATATTGTTACTATGGCATAGAAATTGGAGCTTCCTGCTTCTTCGCGAGTGCATCCAATTTTCCATGTTTCATGTTTAAAGAAGGTTATAGGTGACAAAATTCAAGTATAGAAAATATTGCTAGAACTTGATGAGGAAGGAAAAATCATATTGGAACCTCTAGCAGTCACGAAAACAAGAACTTGGCAGCTATGAAATCGTTCAATTTCAGAGTATCTCATCAAGTGGAAGAACTTACCCACTGAAGATTCTACATGGGAGGATGGAAATTTTATACAGAAGCATTCAAAGCTACTCAAGCGTTGAGGACAACACTTTTTTTGAAGGACATGGGCATGTTATGTCCCTATATTACTATTATAGTCCCTTAAATTTGTTAGTGTAGCCCCCTTATTGTTATTGTTGTACCCCTGTAACCCCAATATTGTTATTATCGTGCCCTTAAATTATTGTTGTTAGGCCGGCTATGATTATATTGTGACCCCATGGACTCCTATATATATAAGGAGGTTTTTTCATTTGTATCATCCGAGAATTGTTCATTTATGTAATGTAAAGGAGGTTTCCCCCTCAAAGTGGCTAGTTCTAAAGCGTTGATCTCTCTTTTCTTCTATTTTTGGAGCTGGTTTCATAATAGTGTACACAACACCACCTGCACAACATGTACAAAACAACACATGTACACAAAAGTAGTACTACACATCCAACAACCACATTGTCTCTACCAAGAAACCTTGCTTATAGTGTCTTTCCACTATCCATGCGTTTCCTAGCATGTCACAGATCGCACTGCTTTCATTCTGTTGATGTATCCCTCAACATTACCTGTCCATAACATAAACATAGGCATAGTTGTAAGCACATAATATCAAATCTTATCCACAAGGTATTAACCTCGTAGATCCATCAGGGCTACTCTGCCCACTTAATAGTAGGAACCTCTTCATGCCATTCACCTACATAAGCAATCATTCCTCCACAAGAACGATCTTTGATGACCCTAGCAGACAACGACATACATATATACATATCTACATATATACATATATACATATAAACATTAGCATAAAAAAATCATGATCCCCGATGACCCTGTCAAACAATGACATACATAAGTACATATATACATATAAACATTAACATAAAACAATCACGATCCCCGATAACCCTGTCAGACAACACTTACATACATACATACATATATAATCATTAGAATATTCATCATCACAACACAAGTACCAACGTTCATAACATCAAGGTTAAGAGAAATCCCTTTATTCATGCACAACATGCACAACATTGAGAATAATAGTTCCCAACATAGCCAAGGCATCTGACGCCTCAAATCCATTTACCTTACCTTTCATATTACCTTTTTCATGATTATCTTGCCTCTGTCCATTTATCTCAGTGGACCCAACCAATCCAATGGGTTGTCATATTCTTGCCTTCAACCACCCTTTACATGCACCAGGCTTCATCCAGGTATTACATTACCTTTTAGGTTTCATTTAACTCCCCTGAGCTCTATTAACGTTCCTCTTCCCCCAACCAATTCCCAAGAACCTCAAAATATGAAAGGCAAGAACAAGAAACAAACATGAATAAAACCAAAAAACAATACAATAGCACAAACAAGTGGCATGTCCATGCACCAGACACAATCAAAATCTGCAAATCAAGCGCAAACAAATCACAAATCACCGAAAGCACAAAACTTTCAACAAACACCCTGAATGAACCCCATAGTTTCCCAATGATTCTAAGGGAAATCTCAACCCGAGCCTTCTTCAAGATCCATGGCAGTCTCTTTTTCCATGCAATTTCGTGCATCATATTGCCATAAACACACAAATGTCAATGCATAAATAAACATAACAATATACTGGTTACCTTACCTCATTGTACCCAACACGCTAACCTGTAACTGAACACATACATATAACATCTCTCAAGGGACTCCAATTCCTTGATGAATCCAGCCATAACTGGAAACCAACTGTTATACATGTCAAATAAATTTTCATGAATATAGCACATATCCACATAATGTCATACAAAATCAAGGTTAATAAGACTTATTGTATTCATGCAAAGCACTTGTTCATTTGGAATCGTGGTTTCCAAACATAGCCAAAGGAATTCTCACCCAATTCATTTCTTTTACCTTTTTTTCCTCACTACAATTGAGTCTTATTATATGCTATCACATCACCCAATTGTTAGTTATATAAACAAATCAATTGTTACCTTGTCACGCTAATACCAAACATGTTTCTCTGCAACTGTTCACACATGTCGGTCACATGTTCCAAAGATCAAGACATCATGTATATTAATTTGAAATCATCCTTTACCAATCCTAACAACCATATCATAATTTGAAATTAACTCACAGTCATTAGTCATCCTACTACAACTAGCACCCACTTGCACTTAAGTGCATATCAATTGTCTCAACACATATTGTGCTAGTAAAAACATCTTAAAACAAGATCATTCCCTCATGCAATCTTATAGACACATACTCATATCATGAAATTAATCAAACATTCAAACAACTTGTAAACATACAATTTTAGATAAACCAAATATACAACATAATCAAACTTATACCTCAGTGTATCTCAGGGGAGGCTATCACATTTGTAGAAGTTAGTCCATATTAGTATGACACAATATCACAATTATATTGACTTGTACTTGAATATCATAACCATAACCATCTGCATAGGCTGATCTAGATTAGCACGATACATAATAACATAAAGATCTAAATGCAATGACCATAATCATCATGTGTATAAACCACAATGTATATAACAACAAGTTAACTACCTTGCATGACTATCGAATGTATGTGCATATGACCGCACTGATTAACTAGGATCTATCATACATGTAACCATAACAACAATAGAATGACATACATGTATATAACCATAATGCATATAAAAACCATTAATTATCATACCTGCATGCCAACCATACAAACCTATATGATGATCTGCTGTTACCCCAACGTCTATTGGTGCAACCTTGCTATGATAATATGCATATCCTGCTCCATCCTAGCCAACATATCAACAACATCGTGATGAAACAAACTACATAATGACCACCACGATGCATGTCTAACCTACTATACATGCATAACCATATACATCTAGCCCATCCAATCCAAGTGTTTGAATTTGGAATCTTCGATACCAATATGTGGTATCATATATCACCCAAAGAGAACGAAAAACTCACTCTAATACCAATTTGTAACACCTCCTCCTCGACATTTATCCGCTCTTACAAGGCCTCCAGAAAATTTGAAGCAGAGTGCCACTATGACATGACCCAACCTCCAAGATTCAGTTATGGAAGTGGGGTCGAAAACTAACAACTCATAGACATCCCTCAAGGCTTATAGGACACTGAAAGGCCAAAGAACCACCCAGGTGACCAAAATTTGAGTTGAATCTATTTTCTCTGGCCTAACCCCCAACAACATGCACAAGCCTGCAAGGGTGTCGTTATGACCTTCCAAGCGCATGCACAACACTACCTCCATGCGATTGCAATCGAAAATATCCTGTTCGCAGGGTGCGATCAGGAGATCTAAGCCACCTTTCCAGGCCAACCTCCAAATCATTGCCTAAAACTTCCTGTAAATTATCATAATGATAAATGACATAATGAAAAGGTTACTCATACAAAACTTGAACAAAAACTGACTCAGAACATGCCTAATCCATATTCTACATTTCATCAAACACATGGCTAACATAAAAGTTACAGGTCATGAATGCATATATGATTTTAAATCTTTGAAATTCATCTAGAAATCACCGAGAAGGTTTAATTCCCTCTCAAGAAGCTGCAACAAAACTTGTTAGCCCATGCATTCATTAACCACCAAATACTTATCAAATCCTGAATAAAGCTACAACTAGATCACATTACACATCCATGCTTATAACCATATTATTAACCATGACATAAAAACCATCAAATTATCATAATAAATAGTACAAGTGCTCATAGAATACAAAAGGGAAATGAATCTTATTAATCGATGCAGAAGCCAACCAAGTCAGGGACTTCCATGTACCACTCGACCATAGATTGGGCTAAACCAAATATTTCTTTCAACCAATCACCCCTGTCCCATATATTGGGCTAAACCAAATCTTTCTTTCAACCAATCACCCATGTCCATATTCCAAGCATAAATGTGGGATATCAAGACATAAAAAACCAGGGCTTATTGGAGATCAAACCACCTCCACCCTCATGCTACTGCAATCTTGCCAAAACCGGTCAAGAGATCACGAAGCCCAAACAAGCTTAGATGCCTAAGAATTTCCTCACCATTACCTTGAGGAATTTGGATGTCTCCACCAACCTGTCAAGGGCTTCCCGTAGATTAAACCACCTCCACCCCAAACCCTTGGGAATTTTCTTGAGACCACCTCACCTAGTTCTAAAACTTTTTGGTAATCCAAAGCTAAACCAAATAAATTAATCTCATCACACCATGGCTATCGAGGAAATGACAAGGCATGGTTGAAACCACTGTCAAACCAGGAAAAACCCATGTCAATGACAACAAATGAACCAAATAAACAAATGCATGTACCATACCTTCACACCTCACCTAGGAAATCACACATGCAACCTGTTCCCTGCATCACCTTCTTGTTGAAGTTTTCAATCCGACCTTCTTCTTGCTTTCCTTCACTTTCCTTTGCTTGTCCTTTTTCCTTCCTTTGCTTGCTTGTTCTCTTTCTTTTGCTACACCGGCTCCAAAGATGGAAAAAAAGTTGTGAACTGATTCTCTGGTGCCTTTTTATCATTGGTGTCTCTCTTTTTATTCATTTTCCTTCTAATTTCCTTAGCATGCAAATATGTGTCTCTTCACCTCCCTTTTCTCCCATTTTCCTTTATTTTCATAATTAAATGCCAATTAATGCCTCTTTTCCTTTTCCAATTTCCATAGCCATAAATAAACCGAAGGTGACACCCACTAGGATGTCTTTCCCACCATTCATCTTGGAATGTGTGTCCCATGACCTTAGTCTTATATTTCTTTTTCACATGAAAAATCAACTAGGGGTTGCTACAAAAAATGTCTACATATATATCCACAAAGTTTTAGAGTCAATATATTAGGTTAGTTGCCTTTATTGTGTGCCTCATTCAATGCCTTGGTTCGGTCAAGCATTGTAATCATCATCAATGAGTTTGTATTGGGTACCATCTGTGAAAGTGGGGAAGTGATTCATAGTTTCCCCATGAGGCATTCGCTAGAAAATTTTGTATACATATGTAGCCCAAAATGTTAGCTCAATTAGTTGAACCATCTACCCAAAAAATGTTGCTAATGGGGAGGCCATAAGTCACAAGTTCAAATTCGATTGAGTCCCTTTGGATTACTAGCTATTATTATCGTTAGTAATTGAGCCATCATCCATTCAAATATTACGAGGAAGAGGGGTGATCCTACGAGGTTTTCCTTCAAAAATGATGTGTGTGCATATGTGTGTGTGTGTGTACATATACATATATATGTTGTGGCTAGTGATTGATATCGCCCTCTATCCAAAAAATCGAGGAAGAGGTGAGGAATCTACAAGGCATTAGCAAGGTACCATATTCCTTACTTTGAATGCTTAATATGCAAGAGGACGAGGGAATTTATTTCTCAATAATATATGTGTGTGTATCCCAATGGGTTAGGTCATGTAACACCCAAATCCTTAATCCCCCATAGATATTGTAATTGTAATTAGTTGTGTTAATGATACCCACATGGGCATATAAATGTAAATGGGTTAAAACACCGAGAGCAATTGAAATTATATTTTAATAGCAACTATGAAGAAGTGGATCCTTGATATGGACCATGAAAATCCACGAGAGGGGAGAAAGTTCAGCAAAAGGGATTAATGGAATTAACCCTTGCCAATAAATTATTTCACTGAGCCAAATATTCATAAGGTCTAAGATTTTCAACTTTCCCCAGGAAAATATCTAATGGGGAGGTGTTGCAGTAGCTTCCATATCTGTGGAATTAGTTGGGTTGTATCTCAACTATCTCATCAAAAGGTATGGGTAGAGTGCTCATTCAAAGACTTCCGAGATCTAACTAGAAGTGTAACACCCTTGATATACTCCCCTTGATTTTTGTAATGTAATTGTACTTTGATTATAAATGACTATAAATTTATTTTAATGGCCTGAAGAGTGGGACCACAGATCCACAATCTTGGGGGGGAGGAAGAAGAACCTGAGAGGTGTTAGTTGGCACCACTGCTTAATCAAATGTGCAACTAACAAGAAAGATATGGAAGAATGTTCCATGAGGAACATGAAGAGACACACAAGAAAAAGGATAAAAATACATTCCAACAACAACAAAAAGGGCTTTGTCTTTGGGGATGAAAGAAATGGGATGGAGGATAGAATTGGATTTTTGGGTTGAAAAACCACCTAGAAAGGTGAATTCCTGCAATGCTTGCCACAACATATAGACCAAATATAACCAAATAATTCCATACTTTTAGTTTTTAGCATGATTTTCAACTGATTTTGCTTGAAAAATCCCCTTGCATCATTGATCTAGCTTGGGGGTGATTAATGCAATAAATTATTGACTACAACTATTCTATAGTTGATTTTAAAATCAAAGTCCCACCTTGATATTACCACTTAGCAATATTGCTAAGGGAAATATCAATTTTGTAAAATTTTGGATTACTACTTAGGAAAAGTGGGTTGTGGGACCCCACTTGAAGTTTTGAGCTAAAGTAAGGGCCCAACATAGGAGAAAAGGAGGAAATCGAATGGCTAGTGGATGGTGGGGGCCACCCCAAAAAGGAATGCACTCCCCTTTTGGTAGTACACACTCATGGAGGGAAAAGAGAGAGGAAAAATCATTGGATGGGTCCCAAATGGGGAAATTGGAGGCTCAACGACTAAAATAGGAGGGACACTCATCATTTGGATACCTTTGATCATTTGACATTCACACTTACTAGCACGCTTGAGCTGAGAGCCAAGTCTTCATGTGTTATTGAGCACACAAGATTTTCGAGCGAGAATCTCACCCTACCTTCGGTGGACTTCGAGTGCCAACCCAAGGAGGTAACCTTCATCACATTCGATCAGATATGGGGGATTATTCAACATATTTGAGGAGCTAATTTAGCAGGTGGGACATAGGAAGGGGAATACACAGTAATTGGAGGAGCTGATTGTAGAGCAAGGTATTTGTTGGGATTTTTGAGACAATCTAGAGCTGTCATTTGCTGAAGATTTTGAGAGATTTTGGAGCTCCATTTGGTGTGAGTTGATTGGGCCAAGTAACCATCACTAGGGACTGCATGGGCCTGCATAGTGGTGCTTCATGCCACACATGGGACATTGGGAGAAGGAGGAATTGGGGGCTAAGACCTGTGGGGTAATTCAGAGAGGGAATTTTCTAAGTATTGCAGCCATTTTGGGGACCTTCAAGAGTGATATTTACAGGTGGATCGGTACACCGAACAACTGGATGAGTGAGGTGAAATTGGGTTGAATTTCAGAGGTTAGCATTTGGACAAACCTTTTCTGGGTTTTGGTGGGTTATTGGTGGAGAGCCCGAGGTTAATTTCCCAAAATTTTCTGAGCATTTGAGGAGGACCTAGCAACCATTTATTTCATCCAATAATGTAGTTTTATGGGGGTGAGAGTAGAGCTTTTATGGGGGACAATTTCCTAGTGGTTTTGCAGCTGATTTCATCACCTGGCTTGCCTTGGGCAAGCCCATGTGCATGCATTCTGACCTCATATTATACCCCCAATTTATCTTAACAAAATGGCTTAGTTCTGAGTAGATTTTAGAGTTTTCTCGCTGTTTAATATTGTGTGAAAAATTGTGTCTGTGTTTTGCTATGCATTCTTTGTTTATCATTGCTAATTTTTCTTAGGGATATTATAGTTTTAGCCACTCTGATATTTCAGAAATGTTATTAACCATGATTAGTGAATATGATGATCAGTTATTTATTGAAATTGATGTATAACTCTGTAATAATTTTGCATGGTTGTAGGAAACTATTGCATGGAATCAATAGGAAAAATGCTTTGATTTCTCTCTGGATTATATTGAAATTCTATCTTGAGGCTATAAGAAAGATGTCTTGATTTTTATGTGCAAGTTAATATGTTGCATGTGGACATGTAGGGCTCTGTGATTACAATTTCTTACATTTTTTCTATAACGTTTCTTCTGAGAGGGTCTAGAAGCTAAAACTTGGTTCATGTTGAGGGGAAATATTTTTTATCCTCTGGTCCAATTTTTAGATCTTGGGTCATGAAGTTTTAGGAAATGTGATTAGAGGAAGTTGGTCTTCCTAAATGTGTCTTTAAATAGGACATGTTGGATTTTTTGATATAACTTTCCTTCTGAGAGGTTCTAGAAGCTAAAACTTGGAACATGGTAAGGGGAAATCTTGTTGATCCTGTGGTCCATTTTTTAGATTTTGGGTCGTGAAATTTTAAGATATATGATCATAGGAATTCAAGCTTCCCGAATGCTCCTAAAATCATGCTTCCAACATGTCATGTTGGAATTTATGCTATAACTTGTCTTTTGGAAGGTTACAAAAGCTAAAACTTGGACCTTAGTGAGGGGAAATCAATTCAAATTATTTGGTAAAACTTTCAGATCTTGGGTCATGATATTTTAGGAGATACGATCATAGGAAGTTGAGCTTCCTAAATGATCTTAAAATCATGCTTCAAACCAACGTGTTAGCATTTCTTCTAGAAATTTTCATCTGGAAGGTTCCAAACGTTCAAATCTAAACCATAGTGAGGGGAAATCGCACTAATCATTCAGTTCAATTTTTAGAACTTGGACTTCTATAATTTTGGAGATATGCCTTGAATAATTTCCTATATTAGTTTGCATGCAAAGTGTTTGAAGAAATGAGTAAATGGTTTAATATTTGTTGCATACAAACTTCTTGATGAAAAGACACAATGAAAATGTTGTTTTATGGACGGGAATAATATTTCTTATGATAGTATTTTTATATCTGATATATGCCTATTTGCATGCAAAGAATTTTAAGAAATGTGTTAAAGGTGTTTTATTACAATTTGCATACAAACTATTTGATAAAATACCTCAAAGACAAAAATCAAAAGTTGCATGATTGGGTGGTGTGTTTCTGTTAGTATGTTAGAAGTGGAATTAGAATGATGTCTCTGATTTGATTCCATACAAAATGTTTGAAAAAATATATACAAGAAAAATACTACTTACTGGCTATATACAAAGTATTTAAAGAAAGGTTTACATGTAAAGTTTTTAACAAAATGCGTGAGAGATGAAAATCAAGTTTTTGCAAGTGTGGTTACGATGAATTTAGTAGGGCTATGTGATAAAGTGGTATCATAGCTTATTGTCAAGTTAGTAAAAGGAAAAATAATACTTTAGGTACTTTATAACCTTTTTAAGTCATTGATGGAACTGGGTATGTTACAAGAAGCTTCCAATATGACCATGACTAGTAGATCTTAACACAAAAATTTAACAAAGAAGAAAACCTTGGATAAAAGCCATCGATGAGGGATAATTGAGATGAAAATTCATGGGGGGTGCTATAGAGATAAAGAAGAGAAGTATGCAAGAGATAGAAGACCATGGGCATCCACAAGTGTGAGTAGAAGAGGCTCCCATGTGGAAAAGAAGCAAATCACACAAGGGTTTTGAGACACAACCTACACGTGATTGTAATCCACCTAATTTGGTAAGAAAGTGTTGAAGTCTTTTACCATAGCTAGAGGGTGAAGGATCGCGAAGTAATTTGTTTGAATTAAGTACAAAAAGAACTGAGAAAAAGAAAGTATTAATGGATTTTTGGATCATATAAGGACTCGCTTTATGATGTGCAGGCTCATTGTGGGCACATTATGAATGATAATAGGCCCCGAGTTAACAGTTTGAAAGACATCATACTATTTTATATGTGGATGAAGGAGAATGACATTCATCCTTACACTATTGATAGTCTGAAAGAGAATTTCCCTCTAGGTTCTTGTTGTTTAGGGCAACTAAGAAACCACCCATAATAGTTGGTTGAAATCTAGGTTTGGTAGGATTTGAAGAGAACTAATGAGTTTAATTGGATGAAAAGGGGAATGCCCTTCATCATTACACCCCTCATATCCTGAAAGAGAATTTCCCTCTAGGTGATTTTTATGTAGAATAATTGAGAACCAACCCATGACAGTTGGGAAGACTCTACATCTAGTGGGATTTCAAGAGAAACTGATGTGTTTCATTTAATGAAGGAGAATGGACTTCATGACTACACTGTGTAATGTTGATTCAAAACTCCCCTCTTGATTTATTGGTATGGATTGAGGGTGGCCAACTGTAGAGGATATAATAAACAACTGAGCCTATGGTGGGGAAAAATACGACTCAAACTTCATCAGTTGCAAGTATCATTTGATCTTGATTAGATAAGTTCTCTAATGGGCTTAAAATGTGTGATGTAAATAATGTTCATTGAGATAAAAGTGATTATTGATAAAATATGTATACTTATGTGCTCACTTACTAAATAGGCATTTTGGTCTATGTGATACCTGATCTTGGTATAAAGTGGTAAATTTCGATGTGATCACTATGTAATATTTACATGCATGCATGCTAGCCTTAATTTGCTCTTATGATGTGTTGTCATGATTTTGAGCATGGGATTGAGAGATACTTAGTCCTAGTTATCTTTAATGTTTATCATTGTATTAGGCCTTTTGTTTAAGTACGACATCATAGTTGAGAAGAAAATGGATTTCAGCCCTGTTATCACTCCAGTGATTCTCTAGTTGTGAGATTTTTGGTTTTTAGTTGAGAAAACTAGAGGTAACCACAGACCAACTTTTAAACTCTAGGATCTAACCTTCCTAGGGTTCAGAGAGGGCTTTCCCTATAAGATTTAACTTTGTTTTGTTTTATGAAATATTAGGCTAGTTATGATTGTGCAATTGGTTTTGGTTTTGATTGGTTTGGTGGGAAAAATCACTTGAAGAGATGGATAGTGGGAAATATATTTGTCCATTGGGCTGAGGAGTCAAAAGTCAAGCAGACAGAACTAGGATCAAGGCCAAAAATTCAAATGTTTTCAGGGTAAGATAGATAACCCTTGGAGATCTTGGAAAGTTGTTTTGTGAGGTGATATGATCGGGATAAAGAGCAATGAAGGGCTCTTTGATCCGGAAAAGGGAAGTAGAAGGCAGAGGTCAAATGAAAGAGGGAGCAATTAAGGGTTCCCTACTCTGGAAATCAGAAGAAAACATAGAAATGACAAATAGTTAAGACAGGGTGCTTTTAAAAAATCCTGAAGTAATCCTCCTATTCATTCATTCAAACTTAGAACACATAATGGATTTCACGTAACAAAGAAAGATAACAATGACAAGTAGAAAATACTTCACTCTAAATAGCTCATCACATGAATCCTGAAATATGATGCTAGCTGATCTGATCCAGTCTGCTACTCGAAATTTGAAACACAAAAAGCCTTCAAGTCCACAAAAATGACTATAGAAATCTTCAGCAATTTATTCCACAATAACACTTCAAAGAGTGAAGTATTTATACATAATTGTTATCAAAATATCTTAGAATGCTTTTAGGAATTATCTAAGGGAAATAAAAATATCTTTACAACAATAATAGAGACAGTTGCTCAAAAAATTAGCAAGTTGTCCTATTAATTCAAATAAAATAAAAACTGATTGTGGAGAAGATGCAGCTGGCTACCTTGGTGTCTTCCTTGCTGGCTTTAGATATTTCGAGTTTGTTTTGAAATCTGATCTGCTTATTTGATACTCTTTCACTGATACTCTTTAATCTATGATACTCTTTGACCATTTCTAAAACATGTTTACTGCTGTAAAAAATCTGTTTTGACTGATAAATCAACAAACTGTTTTCACTGTTGTCTTTCTGCCTTCTTACTTTTCACAGTAAATCTGTTAATGACTGCCAATCTTCCTCATTTGGAATTTGTATTTTCTTCAGCTTCCTGAAGTTTTCATCTGCTTCTGTGTACCCGGAAAAAGTTGGTTTAATAAAAAACAAGTGTTTTATCTCATGCTGCAAGTAAAATAAGTCTTCAAAGCTCCCGAGTAAGACTTTTCCTGTTGGAATGCCTTGTCCACCACCTGCTTTTTCAACTTGCTCCTTGGAAAATTCTCTGATCTTTTTATTACAATCCTCATGAGGCATTAATTTGTCATTGATGACCAAAATATTAGGCAAACTTCTTTGTCTTAAATTCTCAAATTTGACCATAAACCTAGTTATGGTAATGTTCATGTTTTCACACTTTTCCTCTAACTGCTTCATCAGGTTCTTTTTGGTTATAACCTTCTTTATCTCAAGGATAGTTTCAGTTCTATCAGTAATTTCAAGTTCTTCCAATTCTTGCCTGTTCTTGCTGTTGAGAAACTTTATCAGTTCTAAAGCTTGTTCTGGTTTGTTATCCAATTCCTCTTTAGTCTTTTGGATTTATTCTAATGCTGCTTTGAGTAGGTCTCTTTGTTCAAAAATCACTTGAATGGAGGGCCATACATCATTTATGGCTTCTATGATCTTGTTCCACAAATGATTTTTCACATAGGAAATCTGTTCCTTCAAGGTCATTTCCTTTTGTAATTTCTTCAATTCCTCATTTAATCTGATGGCCTTTTTCTCATGAGTTTTTGCATTAATTTGAGCCAACTTCTTTTGATCGTCAAGATTTTCAGTCATTTGTTTCAACTTGTTAATTTCACTTGTCTTAAGAGACATTTCTTCCATGGCCTTTACCAGTTTTCTGGCATCATCTATAGGATGAAGTGCTATTGTAGATGACTCTGTAGCTGATGTCACTGACACTGCAATAGCCAGTGGAACTTTAGGTGCTAACTCTTCAGTTAGAGTTGATGGCACAACTGTAGTAACCATAGGTATGACTGTAGGTGCTTCCTGTGTTTTTGGTGTTTCCTTTCCCTGGACAAGCTTGTCCATCTGAATCTCCATTTCTTCTATCTGTGCTGTAAGCTGAAATATTATGTTCATCATATCATCTTTCTCATTTTGTCCTTCTATTATTTCTTTGTTTTGAGGATGTTCACTTTGAGGAAGTTTAAGCTATTTCCTCCAAGCTGCAATATCCTCATTCTTTTTCTTTATTAATTTTTCTGCTGCCTTGACATTTACTGGGTCAAATCCAATATGTATGACTAATTATTCCAAAGATTTGATTCTTACATCCTTAGCATATAAAGATGCTTTGTCCAATTTCATCTGATATTTCGTTTGAGATGGTGTTCTGGAGTTTCTGAGCACTCATGGCTTTAGTTGTAACATTAGAGTACAACATTTCTGAAGTCTGTCTATGGAATTCAATCTGATCAAGAGCATGAATCTTTTCTATTTGGACTTCCAAATCAAGCTTCTTATAATCTGCCACTTTCTTTGGGGATTTGACTGTAGGCTGCAATACTGACATGATTACATTTTTGTTTGAATAATCAAAGGAAGAAAAAAGTTTGTTTTGCACACTTGGTGTTTGTTTTAGATATTGGGAGTAGATATTGTTTTTGATTTCTTCATTCTTTAACTTGATCTGTTTATAATTTTCTTTGATGTCTAGATCTTTCTCCTCAGCTGCCTGTGAGGATGAAGCCTCCATGCTCTGTTGCATTTCTATTAACTGTGCACTTTCATTGTCAACTTGTTCTTCATTTTGATTCTCAATAACTAGCTCATTGATGATGACCATGGCAACATTTGTTTTGGTATTTATAAGATCCGTTTCTTCAACATCAATGGTTACCTCTTCTTTACCTACTGAATCTATTTTGAGCCTTTTATTATATCTGATTTTGAACCTTGTTTAAGTAGTGGTTTCAGCAACATAGGTACCTTCTTCTCTTTCTCTCTTAGTGGCTTTCTTTGTTTCATCAACAGTATCTAAAGTGTGACTAGTATCAATTTTCTTCACTGCATCTATTAAAGTATTCTCCGTCGACTCAGTCTAATGGGCATATTTTTCTATCTATGGTTTTGTCTCATGAATGAAGGGTGTTAACTTACATTTAACCCTCATCTTACTTAGAATCCCTTGTGGATCATAATTCCAAGGAAAAATTTCTTCAAATCTGCACTCAAATAGCTGTTTAGTTGCTTCTGCCTCTGCATCCCTCTGATTGCAAATGAATGGTCCTACTTGATTCTTCAATTTGAACTGTGTTTTCTTCTTTGCTGCCAAGAAATTTATAGAATCAGAGTTTAATATTTTCCTGATATACTCCAAGGCAAAAACTATAATGGATACATGTTTGGGCAGCTTATAGGGCAACAAATTGGATCCAAACACTCTAATCTCAATATGTTTTTCATATAGCTACCAATCACCAGTCTTGGTTTGCTCTGACAATTGTAAAATCTTCTTTATCTCATCATTTATCCTTGGCTGCTTTGTATTTGTTAATATTTTGATCAATGGATGGATGAATGAATCTGAAAAATCTGCATATGTGAACTCTGTGGACTCTTTCCTGATCAAAGAGGTCCAGAAAATAACTGAAAGAGGATTTCCCTCTACATCAAGCTTTTGAAGAGCAAATGAAAATTTATCTACTTGAAAATATAAGAACATGTGGAGGAGGAAAGAGGTGTATCTGAACACTCCTTCAATTGGCAATTTAACCAATTGGTCATGGATATTGTCTACAATATATCCAGCAAAATAAAAAATAACAGATGGAGGTTGTCCTGGGGTAAATGTAGATAAGAAACCTAAAATGGATTCATCTGTG
Organism: Pinus albicaulis; assembly: GCA_034641835.2. Classification (NCBI taxonomy): domain Eukaryota; kingdom Viridiplantae; phylum Streptophyta; class Pinopsida; order Pinales; family Pinaceae; genus Pinus; species Pinus albicaulis. The sequence goes on from CM076579.1 coordinate 802,800,726, forward strand.
TATTCATCAGTGAAATACCCTAGAATGAATGAAAGCATGGAAATTACATGTCTTGAACCCTCTGGAAATTTTGAAGTGGAATATGGAGGATTAATTTGAGGAATTTCTACATGTAAAGGCATAAATGTTTGGAAGATTAGGAATCTCTTGGGAAAATATAGGCCAATATATAGCTTGGTAAGGGCCTCTATGGACAAAGGGACTTCTTGAGGATCAGGTTGGAGTTGTAACAATTGGTTGATGGATTCAACAGTAATGGTGAAAAGCAATTCTTTGTTGGCATTTACTATGGCTCTTTGCTCAAGCACATAATACTGTTGACATAACCTAATGACCTCATGACATGGATGAGTTACTGGGAAAACATATTTGGGCAAGTGTGATTCCCAAATATGGACTTCTTCTTCATTATCTAAGAATTTTTCATAGCTCCAGTTATAAATTTCTAGTAGATTAAATTCAACAATTGGGTCTGCTATTTTGTAGTCAACATCAGCTAATAGAATGTGCTCAATGTCTATGACAGGGGGTTGTAAAGGATTTACAACAATAGCAGTCTTAGAAGTCATGGCTAGAGTTGATTTTGGCACTTTGGAACCTTCAGGATTGCTAGAACTCTGTTTTTTAGGCATTTGGGCTACTTTTGCAAGATTAGACAGATTGCAGAAGTAATTTTTTACTTTATAAGAAGTTTCTTGGATAAAAATGGGCAAATTATGGTCTCTTTCTTGGATTTATTCTTCAATTTAAATCTTCAATAGGTTTTTACAGATTTTTACTGGTTTAAAACAAGAAACAAGGGTTTCCTGAGTTTTTTAGTGAATGATTGGACTAAACAGTCTTTTGAGATTGGGCATAGAGGCTTTAGGATAACTTCAGAAGGTTTTTGGGCTCAATATGGTGTTTTAAAATAGGGCACAGTATAAACAGGGAAATTTGAGAAATTTTGATAGGGTTTGGCCTATTTTTTGTAATTTTTGATAGGGTTCAGTGGTTTAAATTTGAATTTTGAATGCAATTTTTCTTTTAATAAGTCTTTTCAGATTGAAACATGCATAATTTGCTTGAAGAATACCTTTTATACGCAGGTATTAGGCTTTGAAGACAGTTTCTGAAGGTTTTGAATGGGTTGAATGGCTTATGTGGTATCTTTTCGATCTCTGGAGCTATCCAAAGCTTCTTGGCAGTCTTCAAATAGGTTCAGGCCAAAATTTGCAGTCTTTTGGCATAAAAATGGCAGAAAAATGCTTGTTTTACAGTCGGGGGGCTTATACAGGGTTTACGCGCAGTAGGAGAGGAAATGAATGCATTTCCTATGTTTATTAGTCATATTACGTTAAAATGACGCCAGCAATTAATGGGGGTCAAGTCATGAAACTAGTGGTTTCAGGTTCAAAGGATGAAAACCACGAATGGTTGTCGCATGGCATTTGGGTGGTAAATGATTTTAGAGTAAACCAATGCAATATAATAAATATTGACCATGTGGAGGAGGGATAAAATCCCATACTGCCCATTTTGCGTAGAAATGAGACGGGAATTTCACGCATGTTTATTTGCGATAATGAGTTTCAACCGTCGGATCTTGGGGTTTGATTGCGAACGACCCAGATTGATTGGGGAAGTTGCATCAGTGTTTGGTAGTGGGGCCGAGATATATTAACACGATGGGAAATTTTAAACTTTAGAAATATCGTTTTAAACAAAGTTTAAAACCTTAGGTTTAATATGATGCGGTGGGTAAGTTTTATGTGTTAATTTAAACATTTTCCAATGTTTCAATTATACATATGGGCGCGGGTTTTTTATTATATAGTTTCTCAACCTTTCACAATAGTTTAAAACTATAGGGGGTGGGATAAACAATAAAATATATGTTTTTACACCAATGGGATAGGGCGGGATTTAATATTTCGCACATGGGGTATTTTAACATTGGTTTAAACATAAAATAGAGGGTTTGAGGGTTATTTAAATATAGGGGTTTAATACTATATGGGAGGGAATAGTTTTAGGGATTTAATAACTAAATTAGAAATTAATATGAAGGTAAAAGGATAATGTATGAATAAAAACACGTTTAACTCTAAGTAAAGTGTAAATAACATAGTTTGTCTTTGTTGTATTACTTCACATTTTAACTTAGGATAAATGCATTTTGATGGTTTATGAATGATTTTTGAAAGTGAATGAAATTAGCTATTTAGGGTTTCAGTTTTACTAAGTAAACATGAGTTTTTACTTAGAAAAAAAGGATTATGATTATGAATGAAGGATAAATGCTGATGAATGTGGGTTTTGTGTAGGAATTCAATATTTTTAACCAATCAATCATCGAGCCTTGGGCCCGGTCCCGAAAAAAGTCAAAGAAATGTTCTGAGCCTTTCTAACTGATAGTTTAGGATATTGAATATTTTTAGGAGAAGGGAAATTAGTGATTTTTGCCCGATGATACTTTATTACATGCTTGCAAAACTTCTTTCTACCTATCCATATTTATTTCTAAAATTTTTTACTTCATTTTCATGGGTGCATTTAAGCTTGCAACCCTAAATCCATTTTCTTTTAAAGCATAAAAACTATCTAAGTCTAACCTTATTTCATTTGAGGGCTCATATTAAACTGTTTGAGCTCCTCATTTATTCTCTATCTTAACTACTTATTTGTCAAGTTTATAGTTTTTGACATATCTTTATTCTCTATCTAAAGCATGAAATTCAAAGAATGACAAGTTAAGATTAAACTGTTTAACTAAACATGGATTATGGCATTTATTGACAATTTGCACATAATCATTATTCTTGCAGTAAAAGTAAATAGTAGTGGAATTTTGACTTGCTCACTTTCAGGTCTTATTTTCATTTCTTTTTCCTTTTGGGTCTATCTTTTCTAAGTCCTTTGATCATTATTTTAAGAATTTTTACCCTCTATTATTTTTTATTGTTTTTCATTTTTCAAAATATGGGAAAACAATCTTGCAGAAAGCAAGGTATGTACATATTTACAAGACTATCTTAGTCAATTCAAAAATTATGAATCCTATTATTATAGGACCCTAACAGTGGCTCCACTTGGGGATGACATTTCTTGGTGAAATGTCAAGAACTTTAAGATCAGTAGCCTTTGGAATTTGACTGTGATGACTCTGTAAGTATCTTCTGACATCTGCAATTATTCATACTTATGATATTTTACCTCTGAAAGCTTAGGGCCTTCTCTCTGGGCTTCAAATTTGTTAGGAAAACATCCAATCCAATCTAAAATCTTCAATGTATATGTACAATTATCAAAATAAATGAAACTAACTATTTTTTATCTCAGGAGAGTAGTAGTGCTTCAAAATTCTGCCATTAACTGCTCCTTCTAACTTCTCTGACCCATCTATTTCTTTTAGGTAGAAAGCATTGTTACCTATGTAACCATAAATGACATAAGGTCCTTTCCATAGAAAATCGAATTTTCCACGTTTGCCTTTGTCTTCCCTTCTTGACTTCTTCCCTTGTTTGTTGCAAGTGAATAGTTTGATTGATCCTTCTTTGAATGTCATTTGTTTCAACTTGTAACTCTTGGATAATCTTCATTACTAGTACTCCTAGGGAGGATGGAAAAACAACATCCATTCCATAGATAAGTTGGTAAGGGGAGGTACCAATGGATTTTTTGGTAGTAAGTCTATCTGCCCATAAGGCATTGACTAACTTCTTATTCCAAGTCTTTTTATTATCTTCAAGTAATTTTTTGATGATGTTTACAAGGCTCTTATTTGAGGATTCAGCTAGACCATTACCCTAAGGGTAATATACAGTAGAATGACCTAGGGTAATATGGTATTTGTGGCAAAAGTCAATCATTTTCTTGGATTTGAATGCTGCTGCATTGTCAGTAATTATCTTTTGGGGACATCCAGATCTTGAAAGAATGTTACTTTCTAGGAAAGAGATAATGACAGTATTTGTGGCTTGCCTAGAGGGTATGGCTTCAATCCACTTAGTAAAATAGTCAGTGGCTTTCAGAATCCACTTATGTTAGGCTGATGATGGGGGGTGAATTTCTCCAATGAAGTCAAGACCCCATTTTTGAAATGGCATTTCAGTAGATATGGGTTTTAAGGGTAGGGGTAACATCTTTTTCTTACCCTCAAAGATTTGGCACTTATGACAAGAGGTCACATATATTTTTACATCGGCAAACAAAGCAGGCCAGTAAAAACCAGCTCTCAGAATATTTTCTGCAATAGTTTTCCAGTAAATACATCCTCCACAATCACCTGCATGAAATTATTCTAATATTTTGTCAGCTTCTTCTTTTAACAAACAATTTAATAAAATCCCACTATGATCTCTCCAAAAAATTACATTGTCTAGAATACAAAATCTTACTGCTTTAAGCTTTAAAAATCTGGCTTTGTTTCTTGATAGTTTAGGAGGAGCTTGTAAGTTTAGTAATACAAATATGATATTGCATACCATGGTGAGTCTAAAAAGGCTGCACTGATCTCTAGAGTCGCCATCTCTTCCTGATCATCTACTTGGGCAATAAAATTTATGTCTAAGGCATTACAATTTGATTCAACCATGAGTCTGGCTAAACCTTGAATTTTTATTAACTTGGTGGGTTTTATCTCTATGTCATATTATAAAATAGTGGCAATCCACTTACCTCTTCTTCCATTAGGACCATCCTGAGTAAGAATGTCTTTTACTACAACATTTGGGACAAAGGCAATGATGTGAGAATAGAGAATGTAAACTCTGAAGCCTTTGATAGCCTTTACCAAAGCTAAGGCTTGTTTCTCCATAATATTATACTTCAAAGATGCATCTCTAAGTGTTCTGCTAAAGAAAGCTATAGGCTGTTCATAACCTTGGTCATTTTTCTGCAGTAAAACTACAACAATAGTGTGTTTTGAAGCAAATGAAAAAATGATGAAATCCCTTTTAAAGTCAGGACTTATAAGGACTGGAGTTTTGGTTAAGGCCGGTTTGATGGATTCAAATGACTGTTTAGCCTCAATAGTCCATTTAAGAACTGAATCTTTTTTGAGCATGTTATTTAGTTCTCTAATTATCTCAGCTAAATTGGATATAAATATTCTTAAGAAGTTAATATTACCTAGAAAGGCTTGTAACTCTTTTATGTTTCTTGGTGGACTGATGTTAAGAATTGCTTCTATCCTAGCAGGGTCTATTCTGATTCCTTATTTTGATGTTATGTGTCCTAGTAAATTTGCCTTATTCTAATCCAAATAAGGTTTTCTTAGGATTTAATGAGATGCCAAAATTTCTGCATTTTATAAAAAATTGTCTAAGATGATCTAAGTGTTCATAATCAGTCTTAGAAAATACAGTTATGTCATCTAAGTAAATTGCTAAGAATTCACGAATTTACTTTTCAAATGCTATATCCATATCTCTTTGAAAGATTTCCCCTGCATTCATTAAACCAAAGGGCATTTTTACATACATAAAAGTGCCCCAAGGAGTAGTAAAAGCTGTTTTGGGCTGATCCTCTGGTTGGACTAAGATCTGTTTGTATCCTGAAAAACCATCTAACAATGAAATCCTATAAGAACCAACTACCCTTTGTAAGTTGTGGTCTATTTTTGGTAAATGGTAATTATCTTTTTAGGATACTTTGTTTATATTCCTAAAGTTGACACATAATATAATCTCTCTTGTTTTCTTTCGTGTTGGAACTAGGTTAGAAACCCAATCAGAATACCTAATTGGTGCAATGATTTGTGCATCATACATTCTTTTCACTTCCTTTTCTATCAAAGGCATCAACATAGGATTGATCCTTCTTAAATTTTGTTTAAAGGGCTTTTGATCTGATTTTATAGGGATTTGTTGTTGAATTATGCTGGTGTCATAGGATTTAAGGTCCTCATAAATCCAAGCAAAATCATCTTGGAGTTCCTTAAAAAGAGCAATATATTTTTCCTTTTCTTGTTGAGGTAAAGATTTTTAAAGTTTGATCATTTTAGGTTTTAGTTCTGTACCAATACTGCATTCCTCAATATCAGATCTAATTGGCTCCATTTTGGGTTCTCTAGCAACATCATTGGAGTCAAATAGATCTTCTAAAGGAGTTAAAACTTTTGGTAAGAAATTGTCTTTGAGATTTAATATTTCAGATTTTTCATCAATTATCTCATCAATTTCTAATCTCTCTAATTTATCTATATTTGATTGACTAAATCTAGTGGGTTTAGAAAACCTTACTTTATTTACATCTACGTTATTTAAATCAATTTCAACATCTAAATCTTGATCTATAGTACAATCAGTATCTATCTTATAGTTCTGAAATTCACCTTCATTATTCAAAAAATGATAAATTTGTTGGTCCTGTGAGAAAATTTGCCAATATTTGAGGTTGTCTGGAATTATTGGCATGTGTTTTACTTCTGCAGTATACATATGATTGGGTTGAAAAGTTAAATTACAAGTACTAGCAAAGTTTTCCAAAGAATGTGCTTGTAAGTTTTGCCTTCTTGGTATTGCAGAGAGAAATTACATTCCAGTAAATCATTAATCAAATCTAATACAGTCTCTGTATGTCAGCCAAGTCTAGGATTGTAAACAGAATAATCACCTTTAATTTGTTTAACAATCAATTATGAATCTCCCATTATTTCTATTATTTTACCTCCTAAATTTCTGATTATCTAGAGTCCTAGGATGAGGGCTTCATACTCAGCCATATTGTTTGTGCATTTGAAATTTAGTCTGAAAGCATGGCCTTCTGCATGATTTTTCTCTATATTATATCCATATTCCTGCTCCTGCTCCTAATTTATTTACTGAACCATCAAATTCTAAATGCCATAAATATTCATGAGAAATATTATCATTGTCTCGTGTTTTGTTTTCTTCTCTTATTTTAGTCTTGATTTCATTATCAGTTTCTGCATTACATAGGATGAAAGAGTCTAGATCAGTAAGTGTGGTATAAATTGGGTAATTTATTGACCTTTCAACACTACTTACCATATGTTTCATTAATTATTCCCTATATAACTTCTTAGGTTGACCAAAAACTGATATAATAGCATAAGACATGTCCAATTGTAGAGATCCCTATAACTTTGCTCCCCATGAGCGAGATAATAACATTCCATATTTAGGTGGGATATCAGCTACTACAATGTCCATTAATATACTCTTACTAGGATATTGAACTAAAGTTACACACAAATCTTTGATTAAACCTAGGCATTTTACTTTGCTTGAGTCAAATGAGAATAAATTCTTATAGGGCCTTTGTGATGTCTAAGTTCAGGGTTTCCATTATAGTTTTGGGCATTGAATTATGTGAAGCTCCTGAATCTAGCATTGCATTTTGTAGGATTTGATCACGAATAGTTATACTAATGTAAAATGGAGGAACTACTCCATCTAAATGCTTTCCATTCACATCTGGGCCAAAAATCAACTCTGGCTGATCATCATTCAGATTTATGGAATATTCTCCATCATTTATGTTTAATGTTTCAGTTATGGTTAATTTATACAAGTCATGTTTTACCAATTATGTTAGAGGAATTGGTATTTTTAGCTTAGCAATTTCAGATTGTATGTTGAATGAAGGTTGCGATTTACTTTGGACCAATTCTTCTTTGGTAACTGTAGTTTGTGTTGGTTTATCTTGTCTTTCTACAATTATCTTTTCAGTTTCAGTTTAAGTGTCTTGAGTCTTACTGCTTTTTGTTTTCTTTTCAGGAGTGGTTTGTGAAGCAGTAGATGTTTGTTTGGATTTGGAGTTGTCAAAAGCTATTTTTGTAGTAGCAGCTTTTGGGTTTGTTGATTTAGGATCAACATTGAGCATTTAAGTATCTAAGGTTGTTGTTTTATTAGAATTAGATGCTTTAGGAGCAGCAGATTTTTGTGAATCTTTTGCAGCTTGAGCAACTTCATCAGTTATGTCCATAATCTTAGGGCTTGGTGAAATCTTTGGGCTAGAAATATTTTGGGAAGAACAAGAGTTTTGCTTATTTTCCCTAGGGAGAATTTGCAAAACTTTTGTTTTGGGAGCTTCTACTGTTTTCTTATTTGATGTTTGAGATGTTTTCTTAGTAGAAGACTCATTGTTTTTCTTACTTCTTAGGTTATATTGACTGTGTACTTCGTTAATGGCAAAGTCATAACCTTGTTTGTAATCAAAGGATTCCCCTGAATCTAATTGGAGTTGTTGGAGTTCAAATAACTCTTGATATTCCTATGTGAGAAAGATAGTGTTACTATCATCTATTCCCATTAAATTTATGGTATCCTCATTATCATTATTGTTTTGAGAACTCTCAACATAGTTCTCCTGAAAGGGAGGTCTTATTGTTTGGTCTGGGGCTGAGTCTTTTGATTTTCCTGAATTTGTGTTTTTTCTAAAATTGAGATTTCTGATTTGTTGTTGATTATCCCATTGAGGTATTATTTCTATGTTATCTAACCTATCCATCATCCTCTCTAAGGTTTTAGCTAACATATCTATTTTTGTGTCTGAACTAGAGGCTTCTTCTTTAATGGTTACTCTCCTTTCATTTCTCAATCTAGCTTTCTTAGCTAGGATGTTTACTTCTACACCTACATCATCTGTTTGCATTCTTTCCAAGGTTTCTGCATTTCTTTCTTTTAACTGATATGCCATGTCAATGTCAAATCCATCTGGGAATTTGAGCAAGATAGAGTCAGGAGTGGGTTTTATATTTGCAAGAATGGAATTGTAAACACTGTTATATCTAGTGCAGTAGTCTTGCACTGATTCATTGGGAGCTCTCTTCATTGCATCAAATTCAGTTAATATTTGTAAGGGGTTTTTATTCTTTTGCCATTTATTTAAAAATAATCTATGGAAAACAGCTAAATCAGCTATAATACCTGTAGTAAGACCTTTAAACCATTTATTTACTTCCCCTGTTAATTTTTGTGCAAACAACCTCATTTGTACATCTGATTCATCTATCTCATGGAGTTCAAAGTAATCTGTCATTTTGCTTATGTGCTGCTGTGCAGTATAATGTGTAGTAGTATCAAACTATGGTATTTTACTTTGGTAATCTTGGGGCATGTTATGACGTTGTCCTGGAAGAACAAGGGGAGCATACCTAGCATCCATAGCTTGAATTCTAGCTTGGCTAGGAGGTAAAGTAGAGGTACTTGGTGATGAACTGGAAGTAGTGGCTAATGAAACTGGATTATAAAGTGTTGAAATAGAAAAAGCAGTTGAAGAACTAAAGGCTGAAGTTAAGGTACTGGGAAGTGAAACTAGAATATATATGGAACTACTACGAAATGAAAATGATGTGCTTGAAGAAGTAGTGGTGAAGCTAGTGGATGAATAGAGGAAATCATATTCTAGGTTGTAGAGGTAGTCTAGAGATAAATAGATCTGTAGACTGTATGGTAGTAGAAACTATAGATGATGTAGTGGCATAAAAGGATGAACCTACAGATTCTAAAAGGTTGGTAGCTAACTGAGAAGTAGAAGGTTTAGGTGTATATGCTGATAAGGCAACTAGTTCAACTAAATACTGAAAGAGAGCTTCATCTATTTCCTTAAGTACAATAGCATTCAATTCATTAAGTTTATCATAAATTTCGAAAATTTTAGATTCAGAATCTACTGAAACAATTTCCTTTTTAATTTCAAGAGATGAAATAAAATTAGGATCTATAACAATGTTGTTTAAATTACTTTCTGATTTATTTTTGAATAAAGAATGTTCAAAATTTAAATCAAAATCTATGTCTTGTATGCTTGTCAAATGTTTTGGAAGAGAATTTGATCTGAATAAGGAAACTTTATTACCTAAATCTTCTATATGTTTTTTCGTTTTTCCTATTCTATCTGGGTTGTCCACTATAACAGTAGGTTTTGGGTCCGGATTAGACCTAGTATAATAAACTTTCCTAGAAGCCAAAATTGCAAATTTTTATACTCACAACTAATTAAACAATCTTAAAGGCAAAAAGATGATAAAAATGATTTCCTTTAAGGTTTATTTAACAAATAAGGATTGGTTAGGTCCCCAGTATGATCGCCAGTATGCTATCACTCCAGTAATTCTCTTGTTGTGAGATTTTTGGTTTTTAGTTGAGAAAACTAGAGGTAACCATAGACCAACTTTTAAACTCTAGGATCTAGCCTTCCTAGGGTTCAGAGAGGGCTCTCTCTATAAGATTTAACTTTGTTTTGTTTTATGAAATATTAGGCTAGTTATGATTGTGCAATTTGTTTTGGTTTTGATTGGTTTGGTGGGAAAAATCACTTGAAGAGATGGATAGTGGGAAATCTATTTGTCCATTGGGCTAAGGAGTCAAAAGTCAAGCAGACAGAACTAGGATCAAGGCCAAAAAGTCAAATGTTTTTAGGGAAAGATAAATAACCCTTGGAGATCTTGGAAAGTTGTTTTGTGAGGTGATATGATCGGGATAAAGAGCAATGAAGGGTTATTTCATCCAGAAAAGTGAAGTAGTAGGCAGAGGTCAAACGAAAGAGGGAGAATTTAAGGGTTCCCTACTGTGGAAATCAGAAGAAAACATAGAAATGACAAATAATTAAGACATGGTTCTTTTAACAAATCCTGAAGTAATCCTTCTATTCATTCATTCAAATTTAGAACACATAATGGATTGCATGTAACAAAGAAAGATAACAATGACAAGTAGAAAATACTTCACTCCAAATATCTCATCGCATGAATCCTGAAATATGATGCTAATTGATCTGGTCCAGTTTTCTACTCGAAATTTGAAACACAAAAAGCCTTCAAGTCCACAAAAATGACTATAGAAATCTCCAGTATTTTATTCCACAATAATACTTCAAGAGTGAAGTATTTATACATAATGGTTTCAAAATATCCTAGAATACTTCTAGGAATTATCTAAGGGAAATAAAAATATCTTTACAACAATAATAGAGACAGTTGCTCAACAAATTAACAAGTTGTCGTATTAATTCAAATAAAATAGAAACTGATTGTGGATAAGATGCAATTGGATGCCTTGGTGTCTTCCTTGCTGGCTTTAGATATTTCGAGTTTGTTTTGAAATCTGATTTGCTTATCTGATACTCTTTCATTGATACTCTTTAATCTCTGATACTCTTTGGCCATTTGTAAAACATGTTTATTGTTGTAAAAAATCTGTTTTGATTGATAAATCAACAAACTGTTTTCACTGTTGTCTTTATACCTTCTTACTTTTCACAGTAAATCTGTTAATGACTGCGAATCTTCCTCATTTGTATTTTCTTCAACTTCCTAAAGCTTTCATATGCTTCTGTGTACCCAGAAAAGTTGGTTTAATAACAAACAAGCGTTTTATCTCATGCTGCAAGTAAAATAAGTCTTCAAAACTCCTGAGTAAGACTTTTCCTGTTGAAATTCCTTGTCCACCACCTACTTTTTCAACTTGCTCCTTGGCATATTCTCTGATATTTTTATTATAATTCTCCCGAGGCATTAATTTGTCATTGATGACCAAAATATTAGGCAAACTTATTTTCCTTAAATTCTCAAATTTGACCATAAACCTGGTTATGGTAATGTTCATGTTTTCACACTTTTCCTCTAACTACTTCATCAGGTTCTTTTTGGTTATAACCTTCTTTATCTCAAGGATAGTTTCAGTTCTATCAGTAATTACAAGTTCTTCCAATTCTTGCCTGTTCTTGCTGTTGAGAAACTTTATCAGTTCTAAAGCTTGTTCTGGTTTGTTATCAAATTCCTCTTTAGTCTTTTGGATTTCTTCTAATGCTGCCTTGAGTAGGTCTCTTTGTTAAAAAATCACTTGAATGGAGGGCCATACATCATTTATGGCTTCTATGATCTTGTACCACAAATGATTTTTCACATAGGAAATTTTGTTCCTTTAAGGTCAATTCCTTTTGTAATTTCTTCAATTCCTCATTTAATCTGATGGCCTTTTGCTCATGAGTTTTTGCATTAATTTGAGCCAACTTCTTTTGATCCTCAAGATTTTCAATCATCTATTTCAACTTATTAATTTCATTTGTCTTAAGAGACATTTCTTCCATGGCCTTTACCAGTTTGCTGACATCATCTGTAGGATGAAGTGGTGTTGTAGATGACTCTGTAGTTGATGTTGTGGATGATGTCACTAGCATTGCAGTAGCCAATGGAACTTTAGGTGCCAACTCTTCAGCTAGAGTTGATGGCACAACTGTAGTAACCATAGGGATGACTGTAGGTGCTTCCTGTGTTTTTGGTGTTTCTTTTTCCTGGACAAGCTTGTCCATCTGAGTCTCCATTTCTTTTATCTGTGCTGTAAGCTGAAATATTATGTTCATCATATCATATTTCTCATTTTGTCCTTATATTATTTCCTTGGTTTGAGGATGTTCACTTTGAGGAAGTTTAAGCTATTTTCTCAAAGCTGCAATATCCTCATTCTTTTTATTTATTAATTTTTCTGCTGCCTTGACATTTGCTGGGTCAAATCCAATCTGTATGACTAATTCTTCCAAATATTTGATTCTTAGATCCTTAACATACAAAGGTGCTTTGTCAAATTTCATCTGATATTTCATGTTTGAGATGGTGTTCTAGAGTTTCTGAGCACTCATGGATTTAGTTGTAACAGTAGAGTACAACAATTTTGAAGTCTGTTTATGGACTTCAATATGATCAAGAGCATGAATCTTTTCTATTTGGACTTCCAAATCAACCTTCTTATAATCTGCCACTGTCTTTGGGGATTTGACTGTAGGCTGTAATAATGACATGATTAAATTTGTGTTTGAATAATCAAATGCAGAAAGAAGTCTGTTTTGCACACTTGGTGTTTGTTTTAGATATTGGGAGTAGATATTGTTTTTGATTTCTTCAATCTTTAACTTGATCTGTTTATACTTTTCTTTGATGTCTAGATCTTTCTCCTCAGCTGCCTGTGAGGATGAAGCTTCCATGCTATGTTGCTTTTCGGTTAACTGTGCACATTCATTGTCAACTTTTTATTCATTTCGATTCTCAGTAACTAGCTCATTGATGATGGCAGTGGCAACATTTGTGTTGGTATTTATAAGATCTATTTCTTCAACATCAATGGTTACCTTTTCTTTACCTACTGAATCTGTTTTGAGCCTTTTATTATATCTTATTTTGAACCTTGTTTAAGTAGTGGTTTCAACAACATAGGTACCTTCTTGTCTTACTCTCTTAGTGGCTTTCTCTGTTTGATTAGCAGTCTTTAAAGTGTGACTAGTATCACTTTTCTTCACTGCATCTATTAAAGTATTCTCTGTCCACTCAGTCTGATTGGCATATTTTTCTATCTCTAGTTTTGTCTCATGAATTAAGGGTGTTAACTTACATTTAACCCTCATCTTACTTAGGATCCCTTGTGGATCATAATTCCAAGGAAAACTTTCTTCAAATCTGCACTCCAAAAGCTGTTTAGCTGCGTCCGTCTCTGCATCCCTCTGATTGCAAACGAATGGTCCTATTTGATTCTTCAATTTGAACTGTGTTTTCTTCTTTACTGCCAAGAAATTGATAGAATCAGAGTTTAATATTTGCCTGATATACTCCATGGAAAAAAAATCTCATGAATACATGTTTGGGAAGCTTATAGGGCAAAAAATTGGATCCAAACACTCTAATATCTGTATGTTTTTCATATAGGTACCAATCACCAGTATTTGTTTGCTCTGACAATTGTAAAATCTTCTTCATCTTATCATTTATCCTTGGCTGCTCTGTATTTTTTAATATTTTGATCAATGGATGGATGAATGAATTTGAAAACTCTGTGGACTCTTTCCTGATCAAAGAAGTCTAGAAAATAACCGAAAGAGGATTTCCCTCTACATCAAGCTTTTGAAGAGAAAATGGAAATTTATCTACTTGAAAATATAAGAACATGTAGAGGAGGAAAGAGGTGTATCTGAACACTCCTTCAATTGGAAATTTAACCAATTGGTCATGGATATTGTCTGCAATATATCCGGAAAAATAAAAAATAACAAATAGAGGTTGTCCAGGGGTAAATGTAGATATGAAACCTAAAGTGGATTCATATGTGTATTCATTAATGAAATACCCTAGAATGAATGAAAGCATGGAAATTACATATCTTGAACCCTTTGGAGGTTTTGAAGTGGAATATGGAGGATTAATTTGAGGAATTTCTACATGTAAAGGCATACATGTTTGGAAGATTAGGAATCTCTTGGGAAAATATAGGCCAATATATAGCTTGGTAAGGGCCTCTATGGACAAAGGGACTGCTTAAGGATCAGTTTGGAGTCGTAACATTTGGTTGATGGGCTCAACAGTAATGGTGAAAAACACTTCTTTGTTGGCATTTACTATGGCTCTCTGCTCAGGCACATAATACTGTTGACATAACCTAATGACCTCCTGACATGGATGAGTTACTGGGAAATTTTTTTTGGGCAAGTGTGATTCCCAAATATGGAATTCTTCTTCATTATATAAGGATTTTTCATAGCTCTAGTTATGAATTTCTAGCAAATTAAATTCAACAATTGGGTCTGCTATTTTGTAGTCAACATCAGCTAATGGAATGTGCTCAATGTCTATGACAAGGGGTTGTAAAGGATTTATAATAATGGCTGTCTTAGAAGTCATGGCTGGAGTTGATTTTGGCACTTTGGAACCTTCAAGATTGTTATAACTCTGCTTTTTAGGCATTGGGGCTACTTCTGCAAGATTAGACAGTTTGTAGAAGTAATTTTTTAATTTAGAAGAAGTTTCTTGGATAGAAATGGGAAAAGTATGGTCTCTTTCTTGGATTTATTCTTCAATTTCAATCTTCAATAGGTTTTTACATATTTTTACTGGTTTAAAACAAGAAACAAGTGTTTCCTGAGTTTTTTAGTGAATGATTGGACTAAACAGTTTTTTGAGATTGGGCACAGAGGCTTTAGGATAACTTCAGAAGGTTTTTGGGCTCAATTTGGTGTTTTAAAACAGGGCACAGTATAAACAGGGATTTTTGAGAAATTTTGACAGGGTTTGGCCTGTTTTTTGGACTTTTTGATAGGGTTCAATGTTTAAATTTTAACTCTGAATGCAATTTTGCTTTTAATAATTATTTTCAGATTGAAACAGGTTTAATTTCCTTGAAGAATACCTGTTATACGTAGGTATTGGGCTTTAAAGACGGTTTTTGAAGGTTTTGAACGGGTTGAATGGCTTCTGTGGTATCTTTTCGATCTCTGGAACTATGCAAAGCTTCTTGGCGGTCTTCAAATAGGTTTAGGCCAAAATTTGCAGTCTTTTGGCATAAAAATGTATGAAAAATGCCAACAAAAAATGGGCGAAAGACACAGTGGTTTATATTTAAGAGGGAGAGGAAATGAATGCATTTCCTATGTTTATTAGTCATGTTAGGTTATAACAGTGCCAACAATTAATGGGTGTCAAGTCACGAAACTGGTGGTTTCAGGTTCAAAGGATGAAAACCACGAATGGTTATCGCATGGATTTTGGGTGGTAAATGGTTTTGGATTAAACCAACGTGATCCAATAAATATTGACCACGTGGAGGAGGGAGAAAATCCCAATAATACCCATTTCGTGTAGAAATGAGACGGGGAATTTCGTGCATGTTTATTTGCGATAATGAGTTTCAACCGTCGGATCTCTGGGTTCGATTGCAAACGGCCCAGATTGATTGGGGAAGTTTCATCGGTGTTTGGTAGTGGGGTCGAGATATATTAACGCGATGGGGAGGTTTAAACTTTAGAAATAACCATTTTAAACAAAGTTTAAAACCTTAGGTTTAATATGATGCGTTGGGTAAGTTTTATGTGTTAATTTAAACATTTGCTAATGTTTCAATTATACATTTGGGCGCAGGTTTTTTATTATATAGTTTGTCAACCTTTCACAGTTGTTTAAAACTATAGGGGGCGGGATAAGCTCTTATAGATATGTTCTTACAACATTGGGATAGGGCAGGATTTAATATTTCACACATGGGGTATTTGATCATGGTTAAATGTAAAATAGAGGGTCTGAGGGTTATTTAATAACTAAATTTAATAGTTTTATGGATTTAATAACTAAATTATAAATTAATATGAAGGTAAAGGGATAATGTAGGAATAAAAACGCATGTTTAACTCTAAGTAAAGTGTAAATAACATAGTTTGTCTTTGTTGTATTACTTCACATTTTAACTTAGGATAAATGCATTTTGAGGGTTTAAGAATGATTTTTGAAAGTGAATGAAATTAGTTATTTAGGGTTTCACTTTTACTAAGTAAACATGAGTTTTTACTTAGGAAAAAGGGATTATGATTATGAATGAAGGATAAATGCTGATGAATGTGGGTTTTGTGTAGGAATTCAATATTTTTAACCAATCAGTCATCGAGCCTTGGGTCCGGTCCCAACAAAAGTCAGAGAAATGCTCTGAGCCTTTCTAACTTATAGTTTAGGATATTGAATATTTTTAGGGGAAGGGAAATTAGTGATTTTTTCCTGATCATACTTTATTACATGCTTGCACAACTTCTTTCTACCTACCCATATTTATTTCTAACATTTTTTACTTCATTTTCATGGGTGCATTTAAGCTTGCAACCCTAGATCCATTTTCTTTTAAAGCATAAAAACTATTTAAGTCTAACCTTATTTCATCCAAGGGCTCATATTAAACCGTTTGAGCTCCTCATTTATTCTCTATCTTAACTATTGATTTGTTAAGTTTATACTTTTTGACATATCTTTATTCTCTATCTAAAGCATGAAATTCAAAGCATGACAAGTTAAGATTAAATTGTTTAACTAAACATGGATTATGACATTTATTGACAATTTTCACATAATCATTATTCTTGCAGTAAAAGTAAATAGTAGTGGCATTTTGACTTGCTCACTTTCAGGTCTTATTTTCATTTCTTTTTCTTTTGGGGTCTATCTTTTCTAAGTCCTTTGATCATTCTTTTAGGACTTTTTACCCTCTTTTTATTTTTTATTATTTTTAATTTTTCAAAATATGGGAAAAAAATCTTGCAGAAAGCAAGGTATGTACATATTTACAAGACTATCTTAGTCAATTCAAAAATTATGAATCCTATTATTATAGGACCCTAACAAGCCCCTCGACCTCTTTGATATTTGTTAGCGCTAGAATCAACACTTGGACTGCTTCAAGTGCTTGACCAGTCACATCCTAAGCTCTAGGGAAATTTAATGATTTTATTTATATAATTGGTAGGTGGTTAAAGCTCTTAATCACTGAAAAGGGTTTTAGACAAATTCACTGTCACACCAATGCGGGTATTTATACCTAATATGGTAGCAAAAGATAACTTTGTCGCCTATGGCAGGAAGAAAGTATGGAATAACAGAAGAGACAGTGGGTCTGCAAGGCAAAATTCTGCTGCTTTGATGAAAAACAACACAAGAATCCGCCTCATAATATATCAATAAGAGAAGGCTATGATAAGACTTACAATAATATTATTGAATATCATTAAAAGTCACTGTCATAAGGAATTCTCTTTAACCAATTATTATGCACATCTCATCAAGAAAGCTTACTAAGTAAGACTGATAAAAGTTGATAAGATACATAAACACATCAAGAGGCTCATAAAAACATATAATAACATTTGAAATTACAAACTGGAACTGAAGAGATTTAGGTATGGAAACACATAATAAGGATCAACAATACACATATCAAGATAGTAATAAGTCCTCAAAAGTGTTCTTCAATATCATTATCTGAAAGAGTACACTCATCACATGAGTTTAAGATTCACAATCCACCAACATTTTCTCGATTGAATTTCATCATATATATACAAGAGATATTATGCTGATATTTCCACAAAAAGTGTGAATTTGTTCTAGAGGAGTTATTATTTTCCTATAGATAAGGTGAAGCTTATCCTTAACCATAACACAAAGTAGTGCAAAATAATAAAAATAAACAACATGATGGCATATAGTTCTAAGTGGCTGGAGTGATGTGGAAAACTGCTGTCGTTTTATGGTATAACCACTTCCTCAAAAAGTGCAACTAACGGCTGAAGATGACATCTGGATCTTTCCCCCAAAAGTGAAAAATTTGTCAAATGATTCTAATATATGGAAGAGAACTTGATTAATTGACACTTGGCAGCAACTTCTTCTATTGATATTGCATGCATGTAATTACCCCTCAGTATCATCCTTCGAGATTTGAAAAAAAACTACCTCCACTTCCTTTATAAAAAAATTTAGGAAATAATATCTACCTTTCAGAAACATGTAGCTATTATTGGAAACCGTGTAAATAGCTACATTTGTTGATTAAGCCAAAAATGTGCTTCTTCTTTTTTGATTTGCTTTAAATGTTTAAATAAAATCAAGTATAGAAGCAAATATTTTTAGGGACTCTACCTTAGAGAGTCTTTTAACCTTTCCTTTTTGTGCATGTTTCTGTTTCTGTGCTCTGGTCTTCTTGGCTTCCTTTCCTAGGATTTCATCAACATTTATAATTTCATCTTTCAGTCTAGGATTAGCAATGAGTTTGTTGTTCAGTCTTAGCTTGTTTTTAGGCATAGTGTGAGGTATTTTGAGGTATGGGTTGGGAATATAAGAAACCCCTCTTCTTCTCTGCATATTACTACTAGACTGACCTGCCTCATACTCTATCTCTGAGAAATCCTCTTCAGTGCTGTCTTATTCGAAAGATGAATAAGAGTGAATGATGTTCTTGTCCTTTCTTCTGGTAGATGTATTGGATGTATTAAGAGAAGAAAATAATTGAGCTAATGTTGGTTCTCATTTTGAAGGGGTGTCACTGTTTTCTTCTTGCTCTCTTGCAACTTTTGGAACAGAGTGTTGAACTGGCACTTCAGGGCTGACTTCCTCTGAAGTTTCTTCTACTAGGATTAATTTCCTTTTGCCTTTATGTCTTGAGGAAGAGGCTATGTTTTCCTCACCTGTAGATTTAACCTCCTTATTAGGCTGAGTTTTCCCTTGCTTGAATCTAATTACATGTTCTCTTCTGAATGATGCTAAATTTTTGGGTTCCTTTGAAGTTTTCCTTGTATAAACCTTTTCTGTTGGTTGTACCATTGGTATGGGAGTGACTGATTCAGTTCTGGCTCTTTTGGCTGAACTTCTAGTTTGTCTAATCGTTGATGGAATAGATTGAGATGCTTGTGAACTATTTAGCACAGGTGTTGAGCTAGTTTGTTCTTCTTGGACATTTTGCTGCTCAGGTCTCCCTACCCTCATCCTAGAATTGATACTACCAAACCCTTCATTTGTTAGAATTTTTTCCCAGGTAGTTCTCTTTTTCTTAAGTGATAAACCACTAACATCTTGATTAAGCCTCTATGATAGAGGTTATACGGGGAATAATTAGCGATATTCTGTAACCTAAAAGACATTTTTAACAAGGATTTGTAGAGAAAGAAAGGAATTCATAGGTCTGACACCTGAGATGTGGGAGAGAAATCTCACTTGATATTGATGAACAATTGAGAATCTACCCTTACAAGTGATATAGCATTGCACAATAGTTATAACATGCTGCCATTTTGGCCTAAAACAGGAAATATGCACAGTTGGAGTCCAATTTACATTTACATGCTCAGATTTGAGGAAATAACTTACATATGCTTGCAACATTTTCTTTTTTAACCAACGTTCTTCAGTAGCTGAAGTTTAAGTAGCCTTGGCTATAATGGTCTCGGTGATTTTGTAGGTTTTTCTTCCGAGCTTAAATTTATTGTTGAAATTTGGTTACCGGAGGACAGGTGGTTCCCTAAGGCTTTGATCTTTGGCCTAGGGAAAAGTGTCCAAAATAATTTATTTTTTCTCCTAAAGTGACTTTATAAAGTTATAAAGTAAAATCTAATTTAAAAGTGACTTTAAGTGATAAAGTTACTAAAGTCTAATTTTAAAGTGACTTTAATAAAGTTAATGTAAAAATAGAAAGGAAAAAGTGACTTTGGAAATAAATGACTAAATAGGTCTTTATTAAAGTGGGGTGAATTAGAAAATAGAAAGTGAGATTTAAAAGAGCATTTAATCTCAGCCCTAGATCTAAAGCTATTTCAGCCATTAGATTTGGGGATAACCCAAAAGTCACTTAGAGTTCTATTAAAGGAGGAAAAGGAGAGAAAATGTCATTCATTCATTAATTCTTTCATGAGAAGATTGAGAGAAGGAGAAAGCTGAAGAGAATTTTCTGAGCAGTGAGAAGAAGGAGGGTAGCAGCACTAACTTTCAACAATTCCGTACAACAGGTTTGAGCAGGGAGTTCGAGGCAAGTGGGCACAAATTTCGAGGAGAGAAAACTGTATATTTCGAGGGAGGTCGTACAACCATTCCAACACTATTTTCGAGGTTGTTCGTACAGTTTTGAAGGCTGTAATTTCTGTTGTAATTTTTTTGTTTTGTGGGCACAGAAACCGAGGTGGAGTTTGGCATGATTTTCGAGATAAGTTCTGTTTCGAAGTTGTTGTAATTTTTTTTCTATGTAAATTTCTGCATCACTGTAAAAGTAATATTCAGAAAATAAAGAGAAGCTTTCGAACTGGTTTTCCCCAAGAGTTGTAGGGGGTTTTTCCAGGGTATGTTGACCAAAAATCACTGTGTTAAAATATTTTGTGTGGCTGTTTTAGTCTGCTGATTTTTATTTCTGCAATTTCCAACACTCTGAAAATTTTCCAGAATTTGTGTTTTCAGAAAATATTTATTTTCCAGCTTGTTGAATGTAAGGTTATGGGAAAGGGCATTTAAATAATTGGAGAAATAAGGTGAAACTGAAAACCGGGGTGGGAAAACAGAAATTTCTACATGGTATCGGAGCTTGGGTGCTGAAAGTGTAGTTTGGGACAGTAAAGAGAAAAATTACAGGTTGCTGATTTTTCACTCAGAAAATTCCAACAAGCTGATTTTTCACACACATAAATTTTATCTTTACTACAACAATGTTATTTTCAGTCTTTAGGACAGCAAGGATGTCATTGGGATTGAGGGTGGAGGATAGGTTGGATGGGCATAGTAACTACAGCGTGTGGAAGGAGAGAATGCCGAGTATCTTTGAGGAGGCAAAAGTTTGGAATGTCATGGTGCATACCACACAACACCCTGTTGTTGTGCCTACTGATGCTGTTCAGTTGGTAGCATATAATAAAAAGAATAACAAGGGTAAGAGATTGATTCTAGATGGAATCAAAGAACATTGCATTCCTCATGTGAGAGGAAAGAGAAATTCTCATCAGATGTGGTCTGCCTTGACCAATCTCTACCAGAGTACCAATGAGAATAGGAAATTGGTCCTAAGGGAGAAGCTGAAGACCATTAAGATGGGTAAGACTGATAGTGCAGCTGGATATCTCAAAAAGATTACTAATGTGAGAGATGAGTTGGCAGCAGTTGAGAGGTCATTCCATCCACTGAGTTGGTGCATATTGCAGTGAATGGCCTTCCCAGTTCATGGATGAACTTTGCTGATGGGGTTTGTGCACGTGAGACCCTTCCCAGATGGGAGAGGTTTTGGGATGATTGCATTCAGACATAAATCATGAAGGGTCAGCTTGGGGTAGCCAAGCGAGTTGAGCAGGATGAGGATGTAGCATTGTTGGCAGGAGGCAAGAGAGGCAAGGGAGGCAAGGGAAAGAAGCAAGCTTCCACAAGTAGTGGTGGGGGCAAAGGCAAAGGTAAAGGTAAACAGGAGAACACGCAAAAGGACTAATCCAAAGTGAAGTGTTGGAGTTGTCAGAAGATGGGACACTATGCAGTTGTGTGTCCGGAGAAGAAGAAGAAGGGAAGAACCAGACCATGGCAGCATCAACAGAGATTTAGGACTTTTCAGATAGATTTGACCAAGAGTTTGGGTTCAGTGCTTGTGAGTCCACTAGTGCAGGATCAACTTCCACGGAGGTTCAAAGGGAGCATGCATTTCTCTTGACTAGCGGAACATCTTCGGGTATCTGGTATGTGGATAGTGGGGCTTCACGTCATATGACCGGAGTCCGTGAGTACTTCTCAGAGATTTAAGAGAGTGGCACTGATATAGAGGTAGTACTCGGTGATGACACTGTTATTAGAGCAGTCGGTGTGGGGACACTGAAATTTGATAGGGAACACAAACCTCCCTTAAAGGTGTTAGATGTTTTATATGTGCCAGGGATGAGGAAGAACCTCATATCCGTCTCAGCATTGGAGGACAGAGGGTATGAGATATTGTTCAGGAGAGGACATGTGCTGATATATCCCATCGGTACTCCAGCTGATTCTGCTAGAGTGATAGGAGTATGCCATGCAAAGGTGTACACGTTTGTATTTCATCCCCTTATGGCATTGAGCAGTAGAACCGACAACAGAGCTAGCAGTTCTGAGCTGTGTGAGATTTGGAACCGCAGAACGGGGCACATGTATCATGGAGCCTTGAGGACATTGCGGGAGATCACTACAGGTGTGCCAGATTTCAATACTGATCACTTTGATACTTGTAGAGGATGTGTGATGGGAAAGTTTGCCAAATCCCCTTTTCTCAGCAGTGATAGTAGTGCGACTGGGATACTTGATTTGATTCATTCCGATGTGAGTGGTCTGATGTCTCATGTTTCCTTGAGTGGATATAAGTATTATGTGTTATTCATTGATGATCACTCCAGGAGGACCTGGATTTATTTCTTGAAGACCAAGAGTGAGGTCTTCAAGCGGTTTCAGGAGTTTAGAGCTCTTGTAGAGACTCAGACAGGTTGGAAGATCAAGTCCCTGAGGTCAGACAATGGAGGGGAGTACACCCTTGGAGAGTTTGTTGAATATTGTGCAGAGGTAAGCATTAGGAGGGAGTTCACTGTTCCTTACAACCCCCAATAGAACGAGGTTGCGAAGAGGAAGAATATATCCATCGGAGGGGCTGCCAAAGCCATGTTACATGATCAGGGGTTGCCATTGTTTTTATGGGAAGAGGCCTGCAACACTGCTGTTTATTTGCAGAAAAGGAGTCCGCATCGTGCCTTGGGGCATGTGACTCCAGAGGAGGCTTTTTCTGGGAAGAAGCCTGATGTTGGTCACTTCTGTATCTTTGGGTGTATTACATACTCCTACATACCCAAGGAGAAGAGGACCAAGCTAGAGCCCACCGCAGAGAAGGTTGTCTTTGTTGGCTACAGTGAGACCTTGAAGGCCTTTCAGATTTATATTCCCACACAGAGGAGAGTTGTTGTCAGGTGGGATGTGAAGTTCGAGGAGGACAGGGACTTCAGGAGGTCACAGGAGTTAGAGTATCTGGATCAGCCAAACCCTCAGGAGAAACTGAGTCAGTGGCAGGGATCAGGAGGATCTAGAGGTACATCGATTACGGTGTCAGGTTCATCAGTGAGCAGTGGCTCATAGAGTCAGAGGGGTGGTGCTTCGAGCAACATGTAGAGCAGTCCACAAATCAGTTCACTAGGGAGTCCACCGATGGACAATTCACATGGTACTTCAGCGTCTACAGGTTCAGGTGTACGTAGGAGGATAGCAGACAGACAGTGAGGAGTTCAGGCTCCTAATGATGAGGAGGAGGAGTTTCATTCTCCAGTGGGAGAGGTGTGCTTAGGGAAGAGGAAGCCCAAGTGGCTTCAGGATACCTTGAGAGAGGCCACATCTGTTGCTGGGCCTAAGAGGCCGGTCAGAGAGAGCAGACCACCTGAGAGGTTTTGTAGCTATATGGAAATGGTTTCCAACATCCTTGACTCTGATCCTTCTAGCTATGAGGAGGCAGCTAGCCAGCAGGTCTGGAGAGAGGCCATGCAGGAGAAGTATTCTTCTATCATGAAGAATGATGTTTGGGAGGTGGTGCTGAGGATTAAGGGAAAATCCGTGGTTACTTCTAGATGGCTTTACAAGGTAAAGCATGTTGCAGATGGCAGTATTGAGAAATTCAAAGAAAGGTTTGTGGCTAGAGGGTTTTCCAGGTAGAGGGAGTTGATTATGAGGAGACCTTCACTCCCGTGGCTTGATATACTTCGATTCGCTCCATTATATCGATAGCAGCAGAGATGGGTTGGAAGTTCCACCAGATGGATGTGAAGACCGCATTTCTCAATGGCTTCATGTAGGAGGAGGTGTACATTGAGCATCCACAGGGCTTTGAGGTGCATGGGAAGGAGTCCCATGTGTGCAGACTGAAGAAGGCCTTTTATGGATTGAAGCAAGCTCCCAGAGCTTGGTACTACATGATATATACATACTTGCAGGAGATGGGTTTCACAAAGAGTGAGGCAGATCCAAACTTATACTTCATTGTGATAGGTGAGGAGCCTCTCATTCTGGTGTTGTATGTGGATGACTTGGTCATTATGGGTGCAGAGAGACTCATAGAGCACTGCAAGAGAGATCTTGCGGCGGAGTTTGAGATGATGGCCATCGGCTTGATGCATTACTTTTTGGGTTTGGAGGTGTGGTAGGAGGAGGGGCATTTCTTCCTGGGGCAGGGGAAGTATATTGTGGACATCCTTGGCAGATTCCACATGGAGGATTGTAGATCCATGTCGACACCGATGATCACCAACTAGAAGAAGCTTCATGCTTCGGATTCCGAGTTGGTGGATCCTACATTGTATAGACAGCTGATTGGTTCCTTGATGTATTTGGTCAACGCCAGACCAGATATATGTTTTGCAATCAACATGATGAGTCAGTTTATGTGTGAGCCTAGGAAGGTTCACTAGATTGCTGCAAAACACATTTTGCGATACTTGCAGGGGACAATGGATTATGGTCTGGACTACAGGTAGCGGGATGGAGTGAGATTGGCAGGTTACACTGATTCTGATTGGGCAGGTGGTGCTTCAGATAGGAAGAGCACTTCAGGGTGTTTTTTTGGGTTGGGTTCGGCAGTGGTGTCTTGGTTCAGCCGAAAGCAGCAGTTAGTAGCATTGAGTTCAGTGAAAGCAGAGTATATGGCAGCCAGTCTAGCTAGTTGTGAGGCCATCTGGCTTCGTAAGATGTTGTTTGGATTATTTGGTCAGCTATTGAGACCTTCAGTGATTGACTGTGATAATCGAAGTTGCATTAAACTCACGGAGAACCCAGTATTTCATGATCGGTCAAAGCATATCGGCATCAGATATCACTTCATTAGAGACTATGTGCAGAAGAGAGCTGTGAAGCTCGAATATATTCCCACTGATGAGCAGGTTGTAGATATTCTTACCAAAGCCTTACCACGGGGCAAGCATGTCTACTTTAGAGACAAGATGGGTGTGGTGAGGAACACCTTCCTCGGTAAGAGGGAGTGTTGAAATTTGGTTACCAGAGGATAGGTGGTTCCCTAAGGCTTTGATCTTAGGCCTAGGGAAAAGTGTCCAAAAGAATTTAATTTTTCTCCTAAAGTGACTTTATAAAGTTATAAAGTAAAATCTAATTAAAAAGTGACTTTAAGTGATAAAGTTACTAAAATCTAATTTTAAAGTGACTTTAATAAAGTTAATGTAAAATTAGAAAGGAAAAGTGACTTTGGAAATAAACGACTAAGTAGGTCTTTATTAAAGTGGGGTGAATTAAAAAATAGAAAGTGAGATTTAAAAGAGCATTTAATCTCAACCCTAGATCTAAAGCTATTTCAGCCATTGGATTTGGGGATAACTCAATGTTGGAAATATTGTCATTGATGGCAAAGGAGAAGACCGGAGCAACACCAGAAATTATTATCAGGGCAAAGGAGCACAAAGGAACAATAGTTAAGCAACAAAGGTAGAGAGGCATAAGAGACATCAGAGGAAACAAATAAAGCAGAAAAAGAAGCAGAGGTAGCAGAGATAGTAAAAGAGAGGCAAGGAGCAGCATTAGACAAGAAACAAAGGCAGCGAATGTAGCTAAGTATCAAAGGCAGAGAAGCAGCAAAAGAAGAGAGGCAACGAGTGTAGAGAGACAACAAATATAGCAGAAGCAATGAATGCAACTAAGCATCAAAGGCACTGAATTGAAGAAGAGGCAACGGATGAAGCAGAGAGACAACAAAGAAGCAGAGAAGCAACTTTAAAGGTGAAATCAAACGGAACCAAATTAGAGGATAACGAGTAGAGAGTATGCAGTATTGGACAGTTCTACATATGAACTGACAATAAAATAAGGAGAGATAGGCGCATTTAAACTACACATAAAGCTCAGGAGGGAATTGCGCGGAAGAATATCCAAAACAAGAAGT
Source organism: Pinus albicaulis (assembly GCA_034641835.2). Taxonomy (NCBI): domain Eukaryota; kingdom Viridiplantae; phylum Streptophyta; class Pinopsida; order Pinales; family Pinaceae; genus Pinus; species Pinus albicaulis. The sequence goes on from CM076579.1 coordinate 802,826,873, forward strand.
AAAGGAATATTATACAGTGAAGGGAAGCACAAAGTAATGAAGCAATAAAGCACAGTCGTTAGACCAGTAAGATCAACGAATGTGATTAAGACAGATGGACAGAGGAGTGGAGCGAATGCTCAGAGAGGGTGATTGAATTTGCATTTGTTTGGAAACATAGGTCTTTTCTTGTGAAATATGGCCTAAGGCTAAGACTCTGTATTGTTTATTTAAATTGAAACAGATCGCGTGTATCATTCCTTGAATGGCCCTTAGAGGCCTCGAATGTTTTGTTTTCTTGAATACCTTGATGCTGACTTGCATATTTCATTTTGTTAAGGGAAATTGTTGTATTAAAAGGAAAATTGGGGGCGTACTGTATCATTCTGGTTCTACAGGAAAAAATGCCCAAAAGATTCTAAATATCAGGTTGAAATCATGTTTAAACAGAGATCCGGACTTCAATCGGTTATAGAACGGAGTTATATTGCTATCGGGTCCGAAGAAACCAATTGCATCGGCCCTTTTGTATATTTCATATCGCATCACCGAAAGCCCTTCGCAATTTTCATATCGCATCGGTGGAGTGGAAGTGGAAGGGAATGACATGTTTGAAAGCTGCGATGGCAATCGAGCGATTGAATCATAGCCGATGGATCATGATCAACGACAATCGTTAGATCGTGAGTTGAGTTGGAGTGGGGTTTGCAAAGAGGTCATCGCATCGGTGGATTATAAAGAAACGTAGAAGGCCGAGAGTGTTTGAAAATTGCGATTGCGATGGTGCGATCCAATCACAATCGTTAGATCACGGTTATTTGTAACCGTTGGATAGAACGCTGAGTTGGTTGATAGTTGGTGGGACCCTTCAATCATCACATCGGCAGAGATCAGTGGGAAAAGGGAAATCAGACAACAGAAAGTTGCGATTGCTATAGCGATAGTGCGATGGAATGTCAACCGTCGGATTGGGAAATTTAAATGAGGCAGAGTGCCTCCGTAGTGTGCGCTCCATGAAAAAGAAGAGCTTCTGCAAATGAATCTTCGTCATTGGGTCTTAAAATAAAGTTTGATATATTAACATAGGGTTTAATATATGTTGGCACCGAGGCGTTTAGACCAAAGTTGAAGGCTGAATAAAGGTGAGCCGGTAAGTATATATGAGCCAATATATATATCAATGCAGTGTGGGGCCATCACATCGGCGTGGAGGCAGAGAAATGGAACAAGCCATTGAAGTTTGCGATTGCGACGGTGCAATTTAATTGCAATCCGATCGGTGGTCATCGCATCGGAATCAGAATTTGTAGCCATCAGATATTTGAGCTTATAATTTGAAGAACATTGGTATGCAGATCATGGGTTTTGCAGCAAAATTATAGCAGCAGAAAAGAAAAACATACAGTGTGCCAAGAACTGAAAAGGGTTGAATCAGATATATCTGTTGCAAATGTAAATGTAAATGTTTTAATTAATTTTATATTGTTTGTGATGCAAAGGCAAGTCTCCTTAGGCAAACAATACTCCACTATAAAACTGAAATATGTACATATTACTATATCCTTTTGAACAAGATGAAAAAGAAATGAGAAGGTGGAAGGCAAAGAGTCATGGCTGTTCATTTCAAATTCTCTGTGGAATGCAAACAATCATGAGGTAATCTCTATAAATGATGTCACATAGATATGCATAAAGATGTTAGAGAATGGAGAAATGAGGTAGAGAGGGTAAGAAGAAGGAGAAGCAGATAGAGAAGCTGTGAAGATTCAGTGATGATATAAGGCAAATATGAAGGCTGGTGGATAGTAGTGAAGAAGGAACAGAACAGAGCTGATATCCAGGTAAATCAACATGTGTTTTTTTTAATGAAAGAGTGAGGAAGTTGGTGCTTCCATATCAAGTTGTAGCTTGATAGATGTCAGTTGTAGCTGGCTGAAGTAGGAACCTCCTGTAGGTTGTAGCCTGCAAAAATTATATGGGAGTTGGAGCTTCCTTGCAAGTTGTAGCTTGCAGAATTGAGGTAGGAGCCTCCTGTAGGTTGGAGCCTACAAAAAATCAATGGTGAGAGGGAGTTGGAGCTTACCTTTACATCAAAACAATAATAAGATGTGGTTTTCTCCCTTATGGGTTTCCACTTATATCTGGTGTCTATGTACATGATGATTATGTGTTGATACTCTGTATTTAATCTGCTTAATACCCGCTGCTCACTAATTAAGATTGTGGTTTCACTGTACATTAAGTTAATCATGAAATGGATATGTAAATAAGTGTAAATGAAATACCATGAACTCATTAAACTAATTCCCCCCCCCTCTCAGTTTAACAAAGGATTCAAAAATTGGTATCAGAGCGGGTTCCTTCTGTATCAGTTTAACAACTGGAAGGAGATCCTAGGTCCCCAGGATGGCTAGTCTAGAAGGATGCTCAACAAATAAAGCCCCTTTGTTCACCGGTAAAAATTATGCCTTTTGGAAAATAATAATGAGGACGTACATAATGTCTCTAGGAATAGAAGTTTGGGCTGCTATGGAATTGGGATATGCCCCAAAGGAGTCTGACTCAGAGAAAGATGCCAAACTAGATTTTGTAGCTAATGAAAAAGCCATGAATGCTCTCTTAAGTGGACTGTGTGAGGTAGAATTTATCAAAGTAATGCACAACAATACTGCCAAAGAAACATGGGACACATTAGAAAGCATCCATGAAGAAGAAAAAAAGGTGAAGATAGCCAAACTACAAGTCTATAGAGCTCCATTTGAAAATATAAAAATGAATGATGATGAAGACATTGCCAGCTTCTTCTTAAGGGTTGCAGAAATTGTGAATAACATGAAAGCTCTAGGAGAAACCATAAAAAAATGTGTAATTGTTCAAAAGATTCTAAGATCTTTACCATCTAGCTTTAACCCCAAGGTTTCTGCCATAGAAGAAATAGCTGATTGGGAAACTCTGACCATGAACCCATAACTTGGAAACTTAATAGCCTATGAGATGAGACTACCACAGAGGAAGTCAAATGTGAGGGAGGTAGACTTTAAGATAGAGAAGAACAAAGAAGAAAAAGAAGATATATGCTCTTGCTCTGATGAAGAAGAGGAAAAATTTGTTAGAAAATTGGATAGAGGCTCAGGCAAGTATAAAGGTAGACTTCCATTTAAATGATTTAACTGTGGAAGAGTTGGACACTACGCATCTAAGTGTCCTCATAAGAAGACAAATAATTTGACTCAAGAGACAGAGAAAACCATATCAAAGAACTGGCAGAAAGAGAATAGATACAAGAGAAAATCATTTTATGCTCAGCAAGATAGCAGTGCATCTGAAAACTCAGATGAAACCTCAGTTGAAAAAGGAACCTCTGAATTTGTATTGATGGCCAAGGAAGAGCTTGAAGGATTTCTTATAGAAGATGAGGAAGAAGGTGAAGTTGATCTTGAGGGGGAGCTAAGAAGTGCCCTTGAGGAAATAGACAGACTTAAACTAAAATGCAGAAAACAAAAAGACATTCTCCTCAAATATGTAAGAGAAGAACAAAATTCAGAAGACCTCATTCAGTTGAAAGTAGAGCTTGAAGAAGCCAAGAAGGTAGAAGACACACTACTTAAGCAAATTGAGGATAAAATTCAGAAGCAAGAGAAATTGGAAGAAGAAGTAGTATGCTTGAGGAAGAAATTAGAAAACACCCAAAGGAAATTGTTAATAAACACTCCTCAAATGAGAAGCTCTGATAAGTTCAATAAAATACTAGATGCTCAAAGATCTCCTCTGATAAAAACTGGGATAGGCTATGAAGGAGAAACAAGTAAAGTCAAAGAAAAAGATAACAGGAATATCATTTTTGTAAAAGGTGTTAAGGATAATGAAGCAACTAAGAAGGTTCCTACAGAAGTAGAAGCCTGCAATGAAGTAAATAGAAACAAGAAGGAATCTCAAATGACAAAGAACGAAATAAATAAATAGTCTACTGAAAAAGACTCATATACTCCTGAAAATATAAAATTTGGAAGCTATCAAAAGAGATTCTTCCCCCCTATGAAAAATGTCACTTGTTATGCCTGCCACAAACTGGGACATATTGTTGCATATTGTCATAAAAGGAGAATCGATTCCAACCAGCAAAGGATGCAAAAAGTGAAAAGACTACCTCAAGCAAACAAAAGGAGAAGACAACCCTTCATCAGGTACGCTAATTGTTTTTATGGGTATTGTTTTTATTGTAAGGAGTTTGGCCATAAAGCCAAGGAGTGCAGAACGAATGGAAAAAGGCTGATGTATGGAAACTCAAGGAGATGGATGAACAATGGAGAATTCACTCATGTACATAATTCATTCAGAAACATAATCAAATTGTTTGACTGCCATCAAATCGGGCCCAAGTGTCACAAATGTCCTCTCAGAGAATGTGGTCCATCCTCTTAGGAAAGGTACCAAACAAAAGGATGCATGCAGTGGAAAAAGAAGTTGAATAAGTGTGACCTGGCTCTAATAGCTCAAGATTAGAAAAACCAATGGTATTTGGACAGTGGATGCTCAAAGCATATGACTGGAGATCAAAGCAAGTTTGTAACCTTTGATGAAAAGAAATCTAGGAATGTAACATTCGACAATGATAAAGCAGGGAAAATCAAAGGAAAAGGCTCAGTCAGTCTGGATAATGGAAGAGGAAAGGCTCAAGATGTACTATTTGTGGATGGGCTGAAAGCCAATCTGCTAAGTGTCAATCAAATGTGTGACAAAGGCTGTGAGGTTATTTTTAGAGCCCAAGACTGTGAAGTAAGATCAAGCACCACAGGAAAGACCTTGATCAAAGGTATTCGAACAGAAATTAATGTCTATATAGTGAAAGAAGAGAATGAAGCATGCCACCTAAGATGAATCATGGTTATGGCACATAAGATTGGGACACCTTAACTTTGACCACATCATCAGTCTGAGCAAGAAGAACGCAGTCTGAGATATGCCAGCAATAAAGAAGCCTTCAAATACCATATGTAAAGCCTGCCAACTGGGCAAGTAGACCCGCACATCTTTCAAGACCAAAGAGAAATTATCTACAAGTAAGCCTCTTCAGCTTGTACACATGAACCTGTGTGGACCTTCAAGAACTAAAACACCAACTGGAGAATCTTATTTCATGTTGATAATAGATGATTTTACTAGATCGAAATGGGTAGCATTTCTCAAATATAAATATGAAGCACTTGAGAAATTCAAAATATTCAAGGCACTGGAAGAAAATCAAACAGGATGCAAACTAAAGTGCATTAGATTAGACAGAGGAGGTGAATTCACAGACTATGATTTTACAGACCTACGTAATGAACATGGGATAAAACAACAATTTACAATTGCCGGAACACCTCAACGGAATGGAGTGGCAGAGATGCAAAACAGATCAGTTCAATAGATTGCCAGAGCAATGATGCAAGAAAGTAACATTCCCCAAGCCTTCTGGGCAGAATCAATACACACAGCTGTCGACATTCTTAACAAAGCTCATTTAAGACCAAACTGTGACAAGACTCCTTACGAATTATGGCATGGTAAACCAGCATCAATCAAGCACTTTAGAGTCTTTGGAAGCAAGTGTTTCATAAAAAATAATGATGAAAATCTAGGAAAGTTTGATGCAAGAGCAGATGAAGGAATATTTTTAGGATATGCATCCAAGAGTAAGGGTTACGGGTGCTACAGCAAAAGACTGCATAAGATTATGGAAAACATTAATGTAAGATTCGATGAAGAACTACCAAATAAAACAAGAAGCACAAGATGCGAAAATCCCCCAGATGATCTTGAAGATGAGAACCAAGATAATGATGAACTGAGCAAGACAACAGAAGATACTGAACTAAACTCAAGAGGTCCCTCAAGACACACTCAAAAGAATCATCCAAAAGACCAAATCATTGGGGACAAGAGTGTTGGAGTCCAGACTAGAAGACAGTTAGCTGAATAGATAAAAGAAGTATACCTAGCCATGTTATCACAAATAGAACCAAAGAAGTTTGAAGAAGCCAACAAAGACAAATATTGGGTAAATGCTATGAATGAAGAACTAGACTAGATTAAGAAGAATAATACATGGGAGTTAATACCAAGACCCACGGGGAAAAAATTCATTGGTACAAAATGGATATTTAAGAATAAGATGAATGAACAAGGACATGTAATCATAAATAAAGCCAGACTTGTATGCAAGGGATACTCAGAAATCAAAGGTCTTGATTATGGTGAAACCTTTTCCCCTGTAGCAAGAATGGAAGCAATCAAAATGTTTTTGGCCTTTGCACGCTATCATGATTTCAAGGTATACCAAATGGATGTGAAGTCTGCCTTCCTGAATGGAGATTTAGAGGAAGAAGTCTACATGGAACAACCTGAAGGATTCTCTTTAACAGATAAACATGACTATGTGTGCAGATAAAGAAAGCCTTATATGGGCTGAAACAAGCTCCTCGTGCATGGTATTAAAGGCTGGAAAAATACTTACAAAAACAAGGTTTTAATAAATGAGGAGTAGAAAACAATTTGTACATAAAGGCTAATGAAAATGATCTCCTAATTGTAGTAGTCTATGTAGATGACATCATATTTGGTAGCAACAAAGATAAGTTAACAAAAGGATTTGCTGAAGAAATGAAATCATAATTTGATATGTCTATGATTGGAGAGCTCACCTTCTATTTAGGACTTCAAATCCAACAAAAGGACACAGAAACATTCATCTCACAAGAAAAATACTTAAGAGAGATGTTGAAAAGGTTCCAAATGGAAGACTGCAAACCTGTGTCAACTCCCATGATCACTGGATGCAAGCTATGTGCTAATCATGGATCCGCATATATAGATCAAAGACTTTACAGATCCATGGTAGGAAGTCTGCTATACCTAACTTCCTCTAGACCAGACATTGTGTTGGCAGTAGGACTTGTGGCAAGATATCAAGCAGCACCAAAACAAAATCACTTACTAGCAATCAAGAGAATATTCAGATATCTACAAGGAAATTCACATTATGGGCTATGGTATCCAAAAAGAAAAAGCTTCACTTTGACATCATATACAGATGCAGATTGGGCTATCTACATGGATGACAGGAAAAGCATAAGTGGAGGTGCATTTTATTTGGGAAAAAGTCTGGTGGCATGGCTAAGCAAGAAACAAAATTCTATCTCTCTATCTACAACAAAAGTGGAATACATAGCAGCAACAACATGTTACACACAAGTAATGTGGATGAAACAAACTCTCCAAGACATGAAGGTAAGCATTGAAGATCCCATTTCAATCAAATGTGACAATACAAGTGCTATATGTATATAAAAAAATCCTGTATTCCATTAAAAAACAAAGCACATCCCAATAAAGTACCACTTCCTCAGAGAACAAGTAGCACAAAAATTAGTAAAGTTGGAATATGTACCGACAAAGGAACAAACAACAAACATATTCACAAAACCACTTGCTAAAGAACCATTCGAATATCTAAGAGACAAACTAGGGGTAGTGTCTGCAGATGTTACCCTGTGACATGATCAGAAAAAAGAAAAAGAATGTGTGTGTGTGTATATATATATATATATATATATATATAGAACGGGATCGGAGCAGAAGACAAGTGCAAGAGATGCGGGGTTTCAGAAAAGAAAGCATCATTCCAAGGGGAGACCAGTCAACAAATATTGTCACAAAAGAGCCAGAGCAAGTGAGCAGTGCATGGAACATGTCCTCAAGATCAGAGTATTATGGACAAGATTTGGAAACCACACTGGGAAATGTGCAACCTTTTGCCATTGATGTCAAAGGGGGAGGAAAAGCAAGCAAATGAAGAGTATTAAAGTATTTCCATCAATGCCAAAGGGGGAGGAAAAGCAAGCAAATGAAGAGTATTAAAGTATTTCCATCAATGCCAAAGGGGGAGACTGTTGGAAATATTGTCATTGATGGCAAAGGAGAAAACAGGAGCAACACCAGAAATTATCATCAGGGCAAAGGAGCACAAAGGAAAAATAGTTAAGAAGCAAATGTAGAGAGGCAGCAGAGACATCAGGAAACAAATGAAGCAGAAAAAGAAGCAGAGGCAGCAGAGATAGCAAAAGATAGGTAGTCTGTAATTTTTTTGCTGTGTAAATTTCTGCATCACTGTAAAAGTAATATTCAGAAAATAAAGAGAAGCTTTCGAACTGGTTTTCCCCAAGAGTTGTAGGGGGTTTTTCCAGGGTCGTGTTGACCAAAAATCACTATGTTAAAATATTTTGTGTGGCTGTTTTGGTCTGCTGTTTTTTATTTCTGCATTTTCCAGCACTATGAAAATTTTCCAGAATTTGTGTTTTTAGAAAATATTTATTTTCCAGCTTGTTGAATGTAAGGTTATGGGAAAGGGTATTTAACTAATTGGAGAAATAAGGTGAAACATAAAAACGGGGTGGGAAAACATAAATTTCTACATTTATCCCATCAAAACTTTCAGCGAATGCCTATGCAACAACTACATTTTCCCCTAAGAATTTCTGTAGAAACCTGTACCAGTCTGTTGTTTGAAATTGGGGCTTTTCTCTGGAATTGACAAATCTGGTATTTGTTGGCTCAGAGCTGTTTACCTTTCTGCCTTTACCCATCCTGCTTAACACCAAGCTCCTTTTTTACGCACAACTGTTCAAACTAGAGACAAAAACCCTCCACGCAACCCTATTTTCTTGCTTGAGATGACAAGTTTTTTGCTGGAACATGTAACACTCTTAGCTGTAACCTTCTTGGAGAAATTGATCATGAAAAAAAACAAACCCGATCCTCTGCATTCTGCACGCCTTTAATCACGGTCTGGTTTAATTGACACGATTTGAAATGATTCATATCTGAGCACCAAGTCACCTCATAAAACATATCACTCCTCCGCATCATTAATAAATTGATAATTTGTACCTCATTTTCTGCTTCAACCATAATGAGTAGCTATAGGTTAGCTCTACCAACAATATAATCATTTCCTTATAATATTTCTTTTAATTTAGAAATAATTACCCTTTTAAAAAAGAATAATATCTCATAACATAGAAGATTTCCAATTGATTTCAAAGGAGAATGATCTTTTCTCTGAATAATGTTCCTTGTAGCTCCTTATGAAATTTCGTGGAAATAACTACTTTTATCTCTATGTCACTAATGAAACCAAGCTCTTGAAGAAATAACTGCCTTTTCAGAAAGAGTAGCTATTATTCCATAAAGTGTAGCTATTATTTTATTATGACTAAAATGGCCAATAAATTTGACTCTAACCTGAGTTAAAACAATGGTTTTAACTTTTTATGAATCTAAGACACAATACCACCTATACAATCGGAATTTTTTTTTGGTTTTGAGACTCTTTTTGGATTTTATTACAGATGATTAGAACTTTGACATAGGCTAGGGAAAAATCAAAATATAAAAATAAAAACAGTAATATAATGGTGGTCAGACTATTAACATTTATAGTGCTAACGATGGCTCCTATTGGGGATGAAGTCCTCCTTGCGAGGCTTCAAGGACTATAGACTCAGTGCCTTAAAAATTTTAGGACTTAGAAAACTTTAGGAACTTATGACTAGAACTGAAATTTCATTTACTGGACTCAAGACTGACTATATTTACAGACACAAGTACCATTGGGCATGGAGTTTTATTGACACATCACTCTGGATATTTACAATGGAATGACTAACTAACTTATCAAACATGGAAGTTTTAAGAAAATGACCATTAACTGGACCTCCAGTCAGCTGATCATCATCTAGATGCTTGAGCAAAAATGTGTTTTTTTCCAAAACTTTATCAATTCGAAATGACCCAAACCATAAATTATCGAACTTACCATCCTTTCCATGGTCTTCCCTTCTGACATCCCAACACAACACCAAATCATTTTCCTGGAATAACTGTTGATTTTCTCTTTTGTCATAAACAGATTTGACTTTGATCTGATATTTCTGTAGTTTTTCCATCAGTGATTCTCGGATTTGATAAGCTTCTATTAGCTACGCCATTCCCCTTTGAATTGGGTTTGCATCAACAATTTCATCTTGCAGAAAATTCATAACAGGAAGGGCTAATTGTAATGGAATTATAGCATCAGCACCATAAACAAGTTGAAAGGGAGACATTCCAATTGATCTTTTGCTACTTACCCTGTCTTCCCAAAGAGCATGAACTAGATGAGTGTCCCAATTTTTCTTATTTTCAGGCAACATCTTCTTAACGATTCTCACCAAGATTTTATTGGATGACTTAGCTAACCCATTACCTTGAGGGTAATAAGGTGTAGAATGAGTCAAATCAATACCATTTTTCTGATGGAAACTATTCATCTTAGTAGATTTAAAAGCCATTGCATTGTCAGTCACCAATTTTTGAGGACAACCAAATCTAGACATAATATTTTCCAACATAAATTTGATTATTACCGTGTTAGTGGCATTCCTGTTTGGAACAACTTCAATCCACTTAGTAAGATAGTCTGTAGCTATAAGAATCCATCTATGTTTTCCTCATGAAGGCGGATGAATTTTGCCGATGAAGTCTAACCCCCACTGCTGGAAAGGAACATCTGCTGAGATAGGAATAAGAGGTAATGGAATTAGCTTCTGCTTACTAGCAAATTTTGATATTCAACACAAGTCTTGACTGTGGCAAAAACATCAGAGAAAAGAGTTAGCCAAGAATAGCCATCTCTTAAGATTTTGTTTGCAGTAGCTTTCCAATATAAATTACCATCACACACCTCTGCATGTATCTCTGACATAATTTTCTATGACTCAGCTTCATCTACACGTCTTTATAAGACTCCCAAAGGGTCTTTATAGTAAAGATGATCTTCCAATATGCAATACTTAACAACTTTCAATTTAAAAGCCCTTCTTTTTTACTTCTCCATTTCTGGGGGATAGTTGAAATTTAACAAAAAGTACAGTATATCCTTATACCAATTTGAATGAAATATTTTAGGATAATCAGATATACCTTCTCCATATTTCTCTTCAGCTACCTCCATGTTCAGATCTAGAGATTTGTAATTAGATTCAGCTGTCAAGCAAGCTAAGCCTTGTCCTTTTATCAATTTAGTAGGTGTGATCTCAATATCAAATTCTAGAATCTTGGTTAACCATCTTCCCCTCCTCCCATCTGTGTTTGGCTGCAGAAATACATCTTTGACAGTAATATTTGGTGCAAAAGCACCAATTTTTGAATGTAACACATAAACTCGAAAAGACTTTAAAGCCTTAACTAGTGCATACTATTGTTTTTCAATCAAGCTATACTTTAACTTAGTATCTCTTAAAGCACAACTGGAAAATGAAATTGGTTGTTCTAAGCCTCCTTTGTTCTTTTGTAACAAAAAAAATGCAACTGTTTGCTCATAAGCATATGAAAAAATGAGAAAATATTTTTCAAAATCAGGGCTGATTAAAACTGGAGCTTCAATCAAGGCAGTTTTGATTGCTGAAAAATATTTTTTTGCTTCATCTCACCATTTGAATTCTGCATATTTCTTCAGAAAGACATTTATGTGTTTGATTAGCATTGGAATCAACACTTGGAATGCTTCAAGTGTTTGACGAGTCACATCCTAATCTCTAGGGAAATTTAATGATTTGAATTATATAATTGGTAGGTGGTTAGAGCTCTCAATCACTGAAAAGGGTTTCAGACAAATTCACTGTCACACCAATGAGGGTATTTAGTCCTGGTATGGTAGTAAAATATAAGTTTGTAGCCTATGGCAGGATGAAAGTATGGAATAAAATAAGGGACAATGGGTCTGCAAGGAAAAAATCCACTACTTGATGAAAAACAACACAAGAACCAATATGATAATGTATCAGTAAGAGAAGGCTATCATAATACTTACAATAATCTTATTGAATATCATTAAAATTCACTATCATAAGGAATGCTCTTTAACCAGTTATTATGCACGTCTCATCAAGAAAGCTTACTAAATAAGACTAATAAAATTTGATAAGGTACATAAACACATCAAGGGGCTCATAAAAAAATATAATAACATTTGAAATTACAAATTGGAACTGAATAGATTTAGGTATGGAAACACATAAGAAGGATCAATAATACACATATCAAGATAGTAATAAGTCCTCAAATGTGTTCTTCAATATCATTATCTGAAAGAGTACACTGATCACATGAGTATAAGATTCACAAACCACCAACCTTTTCTCTATTGAGTTTCATCATATATATACAAGAGATATTATGTTGATATTTCCACAAAAAGTGTGAATATGTTCTAGAGGATTTATTATTTTCCTATACATAAGGTGAAGCTTATCCTTAACCATAATACAAAATAGTGCAACATAATAAAAATAAACAACATGATGGCATATAGTTCTAAGTGGCTGGAGTGAGGTGGCAAACTGCTGGAAAACTGCTCCCGTTTTTTGGTATAACCACTTCTTGAAAAAGTGCAACTAACAACTGAAGATGACATTTGGCTCTTTCCCCCAAAAGTGAAAAATTTGTCAACTGAATCTAATATCTAGAAGAGAACTTGATTAATTGACACTTGGCAGAAGCTTCTTCTATTGATATTTCATGCATGTAATTACCCCTTAGTATCATCCTTCGAGATTTGAACAAAAACTGCCTCCACTTCCTTTATACACAAATTTAGGAAATAATAGCTACCTTTCAGAAAGAGGTAGCTATTATTGGAAACTCTATAAATAGCTGCATTTGTTGATTAAGCCAAAAATGTGTGCTTTTTCTTCTTTTATTTTTCTTAAATTTTTAAATAAAATCAAGTATAGAAGCAAAGATTTTGAGGGACTCTACCTTAGAGAGTCTTTTAGCTTTTCCTTTTCCCGCATGTTTATGTTTTCGAGATCTAGTCTTCTTGGCTTCCTTTCCCGGACTTTCATCAACATTTATAATTTCATCTTTCAGTGTAGGATTAACAATGAGTTTGTTGTTCAATCTTAGCTTGTTTTTAGGCCTAGTGTGAGGTCTTTTGAGGTATGGGTTGGGAATATAAGAAACCCATCTTCTTCTCTGCATCATACTGCTAGACTGACCCGCCTCATACTCTGTCTCTGAGAAATCCTCTTCAGTACTATCTTCTTCAAAAGATGAATAAGAGTGAATGATGTTCTTGCCATTTCTTCTGGTAGATGTCTTGGATGTCTTAAGAAAAGAGAATAATTGAGATAATATTGGTTCTCCTTATGAAGGGGTGTCACTGTTTTATTCTTTCTCTCCTGCAACTTTTAGAATAAAGTGTTGAACTGGCACTTCAGGGCTGACTTCCTCTGAAGCTTCTTTTGCTAGGATCAATTTACTTTTGCCTTTATGTCTTGAGGAAGAAGATATTTTTCCTCACCTCTAGATTTAACCTTCTTATTAGGCTGAGTTTTCCCTTGCTTGAATCTAATTGAATGTTCTCTTTTGAATGATGCTAAATTTTGGGGTTCCTTTGAATTTTTCCTTGTATAAACCTTTTCTGTTGGCTGTACCATTGGTATGGGAGTGATTGATTTAGTTATGGATCTTTTAGCTGAACTTCTAGTTTGTCTACTCGTTGATGGAATAGACTAAGCTAGTTGTGAACTATTTGGCACAGGTGTTGAGCCAGTTTGTTCTTCTTGGACATTTTTCTTCTTAGGTCTTCCTACCCTCCTCCTAGAATTGATACTACCAAACCCTTCATCTATTAGAATTTTTTCCTAGGTAGTTCTTTTTTTCTTAAGGTGATAGACCACCAACATCTTGATTAAGCCTCTAAGATAGAGGTTATGCAGGGAATAGTTAGGGATCTTATCTAACTTCAAAGACAATTTTAGCAAGGATTTGTAGAGAAAGAAAAGCAAATCCATAGGTCTGACACCTGAGATGTGGGGGATAAATCTCACTTGAAATTGATGAACAGTTGAGAATCTATCCTCACAAGTGATATAGCATTGCACATTAGTTATAACATGCTGCCATTCTGGCCTAAAACAGGAAATATGCATAGATGGAGTCCAATTGACATTTACATGCTCAGGTTTGAGGAAAGAATTTACATCTACTTGCAACATTTTATTTTTGAACCAACATTCTCCAGTAGCTGAAGTTCGAGTAGCCTTGGCTATAATGGTCTTGGTGATTTTGAAGGTTTTTCTTCCGGGCTTAAATTTCTCCCCATCAAAACTTTCAGTGAACGCCTGTGCAACAGCTAGCTCAGAGCAATTAACCTTTCCGCCTTTACCCATCCTGCTTAACACCTAAGCTCCTTCTTTACGCACAACTGTTCAAACTAAAGATAGAATCCCTACACGTAACCCTAGTTTCTTGCTTGAGATGACAAGTTGTTTGCTGGAACATGTAACACTATTAGCTGTAACCTTATTGGAGAAATCGATCATGAAAAAAAAACAAACCTATCCTCTAGAGTCTACGCGCCTTTAATCACGGCGTGGTTTAATTGACACGATTTGAAATTATTCAATTCTGAGCGCCAAGTCACCTCATAAAACATATCACTCCTCCGCATCATTAATAAATTGATACTTTGTACCTCATTTTCTGCTTCAGCCATAATGAGTAACTATAGGTTAGCTCTACCAACAATATAATCATTTCCTTATAATATTTCTTGTAATTTAGAAATAATTACCCTTTTAAAAAAGAAAAATATCTCATAACATAGAAGATCTTCAATTGATTTCAAAGGAGAATGATCTTTTGTTTGAATAATTCTCCTTGCAGATCCTTATGCAATTTCGTGGAAATAACTACTTTTATCTCTGTGTCGCCAATGAAACCAAGCTCTTGAAGAAATAGCTGCCTTTTCAGAAATAATAGCTATTATTCTAGAAAGTGTAGCTATTATTTTATTATGACTAAAATGACCAATAAATTTGACTCTAACCTAAGTTAAAACAATGGTTTTAACTTTTTATGAATCTAAGACACAATACCACCTATAAAACTGAAAATATTTTTGGTTTTGAGACTCTTTTTGGATTTTATTGAAGATGATTAGAACTTTGACATAGGCTAGGAAACAAGCAAAAAAAATAAAAAAATACAGTGATATAATGGTGGTCATACTATTAACATTTATAGTGCTAACAATATCCACGGTGGCTTGTTGTTTGTGAAAGGAATCTTAGCAAGTACCTCAACCAAGAAAGTATGGTCTAAAATGGTCAAACTATAGAAGCTTTGAATCCTATTATTTTTTATTTATAAGGCCCTATTAGTAATTTGGACCTAGATGCAAGATTAAAAACCTTGATTGTGAATTGAATATTCAGAAGATAAAGCCTTCATAGAAATTCTGATGTGAAGCGTTAAGGAGTTCACTACATAACTCTTGACTAATATAACCCTATTGAAGGGCTCATGGTGGGCTTGTGTAGCTCTTAAATTATTTTCAATGGCCTTTACTAGGCCAATTGTGGGATTGAACACTTATGTTATATTATTGCTTGATTTTTGATTAGTTGTAAGGTTTTCCATCTTGGAATGAGAAGTTATATAGGCCTCGCATGGGTGTAAATTGTGAACAATGGAATTTTTGAATCTTTGGAAGAAAATCATGGCAAATGGTTGTGAAATGAAGGTTTGGATGCCTTTATAGCATGATGTGGATCTCAAAATCCTTATAAGAATTTGGGAGCAATATTTTCCCTGTAAAATTCAATTTTATCCCTAAAAACTTGGCTTGTAATTGTCCATTGAAAGCCCAATTTATGGAAATTTTGGGATTGGAGGCTTTGGCCCTAGCCCTTGGTCATGTGGTTTGGCAAAGGGGCCATGACCAAGAGCTTAGATAAAAGGGTGCTTAAGTATAGAAGGTGTGCTAGCAGTACCTATTAAGTATTGAAGATCTTAGCATTCTATTCTATTAAAAATGCATAATTTGAGATCTATCAAGTGAAATTTACAAGAATCTAGAGTCTTTCAAGGAACAAAAGTGGGCACCAAGGCCTATCAAGATATGGATATCCAAAAATATTAAAAAAAATTATAAGTGTTTTTTTCCAAAAACCTAAATGCCAGATGGTGGAACCATTACATGAAGGAGCTTAGAGGTGGCAGAGTAGGAGAGTCCAAAATCCATCAAAATCAACACTAGATTTGATTAAGTGCCAATGATGAACTATTTGAGTTTGTCAAAATCTGAATTTTCGAGCATCCATAGAAAAATTGTAAAGAGCCTTTTGGAAAAACCTAGATTTAGATGTCAACATAGTAGGCCACATGGAAATTATTTGGATTCCATGTGAGCACTCTTAGACCCTATGGGTAGGAGGGTGTTGATGTGGCACTATGATGTGTTATGTTGACATGGCATGTAGGAAATTTTGGATGATGCGGCATGTTGATGTGGAAATGTGGTACAAGAGATTCAATTTGGTAGATGATATGTCAGCTATCGTGGTAGGAGATGTCGAATATCGATGTCAAAAAGTTTAAAGTTTGTGAAATGAGCCCTTTT
This sequence comes from Pinus albicaulis, assembly GCA_034641835.2. NCBI lineage: Eukaryota > Viridiplantae > Streptophyta > Pinopsida > Pinales > Pinaceae > Pinus > Pinus albicaulis. The sequence goes on from CM076579.1 coordinate 802,843,338, forward strand.
CAGTTTTCCTAAATTTGCACAAATTTCGAGGAATCTGGAAAAAGAAAAGAAAAAGAAAAAAGAAACCCAAATATATGGATCACCGATAGTTCAGTCCGTGTGGATCTAGGCTTATGTGTGGGGGTAGATGTGGATCATAGGTGCAACGACATTGAAGTGGAGGCTTAGATGGAAGCCCTATGGAGGTGAAATTGACGATAAATGTCCTAATTAGTTAAAGTTCAAAAATCCATAATCTCCTTTTTAGTGGGATTTTTAGTTTTTCTTGGATCCATATATGATTATCATCCAAGCTAATATCCGGTAGTAGAAGGAATAGCCACAATGAGAAAAAGGAAAATCCTAGATTTGGATGGATTTAGAAGACCAAAAATAAATAAAAATCATTGTAATATAGGTATTTGTGGAAATTCCCGGACCTGGATGTGAGTGGTAGTTAATGTGTCTTATTAGGGCATGGCCTTATGCGATAACGACACATGGGCAAGGACTACCATATGTTAGCCATGGGCAGTTGACATGGAATTGAATGATGGGTATACAAGGGTAAGGGATTGCCATGTGGTATCGGTGTAGATGTTGAAATGGATCTTTGAACTTAAAATCTTCAAATGGGCATAATTGTGTGTCGAGAACTTAGATTTGGATGAAATTATATTATTGGAAAGCTCTCGACAAGTAGTAGACAATGGTAGTTTTATAAATAAGTTTTAAGGTGATTAAAGGAAGAGGATTTTTTTATAACCCCACCTCCTCAATATCACTTAGGGGTTGGGTATGTTACAAATTGGTATCAAAGCTACGGTTCAAACACTAAGCCTCGAGGGACAAAGACACACAATATAGATGAGTTTGGAGCAAGAAAAAGAGCTTGTTGGTTTTGTTTGGTGACATTAGCACTGCTTAAGGTGATATTCAATAGGTCTAGTTTCTTATATTTAGGAAAATATGTAATGAAAGAGTGTTTTATAGGAAAATAGGGCCATGCTTGGAAAATTTGTGCCTTGAGGAAGGTTGTTTTAAGAAGTATGGACCCTTATGAAGGATTTTTATCTAGGAATAAAAAATGTATAATTAAAGATGGAAATTTTGGTGGATGAAATTGCATGCATGTTAGATGTATATGGATATGTGTATGTTGGAAACTTTTTATAGATGGTGAGGATTTTTTCCTTGAAGTGAGTTGACGAGGAAGATCATGCCTAGAGAGAAATGTGCTTATTTGTGCTGACTAAATTGCACGAGGATAGAAGCATGGATCAATGGAACTAAGGAGCAAGCATGAGGTTGTTTGTTATACTTTGGGAAAAGGTGGTACTACTTAGGTTGCTAAAGTCGGAAGCCATGTGGCACATGGTGCTCATAAGAGTAAAAGTGCGAGAGAAAGCTCTTATGGAAAAGAGAGATAATGTTGGAAATTTATCCTTGAGTATTGTTGAATGAGTAAATAGGAAGGTGGATCCTTTCAAATTATATTTGTTTTGAAGTTTGAGTAAGAAATCATGTGAAAGATGATGCACATTGGATTGTATGTGCATGTAACACTACTACATATAGTATTAAATTTCGACAAAATATTACGAAGATACGACTAAAGTTTGCCATACCATTGAAAATTATAAGAATTGATGTCATTTAAAAAAATAAAATTAATCAGCCTGCGTTTGTTGGTATTGAAATGACATATCTCCACATCTTCGTAATTGTGATGATAGTATCCATATCATCATAGGGACAACGATATCCAATGGTCACCACACTACCGAAGAAAATCCCCTTTTTGACTAATCACTTCTATTTGTTGAGCTATTGTAATAGCCCTGGTGAAAATTCCATGTAACAAAAGTTAATAAAGGAAAAATAAGACCGGGGTTATGGACATGTATTCCAAGCTGAATGGTGGGAAAAAAATCCTGTGTGGGTGTTCATTTGGTTTATTATGATTAAGGAAATTGGTAAAGGATTTAGAAGGAAAAGTGGCTTTAATTGGCATTTTATTTATGAAAATAATGGAAATTAGGAGAAAAGGAAGGTGAAAGGTAACAGGTTGAATGTGAGGAGGAAAATAAAGGAAATTAATGGAAAATGAAGAAAATAGAGGCCTCATTAATAAAAATGCTTCTGAGGATCTGTTGGGGTTCCCATGTTTTGGTAAGGTTGGCAATACCAAAAGATGAGACAACATCAAACCACTTTCAGACCTCAGGATCTAGCCCTCCCGGGTCCAGAGAGGGATCTCTCTATGATTGTCAAAGGTATATGTCTTTGAAGCTCAAAGTTAAGGTGTTAGGCTAGTTATAAGGAACAATGTTTGTTTGTTTGATTGTTTGTTTGGTTGTTGGGAATCAGGAAAGAAGGGTTCAATATAAGACAAGGATGAGAAAAGAGGATTTAGGCAAAGGAGAGATAATTCTAGGGGAAATTCAACACCATTGGGCAATGGAGTCAGGAAAGGATTTGCTTGCTAATCAATATGCAGGCTTTCAATTGGGCTAGTCATCTAAAGCATTGGATCTTAAAGATGATAGTGTGGTAGGATAGGCAAGAGGGAAGGTGAGAGCAAGGAAACATTAAAGATTCAGAACACAAAGTTGAAAACTTGAGATCAGAGAGAAACTTTGAACTCTCAATGCTTCAGCCTCCAGCTTGAGGGATCTTAGAAAGGTTCGATTAATTGAAAAGGATCCTAGTGAGATAGAGATAGAGTTCTAGACCTTCTAGTGTTCCCAATTCATTCAATTAAAGCTCAGCAAGAACAGCTGAAACACTAACCTCAATAATTCATACATCAGCTAGTAGGAAATAACATCCACTACACTGGTTAAATTAATTGAAATCAATCCTCAGATACACATATAACAGAAAAAACATTAAGGGCAAGGAGAGCAAAAACATAGGGTACCTAACAAGGGTAAATCATATGCCAAATTTCTGATGCAAGCCTATAGAAATGTAATGAAATGGAATAAACACAGAGATAGAAAAACATCACCAGCTGCTTTAAATTAGGATCCAAAGAAATGTGCTTGTCATATTAAGAGCAACACCAGTCAAGTACAACATTACCAATGGCTTGATATTCAGTCTGAAAACATCTTCCTCAGCCTATCTTACAACTTTACACAGAGACTATGTCTCAAAAGAAACAACTTGCAATTCTCTGATAACTGATTAACAAAAACCTTTACAATGAGTTCCTTTCTGAAATTTATAGCTGAAAGAGGAGCAGAGGAGGTAGGTGGAGAACTAAATGTAGCATTAAACTCTGAAAAGGAAAGAGGGCCGAAACCCATTTTGTTTAAATCCTGTGCATTTATCTCTGGCACTCTTTTGGATGCAAAAGCGACCTTCTTCAGGCTTCCATTCACTTTGGTATGACTCTGATGCACTCTGGCTGCAGTACTCCGTAGTACCTTAGGTGAAATAAACAAAAAGGAAGATTGAGGTCTGCCATGCTGCATAACAAATGTTCTGGTAGCATAGTGTTGAACCCTTAGTTAAACTGAGAGGGGGGGGGGTGTGAATCAGTTTAACACATTCATGGAATTTTAAAACTTTTTCCATAAAACTTATTTACACCTTCATTTCATATTCAACTTAATATATGAGTAGTCTTAGAATGTGAGCAGCAAGTATTAATCTAATGTAACAGCAGACTTAATATGACAGCATCAAGTATTAAGTAGATTAGATAAACCATATCAACACATAAACATCATGCACAGAGACACCGGATATACGTGGAAACCCATACAGGGAGAAAACCACATCTTATTATTGCTGTGATGTAAAGGAAAGCTCCAACTCCCTCTCACCACTGGTTTTCTGTAAGCGCCAACCTACAGGAGGCTCCAACCTCAAATTCTGCAAGCTACAACTTGCAAGGAAGCTTCAAATCCCTCTTTTTCATAAAGAAACATTTGCTGATTTACCTTGGATATCAGCTCTGTTCTGTACCTTTGATTTCTTTTACTGCACTCCAATCTTCATATCTGCTTGATTATTTATTTTTCTTCAATTCTGCATTCTCTTCTCTTTTATCAATTTACTCAGAGAAAATGTACCATTTCAACTTTACAGTGGGATTTTATCTTTCTCTGGAGACTTGCCAATTACATCACAAACAATATAAACACTTAAAACCTTTCATTCAATTACAGTGTATATTTCAAATAGCACTCCTCTCTTCCTCTTTTTCTTCCTCATACATCCAACCTCACTCTCTTTTTCATTTTCACTTTTATTCAGTTACCTGTTCATTGCAGTTATATAACTGCTGTATGTACAACTGCCTTTTAATGAAACAAAAATAACTCTCGGCGTTTTTATTAAAACCTTTTTAATGACCCTAATATATTAGTACTCACCACCTTTATCATGAACCATCAACAATATAATTTTTGGTTTAATCAACTCTCGGCATCTTCAAAACTGTGGTTAAACCATAATAAAAAAACCAGACTTATACTATTTCAAATTTATGTTGAAGTTTACCTCCTTGAAGAATCTATGGCTTAAACCATATTCGAATCAACTCGGACCAATCAATTTAACATTGGTTAAACAACCAGTTTTCCACACATCACATATATGGTGAATTTTTTGCTCAACACTTCTTTTAGTTTGCACTCTAGTTACAATTTCTGAGCTCGACCATGGAAAATATCACCAAATTTGGAATAACATTCAAAGTGATGGCCCAATCGCTCTTCGTCATAATTTATATTTAATTTAAACAAACCTTGGTTAAACCCGCAAACATTAATTTGAAAAGTCCCAATCAATATAATTTAAACTGGGGCCCACATATATAATCAACGACCCAATCACATACTCGCAACGTACCGTGGTTATCTTTCGTGCACCTTCCTCATATGGCCACCGTCCGATGGCTCCCCTCCAGATCGACGACGCTCAACAATATCGCGCGGCTTCCTTGGTCGAACATTAACGTGCGATGGCGCGCAGTGATGGCGCTTTTGCAGATTCGTTCAGGGATGCGTGTCGCTCGTTCTATGGAATCGCTCCCAAAATATTGAATACTGCTTGCCCGTCGAAGGTGGTGCGATGAAAACCATAAACCACCTTTACTGTTCACTCTTCGTGGTTCTGCCCAACTTCGCGTTCCGCTACTGGGTTCCGTCTCGCTTATATATATGAATTCCGCTCTTCGCCTTCAATGAAACTCGCTTCTGTCCATACACAACAAATGCCTCGATTCTTCTGGGCTACCACCATATGACTCGGATCAAGGTTCCGTCAATTTATATTCTAACCCTTTGATTCATTAATGTTTCAACACGACTCCTTCGCATATTATACCGCACTGCTTCATCAGGTTATACATTCCCCATTGCTTACTGTATCATGGCAACCCGATATCTTATACAGATTCAAAAATCTACCCCTTCCAAAGAGCTTATGATGTTTGCAGACCATGAGTAACAAATTCACGCTTTAAAAATAAATTCAAGCAGTCTACATAGGCATAATCCCATCTGTCAGTAACAATCCTTCCTACTGAATTCAATCAAGAATATAAATATAATTCACAGAGAATTTAGAAGCAATCCCTCAACATTATATACAAATGTAACCATTTACAAGAACATTCACTTATTCTTCTTAATTGGCTAGATTTTCTATTCGATGGCCGTTTTCTCCTACTCTGTCTCTGGACAACTCTGCTTCAATTTACTGCTTGTCTCTGCTTCAATTCACTGCTTCACTGCTCCTTGCTTCTCTTTTTGCTGCCTCTGCTACCTCTTTGCTGCCTTGTTGTTGTGTCACGTGCTCCTCCTTTGTCATTTCCTTTTCCAGCTCCTCCTTTGCCAACTCCTTTGCCATCAATGACAACATTTCCAACACATAGGACTGTTTCGTCAGGGTGAAAATCTTCTGAGGAAAACTATATAGAATAAAAGCTGCATGGGCACTCTGTCCTTTATGGGGAAAACATTCTGCTGATGTGAAAAACCCTGATATACATAAATTTCTGCGCGCTGTACCCTCTGTGTGCTCCATGATGTCTTCGATCTGGTGCTTTAATGGCTCTGGGGAGGTTTTACAGAGTTCAAACCCTGTTCTTTTAATGCGAGTCCAGTCGTTCTGCCACTGTATTAAAGGCTGTGTAATCATGGCGGATTTCACCACCTGATAACCCTGCAAAACACGAAATCAGTTATGAAATCCATGTGTAGGGAAGGATGGCTATGGAGGGCGGGTAGAATGATAGCGCGACAGTGGTAAAACGGTGGTTTTAGGTGAAATAATGGTGAAAAATGCATTGATATGGTGAAAACCTCGACTAATAGGTTTTCGGTGAAGAAACGAATGTGGACTGTTCGATCATGGTTTGGTGACGAAGATCGACGGCGGAGATCAAATAGTGGGATGGTATATGAAAATGGGTGGAATACATTAAAATGATCGAGAATGTAATAAAATGATCGTATGCGGTGGGACCCGGCATGGGTGGAGGGCGATTCAATGCGGACCGTCAGATCAAAGGCAGTGAACGGTTGCGATTCAATCGGCGGGTCACAATTGGAGGGGGACGGAGGGTGACATGGTTTGAAATTTGCGAATGCGATTGGAGCAACATCGCGATTATGCGATGGCCGTTGGATCTAAGTGATGGATCAACAGTGGAGATTGAATCGGAGGGGAACATAATGAAGCGACGGGAGGGGAGCAGAAACAAATCTAGGCTGTTGGATCTTGGAATGGATGGACGGTTGTGATTTGATCGGGGAATCGCAATCGGGGGGAGACAATGGAGTGGTGCGGTGAAAGTTACGATTGCGATCGGAAGTGGGAGCGTGATTGAGCGCTGGCCATTGGATCCAGGGACCAGATCAACGACCCACATTCAATCGGAGGGAGATGGAGAGGGGCAACGGGGCGCGCAATGATTAGCGCTGGATTGTTGGATCATATCATGGATCGATGGCGGAGACTGTAATCGGGAGATCGCAATCGCAGTGGAACAAAGGGGTAACGCAACGAAAGTTGCGATTGCGATTTGGAGCGAAAGTGCGATTTAGCGTCGGGTCGTTCGATCTAATTGATAGATCAACGGTGGAGATTGCGGCGGAGGTCTTAAATACCAAAGCCCAATCGCATCGGAGTTTTTCATATAATAAAGAAACACGCTCCTCCGACAACTCCGATTGAGATTGGCGCCCAAGGCTTAAGCGCTTGGTCTTAGCGCTAGGGCATAAGGGGAAGTGGTTTAAAAGGGGCTGGCGGAAAAGGGGCTAGGCCATAATATAAGTTAAAAAGTGGGTTTTTTGCCCCTTTTTAATGCATTTCAAGGCCGGGAAAGGGTAACGATAGAGGAAAACAAGGGGAATAAAAAAAAAAAGGGGTGAATGTAGGATTTAAAGGGGATTTTGGGGGGAATTAGAGGGAAAAAGGGTAAAATGGGACATTCTGCAGGGATACAAGGGGAAAATAAAGGCCTTTTGGAGCACAATTCTTTACAATCAGTGAGGCTTATTGACTCCAGAACAGCAGGGGGACCTAATGAAAGGGCAGGGAACATGAAGAGGCTTCAAGGATGATGTGTTTTCAAAAGAAATGCATTCCTTGAAGGCTTATGAAACAATTCAGCCCCTTGTTTGCTTGTCAAAAATTTATTAGGGGAGCTAACAGTGGCTCCACATGGGGATGGATTCTTCATGAAGGAGTCAAGAATTCAGAACTGATCTTTGGAGTAGGCCAGATGCCTGGTACTTGAGCCACCTTTCTTCCTTGGTTTTCATCTGCCATAATTGTGAAGACATCAATTAGCAGGAACATCACCCAAACAATCTACCTACCCATCCTACAATCCTAGCATTTTTTCTTCTTCTAGGGTGCATTTGGACTAGCAGACCCTTTACATCATTTATTTTTCTAAACAGAAAATAAACCTATTCTAATTCTCCCCTTATCACTCCATGAGACCAGATTAGACTTTTGGTCTCATATGTTTCTCTACCTAGTCTAATATCTGCTGGGATTAGACTATCCAATAGATTTCTTCTCTACATTCTACAACAAAAATTTAAAAATAGTCAAACTAGGATTAAACCGTCTATTTTGCTGTGGATCCAAGGCATAAAGGCAGTTGCACATGGACAGAAACCTACAGAAAACAGAAAACAAAACTTTGAAGGCTTGAAATCTGAAGTTTTGAAGTGTCCTTCCTCCTTTGTGACTCAAGTTTTGAGCTTGTTAGAGTCACTTTCTTTTCTTCATTTCAGCTCTGATGTTGGGCTTGTTAGAGTTGATTATTATTTCTTCTTTGCTGGTCCAGGTTTTGGGGATGTTTGAACTAGCTATCTTTTACTTTCTTTGGCTCAGGTTTTGGTCATATTAGAGCCAATCTTTGCACTTTAGAGGTTCATGTTTTGAGCATGTCTGAACCTCTCCTTTTTCTTTGTTTTTTTGGAACATTTTCTCTTTTTCTTGAAAACAAAACACTGCAATGGTATGTACAATGGGAATGGCAACTGGAAATTGGAAATCAACAGAAGTAGTGTTTGAGCATCCTGCCATTGACAGGACCCCCAAACAGCTCAGCACCATCTAACTCTTGTAGAAAAAAGGCATTTGAACCCACAGTGGCCTGGATTATGTATGGACCTTGCCATAAACTGTCAAACTTGCCGTGTTTTCCTTTTTCCTCTCTCCTTGAGTCCCACTTCACGACTTTATCTCCAATTTTGAAATCATAGGCCTTAGTTATTTTGTCAAATAACTTCTTTATATTTTCCTAAACTTTGATAGCTCTGTTATAGACCTCTTCCCTTGTTTGTTGGAGATGGATTGTTTGGTTTATCCTCCTCACCATACTGTATTCTTCTGTTTGGATCTCTTGGACCAGCTTGATCACTGGTACCCCTAGGCTGGTAGGAAACACTGCTTCTGTTCCATAGACAAGATGGTATGGTGACATGCCAATGGATTTCTTTGTTGTAAGCCTGTCGGCCCATAGGGCATGCACTAACTTGTTATGCCAAGACTTTTTGTTCTCTTCTAATAGCTTTTTGATGATGGCCACTAGGCTCTTGTTTGATAATTCAACTAAGCCATTACCTTGTGGGTAATAGGCAGTTGAATGACCAAGTTCTATTTGATACTTGTGACAAAAATCAACCATTTTATTGGATCCAAAAGCAACAACATTGTCAGTGATTATTTTCCTTGGGCAACCAAACCGAGAAAGGATATGACCCTCTAGGAACCTAATGATGACTGAATCTGTGGCATTCCTAGTAGGTATGGCCTCTATCCACTTAGTGAAGTAGTCTATGGCTGTTAAGATCCATTTGTGTTGTGCAGAAGAAGCAGGGTGAATTTCTCCTATGAAATATAGGCCCCATTGCATAAAGGGACCCTCAACAGTGATGGGTTGTAGAGGTAAGGGGAGGAGCTTTCTTTTGCCTTAAAAAATCTGGCATTGGTGGTAGGCAGTTGTCATCTTATGGATATCATTAAAAAGTGTAGGCCAATAGTAGACAGCTCTGAGTATTTTGTTTGCAGTGGCTTTCCAACTCAGGTGGCTTCCACATTCTCCTGCATGGAATTCTTGTTTAGTCCTTTCTGCTTCAGACTCAGGAAAATATTTAAGAAATAGGCCATTTGTATTCTTCCAATATAAACATTCATTCAGGATACAATAGCTTTTGGCTTTTAGCTTTAAGAATCTGGCCTTGGTCTTTGATAGTTCAGGAGGGGTATTGAGGTGTTTAAGCACATACAGAATGTCAAAATACCAAAGAGAGCTCTGAAACTTCTCTTCAACAGTAAGATCAGGAAATCCCTGCTGCTCATCCAAGGCATCTACCATGTTTATGTCAAGGGCTTGCAGATTTGATTCAGCCATTAATTGAGCTAAGCCCTGACCCTTGATCAGTTTGGTGGGTTTTATCTCAAGGTCGTATTCTAAGATCACAACAATCCATTTTCCCCTCTTCCCATATGGGTCTTGGGACAAGATATCTTTGACCACTACGCTAGGCACATAGGCTATGGTGTGGGAATGCAATATGTACACCCTAAAGTCTTTCAAGGACTTGACTAAGGCATAGGCCTTTTTTTCCATTATGTTGTATTTCAAGGGTGCATCTCTCAGTGCTTTGCTGAAGAAAGAAATGCGCTGTTCCATTCCCTCTAGATTTTTCTGCAGTAGAACTGCAGCTACTGTATGCTCGGATGCAAATGAGAAAATCAGAAAATCCTTTAAGAAATCAGGGCTGATTAGGACAGGAGCCTGGGTGAGTGCAAGTTTAACTGATTCAAAAGATTTCTTTGCTTCAACAGTCCATTTAACTCCTACACCTTTCCTTAACATGTTTTTCATATTCCTAAGGTGTTCAGCTAGATTGGGAAAAAACCTCCTGAGGAAGTTGATCTTCCCAATAAAGGACTGTAATTCTTTGATGTTTCTTGGGTGTGTGATTTGTAGTATTCCCTCAACTCTTTGAGGGTCTATCCTAATCCCCTTCTCAGATATGATGTGGCCAAGAATCTTACCTTCTTACAGCCCAAACACAGTCTTTTTAGGATTCAATGACAGATCAAACCTTCTACATTTTTCAAAGACCTTTCTTAGATGTTTTAGGTGTTCTTCTTTAGTCTTGGAGTAGACTGTTATGTCATCCAGATAGATAACAATGAAGTGTCCTATCTCATCGGAAAAAAGCTATATCCATCGCTCGTTGGAAGGTTGCACCAGCGTTCATCAGTCCAAAGAGAATTTTAACATACATAAATGTGCCCCATGGAGTGGTAAAGGTTGTCTTGAGTTGGTCTTCTGGGATTACTAAGACTTGGTTGTAACTTGAAAAACCATCTAGCAGGGAAATCCTTTTTGAGCCTACTACCCTCTGAAGAATATGTTCCATTTTTGGCAAAGGGTAATTGTCTTTGAGTGAGGCTCTATTAAGATTCCTGAAATCTATGCATAATCTGATCTCACCTGTTTTCTTTCTCACAGCTACAAGGTTTGAGACCCAATCAGAAAACCTCACTGGAACTATTATCCCTGCCTCGTACATCTTTTTACTCTCTTTTTCAACTACAGGCAGTTGCTTTGGGTTTATTCTGCGAAGTTTTTGTCTAAAGGGCCTCTGATTTTCTTTCAAAGGTATTTTGTGCTGTATAATGTTCGTGTCATAGGCCTTTAAGTCTTCATAGCTCCAAGCGAACACGTCAATGAATTCCTTGAATAAGTCAATGTATTTATTTTTCATGTTTTCCGGCAAAGACTTAGCCAACTTAATCATTTTGGGTTTATCTTTAGTGCCTATGTTGCATTCTCCGACGTTAGAATTGGCGTGCTCTATAGTGGGTTGTTTTACTACATCGTCAAAGTCAAAAAGGTCTTCTAAAGGTGTCAGACCTTGAGGTGTGTTCTTCTCTTTGGTCTGCAGCACCTCTACTTCTTCACTATCTGTGTTTTCACAATTTCCGTTTGGGTTTCCAATATGTTCATTTAAAGCATTTATTTCTATGTTACAAGGTGGTTCTTTCTCGTCAGAGGGCTCTTCACTTAGGCAACCATCCTCAGATTTCGAGTCTGAATCAAAAAATTCAAACCTGTTCATGCCCACCAAGAAATCTTCAATCTGTTTATCGCCCTTGAAGACCTGCCAGTATTTTTCGTTATCTAGCCCTACAGGTCTGACTTTGGTCTGTATTATGATTTTCTGGTCGCTTGAAGTCTTAGGGTATGAACTAGCTAAGAAAGATAATGCGTTTGCAATGACATTTTGACTCCTAGGAACAAACACTAATTCGTATTCAACAAATGTTTTCAATATATCCAGGACATCGTTCCTATATGCTCTCAACCTAGGGTGTTTGGCTGTGTATTCACTGTTCACTTGTTTTATAACCAACTCAGAGTCTCCCTGCACGGCTATCCTACGGGCTCCTATTTTCTTCAACAGATTTAAACCTAGGATAAGAGCTTCATACTCTGCAATATTATTTGTACATTTGAAATGCAGGTTGAAGGCATGGCTCTCTGTGTATTCACTCCCTGTGTTATGCAGCCACACCCCTGCTCCAGCAGTTCTCTTGGTGCATGAACCATCAAAGTTCATTTCCCACAGGGGTCCATTTTTCGTTTTATCGTCATTTCCCTCCCTATTGTGGGTTTCACTAGTCTGTTGTGTGATAGGTTTTGCGTGGTGCAGTGAGTGTTTTCGTTCTTCGTGGAGTGCATGAGTTAGTTAGGGGTGACTAACTGGATGATTGCATTCATTTTCTTGTTTGGTATGAATCTCTGTTTCAGTGCACTGTCTAAGGGTTTCTTCTTCGTTTTTCTCTAAGTTGAGTGTAGCCATTATGCTAAGGTCCGTAGTCTCAAAACCTCTGTTTGCATCTATGTCTTCTGGTTCTGGCCCTCCCAAAGATTCATCGCTGCAGAAGATAAAGGAGTCCAGATCTGTGTGTACAGAGTAAAGAGGAGAATTTTTAGGCTTTTTGGGGCTACTAATAAGGAATTTCATTTGTGCCTCCCTGTACAGTCTTCTAAGTTGGCTAAAAACAGGAATTGTGGCATAAGCCCAGTCCATCTGCATTGTTCCTTGCAGTTTGGCTCCCCATGATCTTGACAGCAACATACCATACTTAGGTGGCACATCTGCCACCACAACATCCATGACCATACATTTTGCTGGGATCTGGGTTAGGCTCACACACAAATCTCTGATCAGGCCAAGACACTTTACTATGCTAGAGTAAAATGAATATAAATCTTTATATGGGTGGGTTATCTCCAAGCCTAGCTTCTCCATAACTATCTTAGGCATCAGGTGGTGTGAGGCCCCAGAGTCATGCATGGCATTGTGGAGGATATTATCATGGACATTGAGACTGATATAGAAAGGGGGCACTATCCCTTCTTGAAATTTCCCCTCAATCTTGGGACCAAACAGAAGGGCTGGCTGATCATCACTCAAATTGACAGTGTCACTATTTTCACCTAGGTTCAAAGCTTTCAAAATTTGGCCTTTATATACATCCCGAGTGGCCAGCTCAGAGAGTGGGACAGAGATTTTAATTTTTTCAATCTCACTTTCTAGATTGAAAGTGGACTGACTCTTTGGAATGTTCGACTCTGTCTTGTTGGCCACTGCCTTGGTGGCTGAATCAGTGTGCAGATTCTCCTTATGTACAGTGTTGGTGACAGTTTTATCAGGAGCACTAACTGCAGTGCTAGTGCCGCTAGTTCGTTGAATTTGTTTCTCGCCGTTTTGGTTGTCCTTTTCTTTGTCCTTCCCAGAACTTTCAGCTGATGATTTGTTACCTTCAGCAGTCACCTTAGAAGGTTTCTCGGGTCTTTTCTTGATGGTAATATCAGAAGCTTTTGGTTTGGAAGTATCCAGGCTCTTTTTTCTCCTAAGTTCATACTGTCTGACCTGCATGATGGCATATTCAAATCCAAGTCTGTAATCTTCAGATTCTGATCTTTCCTCATCCCAATATGAGGGGGAGGGCTGATCTTCTTCTGTGTAACAGTTATGGATTGAATCCTCTGTTTCAAACATGTTTATTGTGTTCCCTTCAGACTCTTCTATGATTCCCTCATCTTCATCAAGAAAGTTCTCTTGAAATGGGGGAATAACTTGCTTATCTAACTCTCGTTGTCTGTTGGGAATGGTGTTGTTTCTCCTAAAGTTATGGTTCTGGTTATGGTTTTGATTTCTGCTTTGGTTGCTAACTGCGACAACCATTTTTTCCTTCATTTGTTGTAGCTTTTCCATGTTTTTGGATAAACGGTCATAATTGGGATCAGATGTGGAAGCTACATTGTCATCTCTATATGTTACCCTCTTCTCAGCTCTCAATCTTACTCTTTTCTCAATCAGATTAGCCTCTACACTCACTGCTCCTTTTTGCATGTCTTCCAACATGTTGTAATCCCTCTCCCTAAGCTGGTAGGCCATGTCAGCATAAAAGCCTTCAGGGTATTTCGCTAGAGCCATACCTTGGGGAGGTTTCATGTGTGGAGGAAGGGCGTTATAAACATTGTTGAACCTTGTAGTGTAGTCATGGACACTCTCTCCTAAGTTTCTTTTAAGGTTCATATATTCTGCTAGGATTTGGCGAGGGTTGGCCTTAACCTCCCATTTGTTTATGAAGGTCTGATATAAAGCAGGATGGTCTTGGATACTATTAGGAGGTAGGCTCTTGAACCATTGCTTCACATCACCTCCTAAACTCTGGGCAAAGATTCTCATTTTGAGTGTATCATCATCTATCTCCATGTAGTCAAAAGAATCTTCCATCCTATCTACATGGTGTTGTGCTATGGTACATTCTTTGGCAGTGAAGTGTGGGATTTTTGATTGATAATCATTGGGTAAAGGTACTAGAGGCTGGGGTAAAACCAAAGGTGCATACCAGGCTGCCATGATGATGTTCTGATGAGGTAAAGGGTTAACCTGAGCAACTGGTATATGGATGACAGAGATACTAGGACCAACAAAAGTCTGTTGAGTAGACCTAGGATGACTGAGCCCAAAGCTTTGAATAAAGTGAATATCAGGGGGTGTGGATGGAGGGGTCTCCTTGTCCCTAATGTGTTGACCACTATGAGATGGTGAACTGAGAAGCTCAAGGTTTGGATGGTCTAGAGCATTGCATGACCTAGTCCTAGGTAAGCTGTTTTGGAAGTCTAGGTCTAAAGGTGAGGCTAATAGAGCTGTGAAGTATTCCGGTGCAGAGTTAGCTCTATGTATGTGGCTAGAAATAGTTGGTCTTATAGGTGTAGGAGATCTCTTGAGGATTCTCTCAGGGTTATCAACTATTTCAGGTGGGTTTGGATTGGGATAAGCTCTTGTGTGAATGGTTCTTGAAGCCAGGATGTTGCTTTTCAACAAAGAAGCTTAACCCTACTTGTTACTCCTATTATAGTTGATGTTTTTATGGAGGCTGGTCTTCCAGTGGAGTCTTATTGTGAAACCAAGATAATTAGCAGGCCTACTGATCACCAGTGGAGTCTTTGATCTTTAAGGAGCTATGGAGTCGCCAGGTGGAAGGTTTAGGGTGCTTCTGGAGGGTACACTGTCCACCACAGTGCTTATGATATGTCCCCTTTCAGGAATATCTCAAACTCAGAAAACTCTAACTAGAGATTGACTGGGAGGGAATTTACCAGATATGTCACCTCTGAAAGAGTGTGAGATCCGGAGGCTACCTGGCCCTTTCCAGGCTCTGTCTAAGAGTATGGGAGAAACATAACAAGTGGTGTATAAAGTGAATTGCAAATGGAAGTGTTTCACTACCAACGTAACCAGAGATTCTGGGTTCGATCCCCAGTGGAGTCGCCATTATGTTGGGGTTCCCATGTTTTGGAAAGGTTGGAAATACCAAAAGATAAGACAACATCAAACCACTTTCAGACCTCAGGATCTAGCCCTCCTGGGTCCAGAGAGGGATCTCTCTATGATTGTCAAAGGTATATGTATTTGAAGCTCAAAGTTAAGGTGTTAGGCTAGTTATAAGGCACAAGGTTTGTTTGTTTGGTTGTTGGGAATTAGGAAAGAAGGGTTCAATACAAGACAAGGATGAGCAAACAGGATTTAGGAAAAGGAGAGATAATTCTAGGGGACATTCAACACCATTGGGCAATGGAGTCAGGAAAGGATTTGCTTGCTAATCAATATGCAGGCTTTCAATTGGGCTAGTCATCTAAAGCATTGGATCTTAAAGATGATAGTGTGGTAGGATAGGCAAGAGGGAAGGTGAGAGCATGGAAACATTAAAGATTCAGAACACAAAGTTGAAAACCTGAGATCAGAGAGAAACTTTGAACTCTCAATGCTTTGGCCTCCAGCTTGAGGGATCTTAGAAAGGTTCGATTAATTGAAAAGGATCCTAGTGAGATAGAGACAGAGTTCTATACCTCCTAGTGTTCCCAATTCATTCAATTAAACCTCAACAAGAAAATCTGAAACACTAACCTCAATAATTCATACATCAGCTAGCAGACAATAACATCCACTACACTGGTTAAATTAATTGAAATCAATCCTCAGATACACATATAGCAGAAAAAACATTAAGGGCAAGGAGAGCAGAAACATAGGGTACCTAACAAGGGTAAATCCTATGCCAAATTTCTGATGCAAGCCTGTAGAAATGTAATGAAATGGAATAAACACAGAGATAGAAAAACATCACCAGCTACTTTAAATTAGGATCCAAAGAAATGTGCTTGATATTCAGTCTGAAAACATCTTCCTCAGCCTATCTTACAACTTTACATAGAGACTATGTCTCAAAAGAAACAACTTGCAATTCTCTGATAACTGATCAACAACAACCTTTACAATGAGTTCCTTTCTGAAATTTATAGCTGAAAGAGGAGCAGAGGAGGTAGGTGGAGAACTAAATGTAGCATTAAACTCTGAAAAGGAAAGAGGGCCGAAACCCATTTTGGTTAAATCTTGTGCATTTATCTCTGGCACTCTTTTGGATGCAAAAGTGACCTTCTTCAGGCTTCCATTCACTTTGGTATGACTCTGATGCACTCTGGCTGCAGTACTCCGTAGTACCTTAGGTGAAATAAAAAAAAAGGAAGATTGAGGTCTGCCATGCTGCATAACAAATGCTCTGGTAGCATAGGACTGTTTCGTTAGGGTGGAAATCTTCTGAGGAACACGGTATAGAATAAAAGCTGCATGGGCACTCTATTCTTTATGGGGAAAACATTCTGCTGATGTGAAAAAACCTGATATACATAAATTTCTGTGCGTTGTACCCTCTGTGTGCTCCATGATGTCTTCGATCTGGTGCTTTAATGGCTCTGGGGAGGTTTTACAGAGTTCAAACCCTGTTCTTTTAATGCGAGTCCAGTCGTTCTGCCACTATATTAAAGGCTGTGTAATCATGGCGGCTTTCACCACCTGATAACCCTGCAAAACACGAAACTCTGTAATGAAATCCATGCGTAGGGAAGGATGGCTATGGAGGGTGGGTAGAATGATAGCGCGATGGTGGTAAAATGGTGGTTTTAGGTGAAATAATGGTGAAAAATGCATTGATATGGTGAAAACCTTGACTAATAGGTTTTCGGTGAAGAAATGAATGTGGAATGTTCGATCATGGTTTGGTGATGAAGATCGACGGCGGAGATCAAATAGTGGGATGGTATATGAAAATGGGTGGAATACATTAAAATGATCGAGAATGTAATAAAACGATCGTATGCGGTGGGACCCGGCATGGGTGGAGGGAGATTCAATGCGGACCGTCAGATCAAAGGCAGTGAACGGTTGCGATTCAATCGGCGGGTCACAATCGGAGGGGGACGGAGGGTGACATGGTTTGAAATTTGCGAATGCGATTGGAGCAACGTCGCGATTATGCGATGGCCATTGGATCTAAGTGATGGATCAACGATGGAGATTGACTCGGCGGGGAACAGAACGAAGCGACGAGAGGGGAGCGGAAACAAATCTGAGTCGTTGGATCTTGGAATGGATGGATGACTGTGATTTGATTAGGGAATCGCAATCGAGGGGAGACAGTGGAGTGGTGCGGTGAAAGTTATGATTGCGATCGGAAGTGGGAGCGCGATTAAGCGCTGGCCGTTGGATCCGGGGACCAGATCAACGGCCCACATTCAATCGGAGGGAGATGGAGAGGGGCGACGGGGCGTGCAGCGATTAGCGCTGGACCGTTGGATCATATCATGGATCGACGGCAGAGACTGTAATCGGGAGATCGCAATCGCAGTGGAACAAAGGGGTAACACAACGAAAGTTGCGATTGCGATTTGGAGCGGAAGTGCGATTTAGCGCCGGGCCGTCTGATCTAATTGATAGATCAACGGTGGAGATTGCGGTGGAGGTCTTAAAGACCAAAGCCCAATCGCATCGGAGTTTTTCATATAACAAAGAAACGCGCTTCTCCGACAACTCTGATTGCGATTGGCGCCCAAGGCTTAAACGCTTGGTCTTAGCGCTAGGGCATAAGGGGAAGTGGTTTAAAAGGGGCTGGCGGAAAAGGGGCTAGGCCATAATATAAGTTAAAAAGTGGGTTTTTTGCCCCTTTTTAATGCATTTCAAGGCCGGGAAAGGGTAACAATAGAGGAAAAAAAGGGGAATTAGACCAAACAAGGGGTGAATGTAGGATTTAAAGGGGATTTTGGGGGGACTTAGAGGGAAAAATGGGAACTTTGAAAAAGGGGAAAAAGGGTAAAATTGGACATTCTGTAGGGATACAAGGGGAAAATAAAGGCCTTTTGGAGCACAATTCTTTACAATCAGTGAGGCTTATTGACTCCAAAATAGCAGGGGGAACTGATGAAAGGGTAGGAAACATGAAGAGGCTTCAAGGATGATGTGTTTTCAAAAGAAATGCATTCCTTGAAGGCTCATGAAACAATTCAGCCCCCTGTTTGCTTGTCAAAAATTTATTAGGGGGGTTAACAGGATCAATGGGCAAGATTTTGCTAGACTTTTGTCAGTTCAGTTTTGAAGCTCTCTCTCTATTCTCTCTCTCACACTCTTGGGCACTTAGATTTTTCTTGGAGCATTTCAGCTTTGGATCAAGAAAGACAAAGAAGGAAAAGAGGAAGCAAAGATCAAATAAGGAAGAGTCAGATCAAGCAGCTACATTGGGTTTACTTGCAGGTATCGATTTGCATGTGTGATTTCCTTGCTAGATTTGGCATGCATGGTTATGAATGTGTGTTCTTGGTTCTCTTGTTGTCACTGACAAGGGTTTTTCCAAGTGTGACAATGTTCTTCAACCTTTCCTTAACATTTCCAGATAGCCACAGTGTGATGGGGTTATCATGTTTCAGTTGAGCTGGATTGCTGGATGGATTCAAAACTGAGTGAAGTAGATCTCTTAATGAAATAACACATGGCCTAGTAATCCATGAACCAGACTATGGATTGCGGTAAAGCCATTGGCCTAGTAACCCTTGAACCCAACTGTGGGTTGTAATAAAGCCAAGTATTGTGTTTCCTCGATGGGCCTAGGAATCATTGATTGGTGAATGTCAGGATATACAGTAAATCCTATAGGTGGGTGATCTCCATTAGGCCTAGGAATCCCGAGATGTGATATATGGTAAATCCTGGAGGGTGAAGTCTCGGTTAGGGCCTAGTGATCCGATGTGGATTGTGGTAAATCCCAGAGACTGGAGTCTCGGTTACAACCTAGTGATCTAGTGTGGATTGCGGCAAAGCCTAGAGACTAGGAGACATGAAAATTCCTCATGGTGTAGGTGGAGAAATCCAATGGCATCCATGCTTGTTTATGGCCTAGTGATCTAAGGATGATTGTGGTAAATCTTGTTTCTATTGATGAGTGTGAGGTAGTTTAGCCTTGGGATTCCCTAGTTGGTTCTCTTGGTTTGAGTCCCACATTCATGCTTGGAATATGGCATGAGGGTGATTGGTTGAAGAGAGATTTGGCTCAACCAATATATGGTTGGGTGGAACATGGTAGTCGTATATCGGGTTGGGTTTTGCATTCATTAATAAGAGTTCCTTTCCTTGGCATTTTATGTGTAAATGTACAGGATTCTATGTAGTATTTATGGCTATTATATCCTCAATATTTTTGTGGTTTATATGTTGGTTATGAATGTGTTTTATGACATTAAAAATGTATGGTTCACATCATGTTTTAATTTTTAAATGAATGAGCAATAAATATATGACCTAATAGATGATAATGCAGCTAATGATATAAGGCATCAATGCTTCTTAGCGATTCTCAGATAAGTATGAGAACCCTATGCTCAGATCTACTATTTAAACCTATAGAACGCATATTTGTGACATGTCTAATGAAATTCCCATCATGGATAGTAGGGGTCCAGTCAAGTTTCTGTTCAATAATTGGTATTAGCATTATTGTTTCTATGTTTCATTTCATTTCAGTAAATTCCATGAAGTTATGGGTAGTGACCGGGTCATAACCTGCAGTCACTGGCATATCACTGCAGAAAAAGGTTGCAATCACACTCATCCAGGCTCATGGGAGCAACTGGGGCCCATTGTCGCTTGAAGGACTTGGAAAGGGAGCAACTGGGGCTATAGGTGCTTGATTTGTTGAGTTTCCTTAGGGGTTGGTCGCTTTGAAAGGTGGGGTAGCTCCCAGAGGTTTTGTTGGTTGTGAAGATGCTCAGTTTGGTTGTGTTTTGTTGGTTCCACTTCCTTAAGGTGACCTAGGAGGTTGAATTAGATCATAGTAGCCTCTAGTCACATGTTTACCCCAACAGACCAGTTAATTTGGGTAAATGTGGGAGGAGGGTGTTACAACTATTAATGAAATGGTGGGTCACTTTTTGACTAGTCAAATTTGACTTGGTCAACTATCGTCAAAATTCCGACGGTACATAAATCTATAAATATGTTTCTTTTAAGACATGTTGTGACATATTTGATATAGATATAATAATTTTAAAGGTTATAAGGTCTTCTTGTTGAGTTAAAAACACACACACACACACACACACATATCAACTGTATTACAAAATATAATAGATCTAGTACACACCATTCAATTTTATGACATAATCATAACATAATTTTTTTGTGGGGAAGAATGTCAACAAACATTAGTAGGGGAAGAAATAAAGGGTATGATTGGATATGCTATTTTCCTTTGACTAAATGCGATGGTTGACATCGCGTAAGAGTTTCAAAAGAAACAACTAAAAGACATTGTAGGAAACATGGGCACATTAAAGGGGGACCAAAGGAATATCACCCCTTGTTAAACTATATATTCATTATTTATTGTGTTTATATAATTCGTATTTGTAAAATTTTATATTGTTATAATATTTGTTTTT
This sequence comes from Pinus albicaulis, assembly GCA_034641835.2. Taxonomy (NCBI): domain Eukaryota; kingdom Viridiplantae; phylum Streptophyta; class Pinopsida; order Pinales; family Pinaceae; genus Pinus; species Pinus albicaulis. The sequence goes on from CM076579.1 coordinate 802,864,159, forward strand.
AGACTAATTTTGCATGATTTTTTGTAATTATAAAGTCAAGTTGGCCCCCTAGCTAGTGTCTAAATGCCCCAACTAGTAGTAAAAATGATGTTGTACAAGGTAAGGAACATGGAATAAATATTGAAGATCAAGTTAATGATCCTATGGAAGAAGATGGGACAAATGAATTGATCCAAGACTTGTTCTCTCGACTAGTTGATGATCAAGATGAGGACAACGATGATAATATTCTTGTTGAAGTGTTAGAAAAAGCAATGACACCACTTTATGAAGGCTCAAGAGCAAATCTTCTCTTCACTACATTATTGTTGGTGAACTTGAAGGTTTTTAATGGTTTGTCAAACACTTATATGACACAGATCGTAAGGTATGTACTAGATTCTCATCACATATTATACTTAAAGGTTGATTTTTTCCCTTTTTGTGTTAATTAATGTGTAAAATAAGAATGTAATATTTGCAATTAATATTTTTTAAACTAACTAGTGATTTTTTATAATGTAGATTGTTAGATGAAATTATGTTACCATCGTCAAATATTTTACCTCGCACATACCAAGATTTTTATGCCATTATGAAAGAAATTATAATGTAGTATCAAGTTGTAGATGCATGTCCTAATGATAATATTATATATTACATACAACATGCATCAGAAATAAATTTCCTACAATGTTAGAGCAGTAGATATTGAACCGATCAAATAACAAAAAAGGTGCCTCAAAAGGTTCTTTGTCATATTCCCATAAGTCCATGTTTGCGATTATTGGTCAAGTGTGAAATCATAACAACGTTTATGGATTACCACACATGGAAGAGAAGTGGAGATGGTGTTCTTTGAATGTTTGCAGATAGTTATGCATTTAGGGTAATTGAGGAAAAATGGTTTCATTTTAAAGATGAACCTCATAATGTTAGGCTTGTATTGGAAACTGATGGTGTTAATCCATTTGGAAAGCTCAAGGCTATTTACTCAGTGTGGCCAATTTTTGTTATCAACAATAACCTTCCTCCTTGGATGCCAATAAAGAGGGAGAAGATAATGTTGACAACGATTGTTCCAAGTATTTGTTTACATTAATTTTTCGAATGCAACATTTTCATTTGTTTTTTTTTATTGCATAATATCTTAAATTTGTTTATTTACTTATATATATGCATACCATGGTAGTAATTATGTGTAATTTCATAAACAATGACATGTTTATGCTATGCTGATGTTAGAAATTTTATTTTTGATATGTAGTCTTGCTTATGATAGTACTATTTTAGAACAACTATATGCTCCTATTTTTGATAGATGATGTAAGGCTATAAGCCATATGTTAGCATGATCTTTTATGAACGAATGTATTCCAATACACATTTGCAAAATGTGATTTTGTTAAAATTAATAAAATTATGATTTTATGTGGAAAAAAAATAATTATATGTAATTTCAAACAATTAGGTAAGTAACAAGTTAACGATATGAATGTATATATCAAGCCTCTTATAGACAAGTTATTAAAGTCATGGTTCGACATTACTATGTATGACATTTGTAAACCAATAAGGAAAAGACAATTTCAATTCCATGGAATACGTGTATCGACAATTCATGATGCGTGAGGACTAACACATTTTTGTGGTATGTAACATTCCAATATTGCACTTCAATAGTATATAATTATTTGAATATATCATGCATTATTTTTAAATAATTCCTTCATATAATTGACATTAATCCATCTCTTGTAAGTCTTCAAACAAAGGGTAAATTTGCATATCGAGTTTGTGGTTCTAACAATAAATCTTGTCATTCAAAAATTTTAGGGAAGGAGGTGTTTGATGAGTATATGCACTTCCTCTCTAAGAACTATAGGTATCATGCTATTGAAAAACATCTTTTCACTGGGAAATAAGAGATTAGATTAAACTTACAAAGAATTACACCTCAAATATGGAATTTGGAATATAACAAAAATCATCAAGGTGCACAATTTGTTTATGTATAATTATATGTAATGTTTTTTTTATTTTTTATTTTTATATACTTTATTTTACCATATTTGATAATTATTATTGTGATTTATTCTATGCTCATCATGAAGGTCGTGAATGTATTAATAACAGACTTCCACAAGGAATGGAAAGTTATCCCACTCAATTCATGAGGTTTCCCTACTATGAGGACCTAAGAATAGTTTATTTGTTTGATACAATGCATATCGGGAAGAATGTGACAAAAACGTTATGGCGAATCTTAGATGGTAGGAGGGATAGTGAAAAAACCGTCAAAATTTGTAGTGACATTCAGAAATCCAATCATGTAATTCAAAGTGGGATCTGATCAAATAGCTATGGAGACCTAAATAACATTCCATGGTTATTAACAGAGAAGCAAATCAATGATGTAAAAGTTTTCATTCGAAGAATTAAATTTCCCACATGTTTTTCTTCAAACATGAATAATAACTTAATAAAGAAAGGTGAATTTGGTAGCATAAAAACACATGATTGGCATACCTTCATTAAGGTAATTATTTTGTTATATATATTTCTATATTGGTATACATCTTCATAGTTTGTTTTTGGTCTACTTTGGATTAAACAAATAATGGTTCATTTTTATTGTTATAGTATGTTATACCTCTACCTCTCCCATATGACTTCAACAATGATGTCAAACAACTTATATATGATCTTGGAAATACATGAGGTAAGTACCCATTTATATGCAAAATGCTTTTTCAATTTGTTGTTCAACTTAATGCCATGTGATTTACTTGTAATGTAATATATTATGTTTTGTTGAAACACATTATTTGCTTGCATCATCTATAGATGGTTTTCATTGAAAGAAATCCATAAATAAGATATAAAGTATTGGAAGAGAGAGATTCCTAGGCTAATGTGTGTAATGCAAAAGTATATACCTTCAACCTTTTTCAATGCCCAAGAACACTACCTCATACACCAAGTTGAAGGTCGATATGGTCAAAGAGGAAGGCTGATAGAGTATAATGTAGTAGAGAAGATGATGTAGAGGAGCAATTACATCATGTGTCAGATGAAGACGTCAAAGAAGTTCAAGAAGATGTTAATTGAGGTTTTTCTGGATGAAGATAATATCGACAATGTACTGTCAGATGAATAACTTGAAGAAGTCGAACCAAACATAGAAGAAAATATTCTTGATGACGATATAGATGATGATATGATTGGAAATGATGACATTGATGATGATGTTGATATGGCCAATCCTTTCAACATCAATTCTGAACCAGATGATACAGATGTTGACTTCAACGAAGAATAATATTAATGATATCAAGATTTTGAAATATACAAGGTATGTGTTATATATTTTCAGTGTTGGAATCACGATTGCCGTTACACCAAAAACCCACAAGTGTTAGTAAAAAAACACATTGATAGAGTTAATGGATCCATGAGAGGCGGTTAAGTGCATGTCAAAAAATACATGGGGAGTGTTGGTTATCCAATGTCCAACAATTTCCCCCCACCAGCGCGACCCGGGTGTGATTCTAACTCGAGACCTTTGGCTTTGATACCACTTGTTGGAATCACGATTATCGTTACACTAAAACCCGCAGGTGTTAATAAACAGACACATTTCTAGAGTTAACATATCCATGAGAGGAGGTTAATCACATGTCACAAAACACACGGGGAGTGCTAGTTTATCCAATGTCCAACATTCAATTGATTTATCCTCTTTCATTTACCTTACATTTTTTTTCTTAGTTTGTAGTCATGCTTTATTCTAACTTTGTTGCTTTCAAATATTTTATAGTAGATAAATTGGGTTTTGGGTAATTGAGAGTGATGTGGGGGGGGGGGGGTGTTGTGGGGGTGGGGGAGGGACATATGAGCTTTCACCTTCACGTGGTTGTCCTTTTTCAGTAGAGAATATATCATTCTTGAAACAAAGAGAATCTCATGTTGAAAATGGCACCAAGAAATGATTCTAATTTAATTTTCCCTTGAATTAAATTAGAATAAAATTGTAATTCCACATCATAAGACAACTTGTACGAGTTAACTGCATTATGATGACTTAGTTGGTTGAGTTAATTCGAGTTGAGGGTCTAACTTGAGTCATGTAGAGTATCTCCTACAAAATAGGAGCCCTGGTTGAGTTTATTTTGAGTTGTAATTAATTAACTTAGTTTATCTGAGTTAAAATCACTTTAACTAGTTCTAACTGATGGATGAACTAGTGAGAGGTCAAAGAGTGGAACTTGGACTTGAACCACTTCTAGTGATCAATCAAATAACTGATAATTCACGCATAAATAACTCATGCATGTCAGTTTTGAGAAAGACCCAGTTGAGATTGGGGTTGAAGGGAAATGTACTATCAATTGTATAATCATCCAAATTGTATAGTTGGTGCATGCAGTTAGAGGAAGGCCCCTAATGGATTGCGCAATATAGATTGGAAATTTCCATAATTAATAGGGCCTAATTACCCATGGAAACAACACAAGGAAATAGGGATCCTGGAGGGCAGAAAATTGGTTAAGTATTGAACCAAGCTTGTCTAGGAATCAGTGAGACAGATAGAGATAGTGCAAAGGTTTCTCAGCTTTGAGAAAAGCATTGTAATCTTCTCATATTTTTTGACTTATGCAATATACAAATAACAAGGTTTTTAGCTGAGGCTTTCCCTAGGAAATACTTGTGTATTGTGTGATTGAAATTCTTTCTCTTTCATGTTTTGTGATTTCACGATCTAAATTGGTTTCCACAATTGGTAGAGTAGATTCAAGTATATTGTTTTAGCATATTACAATTATCAGTTGAATCTATGTGGATTATCTACAACTCATTCAAGTTTCTACCATCATCTCCAATTTTAAGTTTTGTTCGTCTAACAATTTTGAAGTTTTTCCATTTACCAATTGGTGGAAATTATGCTTGAATTAACTGACCCTACATAGAGGGGGCTGTGAATGGGGCCAACATTGAAATATTTTAATTTTGTGCTTGTAAGCACTAAATTTTGATATAGTTATAGTACATGCATGTGTTGATGGCATGGGATGGTTTCCGGACTCAAATATGAATCACACAAATAATTCAACAATCAAATAACAAAATTATAACATAAATGTCAAGGAGATTAAATTATTTATTATTTTTTAGTGTCCTTATTATGGTATGTATTTAACCTAGAGGGTTAGCTCAATTGGCTAAGTACCCATTATCAAAGCACCTTATTTTGCTATTGAGAGGTCACAAATATAATTCTCTCAATGCTCTTGGCATGAGGTAAATGTTCAATTCACTTAACATTTAGCAATCAATGGAAATTATGCTTTAATTAATTGATCCCACATAGAGGGCGTTGCCAGAATGGGGCCAACATTGAATTTTTATTTTATTATTTATTTATTTATTTATGTATTATTATTATTTATTTATTTATTTATTTTTTCAGTTTGTGCTTGTTTGCATTGAAATTTGACATGGTTATAGTAGATGCACGCATTGACGGTATGGGAAGGTTCTGAGACTCAAATATGACTCATACAAAGAATTCAATAAAATTATAACATAAATGTCAAAGAGATGAAATTAGTTTTAATTTTTTATTGTCCTTATCATAATATGTATTTAGCCCTAAGGGTTAGCTCAATTGGTCGAGTACCCATTGTCAAAGCACCTTAAATTTCTATTGAGAAGGAACATGTTCAATTCTCTCGATGCTCTCGGGGTCAGGTAAATGTTTAGCAATCATTGGAATTTATGCTTTATATAATTGACATCGCAAAAAGGGTGTTGTGAATGGGGCCAACATTTTTTTTTTTTCCAGCTTGTGCTTGTATGCACTGAATTTTCCATGGTTATGATAGATGCATGCATTGATGGTATGGGAGGGTTTCAAGACTCAGATATGACTCACACAAAGAATTTCACAAAATTATAACATAAATGTGAAGGAGATGAAATTATTTATTATTTATTATTGTCCTTATCATGGTATGTATTTAGCCCTAACGGTTAGCTCAATTGGTCGAGTACCCATCATCAAAGCACCTTAATTTTCTATTGAGAGGTCACAAGTTCAATTCTCTCGAAGCTCTTGGGGTTCAATTCTTTTAATTTGGTAGCTTAGATATCCTTGAGAATTGAATTCTATCGACGCATCGATGTCAACCATGTCAAGGATCAAAATTACCTATGTTTTTGTGTTGGTTCCATGAAATCAAGATTCTCTATTACATTTAAATTCAATACAATGATTTGTAACAACCCATGTATAAAAATTAATTAGGCATGCGATTAAAATTAATAAAGTCATTGCTCCATTATTAATCTTCTCCACATCGTTAGCTTGTGTTAATTTACTTATGTTGTGTCATATCAACATCCACATGAAGGCAAGCTTGTGTTAAATCGCTGTCATTGCTTTACTAATATTTTCTCATACTTGTGCACCTCCTCATGTTTCTACTTAGGATTAGTTCCATATCAATGTCATCTTATAGACCACTAATATCCTTATATGACTAGGCGAATATTCCTTTCTTGGCCTTGTACATGTCATTAAAGACTTTCCTTGGTTATGTGTCATTGTCCATCCTTGTGGTGACTACAAAAGCATATCTAAGATCTTATTTTCTATTGTACACAATTTTGATTTGTGATTAATAGGGCTCTTTAGAAAATGTTATTAAGGAGTGCTCTCCTTAGCTTGAAGGGCTATGCATATAATCTAAGATGTTTTCTTTTGACCTCTTGGTACATCAATATGCATGTTTTCAGTGTCTATTTGTATTCCACTAACCACATTTGAAGGGAACATTTATATAATATAAAATCTTGTTGAAATCCATGCACCTCACTTCTGTGACTATCCCATATGGGAGATTATTTCTTAAATCCAATTCTATACAAAACTTCACCATTGAAGTCCATTCCATTTTAATGTTATTCTCATCCAATGAATTGAACCTTCCCAACCTATTCCCAATACCCTTGAATACCTCCTAATGAGACAATTCCAGAGTGTGAAAATGAATTTTGACCCAAACAATAGATAGGTTGGTTTTTTTCTCTTAAAAGGACCAAATCTTAACTCCAAATAACTCACAATGAGAAGAAAAAGTTCAAAAAACTCATTCCTTTAACTATTTCAACCATATTGAGCCTTGTTATAAGAACGAAATTGATCCTCCCCTCACCACTAGGAATATTTTTGGAGAGTACATAATTTTATTTATTTATTTATATTTTTCCAATAAACTACTTGAGATTTTTCTCCCTTATTTTCCTTGCAAAAAAATACCTAATCAAGGCCACCTAGTTTTATTTATTTATTTATATTTTGCCAATAAACTACTTGAGATTTTTCTCCCTTATCTTCCTTGCAAAAAAATGCCTAATCAAGGCCACCTTTGCATATAATTAGCTTGTTTCCTCCAACTTGGAAAGAGGATAAATTCGCTTGGGAGGGGTAGACATAACAGGGCAAAATCACTTTCAGAGATGCTTATTGATATATTACTATGACACAATAATATAGGGAGGATATTGGGTGGTTCATAAAAATATGGCATTGGAACTTCCCCCTAAAATTTAAATGATTTGGGTGGCTTACTTGGTAGAACAAAATATTAACCTGGGATAATCAACGCTCTAGGTCTTCATTGGACCTGGTAGATGCATAATGTGTCTGTGGGCACTTGGGGATGTGGCTCATATATTCGTTTCCCATTTTTGGTCTCTATGTGGAAAATTGTTCTAAACACAAAAAAAAATTCTGTATGGAATACAACATCTGTGGAAGTATGATTTTTGGATTGGATGAAGGAATATAAGGTATATCACACTCTACTTTTTTATATTATGTGGGGAATCTGGAGATGTAGGAATGCATGCATTTTCGAGAAAAAACCTTTGGATATCTATAGCACATGCTTAAATATTTGTGCTTATTTTAATGAAATTGGGCATGTGTTTGAAACGAGATATTTGAGAAAAATCCAACATGTGGATATATGGGCTAGGCACCCTGTGGGTTTTTTTTATGGGTCTACAAACAATAACACATGTGGATGTGGGGCATACATTTTCATTAGACCGGGTCAATAACTCGCGAGCAGAGATCATAACACTTCGGGGTGTCTTATACTGTGCTAAATGGCTATCCATTGAGAAGATGGATATATTGGGGATTCTAAAGTGGTTATAGAATGGGCCTTGAAAAAGTCTAAATTTGAACCTCCTTTTATCTCAAATTTGATGCATAGAATTAGGATGATGATTGAAAATTTCAATGAGTTGAATTTTGGCCATGTATATAGGGAAAAAAATGGAGTGGCAGACACACTATCAAAGGTTGGGCACTGATACCATCCCGAGGAGATAAAATATACTGCATACTTCAGTGATCGATACCAAGGAGCTGGAAAAATTCACTTCACCTAGTTTTCATATGTTGGATATGGATTTGTTTGTATTTCCATTATTAGTAACATGGATACACTAAGGTGTTGATGTGAACATTTAGTATATATCTTGCTGTAATAGTCATTGATAATAGATACAATACTAGGAGAGTAGTAATATATTTCACTAGAGTATGTTGTATTTGAAGTGACATTTTGACATATGTAAATAGTTATTTTATACATAATATAAAGGTTGTTGGTTTTTTATTACTGACCAAAAAAAAAAAAAACTGCTTCCAACTAGACAAATATTTTCATTCATTCTTCCCTTACTTTGACAACAATAATGTTCCTTTGTCTAATTTTTTTACTAATTCTATCCTATAGAGGGATGGAAACCCTACCTTCACTTTTACTCAATTATTTTTTACAAGTATCCTTGATTTCTCCATGGGTCCCATTATCAATATAGAAGGTATTGTTGCGAAAAGTCTCATTATACTTATTAAAAACTTTATTCTAGTGTGAAAGAACCATATGGGAGACAAATTGAAAGATTAAACTTACCCAATAGAAGTTCCTAAACTAGGATATCTCTAATAGCTTACTATACACCACATATTAAATATGTATTTTCTCCTAAGCAAGGTGTCCCAAGCCTTGAAGGTAGTGAAGTTTCCCATACTTTCCAGGTCCTTAGATGGGGAAATCAAGGCCATGTTTAACCTCCTTCTGTTGATGATTACACAACCAAGATTTTCCCTCATTTCTATAATGCCTTGGAATTTCCTAATAGTCAAATTTTTTAGTAAAGGATGGGAATAGTAAGCCATTTATTACAATAGTTAGCTTATTTCCCTCCACCACAAGCTTGGAGAAATAGTTTGCAGGTCTCTCCATTTGTTCTCCATGTTGAATCTCAAATGTTGCACCAAAAAATGAAGGATAGAGGTTATCAATACCAAATTGTATGCACAACCAAGATTTCTCAAGACCTTTTGGGATAGTTAATGTCCCACAACCACCCCAATGAGAAACCAATGAAAACTCTATTCCTCACACCCCATTTAAATAGTGACAGACTTGACGCGGGAGTTTGAGAGTAGAAGGTTTCAAACCTGCATGACACAACTTCTAAACATCATGCCTTGCATTTCTAAGATTAGGGACTTAAAACTAGTCTTCGCACTTGCCAACTGTTGCTACTGTTGTTTCCGCATGGAATCTATGTAGGCAATTTCTGTATCCTGAGCACAAAAGACAAAGGAGCGTTTTGTAAATAATTTTGCATGAAATTTGAATTAGTTGTGGTATAAGGCACTGAGGAGCAGGGTTTGGTCCCTATTATGTTGCCTTGCATGAAAATTTTTGTGTAGATTATTCTCCCTTATTCTTATCCCACACTCCCTCTCCATTTTCCTCCCCCTATTTTTTTTTCTTTATTTATGAAGACCAAAGCTCAGGAGCCATCCAAGGTTTCAAGACCATCTTATCTGTAAGACACACAACACACAAAATGGAAACAAACTCAACAATATATTAATGAATGTCTCTAGGAATGATGTACAATGTGTACACATATAAATACATCAAGAAACTATTGAATCAATTCCCTAGGTTTCTTGGACTCTAATAACCGATTACCTAACACAAACTAACCCAAGAATTAGTTCCCTAACATTCCCCCCTTAATCCGAAGGGATATATCTAAGTCCAAGAATGAGAGCTCAGAATGCAGAAATGCATCTCAAACAAGAGTTGAATGTCTCTCGGAAATGGTTTTCAAGGATGACCACAAACCGAAAAATGGGAGAACTCAATGTCTCAACCAACACTAATTCTGGAACCTACATAGCAGTTCTCAGAACAAAAAGCGTGGTTTTAAGATGACCAAAAACTCTGGAACTGTCACAACAGTTCATTGAACAATTCAAAATTTGGAAGTGCTTGCTCAGAAACAACTCAATCAACTGAGGTTGTGGCTCAGGATGTGGATCACTAACTCAGGCTCGCTTGACATCTCGAACTCGAACCTGTAGCAGACCACCAACAAATCCCCCCCTTGTCGGATACAAGAGGAGAAATATTCGTCATCACTGCAAGACTCGTCACTCTCGAACAAATTCTTCGATATGATCTGTAGATCTTCTTGGCTTCTTTCGTCCATTCCCAAGAAGAAATCCATCTAAAAATTAGCTTCTCTCTTGCAGTGCTCTTCTTTTTGGAACATCTGTTTGACTCATGATTTCGCTTTCCACAATGTTCGCATGGGTGAATATCAAAACATCGATCTTTCATATGTCCAACTCTATTAAACTGTTGGCATCTATCAATTTTTTCTGGAACTAGACCATCCAGAAAACCCGCACTTCGAAATTTTATAGGTTTAGCGAATTCTGGAATGTGAAAAAATAAATCATTGTTATAACCAAGGCGAGTTCTATGTTTATTGTGTGTCATCTCTTCCCATGGTCTTATAACAGGTTTCACAACAACACTTCTAACTGCATCGAAATTTTCACCTGAAAGCACTTCATTTCTCTAATCATTCTTTGACTGATGATCAGGCTCAAACAAATTTTTGTTTTGAACAAACACCAATTCATAATCACAAGTTTTCTTTTGAAGTTCATCTCGCTGTAACTGCGATTCTAACTCCAAGAATTCAATTTTGCTTTTAGCATTTTGCAAACATGATTGGATGTTAGAGAGCATGTCTTTGCTGACTTGGACATCGTTATGGACAATAGATAGCATTAAATTGCTTAATAACTATACTAAATCATTTAGTTTGGTCATTTTCTCGAGTGCAGTATCAAAGTAAATTTGCAATCAACTCAGAAAAAATGGGTGTCGACTGCCACCGAAAATGCACCCAATACAAACAAATTTTCAATGATTTAACCGGGTGTCAGGTTCAACCGATCATGCACCCATCAATAAAACAAATCATAACATGTAATAGACAACTTCAAAATTTTCCCTGGAAAGTCTACTGGGAGCAATACCAACGCACCAAAAAAAATATATGCACTGCAAATTCTACACTCCAACCACCTTTTGAATATGTCAATGTCTGCAAATTCTATACTCCAACCACCTTTTGAATATGTCAATGTTCTTATCCCTCCAACAAAAAGCTCTAAAAAAATATAATGACTAACTCCAAAGTTTTATTTTTAAATAAAACTTCATTAAATTTTGATGCCAAAGTAAATGCCAACTTCTTGAATTATAAGGGATAAACTAATCTTCAAACATAGAAGTGATAACTTCCAAATAATACTTTGACATTCTGGCTTAGCTGGAGCAATAACCTTCACTGGCTAACACTGAAGAAGCCCCTTTCTCCCCACTCATTTTGGTAGTCTTTCGGAGCAAATAACTTCAAAGCTATGCACGAATTTATGAAATTTTGATACCAAAAAACTAGCAGTTTTGCAACTATAAAGCAATTGACAGACACTCCAAGTTTTGATACACTTGCTGCCTATATTCATTAGGAAAAATCACTTGGTATTGTCAACTATTAAAAAAAAAATCTTTATTGAAGATTCTAGGGCTTAAAGAGTTTGGGAGAATTTTTCAAAGACCGCCAACCAAGCTTGAAGGGAGCAAAAACCACAATCTCCTCCGCATAGAACAATCGTGTTTTCAGCGACTGTGAGAACCTTTGACAATGCGAAATATTGGCCAAAGTAGAGCGTATGAAGTGCCCTGACATTTTCGAGGAGCCTGATTCTTCACACAAGATTTTACTCCCATTTACAATGCCATATTCAGTTCCGGTTTCCTCCAACAACCATAGGGTCATGGGGTTATTTTGCAGGTTACCTGTTTCTTCTAATATTGGAGAAACAAGGGTGTATTATACCATTGATTTTTTCAAATCTCTAAGCCAATTTTTGTCTGCAGGGGTTTATGAGAAACAAAATCACACTATGTAAAATTGGAACATTTGTTTCAAAATTCCATCTGAGATGGAGCTAAAAGATATTTAAGCCAATTTCCTCCATAGGGGCTTATGAGAATCGAAATTATGCTATGAAAGACGAACAAAAGTTTCAAAATTTCTATCCCAGATGGATCGAAAAAATAAATCAATGAGGCCGAAAACCTTTAACTACGACTCATGTAATTCAATGATGTTGGACTATATGCAGTTATGCAGAAATGGCAATCACAAAAAACACATTTATGATTCTCACAATTGAGAACCACTTCCTGTTCAGAATAAAACTGTATTACGGCTTGTGTAACAGCTTTACGGTTTCCTGAGTTTTGAGCATAGGTTCAAACTAATTCCCCTAGTGAATGCAAATGAGTATGGAGGGCTCCACATTTCAAATCCTCCCTAGCGGTTATTGAACCAATATCAGAACATTGAATTGGCTTTAATATTCTCGGTGCAATCAAATTTTCGATTTTAAACTCCCTTATTTAAAAAATAACAGACAGTAAACCCTCAATATATAAAGCTTCTGTAACACAATCGAGCCACAAGGAAGGGAAAACTCTTGATGTGAAAGAAATCAAACCCTCCGCCGTTAGATATGAAAAACGAAAATGGGAATGCACTCTGATTGGAAGACAATTTAAAAGGAATGATGAAATTAGAGGTAAAGATCAATTCTTCCACCCAAATCCCAAGGCCATTTCGCTTTTGCTGCTAAAGAAATAATACATTAAACAAAACCTTTGTATTTGAGTGCTTACTTTGTATTTCATTCAATACCCTTTGATCCACTCTTATTAAAACTGACAACGATAGTTTTACATACTTTGGCTCTTCCTTCAATATTTAGACTGGCACCATTCAGGAAATGGCAATGGCGTAGAAGAATACAAACAATTTAGAACTACTGCTCAGAACTCCTGGGGCATCTACAATCTCTGGTCACTCGGTTTTCTCCTTCGTGCTGGTCGTATACAGCGACAATTTCAAATAGACAAGCAAAATGAAAACAACCATGAACATTTTATCTCCTTGCCATCTGTGTAAGCTCCCTCTCGCTGGCCACAAAACTAGTGGCCCATCTATTCAATCGAGCAAATTAACACCTCCGCTCTAATTTAACAGAGCATTTCACCTGCTCTGATACCACTGTAAGACACATAACACACAAACTGGAAAAAAACTCAACAATATATTAATGAGTCTCCAGGAATGATGTACAATGTGTACACATATAAATACATCAAGAAATCAAGAAACTGTTGAATCAGTTCCCCAGGTTTTTTGGACTCTAATAACCGATTACCTAACACAAACTAACCCAAGGATCGGTTGCCTAACATTATCTTAGTACTAGAGCCATTCCAACTCCCAAAATACCATTTTCCTGTTCTTTTTGCGATTGCCATAAAAAATTTGGTTTCAAGGGAGTTGTTTTTCCCATGATCAAGCCCTAAAACTCAGTTCTGTTCACTTCAAGAGGTTTTTGGTTCGAGGGTCGCTTGCTTTGAGTTGTGAGCTCCATTGGAATTTCCTAAGGTCATGATGGTTTCACCATTTTGTTTCTTTCTGAAGGCCTCCGCTTCAAGAGCCATCCAGGGTTTCAGGACCTTTGTATCTCAGTACCAGAGCCATTTTGGCCGTGAGCTCCATTGGCATTTCTATAAGGTCACGAGGATTTCACCGTTACCTTATTTAACAGAAGACAATAGGTGTTCTAGGAGTTTTTTAATTGGAATATGGGAACGTAGTGTCGGAACAAGTCTGGGTCGAATCCTTTGTAGGTGTGTGTGCTAGTTTTTGGCATTGTTCAACTTAACTTCGATTTTGAAAATAATATTCTAGCCTGTTTTATTGTCACTTGTATTTTCCTAAACTTAATTCCACCTCTGAAGTGTCCTTGTAGAAACACTTGCCTTGGACTATAACACAATCATATCGAAGGCGTTGATCCAAATGGTCCAACCTCCATTTCCTTCACGGTTTGTTTAACTAATAGACAAATTGATGCCGACTATTTTGCCAACAGGTTCTCCCAGTAATGGTGCAGGAGAAAGGCATAATTTCCTTCTCTGAGACGTATTCACAGGTTCTCACAGTAATGGTGCAGGAAAAAGGCATAATTTCCTTCTCTGAGGCGTATTCTAGTCACTAGTAAATTAAATTTTCAATGGAATCTAATTACACTTGCATAGTGAAAACAAATTGTTCAACTCTTCTCTGAACCAACCGACCTTCAAATACTTTTTTCGGGTAGCAAGATCTGTGCATACGTAGTAGGAATCCAACTACAGTCATCAAAATTCCACAAAGTAGCTGGAAATTATGAGAATAATTATTTGGTTGGTTTTACCATTTCTACTCCCTTCTGGGACTGTTTAAGTTCGATTCATTCTTAATGAATTATATTGAAAACATATAGATTCACTTTGAAATCTTTTCCGACCAATGAAACATTAACAAAAACATATTACATGGAAAATGACTTGTATTTAGATAGGGGATGATATTTGGAAGGTTGAGACACTTCTCACGCAAGAATCCACGACGGATGATATTTGGAAGGTGGAGACACCTCTCACGCAAGATTCCACGACGGATGATATTTGGAAGGTTGAGACACTTCTCACGCAAGAATCCACGACATTACTGGGTTATAGAGATCTCCATCTGCTTCGTCTGAATCTGTTGTTTGAATATGGACACAAGTTATTGCCTCAATCTTCAAGGCATACACTACACCAAAGTGGATATAAATTCCAGCCAGGCATACCAATTAGTCGTTGGACCAATATTTTTCTCCCACGCATTTCGACTTGATTTCAAAGAGGATCTCAATTCTCAAAGAATCGAATATCATGGACAACATTGGGTACCTCCCTCTCAGGGACAATTTCGCTACACATTGCATTTAACTACAAATAGATCCCAATTTTAAGCAGATCGAACCCTATTATAAGTGCTCCTTTAATTCAATGCAAACCCTAAATCCAAGCTTCATCAAGCAAATATAAAAGGGCGATTTGATCATCAATATTTCAATGCAGACCTTTATCAAGTGGTAGCGTTCTACCATTCAGTTCACTCTCACCCCAATAAAAATCAACTTCAACTTTTATAGGGTATTAAAACCTTTCTTAAAAAACCTTGTATTCCCATAAATACCGAAAATCACAAAATTCTTGTGTACACGCATTAACACAAAGATATACTAATTTGAAATACCTAAGAAACATTCCACGTTTTGGAGAAATTTCCTATTCTTGATTACTGGAAACCTACTAGTTATTAAAACCCTGCATTCATTACAAGAATTAAATACACTCAACATCAATACTAATTCAGGGACATACATAACTTTGACAAAAGGGAGGTACAAAAACCATTCATAAGGGACAAAGACTCAACTGTGAGTCTTGCATGTCAAAACAAATAGCAATCAAGTCTTGCCCAGGTTTCCTTAAGATTAGTTTGTTGGAACTGCAGGGGTTATCCATGGAGACGAGGACTTGGGTTAGGGCCTATTGCGGAAGGTAGAGACATAATCTGCCTCATAGAAACACATGAGCATGAAGGGTGTAAGACACCTTTGTTTGAAGGGTACTGGAAGATAGCAGTGTGGAACAAGGTAGCATGGAATGGCAAAGGGCACGGGGGTATCATGGTATTAGTAAGAGAAAAAGAGGGTCATTTCATTCAGCTAGAAAAAGAAGACCCAAATAAGCAATTTGTTTGGCTTAAAATATCAGAAAATGGAAATCACATTAGAATTGCAGCATGCTATTTTGCACCGCAAGTTTCAAAAATCTACAAAAGTAGAGGGCTTGACCACAAAGATCCCTTTGCAGCCCTAAAAACAGATATTGTAATATATTCTCAGCTAGGTGAAGTCCTTATAGTGTGGGATTTCAATGCTAGAACTGCAAGTGAACAAGCTAGCATTCTTTGTTGTAAAGAAGACAGTGACCCTATCTGGCTTACAGAAGAGAGTAATCATCAGTGGGAACGAATTTCAGAGGATAAAGGCTACAATCTCTTTGGAGAACAATTGCTTATGCTATGTGGGGCCTTTGATTTAGTCATTTGTAATGGTTTGACTAGATGGGAAAAGTCCGGTAATTTCACTTGCAATACTTACAATGGAGTAAGTGTAGTAGATTATGTAATTTGCTCGCATAGTTTGTGTGAGAAAATGGAGGAAGTGTTGATTGGAGATCAAATTTGGGACTTAAAATCAGATCACAAGCCAATCTATTTAAGTTTCTCTTGGACCGGAAAGAAGCAATTAGGGTCAAAAAATCAGTGTGTTCAACAAAATCCCCCAAAGGGTAGAATTCTCTTGAATCCAGAGAATAGTAATACCTTCAAAATAATGCTAGAGAGGCTCTTCAAGAAGGAGGAAATCCCATCTCATGGCCTTCATAGTCACAGATTAACACATTTAATTCAAAGCGCACTTGCGGAGTGCAAAAGAGCAAAAATTAAGAAGTCTGAAACAAATTGTTTTCCGGTTAATGCTTGGTTTGACGAGGAATGAAAAAAGGCAAGGAGAAGGTGGAAGGAATCAGATACGGATAACATAAAGCTCAAAGCTTACAAGCAGATAGTAAAAAAGAAAAAAGCTGATTTCATGGTTTCAAGGAGAGAAGAACTAATCTTCTGCGGGAAAAATAATCCCAAATTATTTTGGAAGGAGCTCCAATCGAAAAAGGTGCAAACTGAAAACAACATTACAACTTCTAAATGGTTTGACTATGCAAGACAACTTTATGAGTAGGATCCCAAGGTTGACCCTCCTCCCTTAGTCAACACAGACACAAAACTCTTCACGGTGCAAGAGGTAGAGATGGGTATCAAGAGGTTGGGCGCTGGAAAAGCAAAAGACCTAGATGAACTCCAAGCAGAGTATCTAAAGTGGGGCTTAAAAATTCTTTCACCTCACATCACAAAAATTTTCAACAACATCTTACAGCAGGGGTTCCCCACAGATTGGACAGCTAGTATGGCAATACCTCTTTTCAAGAGTGGTGACGTCAATAATCCCTCCAATTATAGAACCATAATGATAAACCCCTTGTTTGCAAAGTTATTTGGAAGCATGTTAGAAAAGAAAATCAGCAAGTGGGCAGAAGAAAGAGATAAACGTGCTAAAGGGCAAGCAGGTTTTAGACCTAAACATTGCACAGTTGATCATTGTATAACTTTAAGGCACATCATTGAAAAATTTTGGGAAAAAAAGGAAGAAGTTTTCTGTTTCTTTGTTGATTTCAGAAAAGCCTTTGACACGGTTCCTAGGGATAAGCTTTGGGGTAGAATGGAGGAACTCGGGGTTCCCAAGAATTTAAGAGCAACTATGCATAGGTTGTATGAAGAGGTGAAAGTCAAAATCAGAACTTCAGCTGGCATTTCTAAAAGTTTTAGAAGCGATATCAGGGTCAAGCAAGGTTGCCCATTGTCTCCTACCCTTTTTGGGTTATATATTGACGAGCTTGAAGAGTGGCTAAATTCGCAAGGGGGTGACGGTATCCATTTGGGCAAGTTCGTTATCAGGCTTCTTTTGTATGCAGATGCCCTTATATTGATTGCTAAATCGGCTCTTGGTTTGCAAGAGCATTTACGTTCCCTTGAGCATTTTTGTAGAAGGGTTGGGATGCAACTCAATATTAGCAAAACGAAAGTAGTGGTTTTCTCTAACAAAAGAAAGCATAACCAACATAAGTTCTATTTTGAAGGCAACATTCTGGAAGAAGTTGCAGACTACAAATACCTCGGAATTGACTTCAATAGAAATTTAAGTTGGGATGGTTGTAGAAAGAAAAGAACTTTAGGGGGTTGGAAAGCATTTTATGCTTTTCAAAACAGGTGTAGAGAGGCAGAGCTGTGGGACTGGAAAACCACTCTAACTCTTTTTGGGCTTCTAGTGATTCCGGTGATTCTCTACGGTTGTGAACTATGGGCCAGCAGCAAAACCAAGATGCAGTGGAAACAAATTGAGAAAATTCAGAAACGTTTGATTACAAACAGATTCAAAATTAAAAGTGCAGTTCCTTATGCTATCCTGTTAAGTGAAACAGGGGCTGCTCCTATTGAAGCAATTGCTATGGTGCGAGTCATAAGGTATTTGAAAAAAATTGAGCAAATGGAAGAGGGTAGATGGCCTAAGGTGGTGTTTAGTGACAGATTGTGAAAAAGACAGAAGACTTGGATGCGGAAAAATAACAAATGGTTTAGTAAATGGGGTATTTGCTTGAACATGTGTCCTACAAACAGTAAAGAGATAAAAACTTTTGTTATGGATAAATTCCACAAACATACTTGGAAGAAAGAGCTAGAGAGAAAGAAGAAGTACTACATGGAAGAATTTAACCCCACGCATAACTATCAACAAAAGGCGTACATAGGGGCTAATATTTCTTGGAGATCTAAAATTCTTATTGCTCAATTAAGGACTAATTCTCATCAACTCCGTTGTGAAACAGGGCGCTGGAAAAGGCCAAAAGAAATGTGGGAAGAAAGAGTATGTATTTTTGCTCCTCCGGAAAAGTGGAAACAGAAAAAAATTTCATTCTAGAATGTGAGGCCTTCAAAGACACCAGGGAAAAATATGCAGGTATTCTGGCAGCTAATTCTTGGGATAAGCTATTCAGCGAAGAGTTTGTCGATAAGTTGGGAGTGGTCATTGTAAAACTTCACAGGAAAAGGGCCGAATACAAGAGTCAGATAGAGAAGCAATCTGTCCCATAGGCTATTTTTAGCCTCGTGGACATTAAAAATTCTTTCTTTCTTTCTTTCTTTCTAAGGGTTTTCTCAATTCATTAAAACAAAGATACATCACTTGGCTCGATCTTCAATGCAGGGATGCAATCCCTTTCCTAATGCCCATAGTCTTACAAAATGCTTCATTCAAAACCTAGAAATGATAACTAATTCGATTTAGAACCTATGCCAAGAGTTCTCTTCTATAGTCTGTCTGCCATGTCTTAACAAATTGTTTTAAACCTATAACTCATTCTCTATAACTCATAAATATATCAACTTAGGAAAGTAAATTTTATTTACATAGAAGAATGTAAATTATTCTCTAAATTTCAAAACCCCTCGTTTGGCACTTTCCCTCCAACACTTGATGACTTGGAAGCCAAAACGCTTCTACAACACAAATAATCTCATGGTTGCATATCCGTAATTAAATTGACTTTGTTTAAATATGAGTAATTGTTATGCAACCAACTCACAAAATAGAAGAAAAGATATATCAATAACTTAAACATTGGCCTCTTCGAGGAGGCAACCTCCTTCACATTACATCAATGAACAATTCTTGAATGATACAAATGGCAATACCTCATTTGTATATATAGGAGTATAAGTGGTCACAATATAATAAGAGCCTACATAACAATAATAATTTAAGGGCACAACAATAACAATATGGGGGCACCACAATAAAAATAAGGGGGCTACACTAACAATAATAATAAGGGGGCTACACTAGTATTATAGGGACCTAACATCCCCCTCTCCTTCAAAAAAGTGTTGTCCTCAATGTTTGAGTAGTTATGGATACTTCTGTATAAAATTATCATCCTCCCATGTGGAATCTTCAGCGGGTAAATTCTTCCACTTAATGAGATAATATGAAATTGATCGATTTTGTAGCCGTTAGGTTCTTGTTTCTATGACCGCTTCAGGCTCAAATACAATTTTATTTCTTCGTCAAGTTCTGGCAACACTCTTTGAACTGGAGTCTTGTCACCGATAACCTTCTTTAAGCATGAAACATGGAAAATTGGGTGTACTCGAGAAGATGCAGGTAGCTCCAATTTGTATGCCACCGTACCAATATTTTACAACACCTTGTAAGGACCATAGTACTTGGGTGATAATTTATTATCCTTCTTAGCTTGCTTAAGGGACAATTGTTTATATGGCTGTAGCCATAAAAATACCCAGTTGCCTACATCAAAACTTCTTTCAATGCGATGTTGATATGCCTGTTGTTTCATTAGATTTTGCGCGAGAATGAGGTTATCCCTTAGGAGTGGGAGAACTTGTTGATGCTCGATATGATCTTCTATTGCTTGAAATTTAGAATTTTCTCTTAAATATGATGTGATGGATGGTGGATGATATCCATAAAGTGCCATAAATGAGGACATTTTTCTTGCAATATGGAAGGAAGTGTTATACCAGCTAGAGGTAACCACTTGATCCATTGTGTTTGTTTATCAAATACAAAGCAACGAAGATATCCTTCTAAACATTTGTTCACTATCTCATTTTTCCCATCAAATTGAGGATGATAAGATGAACTATGAGCTAATTGATTTCCAAGACAAGAAAATAATTCCTTCCAAAAATTTTAAGTGAAAATGGGATCTCTGACACTTAATATAATCTTTGGGTTTCCATGAAGCTTTTGAATTGTTTCCATAAATAAAGTAGCAACCATACTGGCTTTAAAACGATGAGTTAATGCACAAAAATGTGTACACTTGGTAAGTCTATCAACTCCCACCATGATGACACTCTTTCCTTCAGACTTGGGTAAACCTGTGATAAAATCCATTGGTACCTCCTCCTAACACTGACTTGGAATGGATAAAGGTTGTAACAGACCTAGGGTCTTAATTGTCTCAACTTTATTTTTTTGGAAAACCAAATATTCTGCCACAAAATTTTGAATATAAGATTTAAGGCCATCCCCAAAAAATTCCTTCTTGACCCCGTGTTAAGTTTTTAAAAATATTGAGCACCCTCCTAAGGGAGAGGTGTGCAATTCCAAAATAATATTTGGTTTGAGTTGGGAATTCTTACAAATATATAAGCGATATTTGTACCATAATGAATCATTTTTCTAACTAAATGTATCATATGTACTAGGATCTTGCTGCAACTTTTGAATGAGTGTCCACACCTCTTCATCATTCTTCCATTCGTCCATTACTTCAGTTATCCACTCAGGTTGGATAATATAAATAGCACAAAGCAATGATTCCACATCCTAATCCTTTCTTGAGAGTGCATCTGCAACAAAATTTTTCTTCCCTTTTTTGTAAATGATTTCAAAGTTATAACCCAACATATTTGTGACCCATTTTTGCTACTCTTCTGAAGATAATCTTTGTTCCAAAAATTATTTAAGACTATCATGATCTGTTTTCACCTTGAAGTGTCTTCCCATTAGGTTAGGTCGCCATTGTTTTAGTGCATGTAGTATTGCCAACATTTCCTTCTCATAAATAAGTTTGTGTAAATACTCTCCTTTGATTGGAGTACTTTCAAAGGCAATGGGTCTTCCTTCTTCCATTAAAACCACACCAATTCCATTTCTTGAGGCATCACATTCCACAATAAATGTTTTTGTGAATTTTGGGGTAGCTATGACCGGTGCTTGGCACATTGCCTCTTTAAGATGTTCAAAGGGTTTAGTTGGTTGCGGAGTCCAAGAAAATACATCTTTCTTCAGTAATGATATTAGAGGTTCCTATATTCTCCCATAATTCTTAACAAACTTGCGATAATACCCTGTCAGCCCGAGAGATCCTCGAAGATGATTTATGGTTGTGGGGATTTTCCATTCCTTAATGGATTTAATTTTTTTAGGGTCTACCTTAACACCCTCATGAGATACAATATGACCCAAATATTCCACCTCCTGTACTCCAAAGAAACATTTGGAGGTTTTTGCATATAATTGTTTCTCCTCTAATAGTTTTAGCACCTTGTCAACATGTTGAACATGATCCTTCCAAGACTTGCTGTAGATTAGTATATCAACAAAAAATACTAACACAAATTTTCTAAGGAAGGGTTTGAAAAATGGAATTCATCAAACCTTGAAATGTGGAAGGTGCATTAGTAAGGCCAAAAGGCATGGCCAAAAATTCATAATGACCCTCACGAGTTATGAATGTTGTTGAAAATGCAGCAAGATGATGGAGCTTAGTGAAATGAAGTCGCCTTCACTAAGTGGGCCCGTAGGCAAATTCTGGCGCAAAGTCTATTTTTAGACTATGTCTATTTTTAGACACATGGAGCATGGTCCAGGGGTTGCAGTATGTTATTCTTGGAGTATTGGTCATGTTGGTAAAAATATATGGACCTCTATTTTTAGACATATAGGTCGAAGTATATTTTTAGACTTCCTATCCTAAAAATAGAAAAGTCAAATATTATTTACCCTTAATAATATTTGGACTCTAAACTTCAGTTTACTCTCTTGGAGCACTTCAGTTCGAGCTACAGAAGTGGCTCATGCATCTGACAGAGGAATTACACTATTCCTAGGGGTTTGGTGAGCTCATGCATGGTTTACTTCAGTTAAGACTTCAGTGGAAAAATTTTGGTGGAGTTGATGAGACAGTTGGTGGAGTTGTGTTCGGTTTAACTTAGTTGAACTAGTTGAGATTAGTTTAACTAGATAATCAACTAGTAATGAGTGGAGTGAATTAAATATTATTTAATTCATTAATTAGTAACTCATTATTCAACTCAAGAACACATCAGTTCACTACAGTGCATGAACAGTTCAGTGGAGACCGGTGAAAGAGGTAGATGAAAGGGTGGAGTTAGCTATCAGTGGCGACATCAGTTGTGCATGAGATTTGCACCACACTTGGAGGAATTGCCCATGATGATTGCGCTATCAAGCCAAGGAGATTCGAACCTTGGATCTCTATATAGACAGGCCTGGATTGCGCAATAGAGGCAAGGCAATTGGCGGTGAGTTTTGAACCAGTAACCTGTTCAAAACTGAGCTAGTTTGTGTGTAACTTCATGAGATAATACTGAGTACTTGTGAGGAGTATTGTACTGAGTTTGTTACATGATTTCTCCATTATAATATACACAATAGCTGCGGGGTTTTCAGCTATAAGCTTTCCCCATACATACCGTGTTAATGTGTATGATGATTTGATGTGTTATCGCTTGATTTTATTTCCGCATGTGTGATGATCTGAGTGGAAGAGATTATGTGTTGCATATAAATTCGAATTGTATGTGATCGGGATAGTCTCGGTGGATAATTAATCATTATTCAGCAAATTTCTACATGGTATCGGAGCTATTGAAGCAGAGATTGATCATCACAGTGATTACAAACTTATTTCGGTAGACAGAGTCTGCATGCGGGCCAGGTAGCCTCTGGATCCATCCTTTCTTTGAAAGGTGATATATCCAGTAAACGCCCCTTGCATTCAATCTCTGTGCTAGAAATAATTTGTTCTCACAGATATAGAGTGGTTGAGCTTTGAGGTGGAATTCGAATTTTGCAGCAGTTTTGTTTTCTTGGTGCCGGAGTTGAAAATGTCTTTCAATGGTTTGCGACTCGAATATGCTCTTGAAGGCAGTTCGAATTATGTTGCATGGAAGGATCGCATGGAGGCAGTATTAGAAGATAATGGACTGAAGGAGTTCGTGGATACGGATGTCCAAAAGCCCACTGATCCTGCTGAAGTCGAAGCATGGCAAAAGAAGATGGCGAAGTGTCGAAGGATCCTGTTGGAGGGCGTCAAGGATCATATTGTATCCAGCTTGCATGGAAAGGCTTCTCCATATTTAATGTGGAAAGCTTTGACGGATCTATTCCAGAGTAAGAGCGACCAAAGGAAGCTGGCGCTCAAAGATAAGCTCAGGAACATCAAGATGGAGAAAGGCGACAGTATCGCCAAATACCTCACGAATTTCACTCAATGCAGAGATGAGCTGGGAAGTGTGGGGGTGACTGTCGAAGACGAGGACATGGTCGACCTGGCTCTCCTTGGTCTTCCGAAGGCTTGGCACTCATATCAAGATAGTGTCAATGGTTGGGAGAAGCTGCCAGGATGGGAGCACCTTTGGGCGGATCTCATGCAGGAGGAGATAAGGAGGACTACTCGGGATGGATCTTCATCAAAGGGAGCTGATGAAGAAAATTGCGCTTTGGTTGCCAAAGCAAAGAAGGGGAAGGGTAAGAAAACTTCTCATTTCGGTGCAAAGGGCAAGAAGCAGGATATGGCGAGAGTGAAGTGTTTTCACTTCCATGATCATGGCCATTATGCTACCAATTGTCCAAAGAAGAAGAAAATCAAGCAAGCGGGAAGATCTGCAGATGGAGAGGCTTTGGCTTCACAGTTCGAGCTTGACTTTTCACTGATCGCATGCTTGGTTTCAAGTGTGATGGGATCGGTGTGGTTCTTGGACAGCGGTGCGTCATTTCATATGACGAGAGATCGGGATTTGTTCTCAGATCTGGAGGACAAAGATTTGGGTGTGCACATCGAGATGGGCGATGATGGTAGATACAGTGCGACTGGTATCGGTACCATATCCTTTCAGAGGGAGTCTGGTAAGCCCTTTGTATTGAAGGATTTCATGCATGTACCTGGATTGAAGAAGAACCTGATTTCAGTAGCAATGTTGGAGGATAAGGGGTATGATGTGGTCTTCAGCGAAGGAAAAGCCTTCTTGCGCAGTAAGACTACTGGAGAGACCCGGAAGATAGGGGTTCGAACCAAGAACCTTTATCAGTTGCAGGTAGATGGCTGCGCAACAATGGCATGCAAGGCGGGAGAAGCGGTGAGCCAGGATGATGAGGGCGAATTGTGGCATAGGAGATTGGGCCACCTTCACCATGGAGCTTTGAAGATCCTGCATCAGATTTCTACTGGGCTTCCTAAGGGCACTCTTGCGCAGTCAGATCAGTGCAAGGGGTGTACCTTAGGGAAGTATGTGAAAGCCACCTTTCACGAGAAGGATAGTCGCGCCACGACGATCCTTGAGAGAGTTCACACAGACGTGTGTGGTCCTTTCTCAGTTGCTTCGACAGCAAAGCACAAGTATTATGTGATCTTTGTTGATGATTTCTCTCGAAAGTGCTGGATCTTCTTCATGCAGAAGAAGAGCGATACATTCACGAAGTTCTGTGAGTTTAAGGCACTGGTCGAGAAGGAGTCGCGGAAGAAGGTGATTGCTCTAAGGAGTGATAACGGTGGTGAATTCATCTCGGCTGAATTCAAGGAGTTCTACAACGCAGAAGGGATTCGGAGAGAGCTCATCGCACCCCATAACCCACAACAGAATGGGGTGGCTGAGCGGAAGAACAGAACGATCGTGGGTGCTGCACGAGCGATGTTGCATGATCAGAGCCTACCCCTTCACTTGTGGGTTGAGGCATGCAATACAACAATGTATGTGCAGAACCGTTGTCCTCACAAGGTTCTTGGCATGAGTACACCGGAGGAGGCTTATTCTGGCAAGAGGCCTGATATTTCCCATTTGCGGATCTTTGGTTCTCCTGTCTACATGCATGTGACGAAGGATGCGAGAAGGAAGCTGGATCCAACTGCCGAGGTTGGAATATTTGTGGGGTACACTGATACACCTCACAATTACCGGGTGTATTTGTCAGACAGTCGCAAGACTGTTGTGCGACGAGATATAAAATTTCAGGAGGAGAAAGCCATGCAGTGTTCGCTTGAGAGGGAGCTACACTTGCATGCAGATGAGGAGCTGTTAGTTCCTAAGGAGGAGCTTCCGGATGTGGATCAGCCACAAGAGGAAGTTCAGGAGGTGGAAGAAACCACCCATGCGGCGCCAACCATCAGAGGGCGCATGCGCACTACAGAAGCTGAGCGACTGGCTCGAGATGCAGAGAAGGTTGTAGGACCACCTACAGCACAGCGCAGACAGAGGCAGTCACCGGATCGGTACATTGGATACATGGCTCTTGTGAGTCAATGTGTCGTGATGGAGCCATCCTCTTTTGAGGAAGCTGTGGAGGAACCCGCATGGGTAGATGCCATGATCGAAGAATATGATTCGATCGTCAGAAACAGTGCATGGGAGATTGTCCCAAGACCGGAGGGGAAATCAGTGGTGGGTTTGCGATGGATCTACAAAGTGAAGCAGGCAGCTGACGGGAGTGTGGAGAAGTACAAGGCGAGATTTGTCGCCCGTGGCTTTTCACAGATCGAGGGGATCGATTATGAGGAGACTTTTGCACCTGTCACAAGGTACTCTTCCATACGGGCGATCCTTGCTCTCTCAGCGCAGATGGGGTGGCACATTCATCAGATGGATGTGAAGACTGCGTTCCTCAATGGAGTTATTGAGGAGGAGGTGTACATAGAGCAGCCTGAAGGTTTCGAGATCTTCAGCAGTGAGTCGCATGTGTGCCCACTCAAGAGAGCACTGTACGGGCTGAAGCAAGCACCTCGTGCTTGGTACACTCGGATAGACAGCTACTTCACCGGGCTTGGATTCTCCGAGAGTGAGGCGGATCCAAACCTGTACCAGATTGTGGTGGAGGGGAAGCTGTTGATCATCGTACTGTATGTAGATGATCTGATTTTGACTAGCGATGAGCAGTTGATACTTTCATGCAAGGAGGATCTTGCACGAGAGTTTGAGATGAAGGACTTGGGCATCCTTCATTATTTCCTGGGATTGGAGATTTGGCAGCGCAGCGAAGGACTGTTTGTTTCTCAGGACAAGTATGCCCGGGAGATTCTGGAGAGGTTCAACATGCAAGGCTGCAAGCCTGTTGACACTCCTCTTCCTGGTGGTTGGAGGAAGGAGGATGCTACTTCGGTGGAGGTAGTGGATGCCACTGTCTATCGACAGTTGGTGGGGTCGCTTATGTATCTGGTCAATACACGACCCGATATATGCTATGCAGTTAACCAGCTTTCGCAAGCTATGGTTAAGCCTACCAAGCTCTTTTGGAAGTCAGGCAAGCATGTATTGCGCTATATCAGAGGCACATCGGGATATGGTCTATGGTACATACAGGAGGATGGAGCGAAGCTTTCTGGCTTCACTGATGCAGATTGGGCAGGGAGCCCAATGGACCGGAAGAGCACTTCTGGAGGAGTTTTCAGCATTGGGTCGACAGCAGTTTCCTGGTACAGCAGGAAGCAGAGATCCGTGGCACTCAGTTCAGCAGAGGCCGAGTACATGGCAGCTAGCTTGGGTGCATGCGAGGCTATTTGGATGAGGAAGATCCTCGCAGGTTTGTTCAGGTTGCATTTGGAGCCTACAGTGATCTACTGTGATAACCAGAGTTGCATTAAACTCTCGGCTAATCTAGTATTTCATGATAGGTCCAAACACATCGACATCAGGTACCATCATATCAGAGATTGTGTTCAGCGGAGAATCATGATGCTTTCATATGTTCCCACGAAGGATCAGGATGTCGACATCCTGACGAAGGCGCTCACCAGGAGCAAGTTCGAATTCCACAGAGGCAGGATAGGGGTTGCAGATAATCCATATCTTGCTGAGAGGGAGTGTTGAAAATGCACCAAGATGATGGAGCTTAGTGAAATGAAGTCGCCTTCACTAAGTGGGCCCGCAGGCAAATTTTGGCGCAAAGTCTATTTTTAGACATATGGAGCATGGTCCAGGGGTTGCGGTATGTTATTCTTGGAGTATTGGTCATGTTGGTAAAAATAGATGGACCTCTATTTTTGGACCTATAGGTCGAAGTCTATTTTTAGACTGCCTATCCTAAAAATAGGGAAGTCAAATATTATTTACCCTTAATAATATTTGGACTCTAAACTTCAGTTTACTCTCTTGGAGCACTTTAGTTCGAGCCTTGGAAGTGGCTCATGCATCTGACAGAGGAATTACGCTATTCCCAAGGGTTTGATGGCAACATGCATGGTTGACTTCAGTTAGGACTTCAGTGGCAGAAGTTTGGTGGAGTTAATGAGGCAGCTAGTGGAGTTGTGTTCTGTTTATTTTAGTTGAACTAGTTGAGATTAGTTTAACTAGCTAATCAATTAGTTATGAGTGGAGTGAATTAAATATTATTTAATTTATTAATTAGTAACTCATTATTCAACTCAAGAACACATCAGTTCACTACAGTGCATGATCAGTTCAGTGGAGACCAGTGAAAGAGGTAGATGAAAGGGTGGAGTTAGCTATCAGTGGCGACATCAGTTGTGCATGAGAGTTGCACCACACTTGGAGGAATTTCCCATGATGATTGCGTTTTCAAGCCAAGGAGATTCGAACCTTGGATCTCTATATAGAAAGGCCATGATTGCGCAATAGAGGCAAGGCAATTAGCGGTGAGTTTTGAACCAGTAACCTATTCAAAACTGAGCTAGTTTGTGTGTAACTTCATGAGATAGTACTGAGTACTTGTGAGGAGTATTGTACTGAGTTTGTTACATGATTTCTCCATTATAATATACACAATAGCTCCGGGGTTTTCAGCTATAAGCTTTCCCCATACATACTGTGTTAATGTGTATGATGAATTGATGTGCTATCGCTTGTTTTATTTCCGCATGTGTGATGATCTGAGTGGAAGAGATTATGTGTTGCATATGAATTCGAATTGATATGTGATCAGGATAATCTCGGTGGATAATTAATCATTATTCAGCAAATTTCTACAAATTTTGTTTTCAGAATGTCTTTAGTCTTCATTCTAATTTGATGATATCTTGAACGAAGATCTAGCTTGGTGAAGTAAATTTCTCCATGTAATTCATCCAACAATTCATCAATTACATGAATGGGAAATTTATCTTTAATAGTGAACTTGTTGAGCTCCCTATAATCCGGACACATACGCTATGATCCATCCTTCTTGTGCGCCAATACTACTGGAGCAGAGAAAGAACTTTGACTAGGTTGAATTATACTAGCCTCTAGAATTTCCGCAATGATACATTCAATATCACTCTTTTGGGCATAAGGGTATCTGTAAGGACTATTGTTTGGAGGAAAAATTCTTGGAATCAAATGAATGACATGATCATAATCACGAATAGGTGGGAGGCCTTTGGGAGTCTCAAACACCTTGGAATGATTACCCAAGACATTTTGGAGATATGGAGAAATAGATGATTTCGATGTTTGAACATCTAGTGATAATAATTGTGCAATTAATTCTCATTGTTATTTCTTCAGAATATTTGTCATGATATTAGAGCTGATTATATTTCTTGGTTTCCTTGCAATACCCCTTAATTCAACTTCCTTTCCTTCCCAATTTTTTTTCAAGAAAATTTCTTGAAAATTAAAAGCTATCGTCCCCAAAGATTGTAACCACTGTAATCCTAGTACACCATCAACACCATCCATTGGAATGGATATCATTGGATTGTTCAATACATATTCTCCTATGGTTAGCTTGATATTATGGAACTTTCCAGAGAAATTTATAGTTCCTCTATTTTCAACCATCACTTGACACACTGGTGCTAGATATAGGAAGCAATTCAATTCCTTGGCTATCTTACAATGAATAAAATTATGTGTACTACCTGAATCAATCAACACTCTTGCCTTTTTCTTCCTGATATATCCTTCTATCCTGAGAGTTTGAGGAGTGGTAATTCTTGCCAATGCATTACAAGATATGGTTAGATTCATTTCTTCTTTCTCTAGGGTTGGTTCTTGGTGTATATCCTCCTCTTTTGATGTTTCTTGTTCCTTTTATTCCTCCTCTTCACAATCTATGTAAAATAATTTCTTCACAGTGCACTTATGACATTTAGTGTATTTGCTATCAAAACTATAAAAAAATCCCCTTTTCTCTTTTTTCCTCCAATTTTTTTTGGTGTCAACCTTGTAGGAGGCTAGGAGCAACAACAATTCCATCTTTATAGTTGTGAGTGGTAGACTTCCTTGTTGCCATAATTTTGCTTTCAACTTTTCTTGCCACCCTGAATGCATTCTCCAATGAATCAGGTTCCCAGAGGTGAACCTTATGTTGGATGTTATCCTTTAAAGTCCCTATGAAGACATCAATCCTATGCTCCTCTAGAATATCAGTTACCTTGATATTCAATTTTTGGAAGTCCTCAATGTGCTCTGCCATTGAACCCTTTAGTTTGAGATTTATTAATTGGATAAAGAAGGTGTTGCTCTTTGTATCTTCATAATGTGCTATCATTTCCTCCAGAAGAATCAACCAAGTGACAAGTGGTTTACGAGAACAAATCCATCGATACCATACAAACTGGTTAGGTTCTAAATAAAAAGTTGCAAAGCATACCTTTTGTGGGTGTTGCACATCACAGAGATCAAAATATTGCTCCATCTGTAGTATCCATGTTACCAGATCATTGCCATCAAAATTCCTCATATCAGTCTTTGGAATGTGGTGGTTCTTGAACCCAACATTGGAGACTTTAAAATCACAATTCATATTCCTTTTTTCCTCATCATGATTTTCATGGATTACCTTGTCACCACTAGGAGTCCTTTCTTTTAGCAACTTTGCAAAACCTTCCTTTAACCCCTCTATCTTGACATTCATCATTGCTTCCATGTATGATTTTAAACCATCATTCAAAACTCCCATGTCCCTTTTTATACCATCTATCTTAACATTCATCATGGCTTCCAATTCATTTTTTGTTACTTTTTGCGATAGCGAAACTTGTTGCACTAGGTCTCGTAATTTTGATATATCATGCTGCATTTCTTCCTCTTCCTCATGCGTCATAGAAGAGTTTTCTGGTTTCTTACTAGGTGTGTCCATTTTTTTGTTTGGAGGAATTTTGGAATCAAACAATGATATCTATGCTTCACTATGGCATTTGAATCACTTCAAACTGCTTTTCAAACAAATATTATGTAAAATTAAAAAATATACACATTTTTCTTGCTTTTGAGGAGTTTGATATTGAATTGTTGTACCTATGTGATTTCAAATATCTAATATATTAAATTAGGTATTATGGTAGCTCTCTGAGTCTTCTTTTAGTGCCACAAGTCAAACCAAATTTGGATTCTTTAAGGTAAAACTATGCCAAATCTCCCATGATGACTTGATTATGGACTAGTTGAGCATAAAGAACTTGTACGGAGTTCCACATGTCACTGTTTCAACCTTCTGACCTGAAAAAGATATAAAAATACTACATTCGATGCAATTTTATCCACTTTTTTATGAAATTCAAATATGATGCTCGTAGAGGAAGTTATGACGATTTCCCCTAGGTCACCTATTTGAGATGGAATTCTTGAGCATGTAAAAACCCTAAATTATTCAAACCATATCTAAGAAAATATAGCGAACCAAGATATGAAATTTTTACAAGGTGTTCATCATGATTTATGCCCCACGTGGTAAAAATTTCAGCTTCTGAAACATCGTAGAAAAAATTTATAGCAAAAATTACAAGATGACCTATTTGTAGCAAAGAAACCCTAGAATCCAAAGCTCTAATACCAAATGTTATGAAATGAGATCACAAAATAGAAGAAACGATAGATCAGCAACTTAAAAATTGGCCTCTTCGAGGGGGAAACCTCATTTACATTACATAAATGAACAATTATTTGATGATACAAACAAGACCTCCTTTGTATATATAGGAGTATAAGGGGTCACAAAATAATTAGAGCCTACATAACAATAATAATGTAAGGGCACAATAATAAGAATAGTGGAATTCTGTGGGACACAACAATAACAATAAGGGGGCCACATTAACAATAACAATAAGGGGGATACACTAGTATTATAGGGACCTAACAATAATTATGCTTCATCTTTGCAATTTTTCTAAGTTAGGTCTTTTCTAAAAGTAAAAGTCGGTCCTTGGTCATGTCCTTTAAATGTGCAAGGAAACTAATTCAATGACTCTTTATCCTCATATTTCTAGTATGTAGATGAAATTTGATGCATAGAAAATTAGTGATTTTTTTCACAGTGATTGGGTAAACATTAAAGGCTAATTAAATATTGATGCACTTTAATGACCCTTTACTTGCATGGTGAATACAATTATACTTGACTATTTTCGAACACCGGTATAAATCTAGAAATTATTTAGGTGATAATAAATGGCACGTTTCCTTGCATGGTGATACTATTTGGTTATAGGTGACTACTTTTGAAACAATGGTATAAATGTAGGAAGTATTAAAGTCATAGTAGATGGCACAAACGCCATACCTATTCTCCCTTTTTCAGTGTTTTTTTAGTTCATATTTTTTTGACTAAGAAAAGGTTAACAAGCTGTTCATGTGAACAATAAATATGGGTTTATCAATTTTCTTGTGTTCATACATTATAAATATTCTGATTATTTCCCATTTCTTCACGCAACACCTTGTCATGAAGCATTCATTTTAAGCTACATCTAAAATTTTAAGATTCAATGTATCTATGGTGGGGTTGATGACCATTTCAAATATTGTTCACATACACACTCAATGGTTAGTATTGAAACATAACTCCTGTTAAACCTTATTTGTCCTATTTTTGGCTTGAATAATGTACAATTTATATTTGATGTGTTAAGGATGATTCCTAGTATTACAATTTTGGGTTATTAAAAAGAAATATAGATGTTCAATACATGGTAACTAGAATTGTAAGGCTAATTTTAATATTTTTGCCTCAATGTTGCACTAACAATAATAGTTCAAAACTCAAAGTTATTTCAAAATACAACACAAATATGCATTTTATTCCTAGAACATCTTAAATTCTGATACCAATTTAAATGGTGTGACATTTAATTTCAAAGGTTTTCTCTTGAATATTTTTTCTCAATATTTCAAATTTCTCATTCGCACATGCCCAACGCCATTATCACACATGTATTTTTCTGAAATCACAAAAATAGTGAAAAAATTCACAAATGTAGGCCTTGCCATCCCTCATATTGTATGAGCATTGCACATATGATTTTCATCACACGGTTCAAATATTTTTTTGGTGGCATAATGGCAATGAAATGAGGTGTTTTTTTGTTTTTTGTTCTTCTATATGTTGAATCTTTCCAAAGTCTGTTCCTGAGTCTTTATGAGTCAGTGAGCGATATGTTAGCCGAGTATTTCCTGAGTACGAGTCACACAACATTTCTTTCAAGACTATTTATTGTTGTGGCTTTATTCTATCTTTTCTATTTTTTGTTTCTTAATTCAATAATTTGGAGATATTTGTGGATTGCTAAAAGCTAAAATGATGCTATCTTTGCTTTTTTAGTAAAATAGGATTAATAGTTGCTTTAAATTTCATTGTCTCACGATGAAGTATACTCTAATCATCTCTGTTTGTCCTCAACATTCCTTAAATGTATTTTATCCCAATGTTTCAGATCCACATGCTTGCATCGGAGTAATAGAGATTTCAAAATTATCTTGGTTTATGCTCAATATCCAAACCTCTACCTATCTGCACTTCTTAACCTTCCCAATATATATCTCTCTCTATACCGCATTTCCAGTTTAAGGTGCTTCTAAAACCGACTTATAGAGATAGTTAGGACTCTTAAAACTTCAAAACATCACCAAAAACCAGGACTCTTAAAACTTCAAAACATCACCAAAAACCCCCTGTCCCTACCACTCCCCCTCTCTCTATGCCTTCCATTCAAAAATGAAAAACCAAAAAATCCATTAAAAAAACAAAAAAATCCATAAATATAAGTTAAATGCTAAATTTTCAAGGAATGAATTATTTATTTAGATTTTATTGTGTTCCCGAGGCTTAAATTTTTATAAAATTTGGAATGAAATGCATATTTTCATATTTATGAGAGGTATACTTCCATATTGAAGCAATATTGAATTTTTTCATGATGTATTTTTTCTTAACTAAATCATATGTAATAATATTTGTATTTTAGCCTTGCTAACACTCGTGATTGTTAAATGTACGTATATTGATTTCAGACTCTGGATTTTCTTATGGAACTATGGGAAGGTATATATCTACTGTCATAAAATGACTTAAAAATTTGAACTAGTTTAAAAAATGGCAGAGCTTTTTCCAAATAAGGTAATCTCTGCGAGTCAGGGTAACAAGGATGTCAAATTTTGGACTAAAGGACCTGTTAACCAGCTAGGGTGTAGATAAATTTAGGGGCATTTGTGTTTGCTATCAATTGAGGGGGGATGGAGACAATTTGTTTCAATTTGAGTTTGTATTATGCATAATACACTTACATATTGTGGTTCATCTCAGAGTTATAGAACTTGCTTAGATAACTCACTAGGCTTCCCACAAAATCTTTAAAATAATTAATTCTTTATCCTTTTTTCTTTCTTTTCTATTTATTTCAAGTCCTTATAGTATTTCTATAAGTTTCTTATCTCTATGTTGCACTAGCTTGTTTTCACCTTGGCAAGAATCTCCCTTCAAGCTGTCAAAATCCCTTTTTAAGGCCCAAAACCTTCCCTGTATTCTACCTAACCATGTTTGAAGTGGGCAAATGATATTGTCTAACTACTTTGGAAATGCACATTTGGAGTAGGTAATGGTGATGTCAAATGTATCTTCAGTAAGATGAAGCCCTAACCAAATATGCAAAATCTTTAAAATAATTAATTCTTGATTCTTTTTTCTATTTCTTTGAAGTTCTTGTAGTCTTTATATAAGTTCCTTATCTCTGTGCTGCACCAGATTGTTTTCACGCTGGCAAGAATCTCCCTTCAAGCTATCAAACTCCATTTTTAAGACCCAAAACCTTCCCTATATTCTACCTAACCATATTTATAGTGGAAAAATGATATGGTCTAACTACTCTGGAAATGCACTATTGGAGTAGGTAATGGTGATGCCATATGTCTCTTCAATAAGATAAAGCCCCAATAAACTCTACAGAAGAGTGCCAACCTGAAGGGAAGAAGGGGATGAAGGATTTTATATTAAAGGGATTAAAAACCATCTTGTTGTCCATGAAATATAATGATCAACATTCTTGGTTTCCTTGGTTCCTTGATTAGCCACTGAACTGCAGCATTCAAATTATACTTGATTTGGGTGAAGTAAAATTGGAGGCTAATTTTTTGGATTTGATTTGCTTGGCATGATTTTAGAGGTCTGCCATTGGATTTCCTTGATTTTATAAATAATAGGAACCTCTCATATATTAAAGATTACTTATTCCTCTTATTTTTGCTGGTTCCAACCCTTTAAACGATGCTAAATATCTTCACAAATTTTATTGGTGGAGACCTTGAGACCCTAGCTATAAGATTTTTGAAAATTACCTTCCAGGTTTGACACAACCCCCTTGTAATTTTCTTGTTAGATCCCTTTTAGTTGTTACACCAGGAAAATAATCACTTGGTCCACCAAGGTAAATTACATTTTCAATTTAATACTTTTAATTTTCTTTGAGGATTTAATTCTCAAGGACCTATGAGCTATAAAATCTATGAAGAACCATATTGTGAGTCAACAAGCTATCAAGTATCCACTCATTCTCTTAATTGATAGCTCATTGACATTGAAGCACACATTTTTCAAGATATGTATTTTAATCTTAAAAGTAAGAACATTTGACATTTTGGCTCAAAGGATTTGATATAACCACCTTGAAGTATATTTAGAGTTCTTTGGATAGAAATAACTTGCATGTTATAGGCCATTAATTTTCTAATTGCTTCTCCCATTCGATGGACTGTAGATACAACCAAATAGGTACATGTCAGATCTATATTCTTCGATCGAGGGAAGTTCATGTAGAGTGGAGGAAAGTCAAAGATTTATTGCGTCTAATAGACCAAAATCAACTAGAGGTAAGAAGACCAGAAGAAAATTCTTTAGAAGCATGGAGTTTTTTCTTGTTGAACAGGGGACACGTTCTTATTACGATGAGAACATATATGACATCAAGGTTCCCTTGAGGTACAAACATCTAGTGAAATGATAAGCACCTAAGGACCTTCCTCAACTAAACACTAATTTTTGTCTCAATGAGAGGATATATCAAATTGCTCCATCATCATTACATGGGTTGGTGATATTTTCTATGGATGGCATAAAGGTTTGTTCTGGTGGATTAATTGAATTTATGGAATATATCAGACCCTACTACAATTAAAAATATTAGATGTGGTTGGTCCAATATACGTGAGGTATATGGAGATACAAAGTGGTTGCAAATTATATAAATCTAAGAGACAATAATAAAAATAAAGGACCGTGTATTTTTATTTATTGAAGGCCAAAAGCATTAGGGAATATTGCACGATTTATAAACAATACACAACCCAGGATAATAAATAAGCAACCCAATTACATATTTGAGGGACGTGAAGGAGACTGTGTATTCGTATGCATGGTAAAATCAATAACTGTAGGAGAGTATTTTTTGATCAATTACAACTTGAATCAAATAGATACAATTGACATTTCTATTATGGGGGAGGCACATAACATCTCATTAATTATTCTTATATTTTATCTTTATCACTCATAAGAACTAGTTACATGAAATACTTTATGAAAGAATTGGTTCCATGGTCTATCCTTGAATTACATATTTATATTCTAGCATTGATGGAACTTATTTGCATATTTTGGGGATAAAACAAATGAATTTGATGCTAAATATTGGGCGATGTCTGGATGTGATTTTCAACTACCTGCTATCAAAATTTCATGGCCAATGAACATCGTATGACTAACTTATCAAGAGGTTATATCTATTGTCAATTTTCATTTTTGAGGGGTAAATAAATGAATCTATGGCTAACTTTTTTATGAGAATGTGTATAATTGACCCAACTAACGAGAGTCCAAATTTGGCCTTAATTTTATTTATTATGTATTTATTAAGCCACAATTATATTATAATGTGTTAAGTTGATCATGGAAAATTGTCAACACAATTGGAACATGTAAATGATTAACAATTTCAATTTACAATAAATGTGAAAATTTGATTATTTGTTTAAATAATTGAAACAAATTTTCTTTTGTTGAAATATGTAGTCTGGGAGACATGGCCACAATGATCATGATTGGTTTAATGAGGAGGATTTGTTCAATTTTCCCAACCCACTCATAATAATTAATAAGCTTGTGGTAAAAGCAAATACAAAACTTGTTCATTTGATTCTCATTAGAGATAAAAAACTTGAGATTAAACATACGATGGACATCTTGAATGAAGATCTTTAGAGATATTTGGTAATAACCACACGTTAAAGTGTTTTCATTCTTATATTTATTCTTATTTGTTTATGTTAATAAGTTGAATTATAATTTATTTATTTATTATTTATTATTTTTAAACTTTTACATTATCTAATTGAAAAAGCATTTGCTTTATTTTATAGAATTTTTTGGCAGAGACACCACAAGGCAACATATACCTATGAGACTATTCACTTCTCCAACTTCAAGTATTCATAGTCCTAGTAGTTAGACTAGGTCCACACCTTTGGCTATGACCCAGAAGCACACACTCCTAGAGGAAAACACACAACCAACTTCTGCAGGTGGTGATGGAGGCGACCCTATTGATGACACTATGGGTTCATTTCCCGGATCATCATAATTCCATGCACATTTTTGGTTAACGAGGAAGGAATTCCAATAAAAATAGGAAAAATGATGGGTAATTTTTAATGTTTTAGTTGTTTGATATTGTTGATCTCAAACATAGATAATTTAGATTATTATTTTCAAACTAATGATCATATATTTTTGCATGTAGGAAACACCTTGTTTTATAAACACATGAATGAAAAATTATTGTTGATTTTTGGGCCCAACATATGTAGAAGATGGAATTCCCAAAACTCCAACTTGAAGAAAGAGCTTATGGACTACCTTGAAGGTCTGTTTGGGGTAGATACCTTTAATAAAAATGTGGTCACCCCCATAGTCGCCAACTATTTAAAATATATAAGAGACATGTACAAGGGTCACTTGGAAAATAAATCTATGTATGATCATTCACCCATGATTCTTGTGAGGGAATGGAAGGCCCTCATCATCGACACAAACGAGAAGAAAACGAGAAAATTAAGGAAAAACACCACCCAGTGCACCAAGATAAATTACATTTTCAATTCAATACTTTTATTTTTCTTTATTTTTATATAAATTGCGATATATAACATACTTGAAACTTTTCATAGGCTCCATGACACTTTGAAAGCCACAAAGGCAAGGCTTGAGAAACATGGGCAACACAAACTAGGCCAGGGTGGCTATTCGAAGTTACATGCATGAGTTGTAAGTACCAAACATCTTAACATAATTATTTATTATATCGCCTTCCAATTATTTGGTAACCACGTTAGTCAATAACAAAAATAAATACTCTTATGCATTGTAGGGTGATGAGTTTGGAGCCTAAGCCATAAATGAAGACTTATGGCTTGGTTTTAAGTCTGGATTTCAAGCTATTGTTGATCGCCGAATAAGAATGGGACAAACCCTAATATCTAGTTTGAAGGACATAGTAAATAAAAATCAATCCACATTAACCTTTTATTACTTATAAAATATAGTCATGTTGATATCATCCATAAATTTATTGTTTTTCTTTATTTTAAGAAGGGGATCAACAATATCAAGGATTTTTCCATTGATAGTGGAGTGAAACTAGAACATGGTGTTCTCGTGTAACCCCAAGATATTGCTTCAGATGAGACCATGGTAATAATTACACTGAAGGTGTTCTTAGGTTGGATTTGGATGAGCATATTTGGGCAATAAGATTTGTGTATTTTTGTCCTCCTCCCTCCAAATAAAAGTTCACACGTGGCATTGCAATGATTTCATGGAATTGGATGAGAATTGGGTCGTCATTTCTTCGCCGTGGAAGGGTGGTTTTCACAAAAACCTCTTTTGGCAAGCATGAAGGAGCCTTTTCCCTCCTAGAGAGCCCAAGGTATAGTATAATAAAAGAGGGAATAAAGACACCTCTTCTAAACTGTTCTTCCTCCTTGTAGGGATGTATTTTATTAATAGGCAAGGAGGGATTAATTCCATCCATGGAGCAGACATATGCTAAAATTGCACCAGGAATTGAAAGGAAAGGGCACAAGTGGAAACTGACATAAAATACGCTGGAGACACTTGCGCCCAGTGACACTAGCAGTCCTCTACCTTAGGATGTTAAAATTCAGGTTAACAAGCTCATTTCTAGCTTCTCATGGTGGGAGGATGATCGCCTTGTTTCCAGGTGAGTGGCCCGCACCCTTGCACAATTCGCCAAACATGGTAAAGTAGAAAATTTATGTTTTTTTTTGGGTTCTCTAATTTTTTACTCCTACAAATCTTGTTTGTTTTCATTTATGCGAGTTGAACCTTTGCCAGAACCCTATTTGGAACTTTATTTTGTGGAATATAAATAATTTTTAAGATAATTAATTCTTTTATTACGATGTACTGTGAATTGTTTTTTTGTTAATTGCAATATTTGAAAATTTGGCATAATGTTGGAAGAAATTTGGATCTTTATTCATCTAGTCCCAAGTATTTTGTATTTGGAGAATATAGATGTAGATATTTGGCGTTTTGAAAAGAAATTTTCATTTTTGTGAGATTCATAGCTTTGTCGTCACGATGAAGGAATTTTGAACCTTAGAGTTTAATATTTTTTTTTTACCCCCAAATGTATCTCTTGTATTTCGAAAATAACTCCTTACCGGAGAGCTCCAAAAGTTTTAGTGTCATGGACTTTTACTAGAATATT
This sequence comes from Pinus albicaulis, assembly GCA_034641835.2. Classification (NCBI taxonomy): domain Eukaryota; kingdom Viridiplantae; phylum Streptophyta; class Pinopsida; order Pinales; family Pinaceae; genus Pinus; species Pinus albicaulis. Next base: position 802,903,932 of record CM076579.1, read on the forward strand.
ATTTATGTTTGATTTTGAAGTATCTAACTCATGATTTTGATTTTTGGCATTGTCAAAAGAATTTTGTACACAGTGAGATTTGAACCTAGTCTTCACAACAACAGATTGTCTGGGGTCCATACCCTTGACTTGAGTAGTTTTTAGGTTATTTATTTTGTTCTTATGATTTTGATTTACCACATCAAAAAAAGAGTTTTGTGTGAGTGATACTAGATTTATTTATTTTCATGAAGTAGCTTGTTTTCATTTTCAGTTCACATTTTTTGTTTTTGTTTTTGTTTTTTAATCATATCAGTTCTATGAATTTCCACAATAGTTAAAAGGATTTTACACCCTGCCATATATGAGGATATTCCATCCTATGGTAAATTTTAGTTTCGTTCTTACGTGAAAAATTGTCTTTTATATTTTCCTTGAATTGTGAAAGGAATTGTCTCAAGAGATTTGAAATTTGTCCCAAGAGATTTGAACTTATGTTGTTCTGGAAAATCATTTTTTTAACTCCTGAATATGGATTGTTTTCATCATTTATTCTCAATGGAACAATTGTTTTATCCTCAATATGTGAAATTTTTTATCTACTTGGAGTGAATTTTTACAATTGATGTGGAGAGTATTTTGGTTTTTATTCCAAAAGCTTAATTTTATTTCATTGTTGTAAATTCCCCACACTGTAAACAAAAACTAAATCTTTGTAATCCTGTCTAAAGTTGTTTTGTTTTGGATACCGAGCATTTGGATGGTAAGCAATTTTCAGGTCTTTGTGTTTGAAAATAGTGCTTTGAATCACTGGCTTGGTGAAAGAATTGCCTCCATGTGATTTGAAATTCAGTATCGTGGCACAACCTCTTCCAGATTAATCTTGAGAGCATAAGAAACATTGAGTTATTAATCTTGAGAGCATAAGCAACATGGAGTTATTAATCTTGAGGGCATAAAGTTGTGTTATTTTTCCCCTCCTTTGAAAATTGTGCCTCATGTGCATGTTGAAAAGATTGTTGAGTTTCTATTTCCTTGAATCTTGAAAAGCTCCATCATGAGCTAATCACTCTAAGCTGTGTTCTGTAAGTGACTGGGAATTTTGTAGCTAATGTTGGAATTTGGAAAATTACATAAATAATACATGTAATGATATAACATAATAATCAAGATTCAAACATAGGATTGTATTTCTCATTATTTAAAAATATGTTTTAAAACATCTAAAAACAATCACATGATAACCTCACTATTATCTATATCCAACTATTGCATGAAGAAATAAGGATTAATTATAAGAATATTATTATTTAAACTAGAATCATTTGCATTTCTAATAAATTCGATGAAACTTTAACCAATTTAGATTGTATGAGAACATGGTATGGGAAATTTTGGCAAAAATACCTCGTGGGGAGAAATAATCCGCTCTCATAATATAATATTACATGTTTATTAATATTTTTATCATCTCTTAATGTAATATTATATTATACTATTCTATTCTTGTTAATGATTCTTTCTATCTCCATCCATAATAATATAATATTATATTATTGTGAACATTTCTCATCACTCTTATTCTCAGAATATATTATTACATTTTTATCAATATTCCTCCCACTATCACTATCTTATATGGTTGCCTCCTTATCTCACATCCTCATCTATTTGAGCATTACGTTTGCATTCATTTATTGTTTACGCTGTCTTTTTTTCCTTTTATCCTCAAAACTTTAGTCAAAATGAAACATCAAAAAATCTACTTTGATCAAAATGAAATTTCAAAACATTTCATTATTTTAATTCAGTTGAATGGATGCACCAACACCCTAGCAAGCACCAACTTGCCCTAGCACCACCCTAACATCCTGAAGTGTTTTTAGGAACCCACCTTAAGGTGAATTCAACCACCTCCCTAGTACCACCCTACACCCTAGAAAGAAAAAAAATTAAATATAAAAATTGTGGACTCCTGTACCAGGGACAATGATCCATGTTATAATGATATTTCAATGATTTTATTTGACTGACCAAAAACACTAGGACCTAACCCCTTGTCTCAACAAACCTTAAACCCTTATACCAATTACAAACCAAACCCTTATTCCAATAGACTTCTACAATTTGTGTACAATAGTACAAACCCCTTACAAAATTTACAAGACTTTGGACAACACAATGACTTGTACAATGACCCATACACAATGTTTAAAGCTGATAATGAGTCTGATGTATTTTTCTTCCTTCAATGCTGTGAAATGACAAATATGTTGTGTCCTTGCTGATGTATCACCCTGTCCTTGATAATTGCTGATTTTGAAGACTTGCCTTTATCTTGATATACATTGCCAAATGTAGTGCTACTTTGATGAATCAACGATACTAGACAATTAGTGTTTGTAGATTTATGTGGAGAAGATCTTAAATCTGAAATGTCTGAAATTGCTACACAACAGAAATTTTTTAATTGTCGACGTTTCAAGTCTAAACCAAGACCCATCATCACGAAAAAGGTCGAGAAGAAGCAGATGAAAAATGTGTAATAAATAAAGAGAGGTTGAAAATAAATTGACCCACAACATGAGGATAATTTAATTCATATTAATGTAAGCTTGAAAGTAGAATTAAAATATTTAAATAAATTAACTTAAATATACATTAATCTTTATTTTGAATATAAACGGAATATGCATTACTTTAAATTAATTAATATATTTAAATATTAATTAATATATTAGATATTAATTTAATTATATTAGTATATTTTAAATATAAATATAAATATAAATATATTAATATACTTAAATATCAAATAAATATAAATTACTTTAAAGTGAATGTAAAATTAATATGTTAAATTATTATAAACTGCTTAGAAATAAATATGTTAGAATTTGTGATGTTATTAATTTGATTAAGTTATTAATAATATAGTTTATTTTAATTTTTTTTAAGTTATTAATAATTTATGTTATTTTTAAGTTAATTAATTAATAAAATATATTATTCTTTAACCATATCATTAATAATTGATGATATTAATTAAGGAATAGAAGGGGCAGAGGTGGTTAAGGAAGGAGGATTGGTCAGAGATTGGAGATTATAGCAATGTGTGAGCAGGGGAATCCAACTTTTGCTGACTTTAATCCCACCATATTTGTTGAGATTGTTGGGATACTTCATGATTTCTAGAGCCTTATGCATTTTTCTTTTATAATATTGGTTTTCTTTAGATATTATTTCTAGGTGTTCCAGGTGTGAGTTGCTTTGCAATTTGATGCCCAAGACTTCACTCTTCTTTTGCAAGGCTACCTACAATAAATACGAACCTCAAGAAATCACAAAAGAATGACAGACGAAAAACATGACCCTTCATAATAATTCCGTGTTAGATTATGAGGGGTGGACAAAAATAAATAAATTCAGAGCTATCTTTCACAAGTAGTTCATTCAAGTGCATACTTTATGATGGTGCATTAGACTTCCTTTTATAGATAAGGCTTGGACAAGGGATGGGTTTCAATAGGTGACCTTTGAAGGATAAGTAAGGGCTCCATAAGGCCTTAAATTATTTAAACTTGAAATGATACCATCCTTGTGTTCTAACTAATGAAGGTGGTTGGCCTTGAGGGATTGATTGTGAATTTATTTTATTAAATGATGAGAGCTATATCCCACGAGGATAAATAATTTAATAACTTATCGTAAGACTATTAATGATCACAAATAACCCTTGAACCTTAAATTATATATTTTACTAACCATCAACTAATGAATGTGAGAAATGACATGATCCCAAGGGGTTTTAGCCCACTTTTTGGGGTCTCCAATTTCATACATGAATATCTCTCAAACCGTGAAGAACCACATGGCATGCCACATACCACCGGAAACATATTTTATAGGATAATTTATCTAAAAGGATTTTAATATCATATACTATGAATTTTCATGTCATATTGAGTGAAAAAAGGGATGGAAACACTTGGTGTTGCTCGGGTTGATGTCAATGACAACCACTATCAACACATACAACATAGACTGTAGGCACACCTAACAATATTCTTTGGATATAACTCTCTAACATTGCACAAACTTGTATATGTGATATGTCGAATTATAAGGCACAATGACTTTCTCTTCAACAAAAATATAGAGACTCTTTGCAACTTTATAAAGAATATTTAGGAGCCGACCCCTAATATTAATTGCCAGATCTGTGTGATTGTTTTCCACAAGGTTGCACAAAACATATTTTTTGGCACTCTCACTATTTTTTTTGGAAAAAATAGGATTGTCATAACATAAGAAGCAACTGTCCAACATAACAGATGCAAAATTTTTGTTACATCCATTAGTTATTAATTACATTCCCCACCAAAGAGTCTAAAACCTGGTTTAGATTTCTATGGAAGGTGCTAGTGTTCATATATTCACTATTCTCACAAAACACCACATCACGGTACTTAGTGTATGAATCAATGACTGAGAGGGGTGTAAGCATACACACGCACGATAAGTAAAAGGATTAATAATTTGGCTTCTGTGATCCATAAATTGTGTATAAAATACTTCAATGAAAATCACATTCAAGCAGAATTTGTCGATGCGTTTCAAACTAGCCAGTGTGGTTCATAATCAAGACAAGATGAAAAATATGATCTAGGTCCTAGATCAAATTTTTCATCTTGTCCTGATGATGAACCACACCTGCTGGTTCAAAACGCGTTGACAAATTATGCTTGAATGTGGTTTTCACTGAAAGATTTTATACACCAGTAAAAGGATACTAATTATCTCTTTCATCTTCATCACTATTGTCCAAGTATTTGCATAATGCTTTCCTCTATTCTAATTCGATGAATGGAAGTGCTTTGGAAATGGCGTTGGAAAGTTCAGGTTATAGAATTCATCCTTAGTTTTGTATTACATGACACCTTTAAGGTTGTCATAAGTGGTTTTTGTTGAATTGGACGACTATGTAGCCCGATTATACTCATCAGTTGTTCAAAGCTAACATGTGGATTCCTCTTTAGATATTTGTATGCCCCTTTCTAACATCTCTGAGTGGCTTTAGATATTTTTCATTGACATATTCTTATCGAGAATCAATTTTACTCCACTCATAGAAACGATCAATGATACTTGCAATGGAGTGAGTGGAAAAATGATCTTCCCAAATAATTTATTCCTTCAGTGTTCCTTTGCACCTTTAGGGGCAATTGTTAGTTTTACAATTATGCTTAGAAATTTACAACAATAATTTACAATTGTGTACTTATAAATTTTGTGCTTGGAATGGTAGAGCATGTCATACATGAGGATCCTCTATCAAAAGAGAAGCATAGGACAACCATTCCAATGATGTCGACTAGTGCACTAGGTGTTGAAGATTGCAACAAGAAACAGTGAAAGTGGCATCCGAAAACATCATTCCTTCATCCTAGTGAAAAATAATCACCTAAACTAGGTGTGGCCCACACAGGCTATTTTGAGGTGTATGTCTATTTTTAGAATGGTGAGCATATTCTAAAATTAGCAGGAGGCTGATTCTAGATGGTTGAGAAAATTCTATCTTTAGACGAGTTTCTATTTTTAGAGGATGGGCGAAGTCTATTTATAGATCGCAAATGTAAAAATAGAATGCATGTCGATTATTATTAGCCCTTAATAATAATTAGACAATAAATAGTAACTTATTCTCTTGGAGCACTTTATTTTAGTGAAAAGATGTGGCACACCAGTGGGCTGAAGGAATTACACAATTCCTAGGGTGGTTGGTGACTCATGCATTGAGGACTTCATTATAACTGACAATGGCAAGTTGTAACATAGTTGGAAGAGTAGTTATGTGAGTTGTTATTTAGTTTAACTCAGTTCGGTGAGTTAAACTCAGCTGTGCTAGTTGTAACTGAACATAAAATAGTGATAGATGAATGAATGAATTATTTAATTAATTCACAAGTAGTGTCTTACTTGCAACTGAAGAAATACAACAGTGAAATACTTACATGCCAGATCCAGTGGAGACCCAGTGGAGAGATAGGTGAAAGGATGAGATGGACTATATGTTGTGACTATAGTGATGCATTCAATGCATCTACATACACATTGGAGATGCTTATGAGGATTGCACAGTGCAAGAAAGGTAAGGTTTAATTCATTAAGGGGTCTTCTTCAACAGGGATTGTGCAATGGAGGCAGGCTGTCAAGAGGCAAGAAATTGGTGCATAGATATGCAAATTTCTGCATGACAGCGTGTGACTATTGTTGATTGTACTGGGAGCTTGATGTACTAAGCTTTGTATGAGATTTTTACATGTTCCATTGATATACATAATATATGATAGTTGGGGTTTTTAGCTTTAAGATTTCCCGGTAAAACATCTTGTTATGTGTAATTGATTTTGCTTCATATGTGTTTTGCAATTGGTGATTTAATTTCCGCAAAGAATTAAGTGGAAGGATTATGTATTTAACAGTGGATTTAATTGTTAGATCATGGGAGTCCAGTAATATACATGTTATTGTATTAAATTTATACATGGTATTAGAGCAGTGTTAATCACTGGAGATTGCAATATTGAAGTGGTGCTGAGTTTTGTGCTGGTGGAACAATTCGAAATTGCTGCAAGAATTTCTTGGTGCTTCAGTTGAGTATACATTGAAATGGATTTCAATGGGTTGCAATTGGAGTATGCACTCGAGGGAAACTCGAACTACATAGCCTGGAAGGATAGGATGGAGGCAGTGCTTGAAGATAATGGCTTGAAGGAGTTCATCGATAGCGATTTTCCTAAGCCCACTTCGACGGATGCTGTAGTACTTGACGCATGGCAAAAGAAAGTAGCAAGGGCGAGGAGGATTATATTGGAAGGTGTGAAAGACCATATTGTGTCAAGCCTTCATGGGAAATCCACTCCATTTTCAATGTGGAAGGCTTTGAAATATATTTTCCAAAGGAGAAGCGACCATAGGAAATTGGTGCCGAAGGATAAACTCAAAAAAATAAAGATGGAGAAGAACAACACTATTCCAGTATACTTGAAAAAGTTTTTCCAATGCAGGGATGAGCTTGGGAGTGTAGGATTCAGTGTTGCGGATGATGATTTGGTGAGCTTGGCTATCATAATTGGGCTTCCGAAGAGTTGGCACAGTTATCAAGACTCTATCAATGGACAGGAGAAACTACTGGATTGGGATCGACTGTGGTCGGATCTAGTGCAAGAGGAGATAAGGCAGACCACCAGGGATGGATCTTCATCAATGCATGATGATGAAGAGGATTGTGCTTTGGCTTCCAAGGCGAAGAAGAAGAAGGGGAAGAAATTCCATTCTAGATCTGAGGCCGGTGAAGATGGCAAGGAGCACAACATGTCCAAAGTGAAGTGTTTTCACTGTCACGAGTTTGTACATATTGCCACAAATTTTCCACATAAGAAGAAGAACAAGATGGCTGTTGGAGTTGCAGCTGGGGAGGCTCTTGCCTCGCAATTTGAGCTTGACTTCCATTGATCGCATGCATGGTGTCTAGTGCATTGGGATCAGGGTGGTACTTTGATAGTGGTGCTTCCTTTGACATGACGGGAGATGAGAAATTGTTCAGTGACTTGGTGGAGAAATATCTCTAGATGCATGTTGAGTTGCGCGATGATGGATGATACAGTGCAACTGGCATTGGTACCATTACCTTTTAGAGGGAATCTGGTAAAATCCTTCTTTTAAGAGATGTTGTGCATGTTCCAGGTTTAAAGAAGAATTTAATCTCAGTCGCAATGTTAGAGGATAGAGGCTATGATGTTGTCTTTAGTGAAGGAAAAGTTTTCCTACGACATAAAGCAACAAGGCAAGCCAAGAAGGCTGGGATTCGAGTTAAGAATCTCTACAGACTTGAAGTATATGGGATTTCTATGGAGCTTCCTATTGTTGGGAAGTGCGAGGAAGACATGCAATTGAAGCTTGAGAGGGAGCAAGATTTGCATGAAGGTAAGAGTAAACCTTGGGATGTGGAGCAACCACCAGATGAGGATCATGGAGTGGGAGCAACCACTCATGCAGAGAAATTTTGATCCAGATGGGTAGAGGGAGTGCATGTAGCTATACTACCAGGTGAGAGGTGGGGCGACATGCATGCGTAATCCCAAGAAGATATTTCTGGGCAGGATTCATTGAGATGGTGTGGATCTCATGAATTGAACCTGGTTACGAGGTGCCCACATAGAAGCAGTAGCATGATCAGTTGGATTGATGCAGTCAGATCAAAGTGACATTGTCGGATATTGGAGCACGGATCAGAGTTGACAGCAAGTGCATAGTGCATGGGTGCAGAGTTCAACAATGTAGTGGTTCCAGAAGACATACACAGTTGGTACTAGCAGAAATCAGAATACTTTGATGATAGATACATTATACTGATTCAGTTGTTTGGAGGCTATTCAATTATGGAAGTGTTGCATGCAAGTATTGTAGGGAAAATGCATGGAGTTGCATGTCGCATGCATAGACATTCCTTTCTTGTTGAGAGGGAGTGTTGAAGATTTCAACAAGAAACAATGAAAGTGGCATCCAAAAACATCATTCCTTGATCCTAGTGAAAAATAATCAGCTAAACTAGGTGGGGTTCACATAGGCTATTTTGAGGTGTATGTCTATATTTAGAATGGTGAGCATATTCTAAAATTAGTAGGAGGCTGATTCTAAATGGTTGAGAAAATTCTATCTTTAGATGAGTTTATATTTTTAGAAGATGGGTGAAGTCTATTTATAGATGACAAATTTAAAAATAGAATGCATGTCGATTATTATTATCCCTTAATAATAATCAGACAATAAATAGTAACTTATTCTCTTGGAGCACTTTATTTCAGTGAACAGATGTGCCACATCAGTGGGTTGAAGGAATCACACAATTCCTAGGGTGGTTGGTGACTCATGCATGGAGGACTTCATTATAACTGACAGTGTCAAGTTGTAACAGAGTTGGAAGAGTAGTTATGTGAGTTTTTATTTAGTTTAACTCAGTTTAGTGAGTTAAACTCAGTTGTGCTAGTTGTAACTGAATATACACTAGTGATAGATGAGTGAATTAATTATTTAATTAATTCACAAGTAGTGTCTTACTTGCAACTGAATAAATACAACAGTTAAATACTTGCATGTTAGATCCAGTGGAGACCCATTGGAGAGATATGTGAAAGGGTGAGATGGACTATATTTTGTGACTATAGTGATGCATTTAATGCATCTACACACACATTGGAGATGCTTATGAGGATTGCACAGTGCAAGAAAGGTAAGGTTGAATTCATTTAGGGGTCTTCTTCAGCAGGGATTACAAAGTGCAAGCAAGGTAAGGTTGAGTTAATTCAGGGGTCTTCTTCAGCAAGGATTGCGCAGTGGAGGTAGGCTGTCAGGAGGCAAGAAATGGGTGCATAGATATGCAAATTTTTGCATGACAGTGTGTGACGATTGTTGATTGTGTTGAGAGCTTGATGTACTAAGCTTTGTATGGGATTTTTACATGTTCCATTGATATAAATAATATATGATAGTTGGGGTTTTTAGATTTAAGCTTTCTCGGTAAAACATCTTGTTATGTGCGATTGATTTTGCTTCATATGTGTTTCGCAATTGGTGATTTAATTTCCGCAAAGAATTAAGTGGAAGGATTATATATTTAATAGTGGATTTAATTGTTAGATCAGGGGAGTCCAGTAATATACATGTTATTGTATTAAATTTCTATACAAGGTAAATAATTACATTGCAAAGGTATTTATTAGTATTAATGAACTACTTCAATGATATTTCCTTTGAAAGAGTTCTTTGAATCGTTTGGTAGCCTCATATTTTTCTTCATTTAGAAAGAGGATTACAATTAAAAATATTTAATTTCAAATGGTTTATTATTCATAACCTTTCCCATTTCAACTTCAAAGCATGTAGAGGATGAGGCTAGACAAGAAGAGGAACATACAACCGCATTCAAAACTACTTAGCCTGCCTCCATTATTTAAGTAGGTAAATAACACTCTAATGCTATTTTTATTAATGAAATACCTATAATAATAATAACAAAAATATCAATTTTACATTTATTTCTTGTTGTAGTTGATCATCTTCCCGTCTTGCAATAGCCTCGACGTTGTGAGTACATGACTAGGTTGTCAAGAAGACTTCTAGAGGCCATAACAAATAAAGGGGAAGAAGGAACTAATGTCATCTTTTCTCAAAACATTTCAAAATAATAAATGAAAAATAAATGATTGTACTAGTTATATAATTAGAAACATCATTTATTGAGATGAAGTATTTTGTGTTCATACTGCCTCGATAGGAACTGTGTTGGAAATACTAAGAGGGGGGTGAATCAATATTTCTTAGCTATTAGCACTTTTTAATCCTTTTCATACCATTATTTAATCTCCAATTATTATTATTGTTCTTATTCAAATGATCATAAAAAATAATCAACAATAGACAACACCATACAACAATGTAGAAAGATAAAACATAGGAAACATATATTTTTATGTGGAAAACCCCCTCTAGGTAAAAAAACATTGAATGCTTCTTTAGTAATTGTAATCTCTAGGTTAAAAGAAAATTAATTACATCAAGATCTCAAATACAACTGAGGGTGGAATCCACCCCCTCATTCACAGACCACAACTTGTAGGACCCTACTAAACCCTGATATCTTGCTGCAGCCAGAAGGACGAATCAATTCCCTATAGATCATGCCATAACCTGATGAGTTACCAAACTCTCTGTTTAGCAGCTGCTATTAGAAAGGATGCTTTGCTGCACTGCTAGTTTATCAACCACAACTGAATGGATGCCACAATGCCTGTGTAAGCCAAAAATTTCCCTAGCACCACCCTACCACCTTGAAGTGTTCTCAGGCCACAACCTGAAGGTGAGTCCAATCACTTGCCTTGCACCACCCTAAAACCCTGACGAGCCAGAATACCACATTTCACAATTTTCATATTGGATCCCATTTACTTTGAATTAATGTATAATAGATGTAAGAAATATGTAGAATAAATGTTGAATCCTGGTAGCCATTGATCACTATTCACAAAATAATCACTGCACATTTCTACACATTAAGCTATCACTGTTCAACTGCACATCAAGGTTACTGCACATTGTATATCATTATCACTATAAATCACTACAAAAATGTTGGCTACCTCTGCCTGTCACTGTACTGAGATGCTCATGAATGAATAGGCATCAATGGTCAAACGCATACAATCATACTTTATGTTGCTTCACTATTCCAAACTGCTCATAATGCTGCAACCATCTGGAACTGGTATCAAATTATGGGACAAACAAAGGTGCCTTAGTTCATCCCTATGCCCTGATACCAATGCTCTCAAGCTCTGTCTATAGATAGCTACCAAAATATTTCTAAACATTGTTTCCCTTGTCCAATGTCAATAAGCTATTACAGACAAGTTATTTAGCATTATGAAGCATCTTTTTAATTTATAATATGCTTCTTATAATGAATCCTAGATGTCTCTAAACTGCTCTATGTCCAAATTTACCCAAGTGTTGTTGTAATCACATGCAACTCTTTCCTTCAATGATAACCTAGGTCATAACACCCTAGTACCAAACCCATAGGATAAAACACTAAAATCTAGGACCAAACTAAGCCCTCACACTGCTTGAGCAAATTCCTTGTCCAACCAACTAATAACTTCAGAAATAATTAATGTATGTCAAGAGTCAATAGCGAGGATTATGTCAAACTATGGTTCATTAAAGTAACCATGGTCACAGTAGTTGCATTACTTAAGTTTTTCCATGCAACAAGTTTAATATCTTAAGAATATAAGTGGACCACTGTTTACTAACTTCAAAGTTCAGTTCATTGAAGTCAAGATATAACAAAGGTTGTTGATCAACAAGTGTCATAGTTATTATTTATTCAATGTATCATACCACTGTAGGGTAGATAGGTTCACTGTGTATATGCACTGTTGTCCATAGATTTGATGCACATATCATTGTCAATGTAATATCAGATGTTATGTCACGGTTAAGTCTATTACTACAAGGTCACATAAATTGAGTGTTATGTCATTTATAAGATCACATAAAGTATGTCATTGTATTTTGGTTCAAAGTTGCAATGAGAGGTTTTTCAACAAGATGTTGAATCAATCATTGGAGTGCATGATACTTAAAATTATTAAATTTAATATGATCTTACTACAATTGTCTTGTGGTAAGAATTGATTTCATATATTGACAAGGGAACCAGTGTCTTTACACATGTCATTGTACATACACATTAATAGATCATTGATATAGTGTGTCAAAGTTTACTGCATCATCGTCCCAATAAGAAAGGTATGTAATATACTGCAAACAATGACAAAGACACGCGTCTTAAACTATTTTTACATTAAGCCTATACTACTGCAAAATTATTTCTCCTATAGATATTAATGCCTAAACAAAGAGACTTCAAATTTGAATTTTGCAAAAGGTGTTGTAGATGCCTACTGAGTAGGTCCTAAATGAAGTCATCTTACAAGGAAGACTCACACACATATATGAATGTGGGTATACTTATCATTGTTTGATGCTAGATTCAGTTACAACAAAACCACATTGTTATCACTGCCCCAACTTTCCAAGGTTGAGAATGGAATTGAAGGAAGGTAACCACAGACCAAGCTTTAGGTCAGGTAGCTAGCCCTAACATGACCATAAAGGGCTGTCTCAATGCCACTTTGCAGTCAATGAAATGACTGAATATCTAATGATCTTAGGCTAGGTATATAAGCTCATTAAATAGGGTTTTAACTTGATGTTTCTTGTGCTAGATAGGAAATGACAATTAGGAGACTAGGTTTAGGGTTTAGGTCAAAATTCAAAGTCAAATTGCAGAGATATGGATGAGGCCAGGTAGGTAGCTTTAAAGCATGCTTAGTTTGTCATTGTGTATAGGATGAAATGAAGGATAATGCAAATGAGAATTTAGGTGAATTCATTCATTTAGAATAACAACGACATATAATGTAAACCTTGTTAAAATAGGGCATGAAAAGGCATGATTTATGCTTATAGACTTAAAAGATAAACACATAGAAGAATACATGTGAAAGAGGGTATTATATCATTCAAATTTATAACATAAACATACATAGAAATAACAAATGCTCCAAGGCATACCACAGGAGTCTCAACACAAATTCTGCAACATTGTCTTTGATTTTATTCCATCAACTTGTACAATAGCTCCACTGCAAAAGACAACTATCCAACCCAAAAAAAGGCTAAATTGGGTCTACTTATAGAAAATATGAACAATTCCACCTCATAGGGTCAAAATCCCATCCAAAATGCATCATAATTACATGATATGTGTCACTTCATAGAATCTATGGAAGTTAGAAACCATTCCCTAAAATTCAACTAAAGACTAGGAGTGTGTCTCCCACATTAAATTACATGTATCCTCATGATAAGAAGAAAAAAAACCCAATCACTCTAATGAAATCTCAAAGGATAGCTAAAAATTGAAATTCTGACATTCTCTAGCTTGTCAAGTGTCCTGAGGGAATCCAATGCAGAAGCGTAGTGCCTGTTGATAGAAACATAGTGCCATTTTGCAGAAGCGTAGCGCCACTTTGGAGGTTATTTTGAGGGAATTTTAGGGATCCAAATATAAATATGAAAGATAGGTCAACTAGACCTATGTGTCTACTTTCTAGAACATCTTGAATTTTGAGAAAAAACCCACATGAAGTCCTCCAAAAGTCAATTCTCCGAACCTTACTCTAGAAGCATAGCGCCTGGTCAAAAACACTGGAAAAATCATAGAAAAATGGTTGTTTTTTGGCTTTTTCCTCAAAATTAGAGCTTGTCATGAAAAAAAAATTCCAGATATGGAATGTACTAATCAAAATGCATCCAAACATATAAGCCAATATTCATTTAGGTGTCTTGAGAAAAAGCGTAGTGCCTTGGCACTACATTTCTGTGAATGTAGAATTTCGATATTTTTCAAGAAATTTTATGCAAAAATAGGGCTTAAAGATGGATCAATATCTCTCAAACCATAGTGTTTTTTGAAAAAATTATAGAGTTTTTTGTTCTTTGGAATGTAATGAACAAAACCCTCCAAATTTCTAAATTACTTTCCCATTTTCTCATAACCCAAGTTTGAAGTTGATCACTCAAAATTTGCAAAAGCGTAGCACACTCCTAGCAGAAGCTTAGCTTCTACTTTGAGAGGTAGTTTGGAGGCCTTCCCAGAGTATTTTTGGGCTTCCAGTGGTATGGTTGGAAATATTTGGATGTTTGCTACAAAATTGAGTCATCAAACATTGAAAAACCCTTCTCCAAACCCCTGGAAAATTGACTTGAAGACAACCTATTCAAAAGTGTAGAAAAGGACTTGGAGCAACTATATGTTTGGAATTTATCTCAAATAATAACACCTGTGCATAAAATTAAGGATGTGTTTGTTCTTTTTCCTATTAGTGACAAAAACCTCTTTCACTTTTTGAAAATTCATCTCCATTTCTTTAGAAACTGATTTTGAAGCAAAATTGTCCCTGTGTGCAATGTAAACCCTAGAAAATGATCATGAAGCTCTAGAAATGATGCCATGGGTTTGAGTTCGCTCAAATATGGAATATTGTCATCCCTTATGAATTTTCTTTTCACCCTCCATAGTGTTTGTGAACAGGATGAAACCCTAGCTATATGGAGTGGGTAGGGAAAGTGGATTTATGGAAAATAGGGGATGAGATGAGGTGCAAGGAAGCTAAGGGAAAATTCCATAAAAAATTAAGGAGGCAGTGTGATGTGTTAGATTTAGGATACAAGTTAAATTTATTGAAATGGGTATGAGGAGATTGACCAAAATGTGAAAACACAGGGATTTCCTAGTTTTCTCTGCAAGAATGCAGTGAAAATTAGGGTTTTAATGAAATTTATGGAAAGGAGGTTTGTGAGTGATAGGAAGTGTTAGGGTATGGTGTATGAAGGTTATATGAAGGTTGTATATGGGTAGATTAGGGTTTTATCAGCCGAAACAAGCCAAGGATGAAAAACACCAAAAACGTAGTGGAGATGACCTAATGAAGGAAACCACTAATTTGCAGAATAATTTGACTTGAAAGAGGTGTGAAAAGCATACACTTACTGATTATGAGGTCTTTTAACCTTTGTGAAAGATTATTTGACCCTTGGATGGCTGTGGAGAGTTGTGAGCATGAGAGAGGAGCTCTTTCGACCATGTAGCATACTTCTTGAAAAAGGACAAGTTGCCTTTGTTTTATTACCTATATTTGCTAACTCCCTATGAAGGTGATTTGACTAATGACAATGACCTTTATTTGCCTTTATTTCATGACATGATTGGAAATCATGGTGGCGAAACAAAAGAGACCTAGACCATGACCTAAATGAAGGTGTGGTGAATGACCTCAAACACTAGATGATCAATGGATCACATGAATTTTGAAATGATGATAACCATGAATGGAGTGAAGGTTGTAGCATTTCAAACCTATAGACATTGAGTGAACAAAATTTTATTTGAAAAATGACTTTAAAACATGAAATTTTGACCTAGGACCACTACTAAGAAAATTTGAAAGAGCATATTTGATCACTGAACATATTGACACTAACACATGCCACAAAATTCATGGATTTCTTGAAGACTCCATATTGAATGTTTATAAAGTGATCAAGATTTGTAACGATTCACATGAGCTCTAAAAATGTAGTGATTTTATACTATTAAGTTTATGCCCAAAACATAACCAACACATCCATAAAATTAAGAATAGGACTTGCACAGTTGTAAGGGAACCAAAAGAATACATACAAGTTTTAACCTTAAACTACACATGTCTGAATTCACTTAATGAAATATGGATCAAGAGATAACAAGGCAAGATCCTTACCAAAAAAAACTTTGATGTCCTTATACCTTAGGATATCGACACTTTAAATCCTCAAAGAACCCAACCAAAAGAAATAAATTTTCCTCCTCTCTTGTCTCTCAGGAACAATGTGAGTTCCTTGGGAAGTTTGAGCTAGAAAACAACAGAGTTTGTCCTCTATCTGGCTCAAAATATATTGTTTTCTAGCTCAAACTTCCCAAGGAACTCACATTGTTGAATCTCAGTCATTGTGATATCTATTTCTCCATCTACCCATTAACCTCTTCTTATAATCTCCAATTGGGACTCCAACGACCAATATTAAACTTAATAAATGGATGAGATAATATCCAAGTTGATCCGTGTGAGTTTCTAGATAATTATCACCTTTCTCAATTAATTACTATTAATTAACCAATTTTCCTAAGTTAGACTTAGGAAAAATTTAAATTATCGTCAATTAATTTAATTGATCTATCTCTAGGTGGAATTTCTAGAAACAATATCTAGGTTTTGAAGAACTCTTGTGTTTTAACCTCTCCACAAAGTTTAGAGGCTAGAAAACCTACGATGCTACAAAAACTAACAAGCCATAGGCCCCAAGGGGCCATAAAGGTGAGGGGACCTAAGAGAAACTACAATAGAGAGGATGATTGTTGAATAAAAGGGGACAAGATTAGGGTTTTCATCATTGGGTGTGACAACTGACGAGATGCTAAGGGAGGAGGTGCATCGACAAAAAGGGTCGACCCTAACTGTTGTAGACTGGAGCACGATCATCATTATTCTCAAAGCATCCAACCCATAGATTAAAATGATTATTTTATGAACGGATACATGATTGATTCCTTTTTGGTGTTACTAGAAATATAAGTGGAACAAAACACCTTTATACTTTTTTCCTTGTAAGTGCAGAAGCACATTCAAAGTGTGCTTTCTTTTTCACTTAAATAGAAATGACAAATTTTTCCTTGAAAAAAACTGTATTTATGTGTTTGTAAACACACACACATATACACAAATATATGTGTGCACACACAGATATATACACAAATATATGTATGCACACACACACACATACACATTCATATCATATATACATATATATATGTGTGTGTGTGTGTGCGCACATACATATATGTGTATGCATGGACATGCATACATACATGTATACATAACTACACACACACACACATACATACATATATACATACATACAATCTATCTCTGTCTCTATATATATATATATATATATAT
Organism: Pinus albicaulis; assembly: GCA_034641835.2. NCBI lineage: Eukaryota > Viridiplantae > Streptophyta > Pinopsida > Pinales > Pinaceae > Pinus > Pinus albicaulis. Next base: position 802,921,100 of record CM076579.1, read on the forward strand.
ATATATATATATATATATATATAATGAATTAGGTTTAGCTTGGGTGGTTATAAGGAGGAGGCATTATCCTCCTTACCCAGGTTCAGATTTTGCGTCGACATGTTTTTCCCTCATGGGTTTATTAACATTGGAATGATACGAACAATATCACTCTCTCTTAATTGCTTAAGGGTGGACTGAAATTCTCCAAACATGTTTGAATACTTGAGGGCTAGGTCAATTGGTTGGTTCCACTGTCTCCAAGATGTTATCAATAATGTGGTGCATTGTATAGTTCCTTAATTTGACTATGATGTGGTTAGGCATATTGAATATATGTGCTTTCTTTACACTTGTTACCATCCACGGATTGGGGGAAAGCACTTTAGAGTTATTTCCAAGAAAAAATGAAGAATAAATATATTACATATATTATGTGTGTGTGTTTCCAAGGAAAAAGGCATATATTTATTGTCTCAATAAGAAATATATATATATATATATATAGATTCATGTGTGTATTAACAACAATAAGCTACTCTTCATAGAGTCTTTCTTTAAAAAAAAGTTTCTTTCTATAACAATGTTTCCTATTATTATAGCTATTATAGTCTTCCTAAAAATAGAAAAAGTAACCTAAAGAACCAGAAGGCTTTACATGAACTAGTTGAAACTATTTGAAACAAAACAAAAAACAAATAAGTAGTAACTTCATCAACTTCTTTAGCCACCCTTGCCAATTTCAAGTTGTATTCTACTTTAGTAGAGAATATCTAATCATAAATGGATCGATAGATTGTTGTTGGGTGAATGAATTTTTTCTTCATTAGACCTAAAAGTATTGGAGGCAAAGCAATTGTTTCTTTAGAAAAATATTAGCTATGGGATTCAATTCTCGACGAATGTGTATACCTTTTATTATTGTTATTATATAAATTCCCTTGAAGTTTTGCATATTATTTTTGTTATTAATCTAGTCTATGACCACCTTCAAGGCCCCTAACATTTGGATTTGGGCCACTCATTTTTAAGAAACTAATATCATTAACATCCTAAATGCATTTATCTCTATTTTGTTGTTTCATTTAAATCTATAAATTTTTTTCATTCTATCTCCTAAATCCGCGTTGAAGGAATTTTATTGCTCTTTGTTAAAGAATCAGATGCCACTAACCTGACATAAAATACAATTATCCTCCTCATCCTCTCCATCCCTTAGTTTAATTGCACTCGCTTTTAGCTTTTGGAAATTAGGAGTATAAAGTTTACTTTCTCTCCTTGCAAATCAATTGTATTAGCTTCCTTCCACATGTGATTCCATATAGAAGTACTAACATGGTTTTCCACCTTTGTCAAGTAACATATACCTTTTTTATTTATTAAGTTAATTAGTGGCTTAGGAAATATGAAACTACTATAGGTTTAATTAGTAATCTATTTTTTTCCTCAACAATTACATGATTCATATATTTCTTCTTCTTTTTCTTCTTTTTGGAATAAAATATCACAATTTTTTATTGATATTACAAAGTTACCTTCAGTTAATGCAAAGATGTATTCAACCAACTAACCCAAAAAACACCAGAACAAAGTCTGGACTAATAAAACATATAAGTAACCTTGAATCCAAAAAGAAGCAAGATTTCTTGTTCACCTGAAACACATTTAGGATTTGTTTGTCATTTTTAGTCACAAAAAAACATATACTTGGCATTTTATAGAGGCCACTGTCAAGATGTTTTGCATACATATAAAATATAAATATGTTGTATATATGAGATCCAAAAGAAAAAGTGTCCACTAATAGTTGGAATTGATAGCAGAAATGAGGATATTTCAAACTTTAATAAAGGATTGGTGTTGATAATGTTGGACAATCCCTTCTACCTACTCGTTGATTTTCCAAAATAAAAAATCTTATCGAATTCCTTCTTAGGATAAAAGATCTGCTTCTGAGTTCCATTCCCTCTAGAAATGACAACAAGAAATAAGGTTAAAGGCCTCTTTTAATTTAGAAATATCTTCAAGAATTGGTAGTAGTAAATGATACGATGAAATATTTGAACATCATTGAACCAATTAATAAAATTTAACAAATCGCCAAAAGCTCAAAGAGAATGGAAATCTTGTTCCAAAGTCCAACATAAAAGGAGTTTGATAGAGAGAAGTTCAACATAATTGTTAGATACATTTCCCAAGCCAAATTTTGATTTCAAGACGTGATGATCATTGAGATGTATTTCTTCTTCATGGAAATATTATATAGATATTGTTCTTTTAATAACCCCAAAAATCTCTTCGCTTCCAAGGCTTGTTTAAAGTGGTGAATATTTTTCAATCCTTAGTCCCCATATTCTTTATGTTTTTCTAATTTGTTCCATTTTACTAAAGGGATACCTTCTCTTTCTTTATTTCCTATCCACAATAAATTAAAACATTTCTTTCTTATATTTTCTAATACCCTCTTTGGACTATAACCTAAAGAGAACCAAGAAACTAGTATTGCCTCCAACATTGATTATGCCAGTGTTAATCGTCCTCCTCCTAAGAAACATATAACACAAGTTTGAGACTCTTCTTTCCATTTTCTCATAAATATAATTACAATGATGTACCTATAGCCATTATTTTATAACATAAAAACCAAATATTTAAGTCCATTGTCAAAGTATGTTCCTTTAAAGGATCCTTCATTTTTTTTCTCTTTTGCTAGATAATTAAATGAATGTTGGATTTTTCAACATTAGTTTCTATTCTTGTTTTTCTATAATATGATTTCATAATTTCCTTGGATTTTTTATTTTTCTCATAGTTCCCATTTCAAAAAAATTACATATTCTACAAACAATAAATAAGTTAGTTACAAAGACATCTTTACTTTTATTCCTATTATAGCACCTTCTCTTTTGTATTCTTTTACTACCGTGCTTAGTTTTTCAACCACCATAAGAACATAAAAGTTGGCATTAAACATCCTTATCATAACCTTGAGTTTGATAGAAAAACTTGATGCTAACCTATTTATTTAAGCAATAAAGGACACGTTGTAGTTGCTGCAACCCCCTCCAAAATTTTGGACTATACCAAATTTCAGAGCCTTCCTTGGTCTTTTTGTCGTAAACTTTGAGGTTCATTTTATTGACTTTATTAAAGTATCACGATCCCTTTCGAAAGATAAGAAAAGTGTCATATTTTGAAATGTTGTTTATTGTACTGTATGTATGAGCCCGTTGTAGTGGTTCCAAGAGTCCACCTTTGTGAAAATGATTTGTTCTAACCTTGTAAGTATCTGTCACACTCATTTCCAAATTTTTGAGCACCATCGCACAAGTGTTTTCATGGCTGTTGTAAAGTATATCTTTGGCATCACACTTGTCGTAACTAGTTGTAAAGTTGCCACACAGAGGATAATGCTTTGTTTGTATTCCATGGATGATATATGTTGTTTGAGTCATCAAGATATGTTAAGTATGTGATCATAGTCAAATTTAATCATTGTTCACATCGATTTGACTGATCCCACACTTAGTCATTTTTCTGAAAACTTCCCGAACGACTTACTTAGCTTTCACTGGACCCCCCCTGAGCTGCGCATTTTATAGTCTCAGTCATCAAGCTATGACCATACTTCTTGGCACTGCGTAATGATAAGTACCTGCCTCCCAAGACTGCTCCATTACGTAGTTTTTGTGACAAAGCCTTGACCTTGACCTCCAGAATTGAACAATAATGGCTTCCAACCCGGCTTGAGCAACAAACTTCACAACTTCAAGCTTCAAGCTCATCCCCCGAGCCCTCAAAATGTGCACTTCACAGTCACCCATGATTTCTTGACACCTAAAACTATATAGTAAGTTCTCCCAGTGTCCATCCCTACAGCCTATCCCATTGGCTTGAGAAACTGCGCAGTCATGTCACGAAGCCCAACTTGAACTACGAATTGCACAATCTCAAAGTTAAGGTCTTCCCCTTGCCAACCTGAGTTGCGTAGTTGCATAATAATTGAGCCTCATTTTCCAGCCTGTCACTTATTTTGGGCTCAGTTAATGGATCAAAATGCATCATCTTAGGCTAGGGGTTTTCAAATTGATGTCATCTCGTCATGAGTGAATTGTAGGAATAGGTAATCTATTGTGTCATGGTGAGATGATGAAGGAAGATAAGGAGGGAAGCATGCTTAAATACACTCTTGTAATTGAAATCACAAGATGATTGATGGAGAAGAGAACGAAAGGACACTAGTTTTTGACCACTATCCAATACTTGAGATCATTGAAGACTCCTTATCACCAAGGCACGCAGAGGAGAAAAGGAAAGTTTTTTCATGAAGACACTCAACTCTCAGTAGCAACAATGGCTTGAAATTTCCATGTCATCAAGTAGTCCATGTCAGCAGTGTCATGTCATGTCATGTCATGAGAGGTCATATGCCACATCAATATTGTATATTATGTCTATTGTAATGAAAATTTATTGTAAAGTGGAATTCCAAAGGACACACACGAATTTAAAGGGTCATGTAAGTTGAAAATTCATGGGAAGTCAAACAATAATGAGGGTAGTCAAAGACTCACCCTTGTTTATATATACTCCATCACTGTATGAGAAAAGAACTTATTACCCTAGCTCCACCACCGTCGTGTTAGATAGATAAGCTAATTATTTTGTGGAGCAAGGAGTGGCTACAACGCTCCACTATTGGAGCTAGTGATGCTCATTGTACATATGTGTCTTGGAAATTTTACTTAATAGTAGAAACATTTTGAGGCCAACATGTTATTCATGCATGGACTATGAATGTTTGTAAGATATTTGAACTATTTCGGTTATTTTAGTGCTCATCTTATTGAAAATTTGCTGTAATGGTTTTTATTGTTGTCCCATCCTCGTGGACTATTCCATGGGATACTAGGTATATCTTTCTCAATTGTTCGTTTTAATGATCGTACCTTGTGGACTATTCCGTAGATGTTAGATGGACCCTTAGGTTCATATGTCTCTTCCTGGGTGGTACTATTACCTCTCTCTTAGAGACTCATTTTTCTCTCTGTCCCTGTAGGAGAAGAACCTTGAAATACTTACAATTGGACATTCATAAGGCACACCCCCTTGCTTTTTGAAAGTACATCCGCATCCCTCTCTCTTGCTGAGAGTTAGAGCCAAGAAACATCTTTAAGGATATGGAAATCAGGCCTTTATTTAGGATGGGAATCCTACACCAAACAATGTGAGTTCTATTTGGGAATTCATATCGGGGATATCCCCTTATTATTGGTGGATCTAGCACTATCAATATTTCTGGCGCTAGAAGGAGGGAAGCTAGTATTTATGGCCGATGAACCCAACGACCACAACATATCATCTTATGATCAAATAAAAAATGTTCAATGCACCTCCCCCACTCATGTTTCTAAATTTAGTGACTATTCCCAACCAAAAACCACTCGAAATTGCGAAATCCCATATAATCAACTTCAAGTTATCTATCCTATAACCTGTCAGTTTGCAAAAGCAGTTAGATTGATCCTGGGAGTACTTAGTCTTCCATATTATGTACCGAAGAAAAAATCCACCCCTAATGGGATTTTGGTTTCCTCTCTTGAAGACATAGTTGTTGCAACCCTTGAAGAGATAGCAGGTTATGTGGAAAATGCAGTATAACCTCCAGTTTTTAGTGGTGGTAGCAGAGATAACCCCATACTCTCAGGCATAAATTTCCATGGGTTGGGTAGTGAGGAAGAAGAGGAAGAGCCATCAAAATCTGAAAAATAAGGGGAGAAGAGTGAACAAGAAGACATGGTAGATCAATATTTGGATTGGATGACTCAGGGCCCACTTTCACTTTCGGGTATGTTGCACAAGATGCCAAAGGATCCATAGAAGCTCCTAACGAAGAATGACATTGATAAAATAGTGAAGGATGAAGACCATATGGAAAAATTTTACCTACATATACAAACACTTGAGGTACGTCATGATGATGTTGCATGTAGGCTTTTCCTGTGTACCTTGGATGGTAGAGCAGTTGTATGGTATCATAGCATTTCGGCGAACTCCATCAAGAATTGGAGGGACTTTAAGAAAATGTTCCTTGACAATTTTGTTGATGATAAGACCTCAACCATGTTATTGAAAGAGTTTGGTAATCTAAATATGGAGTAAAAAGAGAAAGTGAAAGACTTCAACTAGAGGTTCAATCATATTTTGAACATATTTCCAGAAGATGCCAAACCTCATGACTCCATCACCATATATTACTACACTTTTTCCTTGCCAACGAGCATTGCGCAGTTCGTGAAGTGAACTACAAAACCATCACTTATGGAAAATTATGAAGAGGCTATCGCGGTTGGGAAATGCTTGCGTGCAATTGGAGGCATCTCGGATGATGAACCAACAAAGGAATAAAAAGACACGAGTAGAAGGTCTCAGGCCTCTGTAAGTAAGACCAAAGATACAGAACTGTCTAGTATTGAGAACTTGACCCACATGGTTAAGAATATATCAAATGAGTTGGCAGAAAAAAAAAAAAAAGGTCAAGTGAGTCCACCATGAGCGGCAAGCCTTTGTGATAAAACTTGCTTAGGAGGATTGGAAATTTAGGTAGAAGTAGTAACCAACCAGAAAAATCGGCACAGAGCTCAAATGTTGCATTGAATATTGAAAACTTGGGAAAACTGGGCATGGATGTATACTATTCATATCATCAAGATTATCATTATGAGAAAACATGCCCACAATGGAATCATGCCATGAACACTCTTATTACGCATATTTTCAATGTGGTGCTTACTAATGAGAAAATCAGGCCCGGAGAATAAAAGGAATAAGTTGCTGCAACGGATGAGGCTCCAAGTGTTGGGCACCAAGTAAACATGTTCAATTGTATACTTTTAGCCCATAAGAGCACAATCGAGAAAAAACCTCTGAGTGACCCTCCGGCCCAGTAGTAGACCAACTAAAATAACTTAATAAGCTAAGGGCCATCCATTACAATAGAGTTGACAAAGCAGAAACTCAAAGAATCCTTGTTAAGGAAAATCCGTGTTCTAGTCAACTCAGTGCAAAACAATCAGGGAAAGTCTGGGAAAGTAGTCCCAACAAAGAGTACTTTCACAAAAAGTAAAGAAAATACCATCACTCCAGAAGTCATAAGTTAAGCTACCTCCCCAGGCACTTCGAATTCCCTTCCCATTGTGGACTATAACATAGTTGAACACATGAAGAAGGTCCGTGCGAACATTTCACTGTTTGAGTTAACAAAGATCATGAACCAGTGGGACATTCTCTTACGCGGACATCCACCGCTGGTAACAATGCCCCTTCACACAAGGGATCAGGTTCATCTTCTGGTTCCCTCAAATTAGTACTTAATGCTTTGACAATGGAAGCATACACACTTTTCCCCACCTTTCTCTCAACATTTGAAATTTTCAACTTCAATGTACATAATTTTTTGGATGTTTCTGATGCATCAGTGAATGTATTTCCCTTATCCATCGCAAATAAAATCAATGAAAAATGTGATAAAATAGATGCACATATCATTTAGATGGACATGATTCTTGTCCATGTGGTTGATGAACTCAGAGATGTGCTCATTCGCTTATCATTTGACAGACAAGTTCACCAATGCATAAACATAATGATTGTGGACATACCAGAGGCATATGGACTTTTGTTAAGTAGGGATTGGTCACGTAAGTTACAAGGATAGTTTTCTACAAAATGGTCACACTTATAGCTTCTGTATAAGGGCAGAAACAACCATATTCAAGTGGTTTCAGAAAGATACATGAAACATAATGTCACTCCCTTGAATGGAAAAAATGAACCAGTGGATTTCGCAGACCTTATTTTTGAAAATTTCTTCCTAGAGACACAACTGGGGTTTTATCTTGCACAACCATCCCCACTCCCACCGGAAACACAGTTGGAGCTCCTTGCTAATCCAACTGGTGCAAATGAGCTTTGTACGGTAAGTACTAGTACTACTAGTAGTAGCACTAGTACTAGTGTACTTCATGATTCTTGTACAGATAATATGTGGACTTTGTACTTTGATGGTTCTAAGAAACAGGAAGGCTCTAGATATGGTCCCGTTTTAATAGACCTGTGCAGACAAAACACTTGATCTCGAGTCGCTTGGAATTTGAGTGAAAAAAAAAACACAATTGAGTATGATGCACCCATATTGGGATTACAAAGAGACATTGAACTCAAGGTTTCATCCTTAAAAGAAATAAACAATTCATAAATTATGGTGCGACAGGTACGTGACACCATACATTGTGTTTCACTTGATCTAAAGAGTTTCCAACAAGAGGTATGACATTTAATTTCGCATTTCAAAGCTTTCAATGTTATTTCCGTTCCAAGAGTGTCTAACATAGTCGCGGACGCATTAGAAAATGTTTCTGCTAGGTTGTCACCATTGAGGGATGAATTTCTATAGAAATTATTCATAAAAAATCTTTCCCCGATAACATCACTAACTTACGTGTTTTTAATGATGACCAATAGATACTGTGCTTCATGGCGAACATTGATGTGTTCAAACAGGGAGTCGATGAGGATGAGCAAAAAAAGGAACTAGAGGATGCAACCAATTCGAGTAAAGGAAATCTCATCCCAAATGGTGTGGTATCTTTAGAGAAGCTGTATGACCTACAAAATCGCTTCTGGGGACCTATTAATGCCAAAACCCACAATTCCACATTGTTGCACAAACATATTAACTTGGGAACCAACAAAGATATAAAATATGTTAATCTTGGTACTTGATGTACACCACAAGAGAAATAAGCCTTTATTTGCTTATTCAGGAAGTACCGAGATGTGTTCGCGTGGACATATGATGAGCTAAAAAATTATGACACGCGAATCATCCAACATGTGACACCAATAAAAGAAGGGGATGATCCATTTCAGTAGAAACTGAGAAAATTACATCCAACGCTTGAACCCCTCATTCAGAAAGAGTTAAAGAAGTTGTTGGATGCTCAAATCATATAAAAAGTGTGGCACTTTATCTGGGTGTCAAATTTTGTCCATGTTAGAAAGAAGTCTGGGGATATCCGTCTGTGCATTGATTTCCAAAATATCAATCAAGCCTCGGACATGAATAATTACCCCATGACTTCCATGGAACTAATTTTACAAATGTATCGGGTTCTGAAATGTTTTCTCTACTTGACGGATATTCACGCTACAACCAGGTTATGGTCTCAGAACTTGAAAAACTCAAGAAAACGTTATGAATGAAGTGGGGTATGTGCACATTTAAGCGAATGCCATTTGGGTTGGTCAACATTTGTGCAACCTTTCAATGAGCTATGGAAATCACATTTTGCGGATTAATTGGGTAGTGCATAGTGGTCTATCTTGATGATGTAACTATGTTTTCCAAACAAAGCTCATATCACATACGCCACTTAAATAAAATTTTCGAGCGATGTAGCAAGAATGGGATATCCCTCAATCCAAATAAAAGAATCTTTGAAGTGTATAAGGGTAATCTATAGGTTCACATTGTCACTAAAAGTGGGATTGAGGTAGGCCTAGATAGGGTCAGGAAAATCATGCAAATTCCTTTCCAAGTGAACAAGAATTCCATGCACTCGTTCCTGGGGAATATCAACTTCCTCCGCAAGATCATCTCTGATTATGCATAGATTGTAAAACCAATACAAGAGATGGTGAAAAATGATGCTATTTAAAAATGGGATAAAAGGGAAAATGATGAGTTTTCCTGTATAAAACAAGCTATCGCAGAAGTACTCGTGCTATACAACCCAAATTTCAATAAATATTTTTTTCTCTACACTTTTTCTTCTAAAACATCTCTTTCCATTATACTCATGCAAAAAGATGACCTAAACAACGAGAGGCCAAATTATTTCATGAGCGAAAGTCTACAAGGACCTGAGCTAAACTACCCTGCCATAGAAAAACATGCGTACTCAATTTATAACGGGATTAAGAACTTTCAGCCCTATTTATTGAAGAATAATTGCATTATATTTTTTTCACACGAAACGGTCAGATCATTTCTTATTCAATAAGAGCTCGGTGAAAGGAGAGCGAACATGATGACTAGTTTGCAAGAATATGATCTAGAAATCAAACCAATTCACACGATCAAGGGCCATAGTATTTGTTGACTAGTAGTAGAACTAGTGGATGCAAAAAAAGAAGAAGATCCTTCAATATGGGAGAAATAAATTGAGATGTACACCATTGAGCGATCTCCCCCACTACCAACATAAATCCTTTCTATGTGGACGTGTGCCAATACCTTTAGCATGACACCGTTCCCTCCCTTTCTTCCACATGGAAGAAGAGGGAACTAAGTCTTAAAGCATTATCTTATCAATTGGTGCATGGGGTGCTTTTCAGAAATCACCATAATGGATTATTTCTCAGATGTTTGGATGCACATGATTTCGAAACGGTATTACGTGATCTCCATGATGGACTAGTCGGGGGACACTTTGTGGGAAACACAACAATGCACAAAATAATGCAGGCTGGTTTTGGTGCATACTATTTAAAGATGCTCATGATTATGCCTTCAAATGTCAGGTCTATCAAAAGTGTGCTAGAAGAAACAAGAGGTCAACCGCCCCAATGTAACCTATCACAGTGGAAGAATCATTTCAATAGTTTGACTTGGATATTATTGGTGAAATATTTCCATATTCATTAAAGAAGCACTGCTACATTCTCACTACTACAGATTACTTCATGCAATGGATAGATGCAGTTCCACTCAAATAGGTGAATGATCACGAGTTCATCAACTTCCTGCGACATAACATCATTTCTAGGTTTGGTTTTCCTACTTTAGTTGTTTTTTACAATGCAACATATTTCTCATCATTAAAATTTATGAATTTTCATTTGAAAATGGAATAGTATTGAATCATTCTGCTAACTACTACCCTCAAGGGAATGGTATTGTTGAATCCATGAATAATAACTTGATCTAAATCATTAATAATACCATATTCTCTGAGAAGAGGAATTGACACTTTGCTTTGGTAAATGATCTATGGGCTGATCGAGTCATGCCTAAGCCTTCCCTGAACACCTCCCCTTACTTCCTAGCATACAGAAAAGAAGCCATCCTCCGACCCAACATCTACTTTCCTACTCTCCAACTCTCCCAATTATCCCAAGGCAAGCCATTTATATTAGTGCAACATAGGATGGACACCCTTCATAGGCTCTAGGAAGAAAGACTAAATGAAAAGAAAAAATATTTCTTCATTGAAATCGTATTAAGATGTGGTTCGACAAGAAGTCTGCAAGGAAGAAAAAATTTAGTGTGGGTGACTTAATCTTAAAATTGGGACAAATCCCATTAAGACAGAGGCAAACACATTAAATTTCAATCCCTATGGATTGGACCATTCACTGTACACAAGAATCTTGGACAACACACCTATCACCTTCAATCACCTGATGGGAAGACTGAATCTATCCCTGTTAGTGTTTAAGATCTCAACACTATTTCCAATGAACATCATGGGTTGTTCCCTGCACTATGTACATAATTTTTTTTTTTATTCGTGTTCTTGTTGTTTGCCTTTTTTCTTGTTTTGTTTTTTCATGTGAATAAGTGTTGTCCTCGTCCATGTGTTGGTTTATGAGATTGTGTGTGGCTGAAGTCCAAGGAGCCTTGTGACATTTCAACATTTGGTTAGCCTTTGGTCCGTCTTCCTTGTGTTTGTTATATATTTTGGCCGATGAATTTCCGACGGAGAATACGATATGTCTGTAAGGAGAGTTTTCGGCAAGCCATGAACTCGTGTCTATCCGAGAAACCTTGTGCCCATGTTCGGTTCTTTCATTTCAGTGTTTTCATGCTTATCCAATTAGTAAAAAGGGATAAGGGGAAAAGATAAACAAGAAAAGCTAAATTAGAGGAACCTATATGCTTATATGAAGGAACAACCTCTACTTCTCTCAATAAGTCAGGATCCCTCTTCCGCCAAAAATGGATAAGTGTCAATGAACATTCCTCTTAAAAAATAAATAAAGGGGAAAGAAGAGAAAGGCTTCCTGCGTAGAGAGGTAAATAAAGAAACTCTGTCGACGTACTGATAAGGATCACTGGCAGTGGAAAAATGTTTGTGTTCCTGAAGTGACTTTGTGGGGGTACTTTCCAGGCTTGCTAGCAGTAGAGCAACACCGGAGATCAAAAAATTATACTATGAAAATCTTAAAATCCCGAGCTTCACTACACTCACCTAATTGAAACATTGTGATAATGTTGAATATTTTTTGAGTTAAATTGAAATGGAATTATGGGGACTTAGTATATTCATGGGGTAAGTGGGGAAAGCAAAGTCATATGCACGATGAATCAATAATCCTTGAAGAACCAAGGCCTTGCAAAAAAGAAGTTAATCGAGACAGAGAAGATGGAATTATACTAGTGTGTCACCAAGTGTTGTAGCTGCTACAACCCCCTCCAAAATTTTGGACTATACCAAATTTCATAGCCTTCCTTGGTCTTGTTCATTGATGTGACAAACTTTTAGGTTCATTTTATTGACTTTCTTAAAGTACTGTGATCCCTTTCGCAAGATAAGAAAGTGTCATATTTTGGCATGTTGGCTATCGTATTGTATATATGAGCCTGTTCTAGTGGTTCCAAGATGTTACCTTTGTGAAAATTATTTGTTCTAACCTTATAAGTATCTATCACACTCATTTCCAAAGTTTTGAGCACCGTCACACAAGTGTCATCATGGTCGTCATAAAGTATATATTTGGCGTCACACTTGTCATAACTAGTTGTAAAGTTGTCACATAGAGGAGAATTATTTGTTTGTATGTCATGGATGATCCATTTTGTTTGAGTAGTCAATATATGCTAAGTATGTGATCACAGTAAAATTTCATCACTGTTCACATCGATCTCATCGGTCCCAATTTTAGTATTTTTTCAAAAAACTTCCTGACCGAGAAACTTAGCTTCACTGAACCCCCCATGAGCTGCACACTCTGCAGTTTCAGTACTCAATCTATGACCTTGATGCTTGGCACTGCATAGTGTGAAGTACCTACCTCCCAAGACTGCTCCATTCCGCAATTTTATGACCAATCCTTGACCTTGACCTCAAGAATTGCGGAGGCATGGCCTCCAGCCCAACTTGAACTGCAAGTTTCACAACAAAAATATTCAAGCTCATCCCCTGAGCCCTAGAAATGTGCATTTCACAGTCACCCAATACTTCCTTCACACCCATAACTAAGCAGTAAGTTCTCCTAGTGCCCATCCCTGCAGCCTGTCCCACTAGCTCTAGAAATTGCGTAGTCATGTCCCCATTCCTAGCTTGAACTACACACTGCAAAGTCTCAAGGCTCAGAGCTTCCCCTTGCCTACCTGATATGCATAGCGGCAAAGTCATTGAACTTCCTTGTCCAACTTGTAACTTGTTTCGTGATCAGTTCACGAATCAAAATGAATCATCTTAGGCTACAGTTTTAGGATTGATGTCATCCAGTCATGAGTGAATTGTAGGAACATGTAACTTATCATGTAATGGAGATATAATGAAGGAATAGAAGGATGGAAGCATGCTCAAAGACACTCTTATAGTTGAACTCACAAGATGAGTGATTGAGAAGAGAAAAAAATGGCACTTGTTTGCGACCACTATCCAAGACTTGATATCATTGAAGTCTCCTTATCACCAAGGCATGGGGAATAGAAAAGGAAATCACTTTCATGAAGATACTCGACTCTTAGAAGCAGTAGTGGCTTAAACTTGCAAAGTCATCAATCAGTCCATGTCAGCAGCATCATGTCTTGAGTGGTCATATGCCACATCACTATTGTATATCATGTCTATTGTAATCAAAATGTATTTTAAAGTGGAATTTCAAAGGACACACATGAATGTAAAGATTCAAGTAAGTTGAAAAGTCATGGGAAGTCAAACAATCATGAGGGTAGTCATAGAGTCAACCTTGGTTATATATACTCCCTCATTGTATGAGCAAAGGACTTTTCACCTTGGCTCCACCAACAAAGCATTAGAAAGATAAGCTAGTTATTTTTTCGAGAAAGGAGTGGCTAAAATGCTCCACTATTGGAGCCAGTGATGTTCATTGTACATATATGTCTTGAAAATTCTACTTAATAATAGAAGCCTCTCAAGGCCAACACATTCTTCATGCATGGAATATGAATGTTTGTAAGACTATTCTATGGATGTTTGTATTTCATGTTTGCTTTCACATGTACTAAGGTAGTTGCAATATTTTGATCATTTTAGTGATTATCTTGTTGAAAATGTGTTGTAATGGTTTTTATTGCTATCCCATCCTCGGGGACTATTCCATGGGACACTAGACATATATTTCTCAATTTTTGGTTGTAATGACCATCACATCCCTTATTGACTATTCCATTGGATGTTAGACATATCTTCCAGTTCATGTGTGTCTCTTCCTCGGTGGTACTATTACCTCTTCTTAGAGACTCACTTTTCTCACTCATCCCACAATAGAAGAACCTTGACATACTTGCAATTGGGAATTCAACAAGAACACTCCCTTGATTTTCAAAAATACATCTGCATCCCTCTCTCTTTCTGAAAGCCAGAGATGAGGATAATATTTAAGAATATGGAAGCCGGGCCTTTACTCTGGATGGGAGTCCTACACCAAACGGTGTGAGGTCCAGTTGGGAATTCATATCGAGGAGATCCCCTAAATGTTGGCGGATCAAGCATCATCAATAGGACACTAAAGACATGCATCCATTATGTACTTTACCATTTGAAGATTCATCCTAATGTGATTAATTATTAATCTCAAGTACAATAAAATTACTCTATCATAGGCCTTGGAGTGGTCTAATTTAATTACCATTTTTGGTAACTTCTTACTTTTTAAAAAGGGTCAGTGTCAAAAGGAAAAAGTGGCAAAGGTCATCTCACAAATTTATAAAATGGCAACAACCTTCATTTTATTCATATTTACCCTTTCATGTGAGTGAGAGAGCAACTATTCTCTTCATTTTCCCTCCATACTCCCTAAAGTCCAAAGTCCAACATTCAAATCCCATTTAAAACACTTGCAATCCCTCAAAAACCACTTGTGTTACACTTTTGGCTCAGTTTTTACGCTTCTGGGTGAAGTTGTTATGCTTATTTTCCTCGTTGTTACGCATTTTTCCCTTAGTGTTACACTTTTACCACTGTTGTTACGATTTTGGAAAAGAAGCAGTTTGTGGTTTTTGGCTTCAGAAACCCTCCAAACATTCAAGCTTGTGCTCCCTTTCTTTGGTGTGGCCTCTATACAAGGTAAGCCTCCTCTCATGCTGGTGTTTGGTTTAATTATTGAGGATTTAAAATAATTTCATGCTCATTTTATGATTGTCTCCATGCTTTTCACCATCCTTACATAAAATAAAAAAAAATAATATTTTGACAAATCCTAACCTACCATATTTGACCTAAACCATAAATCCACCATATAAACCTTAAAACATACATCCTATGCTTCACCAACACATTCCTATCAACTACAATACCATCCATAACATGTTTTATACAATCAAACCCTTATTCTTGCTTTTCAACATAGTGAAAACAATCAAAATAAGGGTTGACTATGTTTTAGGGTTTTGACTACCCTACACCCATCCATTTTCCCTCATTCCACTTGAATTGTGGAGATAAGGTGCCATAATACTCACTGAAAGTTGGTTAATATTTTTACGTAGCTTCATAACCCTTGTTTCACCTTATTAACTTAAAAAAAAAAAAAAATTCACAAGTTTTCCCACAGTCAAAATTGGGAATTTCCTATGATTTGAGGTTTTGACCACCTTAAACTTACCCATTTATCTACATTCCACTTTCATTTTGGATTTAAGACACTTCCCTATCCACATAATTTTAATCAAAATTTTTACTTAACCCCATGACCCCCATTTCTGTTAATCAAGGTTGTCATTGATGTCAATATGGCATTGACCGAGATGTGAATATTCTTGAGATGCTTGGTTCCAGATGATGATTTCATGACTCTTGGTTGACTAGGATACCATAAATGAAGAAGTCAAACCACTAATGAAGGAAGCCCTAAGAAGTACTTGATCTAATGTTGCATGCACTTGATGATCTAGGCCTTAATCTTTGATGACATATGGATAACTTTCCTAATGATGAAGTTGCCTATGTCATATCACTGCATTATGACATGAATACATGATGAGACTATGATGAATCTCTCAGTCACATAATAAGACCTGGAATACCTCATGATGACGTGGAAATAATATAAAGGAATTGTTGGAGCCATAACAATGAAGAAGACCTAATGACCTCTTACAGTCCCAATCACTTTCTACACATAAAAATTCAAGGACAGTTATAAATAAAAATAAATTTTTCTATCTTAGAGGATGAATTTCACTATGACACCTACACTACCTTTTATAGCATAATTTTAGCTTTCTAACGAGCTCTTACTTGGCCGGAAACTCCAAGCGGTTTGGGAGATATACATTTTTCAAGTTAAGGAAATAATTCTGTCCGTGAGCTGACCTGTGCTAGCCTACACATGTTGGCCTACCTCCAGAAAGACACATCCTTTCATATTTACGTCTAACTTATATAAAAAGGAGGCTCATACTGTTCTTTTGACAAAGGAATTTCAGTGAAAAACATCTTAGAAGACAAGGAACAACAACCAAGGTCGAGGACGATTTTTAAATCGCCGTTTTGGGCCAAAAATATTTCTGTTTAGGGTTAAAACATCTTGAAGACAGTTGCAACTCAGTGGACAGCTTGGTTTAACATCTGATAAATCCAAAAATTGCAATGTGGACTAGTTAAGGTTTCAGTGGGTATAATTTATCTCTTCTAGAAGCTAGGAAAAAGGCTTTCCTTAAACTTTATAACAGTCACTTGTGGTAAAACTAGGCAGCAGACCTGTGATCTTTAGAGCTCAGACAAACCTGAAGTGACTCTATGGGAGGCTGAGATTCATTTAAAGGCTGAACTTGTGGACAGTGACACTTGAACATGTGATCAAGCTCGGAATTGCTACCTTTTGTAAGAGGCTTGGATCAGGCAGTTCAAGACTCAGAAAGTTCCGTGTTTCCTTAGACTTGGATTAATAAATAGTCATTTAAAACGAGCTTGGAATAACCTCAACAATAACTTCGGATTGCAATACTGGAAGGACTGGTTGGGTAAATTCTTTGAGGACATAATTGGCTTATAGTGGCTCGGAATTCTTAACCAGAATTACATTGCAAGTGCTTTAACTTATCCTCATATCTGTGTTTTGGACCTACTATAGGTATAGTATTTCAGACTATTTCAGTTCATCATCAAACTTATGGTTTGGACCTTTTTGCTTCAGACTTGGTCATGTTGAACCCTTAGTTAAAATGAGAGGGGGGGGGGGATGAATTAGTTTAACACATTCATGGAATTTTAAAACTTTTTCATTAAACTTATTCACACCTTCATTTCATGTTCAACTTAATATGTGAGTAATCTTAGAATGTGAGAAGTAAGTATTAATATAATATAACAACAAACTTAATATGAGAGTAGCAAGTATTAAGTAGATGAGATAAACATTATCAACACTTAAACATCATGCACAGAGACACCAGATATAAGTGGAAACCCATAAAGGGAGAAAACCACATCTTATTATTGTGGTGATGCAAAGGCAAGCTCCAACTCCCTCTCACCACTGACTTTCTGTAGGCTTCAACCCACAGGAGGCTCCTACCTCAATTCTGCAAGCTACAAATTGCAAGGAAGCTCCAACTCCCATCAATTTTCTACAGGCACCAACCTATAGGAGGCTCCAACCTCAGTCAGCTACAACTAACATTTATCAAGCTACAACTTGATGTGGAAGCACCAACTCCCATCTATTTTTCTGGAGGCTACAACCTACAGAAGGCTCCTACCTTAGTCAGCTACAACTGACATCTATCAAGCTACAACTTGATAGGGAAGCTCCAACTTCCTTACTCTTTCAAAAGAAAACACTTGCTGATTTACCTTGGATATCAGCTCTGTTCTGTTCCTTCTTTTCTGTTGTCCATCAGTCCTCATATCTGCCCTGTATCATTTCTACATCTTCTCAGATTCTCTATCAGCTCCTTCTTCTTCTCTGCCTCACAGCTTCATTTTTGCAATCTCTAACCTCTCTTTGCACATCAATGTGATATCATATATAGAGTTCATCACATGACTGTTTGTATTTCGCAGGGAATTTGGAGTGAACAACCATGACTCTTTGGCTTCTGCCTTCTCATTCCTTTGTCCAACTCATTTAGAAAAAATACAACAATATGTACAAATTTCAATATTACAGTGGGATTTTTTTTTTTCCTCCGGAGACTTGCCAATGCATCAAAAACAATATAAAAACAATTAAAACATTTACATTCACAATTTCAGTTACATACATCAATTTCACTCAGCCCCTTTTCTGGCTTTTGGCTTTGCTAGTTTTGTCTTTACTGCTGCTATTAAGTAACTGTTCTGCATATTCTCCTGCATTTTCATGCCTATAAAATGCCCTGTGACGTTTTTAGTATCTGCACACTCTCCTGCTTTCTGTGTATGTACATCTATCAAGCCCACATTTTCATTCCTTTATCATGGAAACTTCTTTCTATTAACTGAAGCACTTTTCCTGAGGTTCTTCTCTTTCAATTTTATCCACAGCTGAACATTATAACCCCTTTCATTCTTATATTCCGGCAATTATAATATATCAAATATAAGTCTTTGCTCTTAATTCATTTCTATTTAACGTTTTCCTTTATAAACTTTGATTTGAGCCAAGATATTAGTGACTCACGACACTTTTATAACCATAATACATCATAAATGACTGGCCCACAGTATATTTCAAACCATATATATATTTCGTTAACGTAAACCTTCACCTTTATAATAAAATACGTTATATATATTGGTCACTTCACTTTTCCTCATATAATAATGCCGAGGCATAATTGTTACCAATAACATTATCACTATTCCAGCCACACTTTATGAAACACAAATTGATTATATTAAACCTTGGGCTTAATACTAACATATGTAATGTTGACCTGTGTGTCAGTGGTTTATAATTTCACCATATGTTCGCATCCATCCAAACATATGTTCATGGTTCTATTGTCTTGTGTTCAATATATTATATCCCCCATTCAATGTTAAGAACCCTTATTACAGTGTTTGATTCTGCACTCACCAGCATTTATAATCAAATTGAATTCTTCGGGCCCACAGAAACTCTATACCCACATATAAAACCTTTGAACGTGCACCCTTTATGATATTTCATATCCATGATAATATATTAACATATATTGCCTCCTCCGTCAGACATTATAACAAAAGCCTTTGGAATTACCCAAGTGATAACATATATAATCGTTTTTGGGCCCACAATTTCGAGCTCTTTGTATCTGTTGATGCAATGAATTAAACCATGGTTATAAAGCCATTGAAATTCCCCATTACACAATGGTCTTTAGCATATTAACCAATATATCTTCCCGACTTTGTTATTTCACATCAACCGTAATATATTAACATGTGTTATGTCCTTCCTTAAATTTTTGAGAAATGTTATGATAAAGTCTCGACTTTGGATAACGCAATATGATGGCCCCACACTTATATATCGACCATGTCTCAATAAAACCGACATCAATACCCATTGTATGAACCTTCACGGCATGAAGCTAAAGTGATAGCTCTACTAACCTTCGGGCCCACAGCTTGTTTAACATCCGACGGCTATAAACGTGTCGTGCTCCACCTCGCTCCAACTCGACACCTCCACCGTCGATCCACACTTTAATGTTTTAATTAAATCTTGTATTAACCTCCATGCAGGTTCACTATGCGATAGCCTTCGGATCAGCTGCCCTCCGGATCGAACGAACCAAATTGATATCTCGTTTTTTCAAAGCTCGGACATTAACACTTGAAATTTACACGATGTAAGCGGTATTGTCTCGACGACATGGCGTAAAACTGTTGGATCGCATTGATAGAGGAAAACCCCCCCTTGAGCCCGATTGTCGCGCGATACCGGTGGTATCCACCTCCTAAACCACTCTTCAGAATTCCGATAATTAAACAGTGTTTAACTCGGGATTTCACGACAATTTAGTTTATTTCATCTATTCACCTTCCCCGCGCTTACATCGTGGTTAAGTCTCAACCATAGTGTTTCACCAACAACGACATTCGCACCAACGGACAGGGTTTCTCATCCCGATTATACATAGATATAAAAAAGGCCCATAGTTTCATTAAACAGAGAGCAAACCCTCTCTTCACTGGTTACACACAGTAGCTATGTACTTCACCTCTCAATGAATACTGAATGAAATTACACGGCAGAATGTGCAATCTCCTCCTTCGAATGCTCTATAAAACGTGATCTCAAACTGTAACTTAAACCCCGATTCACTAAAAACCATTATAGTGCCTTCTGCACTACACTTCGATTGTAGTTTCTCATCGATGAATATCATTTTATGTTGCTGGTGACTCCAGTTTCAACAACAACAACCAACAACATTATTACTTGTGGCTTTGACACAGAAATGCAGATCGAACCTCACAAATTATTACTTAGATCTATCTCATCCCCAAACCTTGTTCTTATCAATTCAATTAACAGTGGTTCATCGGAAAACATGCCAATCATCTAATGCATACATCGCTATATTGCACATTCATAAGAATAAAATGCATTTACCCTATGGAGTCCTTCCCACATAATACACAG
The DNA here is from genome assembly GCA_034641835.2 of Pinus albicaulis. Classification (NCBI taxonomy): domain Eukaryota; kingdom Viridiplantae; phylum Streptophyta; class Pinopsida; order Pinales; family Pinaceae; genus Pinus; species Pinus albicaulis. The sequence continues at coordinate 802,941,893 of CM076579.1, forward strand.
GCAATTTTCACCAGAACATAAGTCAAATGTTTCTCAATTAAAACTTGTCCACATAACTTAATTAAAACCCCAACTTACAGAGTCTATTTCAGAGCTTGTCACATACTGATTGGAACCAAGTATGTTCACATAGAATTAAATCAACCAATACACCTATAATTCAGAATACAACAACCAATATCCCTCTTCAACCTCACTACTCTGTCTCTGAATAGCTCTCTCTACTACTTTTCTTCTCTCTTTGCTGCCTCTACTACCTTTCTGCTTCTTTGCTGCCTCTTCTACTTCTTTGCTGCCTCTGCCTCTCTGCTACTTTGCTTCTCTCTTTGCCTTGTTGGTGTTTCAGGTGCTCCTCCTTTTCCATCTCCTTTGTCATCAACGACAACATTTCCAACAATCTCCCCCTTTGGCATTGATGGAAATATACTTCCTCAGCTTGCCTTTTAGAAGCCCCTTTTTGCTTTTCCTCCCCCTTTGACATCAATGGCAAAGGGTTGCACATTTCTCGGTGTAGATTCTATCTTTGCGTTTCTTTTCTCTGAGTTGTGTTTAGGCCCTTCTTCTTTTGACTTTGTACCCTGCTGCTCCAAACTGGTGTACCAGAGTTGTTGAGAGAAAACTTTTGAGAATATTTGAACTTGTATATACATAGTACGTTGATACCATTCCAAAGCATAGACTCCTTGCACTTGCATAACACTGAAATGAAGATAATGACACTTCATAGAACACATTGAACTAGCCTTATCTAATCAAAGATACATGATTGGATCAAAACTAAAATACTGAGAAGGCTTCAAATATACTTCAGTCTCTAGTATTATCTTCATCAGAACTCCATATCTGTTAAGGAATATTGTAGATGGAATATGTCTTCTTATGCAATACATATTTGCAGTACAACACCTGTTCAATTATGATGATGATGCCAATATATCTTTTATAGCTGTGGTTCACCTTTCTTGCCTATTGGTGATGATATGAGCTAGGATGCTGACAAGGATATTGCCCTTAATAGCTGAAGGTCCTTGTTACAGATGTGATCAATGAATCAAGCCAGAGTTTACAACTTATTGTGAGATTAGATGATATCTTTCAATCTAAGAGACCAAATGACTTTACTGCTTGTAAAATGTACTTTCAAAACAAACCCTTGAGGCTAGATACATTCAATGTATTGGTCAGTCTCACTTATCAACCATGAAATTTATTTATGACATAAGGGGTATGTATGTCAATGATCACTCTCTCTTTAGATGGTGAAATACCAGCAATTCCTTTCTGCTGAAGTATGCTTGTGATGAATCAATAACAGACTTTTGAGCTTCAACTGTTAGGTTAACACAGCTAGTCTTTCATACTTCCAATACTTTAACTATTTTGTCATGGTGATTTCCAACAAAGGCATCTTCAAGTTGTTTGATTGATATCTCATCCAACAGACTTCACACAGTTTATGAATAATCCTAAGAAAGAGGCCTTGAAGATATGTGTACTGAATTCAGGAAGGCATGCAATTATATATAGAAAAAGATATTGTTTCAAAGCTCAATATAATGCTTCAAGTGTAAACAAAATACTGATCCTTTAGTGCTGCTACTGACCTTTTCATGCTGAATGTAGATAACGATGGGAATACTACCTTGATGTTCTTTTGCCATAATCCTTTGATCCTGAGGACCTGTACCATACTGCTGCTCCACTGATAACACCTGGTATTCTATTGATAGGCCTGTTTCTTGTACCAAATACCAATTGATACTACTTTGATAAATTATGTAGAGATTTCACTTTAGCTTGCACATGAACCCATAGTTTCTACCATTGATCTTTCCACTGTTCACACCCACAATCACCAATATAATGAATCTGATCTTGTCATTATTAACCATTTTCTTATTCTGTCATTCTGATTTAAAAGAATGTCACTGCATTTCCTTTCTAGGACTGCTCCAGAATCATTACTGCTTTAAGTACATTTCAACTGTCTGACATAATGATCTTTTAGGAAGACATCTTCAATTTCTTTACTAGGAATCTTCATGGGCATATCACTCAGAGATTTATCACTTACTTAAGTATACTCCTTCAAGGGGCCTATTCATAGATGAATGATGTAATGACATAATGATGATAGGCACTTTTCTTACTCATCCTTCTTAATGTGATTCATTGTTAATTCTAGATGTTCCCTCTATCATCATAGCTGCTTGCTGCCTTTTTTTCTTTCATCAACCTGTTGGCTATTGTGTGCTTCATATATTCTTCTTCCTCTCTAGTTCATTGTTAGAGAAATTGTTCTGTGCATTCCTAATCTTATAGCTGTCCTCATTCCAAGGAGCTCTTCTTAGACTGCTTTTATGGGGACTATTTATGAACTACTCTCCCCCTGGGATGATGCTTCATATTTATCACTGGTTGGATATTTTCTTTGCTTCCTAGAGCATCCCCCCCTGAGACTATGATGGATTCATTATGTTATTGAGATAATAGGCTCCCCCTTTCTCTTTTCCTTCCATACTTTATTGGGGTTCTTCATAATGTCTGAACCTCTTTTAGATTCATAGTTTTGTTTGATTTGCCTTGATTCCATCATTTGTCTAGAGTTCTTTAATGTATATGGAAGACTACAGTCCTTTGCTTTGTGACCAAGCTTGAGGCATACATAACATCTTACTTTGCCAAGGTATGTTTGAGCTGATGTATAATATTTTATTCCCCTTTTTGAATACAATTTACAATCAACAAGTTTATGTCCAAAATTATTGCATGCATAACAGTAGCCATGGAAATGATTTGTGTACCTGGTGAAAGATTGTCTTTTCCATTTGCTTGCTTGAGGGGTTCTTCTCATTTGCTGCATCATTTTCTAGTTGGACTAGATTTGCTTTGTCTTACAATATGCTGCAATATGTCCAGGTTTGTGGTAGGAAAAACAGGTAATACTTCCCATAGGAGGAAAGAAACTTCTTTGACATCTTCCAAATTTATTCAATGCATCCTTAGGAGCGTATGAGTCTTTAGTAGCTGATTGTTTCATCCTCTCATTCTCTGTTCTTTCATGTTGCTTCTTGTTTCTTTACAAGTCATGTTCTTGTTGGCTTCTACTTTTGAAGGAATTTGCCGAGCTACTTCATTATCCTTTTACATCTTTTACAAAAATGACATTCTTGTTATCTTCAACCTTGGACTTGCTGGTTTCTCCTTCATATCCTATCCCAGCCTTTATGAGAGGTGACCTTTGTGCATTTAGCATCTTGTCCAACTATCCAAAGCTTTTCATTAGAGGAGTATTCATTAATAATTCTCTTTGGGATTTTTCTAATTTCTTTCTTAGGCCCACTATTTCTTGTTCCATTTTTTCACATTCCAGACTTTTCTCTCTCATTTGTTGCAGCAGAGTGTATTCTACTTTCTTTGCTTCTTCAAGTTGTGTCTTCAGGCCAACAATTTCTTTATTATCTTCATATTCTTTCTCATCACATATTTTCACCAGTGTCGTAAGGTCTTTGTTTTCATTCTTTAGTCTTTCTATTTCAGTCAAGGCTGTGTCAAGTTTGGATTTTTCCTCAGCTGTAATTTCTTCATGGTTCTTACTTCCATTCACACTAGCAGGTACCTCATTTGATTGAAAATTTTCCTGTTGACATAAATTTTTCTTCTTCTTAAGTCTCTTCTCCTTCTTGACAATGTAGTCCTTAGAGTCTACTCCATGCATGAAATGCAATCTATCCCAGATTTATTTTGCAGATGTTAAATCCATTATTAACTCAAGATCCTTGTTATGAAGACTGCTGAATATCACACATTTTGCCTTGGCATTCCTATGTTGTTCTTGCACCGAGGGAGAGTCTGTGCAGTAACCATCACATACAAGTTTCCATACCTCAGGTTCATAAGCCATTAAACCTGTTTTAACCTTATATCTTCATTAAGAAAAGTTTGTTGTACTTAACACAGGTACATTTTGATAGTCCATGACTCAACCAGATCTCCTTCAAGCTATTAGGCTTACTCCAAAGGAACCTGCTCTGATACCAATTGTTGAACCCTTAGTTAAACTGAGAGGGGTGGGGGTGAATCAGTTTAACACATTCATGGACTTTTAAAACTTTTTCATTAAAATTATTCACACCTTCATTTCATGTTCAACTTAATATGTGAGTAATCTTAGAATGTGAGCAGCAAGTATTAATATAATGTAACAACATACTTAATATGAGAGCAACAAGTATTAAGCAGATGAGATAAACCATATCAACACATAAACATCATGCACAAAGACACTAGATATAAGTGGAAATCCATAAAGGGAGAAAACCACATCTTATTATTGTTGTGATGCAAAGGCAAGCTCCAACTCCTTCTCACCACTGACTTTCTGTAGGCTCCAACCCACAAGAGGCTCCTACCTCAATTCTGTAAGCTACAACTTGCAAGGAAGCTCCAATTCCCATCAATTTTCTACAGGCACCAACCTACAGGAGGCTCCAACCTTAGTCAGCTACAACTAACATTTATCAAGCTACAACTTGATGTGGAAGCACCAACTACCCTCTATTTTTCTATAGGCTACAACCTACAGGAGGCTCCTATCTCAGTCATCTACAACTGACATCTATCAAGCTACAACTTGATAGGGAAGCTCCAACTTCCCTACTCTTTCAAAAGAAAACACTTGCTGATTTATCTTGGATATCAGCTCTGTTCTGTTCCTTCTTTTCTGCTGTCCATCAATCCTCATATCTGCCCTGTATCATTTCTGCATCTTCTCAGATTCTCTATCAACTCCTTCTTCTTCTCTGCCTCATAGCTTCATTTCTGCATTCTATAATCTCTCTTTGCAAATCAATGTGATATCATATATAGAGTTCATCACATGAATGTTTGTATTCCACAGGGAATTTGGAGTGAACAACCATGACTCTTTGGCTTCTGCCTTCTCAGTCCTTTGTCCAACTCATTTAGAAAAAATATAACAATATGTACAAATTTCAATATTACAGTGGGATTTTTGTTTTCCTCCGGAGACTTGCCAATGCATCACAAACAATATAAAAACAATTAAAACATTTAAATTCACAATTTCAACTACATACATCAATTTCACTTAGCCCCTTTTCTGGCTTTTGGCTTTGCTGGTTTTGTCTTTTCTGCTGCTGTTAAGTAACTGTTCTGCATATTCTCCTGCATTTTCATGCCTGTAAAATGCCCTGTGACTTTTTCAATTTCTGCACACTCTCCTGCTTTCTGTGTATGTACACCTGTCAAGCCCACATTTTCATTCCTTTATCACAGAAACTTTTTTTTATTAACTAAAGCACTTTGCCTGAGGTTCTTCTCTTTCAATTTTATACGCAACTAAACATTATAACCCCTTTCATTCTTATATTCCAGCAACTATAATATATCAAATATAAGTCTTTGCGCTTAATTTATTTCCATTTAACGTTTTCCTTTATAAACTTTGATTTGAGCCAAGATATTAGTGACTCATGGCACTTTTATAACCATAATACATCATAAATGACTGGCCCACAGTATATTTCAAACCATATATATATTTCGTTAACGTAAACCTTCACCTTTATAATAAAATGTGTTATATATATTGGTCACTTCACTTTTCCTCATATAATTATGCTGAGGCATAATTGTTACCAATAACATTATCACTATTCCAGCCACACTTTATGCAACGCAAATTGATTAATTCCAAACCTTGGGCTTAATACTAACATATGTAATGTTGACCTGTGTGTCAGTGGTTTATAATTCCACCATATGTTTGCATCCATCCAAACATATGTTCACGGTTCTATTGTCTTGTGTTCAATATATTATATCCCCCATTCAATGTTAAGAACCCTTATTACAGCCTTTGATTATGCACTCACCAGCATTTATAATCAAATTGAATTCTCTGGGCCCACAACAGCTCCATACCCACATATACAACCTTTGAACGCGCACCCTTTATGATATTTCATATCCATGATAATATATTAACATTTGGAATTACCCAAGTGATAACATATATAATCGTTTTCGGGCCCACAATTTCGAGCTCTTTGTATCTGTTGATGCGATGAATTAAACCATGGTTATAAAGCCATTGAAATTCCCCATTACACAATGGTCTTCAGCATATTAATCAATATATGTTCCTGGATTTGTTATTTCACATCAACCGTAATATATTAACATGTGTTATGTCCTTCATTCAATTTTTGAGAAACGTTATGATAAAGTCTTGACTTTGGATAATGCAATATGATGTCCCCACACTTATATATCAACCATGTTTCAATAAAACCGACATCAATACCCATTGTATGAACCTTCACGACATTAAGCTAAAATGATAGCTCCACTAACATTCGGGCCCACAGCTCGTTTAACATCCGACGGCTATAAACGTGTCGTGCTCCACCTCGCTCCAACTCGATGCCTCCACCGTCGATCCACGCTTTAATGTTTTAATTAAATCTTGTATTAACCTCAGTGTAGTTTCACTACGCAATAGCCTTTGGATCAGCTGCCCTCTAGATCGAACGAACCAAATTGATATCGCATTTTTTCAAAGCCTGGACATTAACACTTGAAATTTATGCGATTTAAGTGGTATTGTCTTGACGACGTGGCACAAAATTTTTGGATCGCGTTGATAAAGGAAAAATCCGCCTTGAGCCCAATTGTCGCGCGATACCGGTGGTATCCACCTCCTAAATCACTCTTCGGAATTTCGGTAACTAAATAGTGTTTAACTCGGGATTTCTCGGCAATTTAGTTTATTTCGTCTATTCGCCTTCCCTGCGCTTACACCGTGGTTATGTCTCAACCATAGTGTTTCACCAACAATGACATTCACACCAACGGACATGGTTTCTCATCCCGGTTATACATAGATATCAAAAAGGCCCACAGTTTCGTTAAACAGAGAGAAAACCCTCTCTTCAATGGTTACGCACAGCAACTGTGTACTTCACCTCTCAATGAATACTGAATGAAATTACACGGCAGAATGTGCAATCTCCTCCTTCAAATTCTCTATAAAACGTGATCTCAAATTGTAACTTAAACCCCGATTCACTGCAAACCATTATAGCGCCTTCTGCACTGCACTTCGATTGTAGTTTCTCATCGATGAATATCATTTTATGTTGCTGGTGACTCCAGTTTCAACAACAAAAACCAAAAACATTTTTACTTGTGGCTTTGACACAGGAATGCAGATCAAACCTCACAAAGTCTTACTTAGATCTATCTCATGCGCAAACCCTGTTCTTATCAATTCAATTAACAGTGGTTCATTGCAAAACATGCCAATCATCTAATGCATACATCGTTGTATTGCACATTCACAAGAATAAAAATCATTTACCCTATGGAGTCCTTCCCACATAATACGCAGGCAATTTTCACCAGAACATAGGTCAAATGCTTCTCAATTAAAATTTGTCCACAAAACTTAATTAAAACCCCAACTTACTGAGTCTATTTCAGAGCTTGTCATATACTGATTGGAACCAAGTATGTTCACACAGAATTAAATCAACCAATACACCTATAATTTAGAATACAACAACCAATATCCCTCTTCAACCTCACTACTCTGTCTCTGAACAACTCTCTCTACTACTTTGCTTATCTCTTTGCTGCCTTTGCTACCTTTCTGCTTCTTTGCTGCCTCTTCTACTTCTTTGCTGCCTCTACCTCTCTGCTACTTTGCTTCTCTCTTTGCCTTGTTGCTATTTCAGGTGCTCCTCCTTTTCCATCTCCTTTGCCATCAATGAAAACATTTCCAACATGTCAACCTTAGGACCTGTCGTAAGTTTGAATTAGTACAGTAATCTAGGGACTGTGGAACAATACTGTCCCTTAGATAAACTTCAATTTGTGGAGTCCTTAGATTTTGTGCTATGGTTCAGGTATAAAGAATAGTCATAAGCTTGGGTTAAGTGGTGAGCTAGATTGTGATTGCTGCATTATTATCTTTAGATCTTCAGTGAAGAGGTAATTCATAGCACCAAGGATATACCAACAATTTAAAGGTCCAGTGTTTCATTGTGTGAAGCAACTGTGGTGGAAACATCAAGATCAGTGGTGGAGACATATATTGAAATTCAAGCACAAGTTTTTGTTAGAACATAAGAAGAAGTTGAACAATGCTTTGGGTTTGAAGACATTCCTTGAAGATCGTGAAGATTAGTTTCTGAAGCAGACTTGGTGAAGCATAGTGAAGAATCTTGAAGACATATTGGAGTACCTTGAAGACATCTTGAAGAGATTGTGGAGAAATACCTTGTTGGGCCCTTGTGAGAAGATCTTGAAAAATCCCTTGAAGAGACTAAGAGAAGGTGTAGAACTAGGGTTGCTCATTTAAGACACATTGAATATTTATGATCATTGGAGACCATGATGTCATCATGAGGTGACTTGGAGAAATTTTTTGGGTAACATGAAGTGTTGTGGGGAAACCTTCGTGAGTAGATAAGGTTGTCATTGATGATTTCACGTGGAGACTAAGTGAAGGCATTGCTAAATATTGTCAGGGCTTGTTGAAGAAGTTATTGGGGGCCATGAAGAATAACCAAACATATTTTGACGATGTGAAGCTGAGGGTTGGAGCCTCATAGTGACAAGGTCGATTCTTTCGAAGATAGGGTTGGAGCCCTAGAGGATTGGATTCCTCAAGAAAATTGGCTGGAGCCTATAACAGAGATAGGGTTGGAGCCCTAGAGGTTGGTGCCTCAAATTGACAAGGTTGGAGCCTTGGAAAGACCAAGTCGGTGCTTGGCACAATATAGGTTGGAGCCTAGAAGATTGGAGTCTTCATCTAGGGTTGGAGCCCTATATCATTATTGTACTTTACTTATTGTAAAGAAGAAATTAATAAAAGTATTGATTCCATCATTGTTCATTTTGTGTTCTAAGTATAATTGATCTAACTGGTAAAATTAACAATTGAAAAGAAATACTGATTCACCCCCCTCTCAGTATTTCCAACAATTGGAATCAGAGCCAGTACCTTCACTCAAAGCCTAACAACTTGAAGGTTGATCATTAGAACAAAAATGGCAAAGCCAAGGAAGATAGTCCCCAATCCTCCTAAAGATGTGTCTTCCTCAACCATCGAAATTGAAGTCAATCAATTTGCGAAGGCTCCATTGTTCAATGAAAATTTTGATATATGGGAGGCAAGAATGAGGAATTTCTTGAAGACTCAAGGAATTGAAGTTTGGAAATCAGTGATTACTAATGACACGATGGACGAAGAACTAAATGAGTATAATACAAGAGCAACGAAGGAAATTTTTAATGGGTTACCAAATTATGTGAAGGCCAATTTTGAAAAATGTTCATCAGCAAAAGTCATATGGGACAAACTTCATGATCTTCACTCAAAAGGGGCGTTGACAATGATATCTCGTTAAGAAGATGATGGAAAAAAAGAATGAAGTCCAAAATCCATCAAGGAAGCTAAAGATAAGAGAGATGACAACAAGGCTAAAGAAGACCTAGAAGATGAAGAGAACAAAGAAGACTTTGAAGAAGATCTCCTGAATAAACTTATGGCTTCCATGGAAGAGATTTACAGTTTGAAAAAGGAAAATGAGGAACTTAAGAAGAAAGCACAAGATGGTAACCAAGACAAGACAAGTAAGGAAGTTGACTTTGTCAAGCTTCAAGTACAAGAATGAGATGAGGAGCTTCCCTAAATTAAAGAGGAATTTCATCAAAATAAAAGAAAACATCATGAAGAAGTCATATCTATGACAAATCAATTGGATAAGGCAACGAAAAGGGAAGAAAATTTGTCAATCCACCTTGAAAAAATACTTAAGAGCTTGAACAATCTTGAAGTAGAGATTGGTCAATACAAGGAAGAAGTATTTTCTCTTAGATCTCAGCTAGAAGAAGCAAGGAAACAAGCACAAGGAGCCGAGAAGGTGATGGAAACTTTAGCATTCATAGAAGGACAAGTTGATGAAGCAGAAAAGGAAAGAAACACCATGAGATGCCAACTAGAAGAAAAGGATGAAGAAATCTTCAATCTAAATTTAGACATCAATCTTCTCAAGGCCCAATCATGTGAAGCAACCAATATGAAGGAAGAAATGGAGATCGATCTATCAAAGAAGGATGAAGAATGCAAGAAAATGAAAGGATAAATTTATATCCTTAAAAAGGAAGTTGATCATCTGAACAAAATCCTAAAGAGCTCCCAAAACCTAGATGACATCTTGAGTCATCAAAGATCTCCTCTTGATAAATCGGGTCTTGGCTATGTAGGTGAATCTTCAAACAAGAACGATGCAATCCCTAATGCTTCAAACAACAAGGATGTGAGGAAACCAGGAAGAAATGATACTCCTAGTTCCAGCAAAGACAAAAGTCAAGACAACAATGGTAGAAATCCTACTCCAAGGAGACTTGTAGATGATTTCAAGAATACAAAAGGAAATGAATATCATAAAATAATCCCAAGGCAAAAGGACTTTAGAAGTACTTCAAGGAACTCTTCATCTCCCAGGTGCAAAATTATATTTCTTGGATATTTCCATTCTTGTACAAACTTTGGGCACATGGAAAAAGATTGTAGGGCATATCACAAAGACAAATACAATGGTCCCCGTCAATCTCCTAGAAGAAATCTTGCAAGAAGTCATGATTTCTTATCCGTGAACAAGATAGAGTGCTTAAATTGCCATAAAATTGGACATATGGCACATGATTGTAACTTGACTTGGGCCCTTGCACATGCTAGAACCATGCCAGAGAAGAAAGTTACACAAGTATGGAAAAGGAAACAAGTTGAATCCAGAAATCTCATGAACATTCCAGCCAACAACACATGTTGTTGACTTGATAATTCATCCTTGATATTCCAAGTATTTGATGATGAGACTCTGCCTGAAAGGAGACCATGCATACCGTTAGGGGGTGCTTTGTGTTTCTTGAGTATTCTTGCAGAAATTGATACGTGAGTGGGCCCTATGAAATCCTTGATGAGTTATACATGGAAAATATTGATAAATCATCTCTCGGAATTAACTACATTGAAGAAAAACTTGATATTATGATGATGCCTTCTACTTGATCACACAAGGCGAGCATTCCTTCATGAGCTAAAGGAATTTGTGCAGACGAGGGGAGATATTTCATCACATGAAGAAATGTAAACACATCTATCATGAACCACATTGCCAGGAAGAACACCATGACGAGGGGAGCAACATGAAGGAGGATGATAGGGGGAGTTCTTGGTTACCTTGTTTTCCATTGATGTCAAAGGGGGAGAGAATATTGGAAGGGAAAGAATATCACCATCAATGACAAAGGGGGGGATTGTTAATCAAGGTTGTCATTGATGTCAATATGGCATTGACCGAGATATCAATATTCTTGAGATGCTTGGTTCCAGATGATGATGTTATGACTCTTGGTTAACTAGGATACCATCAATGAAGAATTAAAACCACTAATGAAGGAAGCCCTAAGAAGTACTTGATATAATGTTGCATGCACTTGATGATCTAGGCCTTAATCTTTGATGACATATGGAGAACTTTCCTAATGATGAAGTTACCTATGTCATATCACTGCACTATGACATGAATACATGATGAGACTATGATGAATCAATCGGTGATATAAGAAGACATGGAATACCTCATGATGACATGGAAATAATATAAAGGCATTGTTGGAGCCATAACAATGAAGAAGACATAATGACCTCTTGCTGTCCCAATCACTTTCTGCACATAAAAATTCAAGGACAGTTATAAAGAAAAATAAATTTTTCTATCTTAGAGGAAAATTTTCACTACGACACCTACACTACCTTTAGATCATAATTTTAGCTTTCTAACAAGCTCTTACTTGGCCGAAAACTCCAAGCGGTTTGGGAGATATGAATTTTTCAAGTTAAGGAAATAATTCTGTCCTTGAGCCAACTTGTGCTAGCCTACACATGTCGGCCTACTTCCAGAAAGATGCATCCTTTCATATTGACATCTAACTCATATAAAAAGGAGGCTTAGACTGTTCATTTGACAAAGGAATTTCAGTGTAAAATATCTCAGAAGACAAGGAACAACAACCAAGGTCAAGGAGGATTTTTAAATCAATGTTTTGGGCCAAAAAGTTTTCTGTTTAGGGTTAAAACACCTTGAGGATAGTCACAACTCGGTGTAAAACTTGGTTTAACATCTCATAAATCTAGAAATTGAAGTGTGGATTGGTTAAGGTTTCAGTGGGTATACTTTAGCTCTTCTAGAAGCTCGGAAAAAGGCTACAAGATCACAAAAATTTCCTTAAACTTTATAACAGTCACCTGTGGTAAAACTAAGCAGCAGACCTGTGATCTTAGAGCTCAAACAAACCTGAAGTGACTCTATGGGAGTCTTAGATTCGTTTAAAGGCTGAACTTGTGGACAGTGACACTTGAACCTGTGATCAAGCTCAAACTTGCTACCTTTTGTAAGAGGCTCGGATCAGGCAGTTCAAGACTCAGAAAGTTCTGTGTTTCCTTAGACTTGGACTAATAAACAATCATTTAAAATGAGCTTGGAATAGCTGCAACAATAAATTCGTATTGAAATACTGGAAGGACTGGTTGGGTAAATTATTTGAGGACATAATTGGCTTATAGTGGCTCACAATTATTAACCAGAATTACATTGCAAGTGACTTAACTTATCCTCAGATCTGTGTTTTGTACCTACTATAGGTACAATATTTCAGACTATTTTAGTTCATCATCAAACTTATGGTTTGGACCTTTTTGCTTTATATTTGGTCAACCTTAGGACCTGCTGTAAGTTTGAATTAGTGCAGTAATCTAGGGACCGTGGAACAATACTGTCCCTCAGATAGACTTCAATTTGTGGAGTCCTCAGATTTTGTGCTATGGTTCAGGTATTAAGAAAAGTCATAAGCTTGGGTTAAGTGGTGAGCTAGATTGTGATTGCTGCATTATTATCTTCAGATCTTAAATGAAGAGGTAATTCACAACACCAAGGATAGACCAGCAATTTGAAGGTTTAGTGTTTCATTGTATGAAGAAAATGTGGTGGAAATATCAAGATCAATGGTGGAGACATATATTAAAAGTCAAGTACAAGTTGTTGTTAGAAAATAAGAAGAATTTGAACAGTGCTTTGGGTTTGAAGATATTCCTTGAAGATCATGAAGATTAGTTTCTGAAGCAGACTTGGTGCAGCATAGTGAAGAACCTTGAAGACATCTTGGAGTACCTTGAATACATCTTGAAGAGATTGTGGAGAAATACCTTGTTGGGCCCTTGTGAGAAGATCTTGAAAAAGCCCTTGAAGAGACTTAGAGCATGTGTAGAACTAGGGTTTCTCATTGAAGACACATTGAATATTTGTGATCATTGGGGACCATGATATCATCATGAGGTGACTTGGAGAAATTGTTTGGGTAACATGAAGAGTTGTGGAGACACCTTCGTGAGTAGATAAGGTTGTCATTGATGATGTGACGTGGATACTAAGTGAAGGCATTGCTGAAGATTGTTAGGGGTCATTGAAGAAGTTATTGGGAGCTGTGAAGAATAACCAAACATATTTTGACGATGTGAAGCTGAGGGTTGGAGCCCAAGAGGTTGGAGCCTCATAGTGACAAGGTCGGTGCCTTGGAAGATAGGGTTGGAGCCCTAGAGGATTGGATTCCTCAAGAAACCAGGTTGGAGCCTCTAACAGAGATGGGGTTGGAGCCCTAGATGTTGGTGCTTCAAATTGACAAGGTTGGAGCCTTGGAAAGACCAAGTCGGTGCTTGGCACAATATAGGTTGGAGCCTAGAAGATTGGAGTCTTCATCTAGGGTTGGAGCCCTATATCATTATTGCACTTTACTTATTGTAAAGAAGAAATTAATAAAAGTATCTATTCCATCATTGTTCATTTTGTGTTCTAAATATAATTGATCTAACTGGTAAAATTAACAATTGAAAAGAAATACTGATTCACCCCCCTCTCAGTATTTCCAACAATTTCATCTTACTAACTTACCCTACTATTGCACAAGCCATTCTCACAGTCAAAATTGGGAATTTACCGTGTTTTAGGAATTTTGACACCTTCCTCACACCCATTATCCCTAATTCCACCTAAAATTTGAAGCTAACACACAACACAACCTACTCAAAATTTTCTAGATTTTTTCTCAACTTCAAGGCCCTTCATTTCATCCACCAAACTCACACCTTCCTACACTCTGTTTTCCATATTTCCATTCATTCACTAATTTCATTAACACCTTAGGGTTTTCATCATTTTAGTGAAAAACACCATGGAAAGTGACAAGAAGAGATACAAGGGAGGTCACCATTCCAGGTTTGAGCCAATTCAGACCCATGTCATCATTTTTAGAGCTTCATGGTCATTTGTTAGGGTTTACATTGCAGACAGGGACAATTTGGATTCAAAATAAGTTTATAAAGTAATGGAGATGAATTTTACAGAAGTGAAAGAGGTTTTTGTCAATAATAGGCCAAAGAAAAAAAATTCTTCAGTTTATGCACATATGTTATGTTTTGAGAGAAATTCCAACAATACACTTGCTCATTGTCATTTTAAGCAATTATGGACAAGTAGTCTTCAAATCAAATTTTTAGGGGTTTAGAACATGGGTTTGTAGTGATTAATGGCTCCATATTTTAGATGACATCCTAAGCTTTCCAACCATACCACTTTAATCCCCAATATCCTATGGGAAGACCTAAAAAATCCCTCTCAAAGGGTTTTTAACATTTCTGGAATGCTCTGTTAAGCTTTTGGAGTAACCATGGGAGAATGAAATTTTAAAGGCCTTCCCATGGGTCATTTTGCAAAATTCAAGATGTTCTGGAAAATAAACACATAGGGATAGTTTAACGTTTTTTAAAGTGGATTTGGACTCTTAAAATTTCCTCCAAATTTCTATTACGCTTCTGCAAATTGTTTCAAAATATTCAGTCAGAATGGTCACAAATCAACATTGGATTCCTCATGACACTTGTCAAGCTTAGAAATGGTCACAAATGCGATGCAATGTTGTCCTATGAGGTGTCATTAGATTTATTGGGTTCGTTTTGGCCTCCTATCATGAAGGAATTTGTAATTAATTTAAGGGACAAACACTCCTAGTTCATAGCTAAAATTCAGGGAATGGTTTCTAACCTACCTAGAATCTAGGAAATTACTTATCTTGTGTATTTATAATCCATTTTGGATGGGATTTTTACCTGATGAGGTTTCATAGTCCATATTTTCTATAATTAAATTCTATTTAGTATTTTTCAGGGTTGGCTAGTCTCATATTGCAGTGGAGCTCTTTTAATCAGCTTTTGGAATGAAATTAGAGATAGATTTGCAGGAATTGTATTGAGATAATTTTGGTATGCTTTGGAGCATATGTTTTTCTCATGTGTTATGAAACTAGCTCCAAAAATAGAAGAAAAGAGAGATCAATGCCTTAGAAATCAACCACTTCGAGGGGGCAACCTCCAATACATTACATAAATGAACAATTCTTAGATGATACAAATGACCAAAACCTCCTTCTATATATAGGAGTCCATGGCCCCACAATATAATCGTAGTAGACCTAACAATAAAAATGTAAGGGCACAATAATAACAATATTGGGATTACAGGGGTACAACAATAACAATCAGGGGGCTACACTAATAACAATAAGGGACTAAAATAGTAATATAGGGACATAACATGCCCCTCTCCTTCAAAAATGTGTTGTCCTCAATGCTTGAGTAGCTTTGGGTGATTCTGTATAAAATTCTCATCCTCCCATATAGAATCTTCAGTGGGTAAGTTCTTCCACTTGATGAGATACTTTGAAATTGATCGATTTTATAGCTGTCGAGTTCTTGTTTCTGTGACCGCTTCAGGTTCCAGTATGATTTTTCCTTCCTCATCAAGTTCTGGAAATATTGTTTGAACTGGAAGATTTTCACCTATAACCTTCTTTAAGCATAAAAAATGGTAAACTGGATGCACTCGCGAAGAAGCAAGAAGCTCTAATTTGTATGCCATAGTACCAATCTTTTGCAACACCTTGTAAGGACCATAGTACTTTGGTGATAATTTATTATCCTTCTTAGCTTGCTTGAGGGAAATTTGTTTGTATGGTTGTAGCCGAAAAAATACCCAGTCTCCTACATCAAAACTTCTCTCGCTGCGATGTTGATCTGCCTATTGTTTCATTCGATTTTGTGCCAAATTTAGGTTATCCTTTAAGAGTTGGAGAAATTCTTATTGATGCTCGATGTGATCTTCCACTGCTTGAACCTTATAATTTTCTCTTAAATATGATGTGATGGACGGTGGATGATATCCATAAAGTGAAATAAATGGGGTCATTTTTGCTGCACTATGGAAGGAAGTGTTATACCACCATTCAACGAGAGGTAACCACTTGACCCATTGTGTTTGTTTATCAGATACAAAAAAACGAAGATATCCTTCCAAACATTTATTCACTATCTCAGTTTGACCATCGGATTGAGGATGATAAGATGAGCTATGAGCTAATTGAGTACCCAAACAAGAAAATAAATCCGTCCAAAAATTTCCAGTAAAAATTGGATCTCTGTTACTCATGATAATCTTTGGGTTTCCATGTAGCTTTTGAATTGTGTCCATAAATGTAGTAGCAATTGTACTTGCTTTAAATGGATGAGATAATGCACAAAAGTGTGCATACTTGGCATGTAGAAATTTGCTGAATAATGATTAATTATTCATCGAGACTATCCTGATCACATACAATTCGAATTTATATGCAACACATAATCTCTTCCACTCAGATCATCACACATGCGGAAATAAAACAAGCGATAACACATCAATTCATCATACACATTAACACAGTATGTATGGGGAAAGCTTATAGCTGAAAAACCCACAACTATTGTGTATATTATAATGGAGAAAACATGTAACAACTTAGTATAATACTCCTCACAAGTACTCAGTACTATCTCATGAAGTTACACACAAACTAGCTTGGTTTTGAACAAGTCACTGGTTCAAAACTCACCACCAATTGCCTTGCCTCTATTGCGCAATCATGGCCTATCTAAATAGAGATCCAAGGTTCGAATCTCCTTGGCTTGACAGCGCAATCATCATGGGAAATTCCTCCAAGTGTGGTGCAAATCTCATGCACAACTGATGTCACCACCGATAGCTAACTCCACCCTTTCATTTACCTCTTTCACTGGTCTCCACTGAACTGATCATGCACTGTAGTGAACTGATGTGTTCTTGAGTTGAATAATGAGTTACTAATTAATGAATTAAATAATATTTAATTCACTCCACTCATTACTAGTTGATTAGCTAGTTAAACTAATCTCAACTAGTTCAACTAAATTAAACCAAACACAACTCCACTAGCTGTCTCATTAACTCCACCAAACTTCTGCCACTGAAGTCCTAACTGAAGTCAACCATGCATGATGCCATCAAACCCTTGGGAATAGCGTAATTCCTCTATCAGATGCATGAGCCACTTCCAAGGCTCGAATTGAAGTGCTCCAAGAGAGTAAACTGAAGTTTATAGTCCAAATATTATTAAGGGTAAATAATATTTGACTTCCCTATTTTAAGGAGAGGCAGTCTAAAAATAGACTTCGACCTATAGGTCCAAAAAATAGAGTCCCATCTATTTTTACCAACATGACCAATGCTCCAAGAATCTCATACTGCAATCCCCGGACCATGCTCCATATGTCTAAAAATAGACATAGTCTAAAAATAGATTTTGCGCCAGAATTTGCCTGCGGGCCCACTTAGTGAAGGCGACTTCATTTCACTAAGCTCCATCATCTTACTGCATTTTCAACACTCCCTCTCAGCAAGATATGGATTATCTGCAACCCCTATCCTGCCTCTGTGGATTTCGAACTTGCTCCTGGTGAGCGCCTTCGTCAGGATGTCGGCATCCTGATCCTCCGTGGGAACATATGAAAGCATCATGATTCTCCGCTGAACACAATCTCTGATATGATGATACCAATCCGTGAAGCCATGCCGCCTCAACTGATCCTCCTGTCTATACCATGAACCATATCCTGATGTGACTCTAATATAGCGCAATACATGCTTGCCTGCCTTCCAAAAGAGCTTGGTAGGCTTAACCATAGCTTGCGAAAGCTGGTTAACTGCATAGCATATATCGGGTCGTGTATTGACCAGATACATAAGCGACCCCACCAACTGTCGATAGACAGTGGCATCCACTACCTCTATTGAAGTAGCATCCTCCTTCCTCCAACCACCAGGAAGAGGAGTGTCAACAGGCTTACAACCTTGCATGTTGAACCTCTCCAGAATCTCCAGGGCATACTTGCCCTGAGAAACAAACAGTCCTCCGTTGCGCTGCCAAATCTCCAATCCCAGGAAATAATGAAGGATGCCCAAGTCCTTCATCTCAAACTCTCGTGCAAGATCCTCCTTGCATGAAAGTATCAACTTCTCATCGCCAGTCAAAATCAGATCATCTACATACAGTACGATGATCAACAGCTTCCCCTCCACCACAATCTGGTACAGGTTTGGATCCGCCTCACTCTTGGAGAATCCAAGCCCGGTGAAGTAGCTGTCTATCCGAGTGTAGCAAGCACGAGGTGCTTGCTTCAGCCCGTACAGTGCTCTCTTGAGTCGGCACACATGCGACTCACTGCTGAAGATCTCAAAACCTTCAGGCTGCTCTATGTACACCTCTTCCTCAATAACTCCATTGAGGAACGCGGTCTTCACATCCATCTGATGAATGTGCCACCCCATCTGCACTAAGAGAGCAAGGATCGTCCGTATGGAAGAGTACCTTGCGACAGGTGCAAAAGTCTCCTCATAGTCAATCCCCTCGATATGTGAGAAGCCACGGGCGACAAATCTCGCCTTGTACTTTTCCACACTCCCATCAGCCACCTGCTTCACCTTGTAGATCCATCGCGAACCCACCACTGATTTCCCAACCGGTCTTGGGACAATCTCCCATGCACTATTCCTGACGATCGAATCATATTCTTCGATCATGGCATCAACCCATGCGGGTTCCTCCACAGCTTCCTCAAAAGAGGATGGCTCCGTCATGACACATTGACTCACAAGAGCCATGTATCCATTGTACCGATCCGGTGACTGCCTTTGTCTGCGCCGTGTTGTAGGTGGTCCTACAACCTTCTCTGCATCTCAAGTCAGTCGCTCAGCTTCTGTAGTGCGCATGCACCCTCTGATGGTTGGCGCTGCATGGGTGGTTTCTTCCACCTCCTGAACTTCCTCTTGTGGCTGATCCACATCCGGAAGCTCCTCCTTAGGAACTAACAGCTCCTCATCTACATGCAAGTGTAGCTCCCTCTCAAGCGAACACTGCATGGCTTTCTCCTCCTCAAATTTTATATCTCGTCGCACAACAGTCTTTCGACTGTCTGACAAATACACCCGATAGTTGTGAGGTGTATCGGTGTACCCCACAAATATTCCAACCTCAGCAGTTGGATCCAGCTTCCTTCTCGCATCCTTCGTCACATGCATGTAGACAGGAGAACCAAAAATCCGCAAATAGGAAATATCAGGCCTCTTGCCAGAATAAGCCTCCTCTGGTGTACTCATGCCAAGAACCTTGTGAGGACAACGGTTCTGCACATACACTGCTGTATTGCATGCCTCAGCCCACAAGTGAAGGGGTAGGCCCTGATCATGCAACATCGCCCGTGCAGCACCCACGATCATTCTGTTATTTCGCTCAGCCACCCCGTTCTGCTGTGGGTTATGGGGTGAGATGAGCTCTCTTCGAATCCCTTCTGCGCTACAGAACTCCTTGAATTCAGGCGAGATGAATTCACCACCGTTATCACTCCTTAGAGCAATCACCTTCTTCCCCGACTCCTTCTCGACCAGTGCTTTAAACTCACAAAACTTCGCGAATGTATCGCTCTTCTTCTGCATGAAGAAGATCCAGCACTTTCGAGAGAAATCATCAACAAAGATCACATAATACTTGTGCTTTGCTGTTGAAGCAACTGAGAAAGGACCACACACGTCTGTGTGAACTCTCTCAAGGATTTTCGTGGCGGACTATCCTTCTTGTGAAAGGTGGCTTTCACATACTTCCCCAAGGTACACCCCTTGCACTGATCTGACTACGCAAGAGTGCCCTTAGGAAGCCCAGTAGAAATTTGCTGCAGAATCTTCAAAGCTCCATGGTGAAGGTGGCCCAATCTCCTATGCCACAGTTCACCCTCATCATCCCGGCTCACCACTTCTCCCGCTTTGCATGCCATAGCTGCGCATCCATCTACCTGCAACTGATAAAGGTTCTTGGTTCGAACCCCTATCTTCCGGGTCTCTCCAGTAGTCTTACTGCGCAGGAAGGATTTTCCTTCGTTGAAGACCACATCATACCCCTTATCCTCCAACATCGCTACTGAAATCAGGTTCTTCTTCAATCCAGGTACATGCATGACATCCTTTAAGACAAAGGGTTTACCAGACTCCCTCTGAAAGGATACGGTACCGATACCAGTCGCACTGTATCTACTGTCATCGCCCATCTCGATGTGCATACCCAAATCCTTGTCCTCCAGATCTGAGAACAACTCCCGATCTCCCATCATATGAAATGACACACCGCTGTCCAAGAACCACACCGATCCCATCACACTTGAAACCAAGCATGCAATCAGTGAAAAGTCAAGCTCGAACTGTGAAGCCAAAGCTTCTCCCTCTGCAGATCTTCCCGCTTGCTTGTTCTTCTTCTTCTTTGGACAATTGGTAGCATAATGTCCGTGATCATGGCAGTGAAAACATTTCACTTTCGCCATATCCTGCTTCTTGCCCTTAGCTCCAGAATGAGAGGTTTTCTTACCCTTCCCTTTCTTAGCTTTGGACACCAAAGCGCAGTTTTCTTCATCAGCTCCCTTTGATGAAGATCCATCTCGAGTAGTCCTCCTTATCTCCTCCTGCATGAGATCCGCCCAAAGGCGCTCCCATCCTGGCAGCTTCTCCCGACCATTGACACTATCTTGATATGAGTGCCAAGCCTTCGGAAGACTAAGGAGAGCCAGGTCGACCATGTCCTCGTCTTCGACAGTCACCCCCACACTTCCCAGCTCATCTCTGCACTGAGTGAACTTCGTGAGGTATTTGGCGATACTGTCGCCCTTCTCCATCTTGATGTTCCTGAGCTTATCTTTGAGCGCCGGCTTCCTTTGGTCACTCTTACTCTGGAATAGATCCGTCAAAGCTTTCCACATTAAATATGGAGTAGCCTTTCCATGCAGGCTGGATACAATATGATCCTTGACGCCCTCCAACAGGATCCTTCGACATTTCGCCATCTTCTTTTGCCATGCTTCGACTTCAGCAGGATCGGTGGGCTTTTGGACATCCATATCCACGAACTCCTTCAGTCCATTATCTTCTAATACTGCCTCCATGCGATCCTTCCATGCAACATAATTCGAACTGCCTTCAAGAGCATATTCGAGTCGCAAACCATTGAAAGACATTTTCAACACCGGCACCAAGAAAACAAAACTGCTGCAAAATTCGAATTCCACCTCAAAGCTCAACCGCTCTAGATTTGTGAGAACAAATTATTTCTAGCACAGAGATTGACTGCAAGGGGCATTTACCAGACCTTTCACTTTCCGAAGAAAGATGAATCCGGAGGCTACCTGGCCCGCATGCAAACTCTGTCTACCGAAATAAGTTTGTAATCACTGTGATGATCAATCTCTGCTTCAATACCTTTGATACCATGTAGAAATTTGCTGAATAATTATTAATTATCCACCGAGACTATCCTGATCACATACAATTCGAATTTATATGCAACACATAATCTCTTCCACTCAGATCATCACACATGCGGAAATAAAACAAGCGATAACACATCAATTCATTATACACATTAACACAGTATGTATGGGGAAAGCTTATAGCTGAAAAACCCTCAGCTATTGTGTATATTATAATGGAGAAATCATGTAACAAAACTAGTACAATACTCCTCACAAGTACTCAGTACTATCTCATAAAGTTACACACAAACTAGCTTGGTTTTGAACAGGTTACTGGTTCAAAACTCACCACTAATTGCCTTGCCTCTATTGCGCAATCATGGCCTGTCTAAATAGAGATCCAAGGTTTGAATCTCCTTGGCTTGATAGCACAATCATCATGGGAAATTCCTCCAAGTGTGGTGCAAATGTCATGCACAACTGATGTCGCCACTGATAGCTAACTCCACCCTTTCATCTACCTCTTTCACTGGTCTCCACTGAACTATCCATGCACTGTAGTGAACTGATGTGTTCTTGAGTTGAATAATGAGTTACTAATTAATGAATTAAATAATATTAATTCATTCCACTCATAACTAGTTGATTAGCTAGTTAAAATAATCTAAACTATTTCAACTAAATTAAACCGAACACAACTCCACTAGCTGTCTCATTAACTCCACCAAAATTCTGCCACTTAAGTCCTAACTGAAGTCAACCATGCATGTGCTCACCAAACCCTTGGGAATAGCATAATTCCTCTGTCAGATGCATGAGCCACTTACAAGGCTCGAACTGAAGTGCTCCAAGAGAGTAAACTGAATTTTATAGTCCAAATATTATTAAGGGTAAATAATATTTGACTTCCCAATTTTAAGGATAGGCAGTCTAAAAATAGACATCGACCTATAGGTAAAAAAAATAGAGTCCCATCTATTTTTAACAACATGACCAATACTCCAAGAATAACATACTGCAATCCCTGGACCATGCTCCATATGTCTAAAAATAGACATAGTCTAAAAATAGATTTTTGCGCCAGAATTTTCCTGCGGGCCCACTTAGTGAAGGCGACTTCATTTCACTAAGCTCCATCATCTTGCTGCATTTTCAACATGGCAAGTCTATCAAATACCACCATGATAACACTCTTTCCTTTGGACTTAGGTAAACCTGTGATAAAATCCATTGAAATCTCCTCCCAACATTGACTTGGAATGGATAAAGGTTGTAGAAGACCCGAGGTCTTAATTGTCTCAACTTTATTTTGTTGGCAAACCAAAAATTCTGCCACAAACTTTTGAATATCAGATTTAAGGCCATCCCAAAAAAATTATTTCTTCACCCTGTGGTAAGTTTTTAAAAACCCCGAGTGTCCTCCAAAAGGAGAAGTGTGCAATTCCAAAAGAATATTTTGTTTTAGTTGGGAATTCTTACAAAGATATAAGCGATCTTTGTACCATAAGGAATCATTTTTCCAACTAAATGTATTAGATGTACTAGGATCTTGCTGCAACTTTTGAATCAGTGTCCACACTTCTTCTTCCTTCTTCCATTCATCCCTTGCTTTGGTTATCCAATCTGGTTGGATAATGGAAATGGCACAAAGCAATGCTTCCACCTCTTCATTCTTTCTTGAGAGTGCATCTACAACAACATTTAGCTTCCCTTTTATGTAGATTATTTTAAAGTCATAACCCAACATCTTTGTGACCCATTTTTGCTGCTCTTCTGAAGATAGTCTTTGTTCCAAAAAGTGTTTAATGTTGAGATTCAACAAGATGATGATCCTAGTGAAAATTAAGCAACTTCACTAGGTGGGACCCGCAGGCTAGTTTTAGGTGTATGTCTATTTTTAGAATGGTGAGCATATTCTAAAATTAGCAGGATGCTGATTCTAGATGGTTGAGAAAATTCTATATTTGGATGAATTTCTATTTTTAGAAGATGAACGAAGTTTATTTATAGATCTCTAATCTAAAAATTGAATGCATGTTGATTATTATTAGCCCTTAATAATAATCAGACAATAAATAGTAACTTATTCTCTTTGAGCACTTTATTTCAATGAACAGATGTGGCACATCAGTGGGCTGAAGGAATTACGCAATTCATAGGGTGGTTGGTGACTCATTCATGGAGGAATTTGTTATAATTTAACAAATTCCTCCATGCATGAGTCACCAACCACCCTAAAGTGGCAAGTTGTAACAGAGTTGGAAGAGTAGTTATGTGAGTTGTTATTTAGTTTAACTCAGTTAAGTGAGTTAAACTCAGTTGTGATAGTTGTAACTAAAGATACACTAGTGAAATATGAGTGAACTAATTATTTAATTAATTCACAAGTAGTGTCTTACTTTCAACTGAAGAAATACAACAGTTAACTACTTGCATGCCAGATCCAGTGGAGACCTAATGGAGAGATAGGTGGAAGGGTGAGATGGACTATCAGTTGTGACTATAGTGATGCATTCAATGCATCCACATAGACATTGGACATGCTAATGAGGATTGTGCAGTGCAAGCAAGGCAAGATTGAATTCATTCAAGGATATTCTTCAGCAGGGATTGCACGGTGGAGGTAGGCTGTCAGGAGGCAAGAAATTGGTGCAAAGATATGCAAATTTCTACATGATAGTGTGTGACGATTGTATATTGTACTGAGAGCTCTATGAGCTGAGATTTGTATGAGATTGTTACATGTTCCATTGATATACATAATATATGATATTTGGGGTTTTTAGCTTTAAGCTTTCCTGGTAAAACATCTAGTTATGTGTGATTGATTTTTCTTCATATGTGTTTTGCAATTGGCAATTTAATTTCCGCAAAGAATTAAGTGGAAAGATTCTGTATTTAACATAAGATTAATTTGTTAGATAAGGAGAATCTGGAAATAAATTATTGTGTTTATAAATTTCTACATGGTATCAGAGCAATGTTGATCACTAAAGATTGCAATATTGAAGCAGTGCTGAGTTTTTTGCTGGTGGAAAATTCGAATTTGCTGCAAGAATTTCTTTGTGCGACAGTTGAGTAAACATTGAAATGGATTTCAATGGGTTGTAGTTGGAGTATGCACTCAAGGGAAGCTCAAACTACATAGTGTGGAAGGACAAGATGGATGCGATGCTTGAAGATAATGGCTTGAAGGAGTTCATCGATAGCGATGTTCCTAAGCCCACTTCGATGGATGCTACAGTACTTGATGCACGAAAAAATAAAGTAGCAAAGACGAGAATAATTCTGTTGGAAGGTGTGAAAGACCATATTGTGTCAAGCCTTCATGGGAAAGCCAATCCATTTGCAATGTGGAAGGCTTTGACAGATCTTTTCCAAAGCAGCAGCGAAAATAGGATGTTGGCGCTGAAATATGAACTCAGAAAAATCAAAATGGAAAAGGGCAACAATATTCCAAAGTATCTCACGAAGCTTGTCCAATGTAGGGATGAGCTGGGGAGTGTGGGAATCATAGTTATGGATGATTACTTGGTGAGCTTGGCTCTCATTGGACTTCCGAAGAGTTGGCACAGTTATCAAGAATTTGTCAATGGGCGAGAGAAACTGCTGGATTGGGAGCGAATTTGGTCAGATCTAGTGCAGGAGGAGATAAAGCGGAGTACTAGGGATGGCTCTTCATCAAAAAATGATGATTAGGAGGATTGTGCTTTGGATGCCAAAGCGAGGAAAGGGAAGGGGAAGAAATTCCACTCAAAATCTGAGGCTAAAGGAAAGAAGCTGGATTTGTCCAAGGTGAAGTGTTTTCACTGTCACGAACATGGGCATCTCGCCACTAACTGCCCATAGAAAAAAAAATAACAAGAAGGCTGAGGGAGCTGCGACTAGTGAGGCCCTTGACTCACAATTTGAACTTTATTTCTCTTTGATCGCATGCTTGGTTTCAAGCGCAATGGGACCGGCGTGGTATCTTGATAGTGGTGCTTCCTTCTACATGACGGGAGACAAGGAGTTGTTTAGTGACTTGGAGGAGAAAGATCTCCAAATGCATATAGAGATGGGCGACGATGGTAGATACAGTGTGATCAACATTGGAACCATTACCTTTGAGAGGGAGTCAGGTAAACCATTTCTGTTGAAATATTTTATGCATGTTCCAGGTCTGAAGAAAAACTTGGTCTCAGTCGCGATGTTGGAGGACAAAGGTTATGAAGTTGTTTTTAGCGATGGAAAAGCCTTCCTGCGACATAAAACAACGGGTCAAACCAAGAGGATAGGGATTTGAGTCAAGAATCTCTACAAGCTAGAGGTAGATGGCTGCGCTGCAATGGTGGGCAAAGAAGAATAAGTGGTGAACCGGGATGAGGGCGAATTATGGCACAGGATATTGGGCCATCTTCACCATGGCACCCTGAAGATTTTACAGTAGATTTCTACCGGACTTCCTAAGGGTACACTTGTGCAGATAGATCAGTGCAAGGGATGTACTATGGGTAAGCTTGTGAAGACCACCTTTCATGAAAAGGATAACCGGGCTTCGGTGATCCTGGAGAGAATTCACACAGACGTGTGTGGAACATTCTCGGTTGCTTCAACAAAAAGCCACAGGTATTATGTTATTTTTGTTGATGACTATTCTCATAGATGCTGGATCTTGTTAATGCAAAAGAAGGATCAAACATTCTCAAATTTCTGTGAGCTTAAAGAATTGGTGGAGAAAGAGTCGGGGAAGCAAGTGAAGGCTCTGCGAAGCGATAATGGTGGTAAATATATCTCGAAAAAATTCAAAGACTTCTGTAGCAAAGAAGAAATTCGAAGAGAACTCATAGCGCCTCATAACCCACAGCAGAATGGGGTCGTGAAGAGGAAGAAAAGAATGATCATGGGTGCTGCACAAGCTATGCTTGAGAGGGAGCTAGACTTGCATGCAGAGGAGGAACTGCTTGTTCCCAAAGATGAGCCTCAAGGTGTGGATAAACCACAAGAGGAGGATCATGGAGTGGAGGAGTCCACTCATGAAGAGCCAAACATTAGAACTAGTAGTAGGTGTACCACAGAATTTGAGAGGTTGAAGCTTGATGCGACAGAGAATGTAGGAGTCCCTACTTCATAGCGTATACATAGACAGTCACCTGACCGATATAATGGATACATGGATCTCATGAGAAAGTGTATCGTGACAGAGCCATATTCCTTTGAGGAAGCAACACAGGAGCCCACATGGGTAGATGCAATGGTGGAGGAGTATGACTTTATTGTCAAAAATAGTGCTTGGGAGAATGTTCCAAGGCTGGTTGATAAATCAGTGGTAGGTTCAAGATGGATCTACAAGGTAAAGAAAGCTTCTGATGGGAGTGTTGAAAAGTATAAGGCAAGATTTGTTGTTGGGGGCTTCTCACAGATCGAGGGGATTTATTATGAAGAAACCTTTTCACCCGTCGCACGGTATTCTTCCATAAGGGCCATCCTTGCTCTCTCAGCGTAGATGGTTTGGCACATTCATCAGATGGATGTGAAGATTGCGTTCCTTAATGGGATCATTGAGGAAGAAGTGTACATTGAGCAGCCTGAAGGATTTGAGATCTTCAATAGCGAGTTTCATGTGTGTAGACTCAAAAGAGCATTGTATGGGCTAATGCAAGCACCCCATGCTTGGTACATTCAGATCGACATCTATTTCACTGGACTTGGCTTCACCAAGAGTGAGGCGGATGCAAACCTATACCAGATTGTGGTGGAGGGTAAGATTTTAATCATTGTTCTTTATGTTGATGATTAAATACTGACTGGTGAAGCAGCTGCTACTCTCATGCAAGGAGGACCTTGCAAAGGAGTTCGAGATGAAGGATATGGGTCTCCTTCATTATTTCCTTAGATTGGAAATATGGCAGTGAGAAGGTGAAATGTATGTGTCTCAAGGAAAGTATGCTCGGGAGATACTCGGTAAGTTTAAAATGGAGGAATGCAAACCCATGGATACTCCTCTTCCAGGAAACTGGAGGAAAGAGGATGCTACATCGGCAGAGGTAGTGGATGCTACTATCTATCGACAGTTAGTGGGTTCGCTCTTGTATTTAGTTAATACAAAACCAAACATATTCTATGCAGTGAACCAGCTTAGTCAAGCGATGGTTAAGCCTACCAAGCTCTTTTGGAAGGCAGGCAAGCATGTCATGAGATATCTCAAGGGCACATCTGAGTATGGCTTATTGTACAGAAAAACATATGAGGTGAAGTTGCATGGCTTCATGGATGCAGATTGGGTAGACAGCCTAACGGACAGAAAGAGCACATCAGGAGGGGTTTTCAGTATCGGATCTACAACTGTTTCTTGGTACAGAAGGAAACAAATATCTGTGGCACTCAGTTCAGCGGAAGCGGAATAAATGGCAGCAAGTCAGGTTGCATGTGAGGCTATCTAGATGAGGAAGATATTGGTTGATTTGTTCGATTCTCATTTAGATCCTATAGTGATTCAGTGTGATAATCAAAGTTGCATTAAACTCTTGATTAATCCTGTGTTTCATGATAGATCTAAGCATATAGATATCCAGTATCATCATATCAGAGATTGTGTGCTGCGGAAGATCATGTTGCTTCAGTACATTCCTACGGAAGATCAGTATGAAGATATTCTTACGAAGGCACTCACCAGGAGAAAATTAGAATACCATTGAGACAAGATTGGGGTGAAGGATAATACATTTCTTATTGAGAGGGAGTGTTGAGATTCAACAAGATGATGATCCTAGTGAAAATTAAGCACCTTCACTAGGTGGGCCTGCAGGCTATTTTTAGGTTTATGTCTATTTTTGGAATGGTGAGAATATTATAAAATTAGCAGGATGCTGATTCTAGATGGTTCAGAAAATTCTATATTTGGATGAATTTCTATTTTTAGAAGATGGGCGAAGTCTATTGATAGATTTCTAATCTAAAAATAGAATGCATATTGATTATTATTAGCCCTTAATAATGATCAGACAATAAATAGTAACTTATTCTCTTGGAGCACTTTATTTCACTCAATAGATGTGGCACATCAGTGGGCTGAAGGATTACGCAATTCATAGGGTGGTTGGTGACTCATGCATGGAGGACTTCGTTGTAAATGATAGTGGCAAGTTGTAACATAGTTGGAAGAGTATTTGTGTGAGTTGTTATTTAGTTTAACTTAGTTGTGCTAGTTGTAACTAAAGATACACTAGTGAAATATGAGTGAAGTAATTATTTAACTAATTCACAAGTAGCATCTTACTTGCAACTGAAGAAATACAACAATTAACTACTTGCATGTCAGATCCAGTGGAGACCTAGTGGAGAGATAGGTGAAAGGGTGAGATGGACTATCAGTTGTGATTATAGTGATGCATTCAATGCAACTGCACAGACATTGGAGATGCCAATGAGGATTTTGTAGTGCAAGCAAGGAAATATCAAATTCATTCAGGGATCTTCTTTAGCATGGATTGCGCAGTGGAGGCAGGTTGTCAGGAGGTAAGAAATTGGTGCATAGATATGCAAATTTCTGCATGATAGTGTGTGAAAATTGTGTATTGTAATGACAGCTCTATGAGCTAAGCTTTGTATGATATTGTCACATGTTCCATTAATATACATAATATATGATATTTGGGGTTTTTAGCTTTAAGCTTTCCCAGTAAAACATCTTGTTATGTGCGATTGATTTTGCTTCATATGTGTTTTGCAATTGGCGATTTAATTTCCGCAAAGAATTAAGTGGAAGGATTCTGTATTTAACATAAGATTAATTTTTTAGATCAGGAGAATCTATAAATACATTATTGTGTTTATAAATTTCTACATTTAAGACTATCATGATTAGTTTTTTCCTTGAAGTGTCTTCCCATTAGGTAAGGTCGCCATTTCTTTAGTGCATGTAGTATTGCTAACATTTCCTTCTCATAAATGGCTTTATGTAAATACTTTCCTTTGATTGGATGAATTTAAAAAGAAATGGGTCTTCCTTCTTGCATTAAAATAGCACCAATTCCATTTCCTGAGGCATCATATTCCACAATAAAGGTTTTTGTGAAGTCTGGCATAGCTAAGATTGGTGCTAGGCACATTGCCTCTTTAAGATGTTCAAAGTCCTTAGTTGCTTCAGGAGTCCATGAAAATGCATCTTTATTCAATAATGTTGTTAGAGGTGCTGCTATTCTCCCATAATTCTTAAAAAAAATGCGATAATACCTTGTTAACCCGAGAAATACTTGCAATTTCTTTATGGTTGGGGGGACTTTCCATTCCTTAATGGCTTTAATTTTGTTAGGATCTACCTTAACACCCTCATGAGATACAATATGACCTAGATATTCCACCTCTTGTACTCCAAAGAAACATTTGGATATTTTTGCATATAATTGTTTATCCTGCAATAGTTTGAGCACCTTGTCAATATGTTGAACATGATCCTTCCAAGACCTGCTGTAGATTAGTATATCATCAAAAAATACTAGCACAATTTTTCTAAGGAAGGGTTTGAAAATGGAATTCATCAACCCTTGAAATGTAGAAGGTGCATTGGTAAGGCCAAAAGGCATGACCAAAAATTCATAATGATCTTCATGAGTTCTAAATTCTGTTTTCGGAATATCTTCAGTCTTCATTCTAATTTGATGATATCCTAAATGAAGATCCAACTTGGTAAAATAAATTGCTCCATGTAATTCATCAAATAATTCATCAATCATAGGAATGGGAAATTTATCTTTAATGGTGAGATTATTAAGCTCCCTATAATCCGGACACATGCGCCAAGATCCATCCTTCTTGTGCACCAATACTACTAGAGCACAGAAATAACTTTGACTAGGTTGAATTATACCAGCCTCTAACATTTCTGCAATCATATGTTCAATTTCGCTGTTTTGGACATAAGGATATCTATAAGGCCTGATGTTTGGAGGAACACTTCCTGGAATCAAATGAATAGCATGATCATGATCACGAATAGGTGGGAGTCCTTTGGGAGTTTCAAACACCTTGGAATGATTGTCCAAAACTTGTTGGAGATCTGCAGAAATAGATGATTTTGATGTTGGAACTTCTAGTGAGCATAATTGTGCAATTACGCCTCGTTGTTCTTTCTTTATAAGCTTTGTCATGACATTAGAGCTTATTATCCTTCCTGGCTTCCCTTCAATACCCCGTAATTCGACTTCCTTTCCTTCTGAAAAAAAATTCAAGAAAAGTTCTCGAAAATTAAAAGCTACCGTCCCCAAAGATTGTAACCATTGTACTCCTAGTACAACATCAGCACCTCCCATAGGAATGGAAAGCATTGGACTATTCAAAACATATTCCCCCATGGTTAGCTTGATATTATGGCATTTTCCAGAGCAATTTATAGTTCCTCCATTTGCAACCATCACTTGACATTCTGGTGCTGGGTATAGGAAACAATTTAATTCCTTGGCTACCTTACAATGAATAAAATTATGGGTGCTACCTGAATCAATCAACACTATTACCTTTTTCTTCTTGATATGTACTTCTATCTTGAGAGTTTGAGGAGTGGTAATTCCTGCCAATGCATTACATGATATGGTTGGACTCATTTCTTCCTCTTCTAGGGCTGGTTCCTGGTGTATATCCTCTTATTTTGAAGATTCTTGTTCATTTTCTTCTTCCTCTTCACAATCTATGTAAAATAATTTCTTCTCAGCACACTTATGACCTTTAGTGTATTTTCTATCACAACTGTAGCAAAGCCCTTTTGCTCTTTTTTCTTCCAATTGTTGTGGTGTTAACCTTGTAGGTTGTGGAAGTCTAGGAGTAGCAACACTTCCATCTTTATAGATGTGAGTGGTAGGCTTCCTTGTCGCCATAATTTTACATTCAATTTTTCTTGCCAACCTGAATGCCTTCTCCAATGAATCAAGTTCCCAAACGCGAACTTCATGTTGGATGTTATCCTTTAAAGTCCCTATGAAGACATCAATCTTGTGTTCCTCTGGAATATCAGTTACCCTTATATTCAATTTTTGGAAGTCCTCAATGTGTTCCACCACTGAACCCTTTTGTTTGAGATTTATCAATTAGCTAAAGAAGGTGTTGCTTTTTGTATCCTCATAATGTGCTATCATTTCCTCCGTAAAAATTGACTAAGTGATAATTTTTTTTACGGGAGCACAGCCATTGATACCATACAAATGTATTTTGTTCTAAATTTAAAGTTGCAATGCCTACCTTTTGTGTGTTTGCACATTATTGCGATCAAAATATTGCTCCATTTGTAGTATCCATGTTACGGGATCCTTGCCATCAAACTTCCTCATATCCATCTTTGGAATATGGTGGTTCTTCCATCCAACATTAGAGTTTATGAAATCATGATTAACATTTATTTTTTTCTCATCATGAGTTTCCTCTACTATATTTTTTCCATTAGGAAACATTTCTTGTATCAACTTTTCCAAACCTTTGATGTCTACTTTTAGATGATTCTTCATGTTTTCCATGTTGTCTTTCATTTTTTCATCGATCTTAGCTTCCATGTCATCCATCTTAGCTTCCATGCCATCCATCTTAGCTTCCAAACGATTCATCTTATCTTCCACACCTTTCTTCAAACCATCCATCTTAGTTTCCACGCCTTTCTTCAAAACTTCCATTTCATTTTTTGTTGCTCTTTGCGATAGCGAAATTTGGTGCACTTGCTCTTGTAATTTTGATATCTCATGTTGTGTTTCTTCGCCTTCATGAGTCATAATAGAGCCTTCTGAAGGCTTAATGGGTGTTAAATTATTTTTAGGGGGCATTTTAGAACCTAATACCAATATCTATTCTTCATTATGCCCTTGGAATAAATTCAAACTATTTTTTTTGAAACGAGACTTATGTAATTCGAAAAAAATACACACCTTTTTCTTGCTTTTGAGGAGCTCGATATTAAAACTCAATTATCTCTGTGATTTCAGATCTTCAATATATGAAATTTGGCCCTGAATTAGCCCTTTGAATCTTCTTTTTAATTCCATAGGTCTTGCCTGATTTGGATTCTTCAAGACAAAGTTATGCCCAATCTCCCACAATGACTTAATTATGGACTAGTTCAGTAGAGCGAACTTGTACGACTTTCCACGTATCACTGTTACATCCTTCGGCTCTAAACTTAATATAATGAAAAATAAAGGCTGTGTGCTTGCATTCAATTTTTAGAGAATCCCAATTCAATGCTCAGAGAGAGAGTTATGATGTTTTTCTCACGATCACCTCTTTGAGATGAAATTCGGGATCCTGAAACAATCCTAACTTCCACAGATCATATCTCCTAAAATATTGCGAAGAAAGATCTGAAATTTTTACAGGAGGTTCCTTAGGATTTTAGCTTCGTAATGTAAGATTTTCAGCTTTTGAAACTTCGTATAAAAAAAGTTATAGCGAAAATTCCATGATGACCTGATTTAGTTGAAATTCGGGAGCCTGAAATAACCCTAATTTTCCCAGAACATATATCTAAAAATCGGCCACTTCGAGGGGGAAACCTCCAATACGTTACATAAATGAAAAATTCTTGGATGGTACAAATGACTAAAACCTCCTTCTATATATAGGATTCCATGGGCCCACAATATAACCCTAGCCAACCTAACAATAACAATTTAAGGGCACAATAATAACAATATTGGGGTTACAGGGGTACACCAATAACAATAAGGGGGCTACACTAATAAAAATAAGGGACTAAAATAGTAATATAAGGACCTAACATCATGTATATTTATCATTTCATGCTTAATACCATGTATTCTTCTTCATATATGTTTATCTTGTAATTTTATGAGCATAAATCATGTTTATGCATGCTCTGTTTTAGACAATGTTAATCATACTATGTTTATTTGCTTCTAAACTGAATGAATTCACCTTAGTGTTCATTCAAACTCTCCTCCACTTCATCCGATACTTAAATGAATTATTAAAATACTTTCAAACTACCTATATTGCCTCACATACTCTCTGCAAATTCATCTTGGAGTTCAGACCTACAAACCTTATACACAGTATTCTCACTGAATTTTCTATCCAACACTAAAAACATCAGATAAAACCCGGGTTACTGAGCTTATATACGTAGCGTAAGATCATTATATACTGAGCCATTCATTTGACTACAAAAGTGACAATGAGAGATCCCTCTCTGGTCTGGGTAGGGCTAGCTACCTGACCTAATGTTTGGTTTGTGGTTACCTTTCTCCAATCCTATTTTCAGCCTTGGGAAGTTGGGGAGAGTGATAAAAATCCCTACTCACAGTGACTGCATAGTCCCTACTCACAATGATTGAACATTTATTTCTTTTAGTGATTGTGCAGTTCGTACTGATAGTGATTGCACAGTCCCTACTCACAGTGATTGCACATTTATTTCTCTCAGTGATTGCGCAGTTCCTACTAATAGTTATTGCACATTTCTTACTCATAGTGATTGTGAAATTCCTAGTGGCAGTGTAAGGGCATCCTTTGTATATAGTGATTTCACACTCCTTGTTGACAATGAGAGTGTAATTTCTCAAGTCAATATTGTCACACCTCCTAGTCGCAATCAATTCACTCATGACTCTTAGTTTCCTGACATGCATTAAATGCACACACAAATACTAACCATAATTGCATGTCTACTTTCCCTATATAAAGAGTCCAGTCTAGAGCTCATTTTCACATTTATTATTTTCTATGGAGCTTTGCACATTATTAGAACATAAGGAGTATTCCTGATTGCAAATTCCCCATCTTTTGGGTGAGTTTCTCAAGTATCACTTTTGATTTTTATTTTTATTTTTATTTTTCTCTTGCATGTGTCATTTTTACTTGCTCTATATTTTTGCAAGTGTCACTTTCACTTGGTTTCATTCTATGTTTCACTTGTGTTCTATTTTATTTTCGCATGTGTCACTTTCACTCTTGCATGTACCGCTTTTTCATATCCTAAGAACACCTTGGGACACCTTTTAGAGCCAGAACTAGCACACTCTTTTGCACTATTTGATGCTATCTATAATAAGAACATGTGTTAGAAACTCTCCAATGGCATAGTACATCTTTTGATTGTAGTGGAAAATTGTGTCATAAAGGATTACATCCTAACTGTTGCACTTGGAGGTAAGTGTTGGTTTATTGTCGCATCAATGTATGCATGATGTTTTGGGTACTATGCATATTATTGACATGTTTGATTGTGAATGTGTGTGCCATCATGTTTGGGACTTTTTCATATGCTCTTACTCTCTCCTTCTTGTGTCACTAATCTAACACAACCAATTTTTGGATTCTTCCTTGTCCTCACATCTTGTGCAAGTCATGAGCGCATTCAACCTCTAGGAAAGTGATGAGTGCATTACACATTCCTAAGCCTCAATGATGAGACCCTTAACTCTTGGACTTCCCCACTATGCCCATATTGAGGAAAACCTCCTCCACTACACACATTCATTTGACTAAGGACTTCCTTACTTGATGGCCCAATTGTAACACAACATTGGATTCTTTTATGACATCCCACACAAGTGAGATTAATGTCACACTTATAGAGGTGGTTATTTCTTGTTTTAATGACTTTTTCATTCTTGGGAATTGGTTGGAGGGGTAGATTTAGACCCTTTTTTGACCTTGTAGTCACCTATTTTGAGGGTATTTGACCCCATTGAAGTAGAGCAGACTTGATCTAGAACCCGAGACCCACACATGTGTGAGTTAGTTATATTTTGGACCATTTTTTGAGGAGCGCTTTTTTATTGGAGATAGAGA
The DNA here is from genome assembly GCA_034641835.2 of Pinus albicaulis. Taxonomy (NCBI): domain Eukaryota; kingdom Viridiplantae; phylum Streptophyta; class Pinopsida; order Pinales; family Pinaceae; genus Pinus; species Pinus albicaulis. The sequence continues at coordinate 802,977,444 of CM076579.1, forward strand.
AGGTTCATTTGTGTTCATGTTTTATATTTTATCTCTTATTTTGACATGGACCACTTGTTTTTTCCCATAGTTTGAGCTAAAGCATATTATATTACACCATGTATTGAGGAGGACTCCATTTATATAAGGAAGTAAACCGTCTCATTTTTATTTATTGGAGATTAATGAAAGAACTAGATTGAAGGGATATTTGTTAGAAACGGTAGCAATAAAGGCTCAATTTGACTTTAGACTTAGTCAAATTGAGTAAAGTGAATTTCCATGCCAGCACGACAACTTGGAGGTAATTAAATAGTGTGACATGGATCTTTTCATTCGGTTAACTCAATAAATTCTAGTTATAGGCTTGTATTTCAATCATGCATATGTTAATTGAGAAATTTTAGGAATATAGTTCAATTGTTTTTAGTTTGACTTAGTTTTGTGAGCTCAAGTACCTAGTTGAGTCAGTTGAAGGGGAATTGTGCAGTGAGACACATTATAACTCAAAGATATGTCAGTTAACTGATAAATCAAACCAAAATAGTTCATGCATGCATGGAATTCGAATTCCTAAGCTGGAGTGGAGGAATTAAGGCTAATGTAAAATTATTTGTATACTAGTGGAGTGTACATAATTTTGCATGCAGGTTGTGCTCAGAGCTAGAGAAAGAAATTGTAATATTTTATGTATTCAAATGATTAATGCAAAGAGGATTGAGGGATTTTTCCCAGTTGGGTTCCTCTAGGAATCATTTTTTACTTGTGGTTTTTCTTGTTGCTTGTCTATGTATGTTGTTATAAATTATGTTTTTCATTCCGCAGATTAGTAGAGTAAAATTTGTATCTCCTAATTTCAGTTCAAATTCTTGAGCAGTTGCAATTTATATCAAATTTATACATGGTATAAAAGCCCAGAAATCACATGAGAACTATTATTTTGAATTTTTCCCTCGATAATTTTGAATTTTCAGCTTTAGTGTAGTAGCTTTTCTTTAGATTTGGGATAATGTATTTCAATAGGCTGAGATTGGAGTATGCCTAGGAGGGTAGCTCAAATTTCGTAGCCTGAAAGGACCAAATGAAAGAAATTCTTGATGATAATGGAGTGTTTTAATACACTTAGACTCACATTAAAAATACAACAACATAGATTCTGGTGCCTCTTACCATATGACAGGAAATAAGAAATTTTTCAATACCATGGAGGAGAAGGATTTCCACATGCATATCTAAATTTGGGATGATGGGAGGTACAATGATACATGAATTGGTATCATAACCTTAAATAGGGATTTTGGCTCCCATATTCACCTAAAATATGTTATTTTTGTACCTAATATGAAGAAGAACTTGATCTATGTAGTAGTATTTGAGGATAGAGGCTATGATGTTATTTTTAGTAAGGGGAAAGAATTCCTAAAACATGTCGCTACCGGGAAAGTGAAACATATTGGAGTTAGAGTGAAAAATATCTACAAGCTAATGGTATACTTTTCCATGCATGTAGTTATACCTACAAGAGTGAGGTGGGGTGATGTAGATCCTTAGTGCCAGAGTTGCAGAGATTTAGGCAGGGTCCATTAAGGTGTCCTCCTCATGGAATATTACCTTGATACAAGGGCCCACAATATTCAGTAGCGAAAGGATCAATGTAAATTGGTGAAATCATATTATGAGGAGAAAAAAGGAGTGTTGATAACAGTGCAGGAGGCACAATGCAGAATCAACATCAGTACAATTTTCCCAGTAGACAGTTGCAAAGACATAATTGATTCAGTGTTTTTTGGGATGCTTCTTAGTGGCAGTTGTTGCAGTAGAAACACAAATAGTGAGAGGTAGTTCTACAGTACATTCCACTGGTGTAGGATAGGGGTGGTGAAAAATCCCTTTCTTGCTAATAGGGAGTGTTAGAAAGTATAGCAAGAAAGGCTCAATTTGACTTTAGCCTTAGTCAAATTGAGTAAATTGAATTTCGACATCAACAAGACAACTTGGAGGCAATTAACTAGTGTGACATGGATCTTGTCACTTAGTTAAATAATTAAATTCGAGTTATAGGCTTGGATTTCAGTCATACATGTGTTGATTACTAAATTTTAGAAATATAGTTCATTTATTTTCAGTTTGATTTAGTTAGCTGAACTCAAGTACCTAGTTGAAGGTCAGTTGTGTAGTGAGACAACAATATAACTCATAGATCTATTAGTTAACTAATCCATCAACCAAAAATAGCTCGTGCATGCATGTAATTATAATTCCTAAGCTAGAGTGGAAGAATTAAGGCTAATGTAAAATTATTTGTAAGTAGTGGAGTGTACATAATTTTGCATGCAATCAATTGATCCATCCTTGGGAATTGCACAAGAAATTAAGAAATTTCCCTACTGTTTAGGATATTTAATTATCTCATATTTGTGCAAGGAAATATGAGGCTAGAGGAGGAAAAAATTGGCTAATTGTTGGCCAGAAGTTCTCATTTAGCAGATAGAACAATTTTTCTTTTGCAGGTTGTGCTCAGAGTTGGAGCAAGCAATTGTAATAGTTTCTCTATTTAAATGATTAATGCAAAGAGTATTGAGAGTTTTTTCCCAATTATGGTCCCCTATAAATCAATATTTACTTGTTGAATTTCTATGCATGTTGTTCTAAATTGTTGTTTTCATTCTGCATATTAGTAGAGTAGAATTACTGTTTCCTCATTTGAGTTCAATGTCTTGAGCAATTGCAATTTATATCAAATTTCTACACTATTATGAATCTATCATTATATAAATTATTTTCAGATATTTTTCAAGGGTTAGGCTAAGAAATTTTTGCAATTTTTTTGGAGGACAAAATATAACAAGGCTAAACAATGGAACCATGCTTCAATTGGAAGGGATTTTCAAGGTATATATATTTACCTTTACCCTTCTACCATTAAATATTTGCACCTTTACATCGAGGTAGGATGACTTAGGGATCTTCCATATTCCCTTGGTGGTCCTTCAAGATCCTCTATTTATACTTGGAGAGGAATCTTAATGGGTCAATACCCTCATCCATCCTTGTAGAAGATTGATATGTATTTGAAAACTTGAAGGTTTGATGAAATTTGCAAGTGTAATTTTATGTCTTTTATGCGATTAGGTAAGTTTAAATAGACATACATTAAGTGTTTAAACTCAGTTTTGAAACATATAACAGAGACAATAATACCATAAAAAAAAACACAAGACAACAAAATTATGGATTTCACCCCTCATGGCATACATCTCCTAGTCTAGCTTCCAATGTTGGGCCTCTTTCATTATGTACTCAAATATGTGTTTACATGAATTTGTAGTGCTTAGAATGAAAAATAATGTCTCCAAAGGCTCCAGAATAGTAAAAAACCCCTAGCTGAGCTATTTCTGCACTCAATTTGGTCAAAAATTGAAGAAGTTGAGCTCTCCTGAAGATTTACTGCTAACTGATTTACAAACCGCACCCACCTACAAAGCATCCTATAATTTTCTCCATTTTCGGCACCATTGGTCGAAAAATTTGCCCTGCGCCGATGAGATTCGTGTCAGATTGGGTGCAAATTGTCGCTTGGTTTAAATGCGTGGTGACCCCAAGAGCGAACAGATCAGGGCCACGTTGCAGAACTATTGCTGTGGGATTCATGATCATTTAGAATGTGTGCGAAAGGTTTAACCAAGCTTGAACTGTGGTAAGGTGGCGATGACTATGTGTAGGTTTCAAAAAATCCGTGCCAAAACTTTAAACCATAACTCTACATTTAGCTGTGGTTTGAACGATGTTTGGTATGTGGTTTGGTTCAAACTTGCGTGCCAACCATACTCCAACCGAACCATGGTTGCATTAAACGTTACCCTAGATTTGCATGGCCCGCCCAAACCTTAACTCTAACCATTGGGAATTATGGTACCAACTATGGCTTGGGACCGGGGCTAATCCCGCACTGTCTATGCGCATCTCTTGCAGTCTCGTGGGAATGGGTGGACCGGGGGCCAAGGGTTAACCCAGGCCCCATCCCCCAATGTGCCATCAATTAAACTATAAATAGAAATAAATCACTATAGAGGTTAAGTCACTCCCATGGCACAGCGGTAAGGCGTCGTGTTGCTCCATTGCAGATCCTATGTTCAATTCGCTCAGAGGTCTGTTCGGCCAATAAAAGTTTTTTACACCAATGCTGGTAGGCCACGTGGCAGACACCCATTGGTCCACATGGCATCCTTTCATTCAACCACTTCAAAATACCAACAACCAATTAAAATTAAGCAGAAATCAACTAATCAAAGGAGGACACTTGGAAAAAAATCATTGGTCCTAAAGAAAAATACAGTCAACTACCGAGTCACCTGCCTAGTTAGCATACATACTGCACAGTCAACGTATCTGCAACCCAACTGCAAAATTTTTAGTTGTTTAGGAAAATGGTTAGAACGTGATATCAAGAGAATACATATCTGTTTTGAGTGATTCGAGTTGCATTGGAATCAGGAAGAAGAGATCTTTGTTTTGGCACTAGTTTTAAGCACTTTTGAACACTTTGAATTTTGAACACTTTACTTATCCACTGTATATTTCCTCCCCATTAGAAGATTTTGTACCTACAAAATATCACTTTCAGTCAAAAAAAATATGAGGGTACAGTTCCCTCACCCTTCTACTCTCAATCCATTTGGATTTTCTTGGATTTGTCCCTTTGATCCCTGCACGAAGGTACTCCACGTTCCCTCATTTTGAAGTCCTTGTTTTCCTGTCAATGATTGTGTCTTGCTGCAATTCTTCAAGATATTCAAGAGATAAATATTCAATTGAATGAATATGAACATTCTCTCATTCATCTTAAATCAAAGGATGATCATAAAATCTCAAATTATCAACATTAACAACTACATAGATTTACATTTATGAAGGAAAATCCAACCTGAAGGCATTATTACCAATATTTTCCAAAACCTTGAATGGACCATATCAAATCGGTTTCATTTTCTTACCTTTTCCTTGGAATTTTTATTTTCTAATGTGAAGCCAAACTTCATCTCCCACTTGGAAACTACGATATACGCGATGCTTATCATGTCTTGTCATGTACATGACTTGAATCTTTTCCAAATGTTCTTGAACTGTTTGATGCACCAATTGAACTTTTTCAATGAATCTTTTGGCCTTATGTATGTCACTATGTCCATCAATAGAAAAATATTTCCCAAAGATAAAATCTAAAGGTGATTTTGGTAAGTATCCCAAGCATGCCTCAAATGGCGATGTTTGAGTCGATGAATTCTTGGATCGGTTGTAAGCATGTTTAATATAGTGCAAAAATTCATCCCACAACTTAGGATGCTTGTTGCAATAACCATGAAGATGTATCACTTTTTTGTTCACCACTTCTATTTTTCCATATGCTTGTGGATGGAATGTTGTGCTCCTTTTAAATTTGTGTCCATGAGTCCCCACAAGCTTAACCACAATTTCTCGACAAAGCGAGAATATTGGTCACTAAAAATTGATGTGGGAAACACAAAATGTAACCATACATTTTGAAAGAACAAAAATGGAGTATTTTCAGCTACAACCTGCTTTTTACAAGGCATTAGAATACACATTTTTCTAAAACTATCCACAAATACATAAATATAATCATGAAATATCCTAGACATAGGTAGACCACCTACAAAATCCATAGAAACACTTCCCCATGGACGGGAAGGTACCTGAAGTGGAGTATACACTCCCATCTTTTTATTGCTAGGATTACTAACATCACATAAAGAACATCCTCTTACAAATTGTGACACACTTTCAAGCATACGAGGCTATTATAAATAACTTTTTAATTGTTCCACTGTCTTACCTACACTGAAATGACCAACAATAAGAGAAGTATGTGCTTCCCTTATGATGTTGACTCTCTCTTCTTGTGGAATACATATCTTGCCAAGATGATACAAGAAGTTATCATGCACATGATAATCTAATTCCTCTACTTGGTTACCTTAACAAAAAGTCGCATATACATCCTTAAAATCATTATCTAAAGCATATTTCTCAACATACCTCTCGTGCATGACAAAATTATGCTTAAGAATAATGGATGCACTAACAATTGGTCTAGAAAGTATATCTACGACCTTCATATAGATACCTTTCTTGTACCTTATCACAAAGTGGAATTTTTGTAGAAAACCCATCCATATGAAGTGCTTTGTTTGTGATTGAAAGTATTGCAATGGTTGATGATCAATGTGAATGATTGTTTCCTTACCCATCAAGTAATGTTTCCAATTTTTCACACTTTTCACCAAGCATACAATTCCTTGTCATATGTAGGATGGTTAATCATCGCACCATTAAAATTTTCAGAATGAAAATAGATGGGATTAACATGTTGCATCAATAATGTTCCCATGGAATAGTCACTTGCATCATTTTGTAGCTCAAATGATTGTCTTAAGTCTGGAAGTGCACGTATGGGTGTTGAACTGATTCTCTCTTTCAATGCATCAAAATATTTTTGTTTTTTCCCTCCCCACTGAAAAACCTTCTTCACACTTGTCAATGCATGCAATGGAGCTGCAATGGAAGAAAAGTTAGAAATAAACTTTCTCCAATATTGGGATGCTCCCAAGAAAATTCTAACCTCTGTCATAGTCTTGGGTTTTGGCCAATTCAAAATTACTTGGACCTTTGAGGGATCTATCTTCAACTTGCCCCATCCAATAATATGACCCAAGTAGACTAAAGATTTTTTCCCAAATTCACATTTCGACATATTTAAAAACAACTTTTCCTTCTTTAAGACAACTAACACATGCTTGAAATGCTTTCCATGCATGATATGTTCTTCACAATACTTGTTGAAAATAAATATGTCATCTAAGTAGACTATCACAAAATCATCTAGAAAAGGCCTTAAAAAATCATTCATAACTTGCATGACTGTAGTGGGAGTATTACAAAGCCCAAAGGGCATAACCAACCATTCAAACAAACCTTTCTTTGTTTTGAATTTTGTCTTCCATATGTCTCCTTCGACAATCCTAATCTGATGATAACCACTTCTCAAGTCCACCTTAGTGAAATAAATAATATCTTTCAATTTATTAAGTAAATCATCAATTCTAGGAAGAGGGTAACGGTTATTTACCATAATTTTGTTCAATACACGGAAGTACACACACATGTGCCATGTACAATCCTTCTTTGGCACTAAAACAATAGGTGATCCACATGGTGATGTGCTTGGTCAGATGATCCCTTTATCAAGCAACTCTTGGATTTGTTTCTTAATTTCTGCATTTTCCATCACCAACATCCTGTACATGCCAATGTTAGGAAGAGGACAATCTTGTTGCAATTGGATCTCATGTTGGATTCCTCTTTTAGGAGGCAATCCTTTAGGCTCTTGAAACATATCATCATATTGGTTAACAACCTTAACCAAATCAGATTTCAAATTTGCATCACATCCTTGAAAGGCTTCATTCTCAACATCATTCTTGGGTTTGATCAACAAAAGTACAAAATTCTTGCTAGAATAAACACGCCTCTTCATTTGTCCAGCATTCACAAGAGATATATTTAGTTTCTTTTTATGTGCTCTAACAATTTACTCAATACCATATTTAAAAAAATGATACTTTTTTCATGGAAATGAAAGATGGCTTTCCTATCATAAAGATATGGGCTTCCCAAAACAATACCGCATATGTCTAATGGAACTACATCAAGTTCTACCTCACCAAAGAAGTTTGCAGTGATAGCGAATCTTAGTTTGCATTTTCTAGTCACTTGCAATTTTGCATTGTCACACACCCAACTTAAAGGATAAGTTTTAGGATGAGGAATGGTTTCCAAATTCAATTTCTTGACAAGTTTTTTAAAATGAGGTTTTCTTGTGAGCCACTATCAAATAGAGTGTCTACTTTTTTATTTTTTGAGATAACTCTAATATGGAAAAGCTCTATTATTTCATTTTCATTTTGAGTTTTATTGAGGTTATTTGAAGAACTAATACTTTCAATAGAGTCCTTATCTTTCAAACCCATGGTTGTGATCTTTGTTTCATCTCCCAAATCAGATACTAAATCATGTTGTGTAGTTGCAACAGTCATTTTTTTTCCTTTGTTGTTAAACTTTTTGGGTCTCATCTCAGGATGAATTTTCCAACAATGGTCTTCATCATGGCATTCTTTTGAACAATGTTTGCATGTGATTTTTTCTCCCTCTTTCTTGATGGAAACATTATTCTTTCCTTTTACTTTGAATTTTCCCTTTCCTTTGTCTCCACTCTTAAATGGATTTTTTTTCCCTCTTGTAGAACATTCTTCCCTATTTCTTCTAGATGTCTTTCATGTACAAAAACTTCATCTAAATTTGTAGGGTTAAAAAGGAGAATTTTGTGTCTCAAGTATCTATGTAAACCTTCAATGTATTTGAGTAAAGTGTCTTGATAGGATAATTATACACCCAAAATTGGTGCTCTCCTTCTAAACTATTGGGTATAACTTTGCACACTTTGAACCTTTAATTGCCTAAATTTTTTCCAATCCATTATAACTTTCTGCATGTATACTAAAGGATAAAATTGTCTTCTTAATGCAGCCACAAAATCATTCCAAAAATTTATGATCTTACCTCTTTTCTTGAGATCCTCTTGAGTTTTGGCTTCCCACCAAATTAGTGTTACACTTTACAACCTTAATGAAGCAAGCTAAATTTTGGTGTCATCATCTTTGATCCTTTGTATCTTTCAATACACTTCAAGCTGACGAACCCAATTATCTAATTTCTCAAAATTTACCTCTCCATTACACATAGGAAATTCAAAATTTATGTCAAGTTTTAAAAATGGAGTTTTACCATGTCCCTTTGGAGAGTGTGGAGGTGTTTGTGAAGGGGTTGATGTAGAATATGATGATGGTGAAGATGAAGGCGAGGATACATGTGGAGGTAGAGGTGGTTTATCACCATTTCCTCCATTCCCTTTTGGAGGTTTGTCTCCATTTCTTCCATTTCCCTTTGAAGGATTTGAGCTACCACCATACAACCTTGAGTTCCTTTCCTCATAAATAAATTTCACCATCTTAGTCATGTCAAAAAATTATTTTCTGAAAGAATTCTCCTAATGATGAGCCACATTGGCTAGTTCGAAACACGTCGATAAAATTTTCTTAGATGTGATTTTCACCGAAAGATTTTATACACATTTTATGGATAACAAAAGCCAAATTCATAAAACCTCAGTCATATTGTTAGGATCTCCTTCATTTTCCATAACTGGTGAGGCCTTTGGTGACACTTAAGGTGAAATTTGTGGAAAATGTGCTCTCCTTGAAATATCTTGAGGAATATCTACCACAATATTTCCTCCTCCTCTTTTGAGATTATACCTTGTAAGCATCAAAAAAAACTTGCAAGAAAATTAAAACCTCAATATAACCAAAGAACCTAAGCTCTGATACCAAACTGATCTGTGTTTGAAAGCTTGAAGGTTTGATGAAATTTTCAAGTGTAATTTTATGTATTTTATGAAATTAGGTAAGTTTCAATAGCACATACATTAAGTTTTTAAAATTAGTTTTTCAACATATAGGAGAGACATTAATACCATAAATAGAAACACATGACGACAAAATGATGAAGGATTTCACCCCTCCTTGGCTACATCTCCTGGTCTAGCTTCCAATGTTGGGCCTCTTTCATTATGTGTTTACATGAATTTGTAGTGCTCATAATGAAAAAATAATGTCTCCAATGGCACCGGAGTAGTCAAAAACCCCTAGTTGGGTTCTTTATACACTCTATTTGGTCAAAAAATGAAGAATTTGTGCTCTCCTGAAGATTTTCTGCTAACTGATCTACAAACCACACCCACTTGCAAAGCATCCTACAATTTGCACCATTTCGGCACCATTGGGCAAAACATTTGCCCCACACTAGCGATATTTGTGTTCGATTGGGTGCAAATTTCCGCCTGATTTAAATGCACGGTGACCCTGTGAGCAGACAAATCAGGGCCACGTGGCACAACTATCGACGTATGATTCAAGGTCATTTACAATGTGCGCAAATGGTTTATCCAAGCGTGAAATATGTTCGAGTGGCGGTGACTGTGGTTACGTTTCAAAAACCTTGTGCCAAAACTTAAACGATAAATTTTTATTTAATTGTCGTCTGAATGGTGGTTGTTATGTGGTTTGGTTCGAAACTGTGCACCAAAAATACTCCAATTGAACTATGGTTGAATTAAACGTTACCCCAGAGTTGCATGACCTACCCAAACCTTAACTTTAACTGTCGGGAGCTGTGGTACCAACTATGGCTTGAGGTGGGGGTTAACCCCGTGCCCTTGGTACCTATCGCCTGTGGTATCATGGGCATGGGTGGACCAAGGGCCAGGGGTTAACCCTTGGAAAACCCCTGGCCCCCGGTCCACCCATGCCCATGAGACCACAGTCGATGGGTGCCAAGGGCATATGGTTAACCTTGGCCTCAAGCCACAGTTGGTACCGCAGTTCCCATCGGTTAGAGTTAAGGTTTGGGTAGGTCATGCAACTCTGGGGTAACGTTTAATGCAACCATAGTTCGGTTGGAGTATGATTAGCGCACAGTTTTGAACCAAACCACATACCCTGGCCCAGTCCCCCAGTGTGCCATCAGTTAAAAAATAAATAGAAATTGACCACTATAGAGGTTAAGTCACTCCCATGGCATGACGGTAAGGCACTGTGTTGCTCCATTGTAGGTCTTGTGTTTGATTCACTCAGAGGTATGCTCAACCAATAAATTTTTCTTACACCAATGTTGGGAGGCTGTGTAGCGACCACCCATTGGACCACGTGGCCTCCATTCATTCAACCAATTCAAAATACAAGCAACCAATCAAAATGAAGCGAAAAATGATAAATTAAAGGAGGATACTTGGCGAAAAACCATTGGTCGTAAAGAAGAACATAGTCAATTGCCCAGTCACCTGCCTAGTCAGTGTATGAACTGCACATTTGGTGTACTTGCAACCTAGCTGCAAAATTTTTAGTTGTTTAGGAAAATGGTCAGAACGTGATATCAAGAGCATACGATATTGGTTTTGAGAAATTCAAGTTGCGTTGGATTCAAGGCGACGAGATATTCATTTTGGCACCTGTTTCGAGAAATTTTGAATGCTTTGAATTTTGAGCACTTTATTGATCCACTAGATCAAAGATCTAATAATCCTAGATAATGCTTGAGGGTAAATATTTCATGTGTTATCAACACTATCTCATCTTAAGCCTTAGATATCATATGGATTTTGCATAGTGATTGCATTACCCCATTAAGGCACTGGTACAATCTTTTACTTCAACCAAAAAACTAAAAAAATTTCCTTTCTCCTTTCTCTTTTGGGTTGTTTTCCAACCTAAGGTATTATGTGCGATATTTTTCTAGGTTGATTGATCTAAGGTTGTTTCCATTTTCATATCACCATTTCATTGGATCTTTCCATGTTGATTAATCGATTAATGTTTATAATTCTAATTCATCATAATAAGGGTATAATATTGATTTGGTTGACATTACACATTTTGGATCCAACCCTAAAAGATGAAGAAACTTTGAAAATAGTTTAATTTCTCTTATATATATAGAGTTGATTAGGAATTTTTTGTAACTGCTACAAATCCCTCCAAAATTTTTCCTTCACTCAATTTTTGGAGCCTCCTAATCATCATGTAAACTGTCACATTGAGCTATAAATGTCATTCTTAATTATGTTGTCTCAATGTTCAAGTATTTCATTGGGAAACGTAATTGTTGAAGTTATTCACATGCCCAACTCTTGATGTCTTCACAAGCACACTTTCATGATAAGATAAGTGCTCTAGATAGTGATATTGTTGTGCACTATGGGACAACAGTGGTTGCACAACCTTTGTTGATAGTCATTGCGTAGTCCCTACTCATAGTGATTTCAGAGTCCCTTCTCACAGTGATTATGTATTTATTTCTCTCAGTTGTTGCACAGTTCCTATTGATTGTGATTGCACAGTTCCTACTAATATTAATTGCACAGTTATTTCTCTTAGTGATTGCACAGTTCCTACTGACAGTGATTGCACAGTTCTTACTCATAGTGATTTCACAGTTCCCAGTGGAAGTGTAAGGGAATCCTCTACATATAGTGATTTCACACTCCTTGTTGAAAGTGAGAGTGTACTTCTTCAATTCAGTACTGTCACACCTCTTAATGGTAGTCATTTCACTCATGACTCCTAGTTTCTCGACATGCATTAAGCCAACTCACAAATATTAACCCTAATTACATGTCTACTTTCCCTATATAAAGATTCTAGTCCAGAGCTCATTTTCACATTCATTATTTTCTATGGCTTTGTGCATTATTAAAGCATAAGGAGAATTCTTGATTTCAAATGCCCCATATTTCGAGTGAGTTTCTCAACTTTTGCTTTTTTTATTTTTCTTGCATGTGTCACTTTTACTTGCTCTATATTATTCAAGTGTCACTTTCACTTGATTTCATTCTATGTGTCACTTGTGTTTTATTTTTTTTTCGCATATGTCGCTTTCAATCTTGCATGTGTCACTTTTTCATATCCTAAGAACACCTTGGCACACCTTTTAGAGGCAGATCCAACACACTCTTTTACACTAGTTGATTTTTTATATCATAAGAACATGTGATGGACACCATCCCATAGCATAACACTTCTTTTGATTATACTGGAAACTTGTGTCATAAAGGATTACATCCTAACTATTGCACCTAGAGTTTGCCATTGCACCCATAAAGGATTACATCCCTAAGTGATGAGACCCTTACCAACTAGAGTTTCCCATTGCACCCATCCTTAGGATAACCTCCTTCACTACACATTGAGCGAACCTAGAGCACAAATAATTAGCTTTTCTACTTACACTTTCCCACTGCACAAGCCTTGATCAACCCTACCATGTATTGGACATTGAAAATTCTCAATAGATATAAGTCACATCTCTTGACCCCTGCAGTGGAAACTTGTCCAATACCTAGAGTCTCCACCTCAATCATTGCACATTAGATATTTATAGTGTGAAGCTTTCTACCCTTGTCTCCTAGAGTTTCCCATTGAAAAATTCCTTGACTATCCTTCCTCCACTGCACTATTTCAGTGGATAGTAGGATCATGATTATGTTAGAAAATTATATATTGCAGAGCAATGGAACACATAAAATATGCAGAAACATAAAAAAAGAAAAAATATAAAACAAGAGAGACACATATATACGTGGTTCACCCAATTTGGGCTATGTCCACTCCAAATAGCCAGTCCTTCCTTTCTATTATCCAACAAAATGAAGAGACACAACCTACAACATATCCATTGTAATATCCTCTAGTATCTCTCACTGTCCCCCTTTCTGTTTCTCGCTCATAATACTCATACAATACACAACCGCAATGCAATACCCTCATAAAACAGAGGGGTTGCATTCTAGGGAAAAAAACCCTAAATTAAACATAAATTCTACCGTCAGATCATCCACCTAATGAATGACCCAAATTGACTATAAATTGCAATATTTTACAAAGAAAATTTACATCTGTTTTTAGCTTCGGGGACGTGTTGCTGCCATGTTAAGAACAAGGGTGCAACGTTGTGATACATCTAAATAAATAAGATAATCAGGCTCCACACACAACAATCTCCCACTTGGAGAATGATTGTAGCAACTCCTTTGCTGCTTCATTGGTTGTTTCTCATCTTCATCATCATACTTGAAGAACAATTGAAACTGAGCATAATCTCAGTTTCTCCCTGGCTACAACTTTTGTTAACATATCTACATGATTCTGTCTAGTGTGTATCTTTTCCAGCTTCAACTGTCCATCTTCCAACACTGATCGTATGAAATGGTACTTGAAATGTATGTGTTTAGTCCTGGAATGAAATGCTGAGTTCTTTTCAAGATGAATGGCACTTTGGTTGTCACTGTATAACATGCCCATATCATGCTTCTTACCCAATTCATCCATAAACCTTTTTAACCAAATCATTTCTTTACTAGCCTCTATATCAGAAACATACTTTGCTTCTGTTGTTGAAAATGAAACAACACTTTGGATTTTTGAAACCCAACTGACAGCTGTTCCAACTACAGTGAATAGATACCTATGGTGCTCCTCCTGTTATCTCTATCACCTGCCATATCTGCATCAACATATCCCTGTAGAGAAATGTTTGAACCACAAAAGCACAATGCTTGATTTGTGGTACCTCTCAAATATTTGAGAATCCATTTCATTTCCATCCAATGTTCTTTTCCTGGATTGTTCATGTACCTTCTTAAAAATCCCACTGCAAGTGCAATATCAGGCCTTGTGCAGAACATTGTGTTATAGGTCAATTTGGGCATCATTCCCAATGACCTGGTTAACTGGGCATCATCTCCAGGACCAATGACTAAGGGTCTATCATTACCTATCATTTCAAGTTACAACATGCCCTAAGACAAGAACAAGACAAATCAAGAATGAATTTCATCAAGCAAAGGTTTCTAAGGTTTGAATTTTATTATATAACATATGATAGCTCATCAACACTGCCTCTAAAGGGACTAAGTGCATTGCATATGCAGGTAGCCCCATGCAAAGCTGCTCTGCAAAGCACTTCCCGACATTCACAGGTGCATTGGTCATATTGGGAGCAAAAATCTCAATGTTCCAGAATCTCCACTTGGCTAGTGCCTTCTAGAAGAGTTCGCATGTGCAAGCTTCGAATCCAAGTGTCCATTTGACATCTACAAGATTGGGAACATGTCTTGCCTATTATTGGAAAGTCATTAATTGTAAAACAACCTTCAGCTCCTCTATAAATTGAGCACAGATCTGAGTGCTTGAAAAGGAAGAATTTGAGTAGAGAAATGCTGGTGGATTTTCAATTGAGAGTTAGATTTGTGTAACAGCTGTTGGAGAGATTTATACTGTGATGAGGCTAGGAATGTTGCTGGAATGGTCACTAGGTTGTAATCTCTCCTTCTATCATCAATAAAGAATACAACTTAATTTTCCCTATATGCATCTGTATTGGCTTTGATTTTACATATTGTAAGATCTTAGTTGACTTATATGGTTTATGCTTTACTGATTTAACAAACCAACTTGACTAGACATTTGTATTATTGCTATCTTCTGCTGTTTAGTGTTCATTCTTGTAGGAAATATTTTTCACAGTCGGCTGGAATTTGAATCTACAACGGAAGCGACAGAAGGAACCATTTGGAAGCACTTGGACTCCAAGTAAGCATCTAATCCATTCTATGTGTCTGTTCTCATTTAGGAAAAGTAGTCGTATAATCTTTAACCTGTTGTTCTAGATTAGCACCTATCTAGGGAAGCGTGTTTTATCCGTAATTCACAATTCTGTCCAACAAATCGGTGACTCCACTGGGGAGAATTTCTCTTATTTCTAGGTGTTTTAGCCTTTGATTTTATCTGTTTATCCACCTAGTAGTTGTTATTTGCAAAGATCAAACTTTTTTAAATATTAATTTGCAAAATAAGTGTGTCAAAAAGTGGTGTTTTTCCTCATACACTGTGCCCAACACACTCTTGGAAATGACACATTGCTTTGCAGAGCACTACCTCCCTTTCAGGCCTGCGTTGCAGAGCATTGTCTCCCCTTAGAGACTGCATTGCCGCCTGAAACCATCCAGATTCCCTTGAATTTGTCTTTGCAAATTGATTCAGTTTTTTTTTTTTTTTTTTTAATTTTAAATTTATTTATTTATTTTTTTTCTGCTGTGTTTTGAAAAGTTTGAACCTCATATTGACCAGTGAATCTATATATTTATTCCTCCTTTGAAAGAAAATTTGTTCAGTGTTTGTTTAAATTTTTTTTCTTTATCATTGAAATATTTATTTCAAAGTATTTTTACTGTCGCATTAAGCTCATCTGCTTTCGAAATAGGAAATTGTCGTAAATTCTTCATTTCATGATAGGAGAAATTGTTGTTAAATTCCTCATTTTTCCTTCAAAAGAGAAATTGTTGTTTGTATTCCTCATTTCTCGAGAGTAAAAAGCATTTGATTTGTTAGTTTAGTGCACTTAGTTTCTTTTCTGCATTCATAACATTAAAGGAACTAAAAAATAAAAACTTGCATTTGCATGTAGGATTTTGTGTGTTTTTGTAAAAGGAACAATTAGGAAATCTGCATTTAGTTTGTGCTCATTGATTTGTTTGCTCACAAATTGTTTCCTCTTTCCCCTTAGTTGCTAGGTTTTCATTGAAGAAAATAAAAGTGAAAGATTGTTTATCATTCTTAGTTTGCGTTTTAGGATTTTCCTACACATCATCGCGGTGAACATTTGAAAGGCAAATTGTTAAGCAAGATCAACAGAAAATTAATCTCAATTTACCTAACAAAGCATTGGAACCATAACGATAAAATTTAGAAGGTCTAGGCTAGAGAAGTGTTTTGGCGTCATAAGACATAGCAGCTATTGTTAACATGTCTGTGATACATTCCGAGTGTGATACCTCACTCCTTGTACGTAAGTATATCGTAGCTCGTCCATGTACTTTCGGGTATATCAGGCGGTGTTACAATACGATAAGTATAAAGAGGTGCTCTCACTGTGCGGTTTCGCATTAGACAACGCTAATATGGACTTGGGCCTCCAAATACCTTCGAGTATATTTGGGAGGAAAAATTTTAGGTGCTATCCATCCATAGTGAACCAAGTTGGCTACCTTGTAAATTGTGATACACCGAACGCAACATTCAGGGAGATTTCCTGCCTATACTTCTTGGTTCGCCAGGAGGTATTATGCAGTTCACAGTTTCTTGGTAAACCCTTTTTCCTAGCATTACCCTTTTATTTTGTTTATTTGTTTTTGGTTAAAATAAATCAGTAATCGTGGAAGAAAAAAATCCTTTCGCGTAGAATAGCATTAAAACCACCTTTACCACCAGAAGTTACTTTTGGTAGGCGAAGGCAATCACGATCTGCCGAATCAAGTACAATATGTACCTCTGGTGAAACATCATTTTCCCACAAACCAGAGTTAGCTCAAGTTGTTTCTACACATCCCGGTTTGTCTACTGTTTTCAAAACGGAGTCTTCACAGCTACCCGTGGTCATGATCCATCCAATTAGTCAGACCATACCTCCTGGACCCAAGGTTGTTCAACCACAAATTGGTCCAGATCTTGTCTCTTCTTTTCTAGAACATCTGAATCCTGAAGTCAAACAACCAGAAGTTGTTCCTACCTTGGTCATCCCACAAATTTCTGTAGCTATTGAATCTCCCATATCACACAATCAACCACCTGAAATATACTTTGGGCCTAACGGTGAAATACTTCCACTTGGTTTAATTACGATTGAAGAAATCCCACAAGATGATACACCTTTAACTCCAATCCATTTTGGGGAGGACCTTCACCTGTACGAGTCTTTTTCTTAATTGACACCATCTTATTTTGTTGATCCTACTCCTTTTCAAATTCCTGTTGATTCAAAAGGGTATACGTTTGGTCAAGTAACCATGACTGAACCAACATCTTCGGTTGGGCCATCTATTCCAATTACGTCAGGTCCCACCCTAGCTACCCTGTCTATGTTTACTACTTCACCAGAGTCATATTTTCATGGAGGCCCTTTGGTCCCATCATGTTACAAATCATTATCTGGAATTTTCTCTGGTGAATCTTCAAATCCATGGACTTTACCAATGTCATCATCCAGTATTTTAACTGGTAATCCTATCGTAAGTACTGAACGATTTGATTAATTATACACAACATTAGGGCAATATCAAGCTGGTCTTTCTAGGTCAATTCCTTCAAGTACCATATCAACTGGACTCCTATCATTCGGAGAACAATATTTTCCATATTATTATCCTCCTCATGCTGGGGGAAACCTTTGGTCACCCAATATGATAGTACTCCATCACTTTTTGGTCAATCTAATGTTGAAACGAATGTTTGTCAATGGCAGCCCACTCTGCCTATCCAACCACAAATGGTTGTACACTCGTATCAACCGGTTCAACCTATTACACCCACTTCATTTCCAATTGTTAATACACCTTTACCCCTGTTATATAATCAAAATGTTGTACATAAACCTTATCAAGCGGGTCCTTCCACTCAATACCATCAAATGTTGGGTCCATAGACTCCAAATCCTTTAGTTAATTTACAACAAACTATATCCGGAATCATTTATTGATAAGCTAGTCTACTATTTTATGGGATTTCACAACCATAACCTGGTTATACATATCAACAAAATCCAAGTTATCCAAATTTGGGTTATAACATTGGTGGACAGACCCCTTGGCAGTGACAGGCACAAATGCAAATGCCTCAAACTTCTTTTCAACAAGTATCATATCCAGGTTTTGGTCAATAGAATCCTCAAGTGTTTTCTATGCAAAACAACCCCTATCTCGGTTACCAGCAGCAGATTCCTTATGCCAGTGCTCAAAGGCCTATTTCTCAAGCAATTCCATCTTACCCTGGCTATGCTCAACCTGACCTTAATCGACAGTTGCCTTTGTTGCAACTTTAGAGTTACCAGATTTAAATCGGCTAACTAATGATCCAATTAATTATGCTCCTTGGTGGTCGTTGACCTCAAAAATTACCCTCGGATATTTCTAAGTTCAATGGAAACCCTGCAAAATATTCTTCAACTCATGTTATGACTTATCATTTATGGTGTTCATCAAATTCCCTGAATGATGATTTTGTTCAACTACGTCTTTTCCAGCATACGCTCACAGGTCCGACTGCAAAATGGTATATTGAATTACCTAGAGCTTCTTTCGATAATTTCACAGCCCTAACTACTGTCTTTTTGACTCATTTCTAGTTACCCATCATATATGAAATTGGAACATAACTCTTGAACAATTTCAAACAGACTAATGCTACTCACATTTCTGATCATATTCATGAGTGGCGTCGTCGTCGTCGTCGAATGGTTAAGACCTTTGTTCCAGATCAACTCCTTGCTGAATGTTTCATTAAGTCCCTATTACCATCTATAACTGAGGATTTGGATAAGGGAAACATCGTCACAGAAGAGAAAGTTATCGCTCGTGCCCAATATTTAGACTTGATTTATACTCAGTCTCGCACGCTTTGTGAAAAAATTCCTAACGCATCGAGATCTAATTTCAGTGTTCCTCCTCAACTAAAGGAATATCATGCCAGAGATGACTTGATAGGAACTGCAAGCACACACCATACTATTGCATCTGATCGTGCTCCTACTTCCGAAATTAATGCTATGTCATTTGAAAAAGGAAAAAGTGTCAAGCAACCCGAAAGTAAGAAAAAGGGGAAATCAAAGAAAAAGAAAACTTCTAACCTGCAGGAAAGATCATCTGATCAATATTCTAGACCTCGGAAACCTCATTATCCATGCATAATATGTAATGAGGAACACTTTGTTAGGGATTTTCCTCACCGCGCTGAAGTCTCAAAAATCATCAAGACTTCCCATGCGTCCATTGTGTTGACAAACCCATTTCCAAATCCAGACACTATTTTGGTTGCTACGGATGCATCTCCTAGTTCCCAAGTGTTAATGTTATCCATCACAAAACCTTCAACAGATATTTTGGTGTCAACGCATAATAAATATTATGGTAGTCAGGCCACTAATCAACCTACTACCTTGACTACGAATCCGTTTACGGAATCAATATCGCCTACTGTTATTCCTAAATTGACAATCAAGCCACCAAAGGGAGTAATTCATAAATCAACATATAATCCTTGAGCAAGAGTTTCCCAAAATTACAATATAGTTGAAGATTTGGCTCAATCCCCTTCAGCTATGTTTGCTCTTGAGGTATTACAAAATTGTCCCTCCCAGAAAAGGCTTTATTGTCGTCCATTGGTGGAATTGATCTGACTGATTCTAATCTTGTCGTCTTTAATCACACATGCTATGTACCACAACTACCAACATAATTGGCATTCTCCATACAAGTAAATGTTCTCATTCACCTTGTTCATCGCACTATTATTGATGAGGGAGAATCTACATGCATTATGTCTCTAAACTGTTGGAAGTCACTTGGCTCGCCGCGCTTATCACAATCATCAATGACATTGAAGGCATTTGATGGACGTACATATAAACCTTGCGGTATTATGAATAACCTGCATGTTGAACTAGGGGGAAAAAAATGAATATTGATGTTGAGGTTGTTGACTGAACCCTGGACTATAATATTTTACTTGTAAGGCCATGGCTATATGCAATGATTGCAATTATTTCTACATACTTTAGAATGATTTCCTTCCACATAAAGGTACAATCACATTCATTAATCAACTGTCCTTCTTTGCCTCTGCTTCGCAGGTAACTGGAAGCGTTTCGTTCGTTCACATACCCCAACTAGAACTTCTGAACATTGATGTAGGACTCTTAAAGGATTCCACTCTTATTGGAACCTTTGCATTACCGCCGCCCACAACGTTGACAGAAATTGCAAGTATAGAGACATGCTACATGATCTTTTCCACTCTATTTGGCTTAAGGAAGAGTACGGGTGATTTTGATATTTCTACGTTGGATGAGTTTCTTCCACCTAGCCCTATTGAGCTAGCATAGCAATCAATCTATCTGGTTTGGGCGGAAAATCCGAAATCAGCGTTGCCGAGTGTTTGGGTTGATCGTTCCTTAGATTTTGGTACTCCATCTGATCCATTTTACTTAATTTTCTCGACAGATGAGAATATTTTGGAAGCCATGATGTCAGAAGGAGAACCATGGGAAGATTATCATCATCATTCCCATCTTCCTGATTAGGAAGAAATACTCTTAGTGAACTATATCACCCATCCATCAAAAATTTCTTTTCAAATTCTTTTCCCATTAATGCAATCGATTCCAAGAGAAATCTTTCAAATATTGAAGAAACAATTTCTATCTATATTTCGACCAAACCTGGCATTGTAGAGAATATTCATGTCGGTGTATCTTGTTCTCCATAAGAACTCGAATCATATAGCTCTCTCTTTCATGAATTCTGTGATGTATTTTCTTCATCTTACAAGGAAATTCCAGGAATAGATACTAGTATAGTTGAACACACTATTAGTATGTATCTTGATGTCAAACCGGTGCGTCAATGGCTTCATCCTGTTCATCCAAAGAAATCCACTGCCATCAAAGAAGAAGTTGAAAAACTTTTGTGTGCTGGTTTCATTTACCCTATTTCGCTAACTGAGTGGGTTTCCAATATCATTCCTGTTATAAAAAAATAAGGAACCATTAGAGTGTGCGTCGATTATCGGGATGTTAATCATGCTTGTCCAAAAGACAACTATCCTACTCCCTTTATCGACTAGCTTATTGACGATTGTGCTAGATGCGAAATATTTTCGTTCATGGATGTATTTTCCGGCTACAATCAAATCAATATCTACCCAGATGATCAACATAAGACATCATTCATCTGTCCCTAGGGCACATTTGCTTATAGGAAACTCCC
The DNA here is from genome assembly GCA_034641835.2 of Pinus albicaulis. Lineage (NCBI taxonomy): Eukaryota > Viridiplantae > Streptophyta > Pinopsida > Pinales > Pinaceae > Pinus > Pinus albicaulis. Next base: position 802,998,928 of record CM076579.1, read on the forward strand.
ATTTGGTTTAAAGAACGTTGGGAAACTTTTCAGAGAGCAATGGATTATGCTTTTAATGACATCAAGCACATTTTTCAATCGTATCTAGATGTTTTTCCAGTGCATTCATGAAATCGGACTGATCACCTGATGCATTTGAGAGCCATTTTCTTACGCCACCGACACTACAAAATACGCCTCAATCTACATAAATGTGTGTTTTGTGTTGGTTCTGGTCGTTTTCTTGGATTCATAGTCTCAAAAGAAGGAATTCGAATCGACCCTTTTAAGGTTCAGGCCATTCTTGATTTTCCTCTGCCATCAAACTTACTTCAGTATAGAAACTTGAAGGAAAGGCTAACTTCCTAAGAAGGTTCATTCCAGATTATGCCGAAATGGCTAAAGGATTTACTCGACTCTTGAAAAAGGGGGTTCCCTTCCATTGGAACCAAGTTTCGCAAGCTTCTTTTGATGCTGTCAAGGACACTCTTGTCCGAGCGTCATTAATGTATCCCCTTAATTATCAAAATTATTATTTCCTATATATCGCCGCGGCTGAAACGACCATTGCTATGGTATTGTTCCAAGTAGAAAATGGAATTGAACATCCGATTATTATTTGAGTCGTAATCTCAATGATACGCAAGTTAAGTATTCGTACATAGAAAAGCTTGGCTTGGAAGCTATTCAAGCTGTCCAAATATTTCACCATTATATCCTGCTCTGAAAAACAACAATAGTTTCGAATTGCAACCCCATGACGTATATCTTATCACGTAAATTTCTAGGGGGAAAATATTCAAAATGGATTGTCATTTTGCAGGAATTTGATTTGGAATTTATCAGATCCAAGTCAAAGAAGTATTTAGTTTTGGCTGAGCCTCTTTGTGACCTTCCCTCTGATAGTATTGCAAATACGTCGGAACCATCAATTCCAGACGAGTCTCTATTTCTGATCGGATCATCTGATCCTTGGTATGGGGATTTCATCATTTATCTCCAAACCCAAAATTTTCAACCTAATACCTCTCACTCTTAACAACGAAGTATTCGATACCGAGCCAAAGATTATCTAATCGTCGGTGATACACTTTATCGTCGTGGTGTCGATACCATTTTAAGGAGGTGCCTCACTCATGAGGAGGCTGAAAAAGTGTTAAATGATTTTCATGCTGGGGCTTGTGGTGGAAATTTATCTGGATATGTTACTGCGCAGAAGATACTCCGCGTCAGTTACTTTTGGCCTAATGTTTTTCAAGACTACATCCTCGCGGTCAGAAGTTGTCATGCGTGCTAGATTTTTGATTGTAAGATCTGCAAACCACCAGCGCCAATGCATCCTTTTGTCTCTGCAGGACCATTTACGAAATAGGGTATTGACTTCATCATATGTAACCCTCATTCATCCGGGGAGCATGGTTATATTATTGTTGTAGTCAAATATTTTACCAAATGGGCTGAAGCGATGCCTACATTCAACAACACAAGACAGATAGCTGCATTTTTTTTCTTTAATCATGTTATTGCACAGTTTGGGGTCCCACAGGCTATAGTTACAGATCATGGGAAGATTTTTCACAACCACATGATGTCTGAATTTACAGCCAAGTTAGGATTGTCACATGATAATTCTACTCCTTATTATCCACAATCAAATGGACAAGTTGAGGCTATCAAAAAAATTCTTAAACAAATGCTTCAATGAATGATAGGAGTTCGTAAAAGAAATTGGCATTTTATCCTGTACTCCGCCTTGTGGGCGTATCGAACCTTGGTGAGAAACGCAACCGGATTTACTCCTTTTCAATTGGTGTATGGTTTGGAAGTTATCTTACCAATCCAATGCAAAATATCATCGTTAAAACTCGCAATAGACTTGTTACCTAACACCTCAGGAGAAGAAGCGTGTCTCCTTAACCTCATCCATATTGATGAAACACGTTGTGAAGCTCAATTGGCCAACGAAGCACATAAGAGATGTATAAAGGCACAATACGACAAAAATGTCCAGCCTCACATTTTCTTAGAGGGCGACTTGGTCCTTCTTTACGATCTAAGCTGATGTAATAGGTACAAGAAAGTTTGAGCCATTATGGCATGGCCCTATATTGTCAAAAGAGTTCTTGCTAAGGCTGCCTATGAGTTAGTTGATTACGATGGAATTCCATTGGCGCAACCTAGAAATGAGTTGTATTTAAAACGTTACTATGCTTAATCATGAGAATAGTAATTTTTATTATTATATTGTATATATAATGTTGATTTTCATTCACTATCTTAGTTTGTTTTTAGAGTTTTCTTGACGTTAGTAATCGCTTTACATTTCGTCGCAGATGTCTAAATCTTTGGAACCATTTGTTGGATATGTTGATGGTGCTAGTCGTAGTACGCAGAATCTATCCTCTGCAGCGTGGGTCATTTTCACTTCGAATGACGATTTCGTGAGTTTTCAAGGGATTTATATTGGTAGATCGATGAACAATATCGTTGAGTATATCACGTTGATCAAACTTCTCTCTGATGCCATTTCATTTGGTATTAACCGTATCATCATAAGGTTAGACTCACAACTTGTGGTATTACAACTTACTAGTGTTTATACTATTAGAAATCCAACACTTCTTAGATTTTTCCCAAGAGTTCAACTTTTGGAAAGACATTTTGATTTGATTCAATATCAACACATTTCCAGAAATTTGAACACATTGACTGATTCATTAGCTAATCAATTTTTAGACAGGCATTTGCAACATATGTAAATAAAACATTCACATCATTGAATAGGATTGCACAATAAACATAGGAAAACATTGAAATCATATAGATAGATATTTATAGTTTTTTACAAAATTTGTGCCCAAGACACATTGGTCATCGGACCTCAAAATGTATGCAAAATGTCACAAGTAAACTAGTGGTGCTCCTGGTAACATGCTATAGATCTAGCTATCCTACAAAGTAACTGCATCCAATGGTTAGGAACCCCAATAGTGTGTCGCTGCAGTTGCATAGGAAGCTCTTTGATCTGGAAATCTAGAATCCTGAAGGTAAAACCTTCTATGTGCTGCTGAAGCTCAGTCAGAGTCTCAGCCATATCAAGATCCTGAAGGACTGCTCTCCCAACAGCCCTCTCTGCTGGCACATCTGCTTCGCACTCCAGTTCCACTACTGGTTGAACACAACCAACATCTGCATTACATCAAACATTTAGTTTAGTCTTGGGAAAACATCAAAATACAAAAAAAATGTATAAACCTTAGAAAAGTAAAAAAACATGGTCTAAACATTCTTACCTATTGCACCCCATTCAACTCCTTCTGGTACTGCTAAATTTGGATCCCCTTGAAAATCGACGCCTGTGTATGCGTACTCATCGATGGCGACGATTTGTCGCCGGAACTAGGAAAAGAATGCAGTAGAGAACACAACAGTCGATTGGCCTGCATACCGACCCATGAGTTCTACCCATCTCTGCATCCGAGGATCTCTAAGACTAGCTATATCGAGTGTCACATGTTGTGGCTGCATCAATGGAATCCGTTCTAAAGTGAAGGATATAAGGATAGAACCATAACTGCAATTCTTCTTCCTTCCTCCCTGATGCAGTGAAACTGCATATTTCTCAATTTGCATGGATCCTGTGGATTATGGCCCAAAATTGATGCAGTGAACAAATGCACACTTTAAATATTCAACGGAGCCACAGATTTTATTATATAGGAAAACATTATATCGAACTCTCCACAGGGATGGAGTTTATACTCTCTACATATGTTATTTTAATTCGCAACTTTTAACTCTCAAAACAATAAAAAATGTGGAGACTACAATTTATATAGGCCGAGATCTATATATCTGATTTCCGATTTGCATTATTTAATCTCAGACTTAATCAACGTAGTTGCATTCTGATGAAAATTTAGAACTATTCAATAGCACCATTAAACAGTTGCATTATTTAATAGAACTATTACCATACAGAAACGTTGGCATAAGAGAGTGTATGCTGTCTTGACAGGTCTTTGCGTTACTGCTAATGCAACAGTAAATTTGTAGCCACTGCTATAAACCACGTATTTCACATTACGGTTTCTACATCACTGTTCCACTTGCTATTTACCCAGTTATTAATGACTCAGATAATTCAGACCTAACATCCCTTTCACACAAGCGAGTAATTCTTCCTCTAATGATTTTTGAGCTTCCGCCGCGTTGCTTTCAACCTGTAAAAATTCATCAATCAGATCTTGAACCTCCGCATCTGTTAGAGGCATCTCCAAATGGAAATAATACATAGTAGGCAACAACATACAACTATGCTAATTACACAGGCTATGATATCGTTTATCACTGGATCACCATCAATCCTTACAGTGATCGATGGAGATCAATGCACTCGTAACACTGAAATTTCTCTTTCATTCATAAAACTGTAATTACATGACTGAGAAGCTCTAGCTGTCTTATTTATTCTCTCCACTCTATGTTAACACTAACACACTCTCCTTCCTCATACGCAGACTCATAATTAAATAATATTTACATTGTTATGGATTATATTAAATCTATGATTTTTTCCATAATTTACTCAACTAATTTCTATTCGAGGATTTCATATCCCTAAGATATCTATGAGGTATTCACACATCAACCATCCTTGATATTCTCACATAGTTGAGAATATTTACAATTAAAACCCTCACACATAGATTTATCACACAAAATTCATAAAAACATCACCCCCCCTAATTAACCAAATGAAAAATAATAATCTGACCAGGATGCTCCTGCATCAGACTTCCGACGTAGAAAAAAATATTCATAGACTCCTGTCTATGAGGCCTGTCACTTTTATGTAGTAATTTGACAACTACAAATCTGAATGACTTGTTACCTCTAGGATTCCAAACTCTGGTTTGCTGACGGTCCTTCAAAGGAATAACTTCATTAGGTAGTCTCCCATAAAATTCCCAGAATAATCTCTTCAGAGAAGCTTTAAACATGATTCTCGACTTTCCATACCACATCATCCTCTGTTACAGAAATATAGACTCGTGAAATATTCATGGAAACTTGAATACCCATTTTATTGGTTTCCAAATTTTGAATAAGTCTCGAACTGGTTCACTGTATGCACCTATAGCTTTGCCAGGTAACTCTATCATCCTGAGATTAGTAAGAACTAAATCTGAAAGTTCACCATCATCATCATTACTTGAACTGTCAATCAAATTCTATATATCTTTAAAGAAATTATCTCCATCATGCTCTAAGAGTAATTCCTCTTCATCAATCACATCAACACAGTTGATGTTCTCTATGGTGTCCTTTCCTCCTTTCTTTACAATTTCTCTGGACTCAACTTCTTTGGCTTCTATCTTTTTGGCTGCTGCTTCCTTTTCTAATGGTGCTGCAATCTCAACTTCATGGAGTAAACAATCATCCCAATTTTCTTCATGTTCACAAAAGACTTTTGGATCATAGCAATGGTCATTAGTTGTCTCTATAACAACAAATTATTCATTTAGTACCATACCTGCATTCACAGACAAACTATCAGTTTTAAGAGTACAAGGCCTCTTGGTCTCTTTTGATGCTTCAAGCACCAATTTACCCCCACGGGATTTCTGGGTTTCAGCAAATCCTCTTTGCTGTGACTCAATTCCTATGAGTCTCTCCTTCTCAATCAAAGAAATATGTATTTGTTCAAGTTTGTTCATTAACATAGCATTCCATTTCTATTGTAATAGATTCCACTTGACCCATTTCCCTATTCTCCACCCATGTCTTATGCCTTCATTCACTTTCCCTTGGATAATATATTCAGCTCTGCTCTCATCACTGCAATACTTTTCCTACGCTCTTCCTGACTCATTTGACATTTATCTGAACCTTTCCTAAGATTCTCCATACTCATTTTCATTAATTCTTCAAACTTAAATCAATATTCCAAACTCAGTAAAAGAAAAATATTTATTTCAAATAAATTCTAAAGCTGACTCCTTTTCTTTTCCCTTTTCTTCGGTTGCACCTCTGATTTTTCGAAAAATTCTTCTAGCTTTGAGGCAAAATCTTCTTCTGCTCTGATACCACTTTAATGCAGTGAAACTAAATATTTCTCAATTTGCGTGGATCTTGTAGATTATGGCCCAAAATTGACGCAGTGAACAAATGAAAACTTTAAATATTCAAAGGAGCCACAGATTTTATTATATCGGAAAACATTATATCGAACTCTCCACAGGGATGGAGTTTATACTCTCTACATTTTTTATTTTAATGCACAACTTTTAACTCTCAAAGTAGTACAAAATGTGGAGACTACAATTTATATAGGCCAAGATCTATATATCTGATTTTTGATTTGCATGATTTAATCTCAAACTTAATCAACGTAGTTTCATTCTGATGCAAATGTTAGAACTATTCAATAACACCATTAAACAGTTACATTATTTAATAGAACTATTACCATACAGAAACGTCAGAATAAGAGAGCGTATGCTGTCTTGACAGGTATTTGCGTTACTGCTAACGCAACAGTAAATTTATAGCCACTGCTATAAACCATGTATTTCACATTGCGGTTTCTACATCACTATTCCACTTGCTATTTACCCAGTTATTAATGACTCAGATAACTCAGACCTAACATCCCTTTCACATAAGCGAGTAATTCTTCCTCTAATGATTTTTGAGCTTCTGCTGCATTACTTTCAACCTGTAAAAATTCATCAATAAGATCTTGAACCTCTGCATCTATTAGAGGCATCTCCAAATGGAAATAATGCATAGTAGGCAACAACATACAACTATGCAAATTACGTAGGCTATGATATCGTTTATCACTGGATCACCATCGATCCTTACCGTGAATGATGGAGATCAACGCACTCGTAACACTGAAATTTATCTTTCATTCATAAAACTGTAATTACATGACTGAGAAGCTCTAGCTGTCAAATTTATTCTCTCCACTCTATGTTAACACTAACACACTCTCCTTCCTCATACACAGGCTCATAATTAAATAATATTTACATTGTTATGGATTATATTAAATCTATGATTTTTTCCATAATTTACTCAACTAATTTCTATTCGAGGATTTCGTATCCATAAGATCTCTATGAGGACTTCACACATCAACTATCCTTGATATTCTCACATAGTTGAGAATATTTACAATTAAAACCCTCACACATAGATTTCTAAAAAAAAATTCATAAAAAAATCACCCCCCCTAATCAACCAAATGAACAATAATACTCTGACCAGGATGCTCCTACGTCACTCCCTTTGATTTATTTAGTTGTTCCTTTATCTGAGATAGAACAACTTCAGACTAGTTGAATACTGTTGGCTCCATACACTCTAGCGCATACTGCATATACGATCTATTCGCTACATGTAGTGTAACCGTGCCAACAAGTTTAGTGATCGTGAAAAGGCTAGTTCTCAAAGGAAAATCTCTAACAGCCCAGATGTTTATTTTTCCATATTTTCTAGGTTCTGCCCCTGGATAGTAATGCTGCAGAATATAATCCCTCACTATCTCTCCTCCAACGGTAGACCCTGAGAGTGAAACGGAAAACCTCTCCTCAACAAAACTGTGAGAAAATACACATCCTCAACTGTTATGGGAACCACTTGGTTCTTAATATGAAATTCCTCTATCGCTGGATCCCATGCTCGAACTAAGAACTCCAAGAGTTCTATTTGTTGCCTCATTCCCGACAACTTGAAGTACTTAAGCAGTCCACAATCTCGCAGGGCTCTTACTATACTTGGATCGTTTAAGGCAATCATATATTATTATTCATGTTCTCTTTCCCTCCATGTAATCGTCATTATAATCCGATGGAAACTTGAAATACAACCATAAGATCCATTAGATTCCATTCATTGCAAAAAACTAGGCAAATTTTGGGCATAATAAGAAAATAAAAAACTTAGACTGCACCCAACGCACTAAAAAACAAGAGACAGTGCATTGCACATGCAAGTACACTTCACTATACCTACTATGCAACACAGGTTTCGACATTTAGGGGTGCGTTGCCCTCACTTTGGGCAGAATTTACCCTAGGGCCCTTAAAACCCTAAAAATTTGCAGAAATTGGAGATGAAATGAATATCAAAGGAAAGAGGAGGTTCATGGAACTAACTTGGATCAAACGGCGATGAAATCTGTCCACAAAAATGATCCCAATCAGCAGCTGAAGTTCGGGGGCCAAATCAGGCTCAGAGCTCCACAATGCAAATGGTAATTATGGAATGGTAAAAATGAATAGTGAAACTAATTTTAATAGTCATTTAATTATTTTCAAGTTAAATTTATTGCTATGACTATAGTTTTATTATGCTTTTATTATGAAACAAGTATTTTTAATCCATTTGATGTTGTTCTGGACAGGAAATACAACTGATGAATAGATTAGTCGTGCATATTTATTTCAAAGAATGAGTTGACCACAAAGAATACTTTTTCTCCTTATTTTTAGAGCTTTGTTAAAAATGAAAAAGGATTTGAAGCACACTTTTATCTCTTTTTTGAGCTTCGATAACAGCGAAAAAGGAACCTTTGGAGTCTTCTTTCAGATCTTTTCAGACTCCGATAATATGAAAATATTGCCAAGCACTTGTCTTTTCGAGCTCATAAAAGTAAATTAATTGATATCTACTTAGTATAAGTTTAAACCTTTTCTGGACTAAGATAGATTATTTACGGAAAATGAATAGCTTGGTTAAACATGACCAAAGGGGTTCTCTCAGATATTATTTTACATTTTTTCAGATTTGAGTGACAAATTTATGAAAAAGTACTTATGGAGTTTTCTTTCGTCCTCTTTTTAAAACTCCCTAAATATGAAAAGGACCGGGCTATCACTGTCATTAAGCTTGTTTAAACATAAAATAGCAATGGGCTTGTCGATCATGGCAAGAATCAATTTTCATTCATCACTAGACTCGTTAAATTATTAAATAACGATACTTTATTCACTCGAAGGGTTGAATTATAGATCAAGAAAATGGTACCCTCCTCAAGCATGTTAAAAAATAAAGAGGTACTGGTCGACAAATGATTGGGTAATATTTGGGAGAAGTGAGCAAAATTTCTTTATGGTAGCAAGTCACTCTTAAACATGACACATCCTTCACTCCATGTCCGTGACTGTTTGGGTTGGGTAATCATCTTGACGGTTCATTGATACCTATGGTTCATCATACCTTCACCTTGGTTTTGGGTAAATGCTGCCAACTCATTACAGTGTCGTCGATATGTTCAAGAGAAGTCATCTAGTGAATAAACTCATCCTTCTGCAATACTTGTAAGCCTTTATTCTCATGACCGTCATCCCTGGAAATTTCTATATCAAGTCATACCCTTGTCTCCAAAATAAATAACTCCTGTTTCGAAATAAGGTGAATTCCTGTCGACGAAAAATCAATATCCAGGAAGTTCACTTAGAAACATCAGATTCCAGTACCATGAGGCTTGTTACAACATCGACAAGATCCTCGCTTCCGGAACTTTGACTGAAAGATTTTGTTTGGTGTTCGACATAAAATCATCTATTCACGCCTTAGGAAATGTACTACAGTACCTTGAGGGCCATTTGCATTAATGGTGGTTCTCTCGCGTTTGTTAACAGCTCACATCATTGACTGATAATCAAACGATGTCTTTCCATGTTCGATGAAAAATCATATATTCGCATGGCTAGACTTGTACCAGAATGATCGAGTCAATGAGATAAGAAGACCCCATATCTAGTTTCATCCATCCAGGCTACAATTTCAGGATTGCTGTAAACATCATCTATACGGTGACCTTACATACAGATCATCATCCGAAAATGGACCTATATCTGTAGGCATATCTGCATTGGGCAACATTCCAATGTCGACGACTTTCTGAATTATGTACATGTTATTAGATTGTTTATGTGCTGAAAATGGGAATGCATACCCTCAAAAATTATGATCAAAGGGGATATATCATGATGTAATGTATTGTAAGATTGATGCAGATGATCACTCCACTTCATCTTGAGCCCATCACAGTGTAAAGCATCTCAATCGAATGTTTTTATTATTTTTACCTCATGCTTTAGGGGGAAATTATTATATGTCAATTTGGGCATTAGTCTTAATGACCTGGTTAACTGGGCATCATCTCCAAGACCAATGACTAAGGGTCTATCATTCCCTATCATTTCAAGTTGCTACATGCCCTAATACAAGAACAAGACAAATCAAGCATGACTTTCATCAAGCAAAGGTTTCTAAATTTTGAAGTTTATTATATAACATATGAGAGCTCATAAACGTTGCCTCTAAAGGGACTAAGTGCGTTGCATATGTAGGTAGCCCCATGAAAGGCTGCTCTGCAAAGCACTTCCTAACATTCATAGGTGCGTTGGTCACATTGGGAGCGAAATTCTCATTGTTCCAGAATCTCCACTTGGCCAGTGCCTTCTAGAAGTATCACATGTGTCAAGCTTCAAATCCAAGTGTCCATTTGACATCTACAAGATTGGGAACATGTCTTGCCTATTATTGGAAAGTTATTGATTGTAAAACAAACTTCAACTCCTCTATAAATTGAGCACATATCTGAGTGCTTGAAAAGGAAGAATTTGAGTAGAGAAATGCTGGTGGATTTTCATTTGAGAGTTAGATTTGTGTAATAGCTGCTGGAGAGATTTATACTATGATGAGGCTAGGAATGTTGCTGGAATGGTCACTTCAAATCAGTCACTAGGTTGTAACCTCTCCTTCTATCATCAATAAATAATACAACTTAATTTTACCTATATGCATATGTATTGGCTTTGATTTTCCATATTGTAAGATCTTAGTTGATGTATATGGTTTATGCTTTACTGATTTAGCAAAATAACTTGTCAAGAAATTTGTATTATTGCTATCTTCTTTTGTTTAGTGTTCATTCTTGTAGGAAATATTTTGCAAAACCGTCTGGAATTTGAATCTACAACGGAAGCGACAGAAGGAACCATTTGGAAGCGCTTTGATTCCAAGTAAGCATCTAATCCAGTCTGTGTGTCTGTTCTTAGTTAGGAAAAGTAGTCGTATAGTCTTTAACCTTTTGTTCTAGATTAGCACATGTCTAGGGAAGCGTGTTTTATCTGTAAGTCACAATTCTGTCCAACACATTGCATACATTAAGCTTCCAACTGCTAATGCATATGGAACTTTAGACATAAAATCCATTTCTTCTTGGGTCTTGGGGAACATCTCCTTACTAAGTTTGAAATGGCTAGCCAAAGGTGTACTAACTTGTTTTGCATTCTGCATATTAAATCTTTTCAACACCTTTTGTAGGTACTCATTATGAGACAATGTTAATTTGCGTTTTTTCTTGTCTCTAGTTATTCTCATACTAAGGATTTGTTTTGTAGCTCCCAAATCATTCATTGAAAATGAATTTTCCAATTTTCTTTTGAGAACATTTATTTCCTACATGTTAGACCCTACAACAAGAATTTCATCTACATACAATCACAATATAATATAGCTGCCATCATTTTGATTTTTCAGATAAACACAATGATCAGAGTGGCATCTAGTATAACCTTGTTCAGACATAAACCTGCCAAATTTTAGATACCACTGCCTTGGAGCCTATTTTAATCCATACAAGCTCTTCTTTAACCTGCACAATAATTTTTCTTTCCCTTTGACCTCATATCCTTGTGGTTGCTGCATATAAATCTCTTCCTCCAAATATCCATGGAGAAATGTTGTCTTTACATATAAATTTTCAAGATGCAAATCTTCCACTACTACAAGACTTAAAATAGTTCCGATTCAAGTCATCTTAACAACAGGAGAAAATATTTCATCAAAATCTATACCTTTCTTCTGTGAAAACCCCTTCACCACAAGTCTAGCTTTGTACCTCTGTTTTCCTCCATCTTCTTCCTTAAACCTGTAAACCCATTTATTCTACAATGTTTTTTTACCTGCAGGAAACTTGACTAAATCCCAAGTTTGGTTATATATTAAGGATTCCATCTCTTCTTTCATGGCTATCTCCCACTTCTTCCCGTTTTTTACCTTTATTTCTTCTTCATAACATTCGGGTTCACCAGAATTAGTCAACAATAAATAATATAATGAAGGAGAGTATCGTTCAGGGGGTCTACTTATCCTGGTAGATCTTCTGACACCAATTTCAGGTGTTTGAGGTGCATGTTTTTGTTGTGGTGGTTGTTGTTGTTGGGGTTGTTGATTATTATTATTTTCAGGAACCTTTACATTTTCTATGATCTCATCAAGAACTGTGTATTCTTTTTTTTCTTTTACATTTTTCTTTTTCTGCAACTGATTCTTATACAAGATATTTTCATTGAATATTACATCTTTTCTCCTAATGATTTTGTGATTTTCATAATCATATAAGCGATAACCAAAATCATTAACACCATATCCAATAAAGGTACATTTCTTTGATTTTTCCTCAAGATTTTTTCTATTTTATTTATTAATATGGACAAAGGCCTCACAACCAAAAGGCTTTAAAAAAGAGTAGTTTACCTTTTCACCTGTCCATGCCTCTTCTGGAATACCACCATCCAAGGAACTTGAAGTCTCTTTGTTTATTAGATAAAAAACAGTATCTACAATGTCTGCCCAAAATTGTAAAGGCAATCCTGTATGCAATCTCATGCACCTTGCACGCTCCATGATTGTTATGTTCATCCTTTCTGACACACCATTTTCTTGTGGTGTTCTTGGAACTGTCTTCTCTCTGCGAATTCCATGCTCTGAACAATACCTATCAAACTCTTTGTTGCAATATTCATTTCCATTGCCTGATCTCAGACACTTCAAATTCTTTCTTGTCTCAATTTCAACCAAAGGTTTCCTTTTCTTGAAAGTATCAAATGCATTAGATTTATTTTGAATACAATAAATCCAAGTTTTTCGAGTTGCATCATCAATAAAAGTAACATAATAATCAGAGCCACATAGAGATGATACCTAAGCAGGTCCCCATACATCTGTATGCACAAGCTCTAATTTTCCACTCTGCTTTTCTTTCCCAACTCTAAGAAATCTGACTCTCTTATGTTTTCCATAAATACAATTCTCACAGAAATCCAAATCAATATTCTTCAAAACCGGCAACAAATTTCTTGAGTGAAGAACCTTCGTCCCCTTCTCACTCATGTGTCTAAGAATATGATTCCATAATGCTGCATCTTCTCCTTTGAAGTTAAAGTAATAACAGAGTTACAAATACCATTGCATAAATACAATGTACCAACATTTTGTCCTTTTGCTATTACCAGGGCTCCTTTAGTGACCTTCCAAGTTTTATCTGTGAAAGTTGTCACAAGACCTTCACCTCCTTACTTCCCTCTTGAAATCATTATTTTCTTCAGATATGGAACATGCCTTACCTCCTTTAATAACCATTGGTTTCCATTCTGCTGTTTTACAAGAACTTTACCCATTCCAACAATTTTACAGGGTTTATCATCACCCAAACAATCTTCTCCAAAATATCCTTGAACATAGGCATCAAAATATTTCTTATCAGGCGTGGCATAAAATGAGGCACCTGAATCTACCACCCAGTAATCAGTAACATTTGCTAAAGAAAGAATCAAATAATCTTGTAACACATCACCTATCACATTTTATTCATGATTGTTTTCTTGTTGTGCGTCTCCTTCTTTTCCCTTCTGATATCTACAATCTTTCTGCATGTGTCCTTTCTTTCCACATTTCCAGCATGCTATCCTCGATCAGGACTTGGATCTGCCTTTCCTTGATTTACCATTATATCCTGAGATCTTTCCTCTTTCCATTTTTCTTCCCCTAGTCTCTGCACTCAAAGCATTACCCGATGTCTCACTAGAGATTTTCCGTCGCATTTCCTCGCTAAGGATAGCATCGACAACCTCATCAAACTTTAAAGTAATAGATCCAGAGACATAGTTACTAATGGCCATAAATAAACCATTCTAACTTTCTAGCAATGAGCATAGAAATAACAGATCCCTAACTTCATCATCAAAGTTTACCCCTACAGAACTTAACTGACTGGTAACCGTATTAAAATCATTTAAATGGTCAGCAACAAATCCACCTTCCGACATCATCATATTAAATAAATGTTTCATAAGAAATACCTTATTTGAGGCTGAGGGTTTTCATATAGTTTCACCAATGCCTTAATTAAACCCTCTATTGTTGTTTCCTTCGAAATATTGAAGGCTACCAATGCCGCGATGCATAGCTGTATTGTTCAAAGTGCCTTTATATTAGAATATCCCATTCTGCATCTGTCATACTCGCCGAATTCTTTGTTTTTCCGCTCAATGGTAGGTACAGATATTTCTGATACATATAATATTCCATCTGCATCTTCCACAACGGGTATTTTTGGCCGTTAAATTTCTTGACCCTAAAATTACCATCTTCTGCTATTTCTCCTACTCGAACCAGAAACCCTTCTTTCCTGTGAGTTTATAATCAAATAGACCTTCGACTCTGATACCATTTGTTATAAAATTATATATTGTAGAGAAATGGAACACATAAAATATGTAGAAACACAAACACAAAAAACATATAAAACAAGAGAGACACAGATATATGTGGTTCACCCAATTTGGGCTACGTCCACCACGAACATTCAGTCCTTCCTTTCTATTATCCAACAAAATGAAGAGACACAACCTACAACAGATCTGTTGTAATATAATCTATTCTCTCTCATAGTCCCCCTTTCTGTTTCTCTCTCATAATACTCATACAATACACAACCGAAATAAAATACCCTCATAAAACAGAGGGGTTGCCTTCTAGGGAAAAAAACCCTAAATTAAACATAAATTCTATCATCAGATCATCTGCCTAATGAACGGCCCAGATTAACTAGAAATTACAATATTTTATAAGGAAATTTTACATCTGTTTTTAGCTTCGGGGGTGTTGCCCCCGAAACCCCCCACCGGGAGGGCTCCATAAAGTCGCAGCTCCCCCCCCCCGGACCCCCCAGGTAGCCTTCAAATGACAGGCGGAATTGCCGCCCCATTAAAAACATGGGTTCAATGCTGTGATACGTCGAAATAAAGAAGATAATAGGCTGCACACCCAAAAAATTCAACCCTTGTAGTGCTCACATGTGCAATAGTTGGATCCTCCTCCTTAAGCACTACACACTACACTTTCCTAGTGAGTAAACCTGCCATCTTTTCCTCCAGGCAATGCACACTATGTGTTGTAGCTCCTAGAGACAGTCCTGAGTTGCCAAAGACTAGTGCCTAGGACATCTTAAACAGTAGGGAGTATAAAGTATATTTCAGGCTTATTATCAGCTTTGGACTCTCTACCTTTTCAACTTATGTAAAACGTCATCATATGGATGGGACCAAACTACCTTCGGATTTTAGCAGGTTATAAAGACTCTGTAAAGACAAGAAGGGAATCTTCAATACATATATACTTCAGACAGCTTAGAGACAACTTTCATCAGAGAGGGCCAGTTTCTCAACGACATATAGGCAATTTAAACAAAAAGATATTTGAGGCGCAGAAAGTGAGAGGAGAATACTAACTACCAATGAAATGGTGCTCGGAAAATGTATTTTAACATGATATGGGCTTAGGAACTAAGAATCCACACATATCAATCAGTTCAGTAAGAGTAACATTTCACGATGTTTAATACAGAGGAAATATGAATGGTGTGTTAAGCGGAACGACATATCGTGTATGAGCCATATTTAAAGCAACATGTACCAGTAAAGCATGAGTATCAAACAATGTATAACCACTCCTAGCCAGTGGGTTACTCGCATTCCAAGACACGATAAAAGAAAATTGGAACAAGTGAAAGAACAATGATACAATATCACAAAGAAAGAGTCACAAACTATAAAGCTTTAAGATTGGAATCCTCATATATAACTAGAACTTCTCTTCGCCGAAACCCCACAGGCTCGTGTATTTCACTTATAATTCCACGACAAGCACACAACAACTTTTTACACCTGCAGTTTCTTCTGTGAAAACTGGAACCATTCTTCTCATCGGGATCTTACTTACATAAAGCTCTCATTCAGCGAGAAGACATTTTCTGAAGGAAAAATATCTTCTTCGCATAACCAAAATTTGTTAAATGTCATTCTCAAAACAGCAAAATTCATGATGAGGAATCAGGCCTCCCATCATGGATAGTTAGGCTCTTGGCCGTTTTCAAAAACAGAAAATTAAATAGCAGTTCGATGAAAAGTAAAATGCTGGAGTGGGGAAAACAACCCGCTCAAAAATTAAAAGAAACTAATTCAGTAAAAAGTAAATAGGCCGTTGAGGCCAAATCATGAGTTGACCAAGTATCATAGGTGCGGAAGAGTTGAGGCAGTTGCTAATTCTGGTGGCGGCACGTTCGTAGATGAACTGGCATACTGGCTCGTAAACTGAGTGCACCTCTGCTGATTGTCTGCAGCTAGTTCGGGCATTGCTGAGAACCCCTCCACCTCGACAAAGGCCTCCGTGAGGGCGTGGAAACTCGCCCCAGTAGGAAGCTTGTGTTTCATCAAATGGAGGAGGTTGAACTCTTTTCGAAGGAATGAAACAATCATGTCGGCCTTGAGTTGAGCTGCTTTACCCGTCTGGAGGTCGGTTCGGTCTCTTTCTTCTTGCAAGCGCATTGTATATTGTGTCAAAGGCAAGAGCATGGAAGGAGTGGTCGGGTCCCAACAAGAAGGGAGTCCAACTGTCATGATCTCACCCCATACTGCGTGGAATCGTCCCACGTTGGCGACCACCTGTTGGAGAGCTCTCGAAGCCGTGACTCGGGCCATATCTTTGTTGATGATTTTGCAACATTCAATAGCCTCCGTGAATCGGCTTGGAATACCGTGCTTCTCCATGTCATCTGATCCCAGCTCATTAAGGAATGAAATATACTCTTTGGCATGTTGAGCCCTGTTGGACAGATCGAGGTCTGCCTCCTGTAGTTTCCTACTGAGATAGGGTATAGCAGAATTATGCTCTCCCATCGTCCTTAAGAAGCCCCATTGCTCGGTCACAGTTGAGATTATATCAGACCAAATTATACTCCTAGCCTCAAGGAGGGTGAGATTTCCCTTTGCACAAATTTTCATGTCGGCGATAGTTTTTTGATGATCGGCCGTCGTCTTCTTTTCCTGCTCTATTTCTCTCTGCAACTCTTCTACTATTCTGGTGTTCTCGGCCAGAGAGTTTTCTAAGTTTGTGATCTTTTGCCTTGCTATGGACGCCTGATTTTCCAATACCTCATTTTCAGCTCTTGCTGCGGCCAATTGCTCAGACAGCGAGCTAGTTCCACTTGAAACCACGGTCGGCTGGCAGCTGTGTGAGTCCCATCTAGCTTGCAGCTCTGTTGCCTTAGTCTATAGTATGGTGATTGTTTCAGCCATCTTTTCTTTCTCCTCTCTTTCCTTTGATAGCTTACCAGACAATTCTACCTTCTCTTGCTCTACTTGCACCAGTTCAGCCGTCTGGACATGGCGGGAGGCTAGTATGCGGGCCTGACCCTTTGCTGACGCGACTTCCTTCTGCAACTGTTCAATCAAAGTCGCCTGTGGGTTTGTTTCCCCCGTATCTTTTCCCTTGATCTGGTCTTGGAGGAAACACACTTGATTTGCTCGGGCGCGGCAGCTAGCCTGTTCGATTTTCAGGGTAGCCCTCAACTGTTCATGTTTCTGCTCTAACTTCTTCAGCGCGAGGGTGACCCGCATCAGTTCATCCTTCATCATATCACATACAGTCTAGAATAGGTCGCACATGTCGTTGGCTGGCACTTTCTTCATGTCGATCGCATACTCGAGCACCCGATAGCTAGTGACACCTGAATTAGGGTCCAAGATAGCTTCTGCCATAGATAATACCAGGTTTTCGATGTCCACGTTCATGGAGGAAAAGAGCCTGGTATGATATTTCTCAATGTACCCTCCCAGCTCAGCTTTATATTTGTCTCGGATTGCTCTATTTGCTTGATCCCTTTCCATTTCCCTTGGCAAGGTATGCTCTATGATGGCCTATGTGACCTCTGTGAAGCTGGAAGAAGTGGTAATGTCCCTTAGCACCTTTATCCTAGCCTTGCCTTTATCTAATTGGACGTATACTATGAAGGGTTCCAGCAGTTGTTCCTCTCCTATGACTTCTGCCTCGCTGGAGGCTATTTTTTTCTTTTTGTGAGGGGGGACTACTCCTGATGTGCCTTCTTCTTCTCCACCTGTGTCTTTATTGACATTCTGCTCCTCCCCTGTAGCAGATGAATCTGTTTCCATCTGCGAAACCAAAGGCCAAATTTTGAGATTAGCCCTCCATTCCATGAATGGCCTTGGCTCATGCATATAAGGTGCAGACTTGTTCCTTTTTCTTTTGTTCGAGATAATTTCTCGGGGGTCATAAGCCAAACTTTTTCCCAGCCTTAGGTCCAGGCCTTGCAGCATTTTCTCAACGATTGGGAGGGCATGGCTTAAGTTCACCACAAAGGGGCCAATTTCAATGGGAAGCCTTAGGATGTAACCCTTCTTGGCAGGAAAAAAATGGAGCTGATCGGCCTTGAGGGCCTGCCGGATGTATTCGAGCGCATAAAATCGACGAACAGGAAACACTGGCAGCCGGTAAGGGGAAACTTCGGCTCCATAGACCTGAATTTCAGTGTAGTCATCGAATAGAAACCAATCTCCAGTGCTCTGGGATTTTCCGGCTTGCAGCCAGCTTTTCATTCTGGAAAGACCCTAGGGGAAGGCGAGTCATGAATAATGGTATAGGCAATAGACATGAAACTATTCACAAAAATGGAATAACCCTCTCCCTTAGGTAATTGACGCATAGAGAAATTCCAGTCTAAAACTGGTCGAGGTTGGGAATTCTCAAGATATACTTTGTCTAACCCCAAACCCTCGAATTTATCGGAGTGCTGATACAAGAAGAGATAGAAAACCATTGAACATAAACGGAACTGACGGGTTTCTGGAAGCTCCTGGAATTGGGTTCGAATGGCAGTGGTGAGGAAACTAGGAATATCTAATACTACCCCCTTCTGGGACATGAGCCATAAGAGATGGACGCACACCGTGGAAATTTCTTCAGGACTTCCTACCCCTAAAAGGCCAGCAATCAGAGAGAGAATGGGCCGAACTTCTTCTTCGAACAAGCTTAATGGAAAAGGTTCTATTGCGGGAAAAGCAGTAACCTAGTTGCCGGTGATAGAGGAGATGAAGGCTTGCCGGGCCTCCCGTGGCTGTTTGATGAACTGGGCGGCTAAAGCTGCTTCTCTGAAACTGATATATGTGTCACTGGTAGGAAAGCGGAGGGCCTGTTTGATAATATCGGGGGAAAGGGAAAAAACTTTGTTCCCCTGAGGAGAGGTGAAGGTGCCTCGGTGCTCGTCGAAAACATCTCTGAGCCAAGAGATAAAATCAAATACAGAGTGGACTTGAGGGGCAATTTGGTGGTACAGGCCAGACACGACTACCCGGTAACGGTCTGTGTTCTTAACATGACGACTGAAAAGCACGGGCTTAATGCTGCGGATGTCAAATGGGTATTTAGGGTCACAGGCACTAGCTTGCAGGTCGATGAGAGGGTCAAACCCGGGTGGGTTCCTGGATTCATGGACTTGGGGGGTCTCTGGTTCATTTTTCTTGGGCGTTCCCCTTCCCATGGCTGACATTCAAGAATTTGAAAAAGCGAAAGGAAAACAGAGGGAGTATGAATGACGGAGTACCTGAACGGAAGGTAAATCTGCTCGGGAAAGCGATGCAGGGAACTCTGACAATGATTGGGTAGACTAGGCGCTCTTTCCTACTTGGTATATGCTGTAGACGGAAACCTGCGACTTTTTACTGGAGTGAAATACGGGGGAAATGTTATCTCTGGACTGGGTAATTTGAGGTAAAAATATGGATGGGTAAAACGAATGAAGGCAAGTTCCCTAAGGACACTGACGATGAGGCACACGACGCATAAGGATTGGGTGTGTCAGAGTGCAGGTGGGCGCCTCGTGCTGGGTTTAATACTGGTACGGGCCTCAGTACCAGTTAACCTAAAGGACTTTACCTTACCTTTTTACCATATAGAACCGACGATTCTTGAATATATTTCCCACAAGGCAGCTTCTAAACATAGCATAGTAATTCTTGGGTCCCGCGCGTTAGCTCTGCCACATCATCCCCTTTACTTCGGGTCCCCACCACGCCACGCTGTCACAATTCCGCGGGGGTATGGGTCTCTTCCCTCCCTCACTGCTCGACCTCCTCGGAATTTCCCTCGTGTGCGTCTTCACGCGGCGGAAATTTCTTTCGATACATAGGTTTTGCACTTACTGTAGCGTTCCATTGCCTTTTATATTTCTGTTAGCTTTTTGGCTTTATACTCCATTATTTTAGTGTTAATTCCGCCTTTGGCTTTAACGCACGTGGCCTTCATTGCTTTGTCTCCTTTCGACCCACTTTTGAAGTATTTCGTCCTTTGATACAAAGCTTAATGCATGACTTGTCAACCTTTTAATACACCAATGACTAAATGTTAAAGATTAAACAACATTGGCTACACCTGGGGACGACACGTTCATCCTCGAACGTGTCGAGAACTATGCAGACCGCCTGTTTATCTTCTGTGAACGCCACTTCCCTTGCACTTTCGACTTCTCCCTTCAGAAATCATCATGACTCATGCATTATTCAGTTCAAAAAACGAAAACAACAGCTAATGTACAATATAATACAATTAGGCTTTTTCAACCTGCTTCAGAACTGAAAGTATGGTTTGAGAAACCGTCCATTTACAGGGGCGTCGAGCAGATCTCCCTGCAAATTCTCCAGCTTAAAGGTATTATTTCCTCTTTGTTCTGTAATCTTGAAGGGACCGAATCAAAGGGGATCAAATTTACCATGCTTACCTTTATCAGCCCTTCGCACATCCCACCTGAGAACTAGGTCTCCCACCTGTAGCTTTCTGTCCTTGGCGTGCTGGTCAAAAAAATCCTTCATTTTCTCCTGGTATTCCACAAGTCGCTGATTCACCTGACCACGCGTTTCTTCGAGTTCCACCAGTTGGTTAATTCTTCTGGTCATGCCATCAGGTTCCTCCTGAGCCTCTTGCATGAAACGAGCGACAGGTAAAGCTAATTGTATAGGGAACACAACTGCTCGCCCATATACTAACTCATAGGGAGATTTCCCAGTTGCTCTTTTACTGTTAATCCTGTTTGCCCACAGAGCGAACTTCAGTTGGGAATCCCAGTTCCTCTAGTTTTCATTTATTGTCTTCTTTAGAGCTCTCACCAGCGTTTTATTTGATGATTCCGCCAAACCATTCCCCTGTGGGTAGTAAGATGTAGAGTGACCCAGAGTGATATTATATTGCTGACAGAAACTCACAAATTTTGTAGATTTGAAGGCTTGGGCATTGTTAGTCACTATTCTAGCAGGGCATCCAAACCTGGATATAATGTTCTCTTCCATGAATTTAATTATCACTGTGTCTATAGCATTTCGTGCAGGTATGGCTTCCACCCATTTCGTGAAGTAATCCGTGGCAGTCAGGATCCATTTATGCTGTCCACTTGAGGGCGGGTGAATCTCGCCTATAAAGTCAATCCCCCACTGTCTGAAAGGTTCGTCGACGTGTACAGGAATAAGGGGCAGAGCTGCAAACTTTTGTTTTTCAGCAAATTTCTGACATTTGTCACATGCTCTAACCCAAGAAAAAACGTCTCCAAACAATTTGGGCCAGTAGAAACCGGCCTTTAGAATTTTCTGGGCTGTGCTCCTCCAGCTGTAATGTCCTCCACAGATTCCCTCGTGGAATTCGGTCATTATGTTCTTCACTTCGTCTTCTGTGAGGCATAATAACAGTATGCCTGAAATATCTTTCCAATATAGCTGACCATTGGCAACCATGTACTTTTGTGATTTCAGTCGCAATGCTCTGTATTTTTATTTATCACAGCTGGGTGGACAGCTAAGTGTTAGGAGATATTCAACTATTTCTTTGTACCAAGGAATAGTAAGATACTTCATTAGTATTTTATGAGTGGCCATTTCCACTTCTTGCTGACCTGTCTGTTCCTTAGAATATTCATTTGCAATCATAGATAAATTGATGCCCAAAGCTTGATGGTTTGATTCTGACAAAATTTTTGCTAGCCCCTACCCTTTAATCAACTTAGTGGGTCTGATGTCCAGATCATATTCCTGTATCTTTGCGATCCACCTGCCCCTTTTCCCTTCACTATTGCCCTAAACGAGGATATCTTTAACCGCTGCAGTGGGTACAAATGCAGTAATGTGAGACTGCAGAATATACATGCAAAATGCCTTGAGAGACTTTACCAGGGCATAAGCCTGCTTCTCCAATATATTGTATTTCAATTCTGCGTCGTGAAGCACTTGACTAAAGAAAGCAATAGGTTGTTCATACCCATCCTCATTTTTCTGTAGGAGGACTCCAGCTACTGTATGAGGTGATGCAAAAGAGAAGATCATAAATGGTTTAGCGTAATATGGCCTTGCCAGCATAGGAGCCTCAACAAATGCGTTCTTTATTCTGACAAAGGCCTGCCTCGATTCTGATGACCATTTCACCTCATTGTCCTTTTTTAACATATCTGTTATATGCCTAACTATTTCAGCATAGTTAGGAATAAATCTTCTCATAAAATTGATACGCCCTAAGAACACCTGGACTTCTTTCTTATTCCTGGGGAGGGAAATACCATTTATAACCTCTACTCTTTTAGGGTCAATCTTGACCCCATCCTTGGTTACAATGTGCCCTAGGAGCTTACCTTCTTCTAATGCAAACAAAGATTTCTGAGGATTTAGAGAAAGACCATACCTCCTGCACTTTTCAAAAGTTCTCTGTAAATGTTGAATATGCTCGGCGTCATCCTTCGAAAACACTGTAATATCATCCAAGTACACTACCAGAAATTTATCTTGTTCCCCAACAAAAGCTATGTCCATAGCCCTCTGAAATGTGGCTCCTGCGTTGATAAGCCCAAAAGGCATCCTAGCGTACATAAATGTACCCCAAGGCGTGGTGAAAGCAGTCTTCTTCTGGTCCTCTGGGAGTACATCCACCTGGTTATAACCCAAAAAACCATCCATCATAGACATCCTAGAGGCCCCCACCACTTTCTGCAGAATGTGGTCCATCTTTGGTAATGGGTAATTGTCTTTCAGGGAGGCTCTATTCAATTTTCTGAAATCCACGCACAACCTTATTTCTCCATTTTTCTTTCGGACAGGGACTAGATTTGCCACCCATTCAGAGTATTTCAATGGCACAATTATTTTAGCCTTTAACAACTTCTTGATTTCCTTCTCAATGGAGGGGAGTAACAGAGGATTTATTTGTCTGAGCTTCTGCTTGTGGGGCCTTGCATCTGCCTTCAGGGGAATTTCATGCTGAAAAATGCTGATATCAAACGTCTTCAGGTCTTGATAGGACCATGCAAATACATCCCTATAAGACTGAAATAATTGTAGATACTTCTCCTTATAGTCGTCCAGGACCTTTCTGGATAATTTCACAATTTTGGGTTCAGCCTCAGTACCCAGATTTAGGTCCTCTACCTGGTTTTCGTATGTCATTTTGCTGGGCTGCCTGGGGACATCATTTTTGTCAAATAGCTTTTCTAGGGGCACCAGGCCTCTAGGGATGACATTTCCCTTCAGCTGTAACACTTTAATCTCGGCCATTTTTTCTTCCCACTGGTTTTCTGGTTGGTTCTCAACATCATCTTCCTCGCAACAGTCAATTTCCATATTAGAGAACTCCCCAACTGTCTCCAGAAATATTTTCACTTGTTCATCGTCCTCAAACACCTGCCAATGTTTGACATTTTCTGGAATCAAAGGTCGGTACCTTACTTCTATCTCATACCTCAGGAGGGGATTTTGGGGTGGACGGAAGGTGCTGGTAGCTACTGCAAGTGAATCTGCCATCCTGTTCTACTCCCGGGGCATGAAATGAATATTAAAAGCTGAGAAAAAGTTCTCCACCATGTCCCATACTTCATTCCTGTAGGCTCTTAAACGAGGATGTTTTGCTTGACATTGATTTCTGATCTGCCGGACCACTAATTCTGAATCACCCAAGACCTTCAGGGTTTGTATATTCATATTCCTGGCTGCCTGTAGCCCTAGCAAAAGTGATTCATACTCAGCCACGTTATTGGTGGCTTCATACTCTAATTTGAAGGACAGTGGGACCCATTTTCCTGTAGGGGAAATCAATAAAACTCCAGCGCCATTACCTTCTTTTGAATTTGCCCCGTCGAAATGTAGATTCCATACCCCTGTTTCAAGACATTCTGAGGATTGCTGAGTCCTTATCTGACATAAGGGAGGTTCCTGGGCATAACTATAATCTTCTTCTAACATCAAGCACGAAAAATCTTTATCCTTACTGTAGACTGGTGAATTTTCTGAACTGTCATCTTTGGTAACCGTTTTTAGAAATTTGGTCTCCCTGTATAATCTCCTCTCCTGTCCGCCAAAGATTGGGATGGTGGCATATGTTAGATCTAGTTTGATTGACCCACCAATTTTTGTTCCCCAGGACCTTGATAGTAGCATGCAAAAATGGGCTGGAATGTCAGCCACCACAATGTCCATTACTACACTTTTAGCTGGGATTTGGGCCAGGTTTACCACCAGGTCCTTAATCATGCCCAAGCACTTAACTCTTTTGGAGTCAAATGAGTACAGGTCCTGATATGGGCGAGTGATCTGGAGTCCTAATTGTTCCATGACAGATAGAGGCATAAGATTGTGGGAGGCACCAGAGTCTAACATACAATTGTGGAGTAATAGGTCATGGATGACCAAAGACACGTAGAAGGGAGGTGTAGTGGGGTCTAATTCCTCGACATGTGGACCAAACACTACCATAGGTATCTCTTCTTGTAAGTTGAGACTGTCAGGGATGTTTATTACTTCTGGGGGGAGCATGAAGGACGTGACCTGGGACTGGTATGCAGGTTGCTTTAACAATTCGGTCAGGGGGACTGGGATTTTTACTTTCTCTAGCTCTTTGTGTAGACTGAAAGCTGAGGAGGAATTATCTATCGACACCTCTTTAGATTATTTTTCCTTAGAGTCTGTGTTCTGTGGGAGAGGCCTGACTTCCTTTATGACTGGCTTGACATTAGGAGGTGTAGTTGCTTGTGAAGATGAAGGAGTTTGAGTGTCAAAATGTAAAGGTTGGCCAAGAGGTTTCTTACCTCTCTCAGGGACTTTCCGAACTGTCTCCTCCTGAGCAGGTGCTGACTTTTGGGATGTGTCCTCCTCTTCATGTTGAGTGCTGGTTCTCTTTCTGGAGGACCTGAGGTCATATTTTCTATTGAACTGGGCTTGCATGAAGTCAACGAACTGTTTACAGTAATCGTCAATCTCGGGCTCTTCAGTATCCTCATTGGCCTTCATTTCTGAGTGAGCTTGTACTTCCCCCTCCTCACTTTCATGTACAGGACATTCTATGTCATCACTGTCTGAGAAGACAAGGCATGCCTCCTCTTGTTCATAGGCAGGATCTTTAGGAGAAGCCTCTACTTGCCCCTCCAAGTATAGAGGATGCGGTACCTGATCTTGTTGCTCCTTCTGTCCCCTCTGCAGTATCTGCAAGGGTGGTTTTCTGTGTTGAGGGTTGAATCCCCTGTTTGGAGCATTCTGGAAATTATTTGGGGGTGAATTCTTGGCCTCCATCTCAAGCTTGACTAGCTTACTTGAGAGATTTTTGATCATCCTATTCATCTCCTCGATCTTGTCGTTGGCCGAATCTTTGTCTTGGCCTAAGGTGGATACTTCCTCTTTTCCCCTCCTTCTAACATCCTGTTCTTGTTTCCCTTTGGATTTTCCAGTCGAGACAAAATTTGCTTCTATCTCCAGCGCGTCTGTCTGTGCATCATCCAGAGTGGCTGGCTTTCTCTCTCTCAATGAGAAACCGAATTCAGAATCAAATGTTGCCACAAAGACGACCTTGGCAGCGGTCTGGTGAAGCTTCATCTCGGCGGGGAGACTCAGGTACAATTTGTTAAATCTTCTGATAAACTCTGACACCCCTTCATTGTGTTTCTTTTTCAGAGTGTTGAATTCGGTAAGGACATTACCATGATCTTTCTTTTCTCCCCATTTTTTGATGAAAGCGTCCTCCATTCCCTCCCATGTGTTGATAGAACGAGCTCCAAGTGTCTTGAACCACTTTCTAGCTTCACCGTCTAAGGATTGCACAAACATCCTTAGAACCACATCCAAATGTTAGACATTGAAATTTTCTGCGAAAGAGCAAAAGACTTTGACATGTTTCTGGGATTCAATCTCATTCTCACCATTGAATCTGGGCAGAATCTTCAAATAGTCTTGTGGCAAGTCATTTAGTACCGTAGGTAGCTCCAAAGGAGCATACCTGTTTTGCAGGAAATCAGGGACATTGGCCATTGGAGGAGGAGGCGGAGGTAATAAGAGGGCTTGATGAGTAAGTGGAGGATTGGGTGGAAGCGCAGTGTGAATGATGATAGGGATATAATGGACGACAGCCTGGGATGATGGAGACAAGGGTGAGGTGGTAACAGCAGATACTTCCGTGACCTCTTTAACTTCTTCTGGTACTGGAGTAGGATGGAAAACGTAACGGGTGGTATCTACTGACTCAGCCTCATCTTTAACTCGGATATTACCCACGGGTACGTATTCAGAGTAATAGCCGGCTTCACCCAGAGCAGAGTTAGAATCTTGCCACTGGGCGACCTGAGAAGAGGAAGAAGGGAGGTCTTCTAGAGAGAGCGGTGGAATTTCAGTATGAACAAATGGTCTTCTCCTCCAGTTTCTTCTATTTAGGATTCTTCTGGGTCAGACACAGAGGGTGTCCTTGGCTGAGATGTATCTGACCTTAGGTGTGGCTTACGGGGAGCCAGGACTGCAAACAGGTTGAACTGTAAAATGACTGTGGAGTCGCCAAGTTGAGGGGTGCACAACTCTCCACTCTTCGTGCTCACCTGACTGAAGAGTGAATAGGTTTTGTCGAGGCCCAGGGATTTAAATTTCTTCAACTTCGTCCCCAGCAACAACGCCAAAAATATGTTGTAGCTCCTAGAGATAGTCTTGAGTTTCCAAAGACCAGTGCCTAGGACATCTTAAATAGTAGGGAGTATAAAGTATATTTCAGGCTTATTATCAGCTTTGGACTCTCTACCTTTTCAAATTATGTAAAACGCCATCATATGGATGGGACCAAACTACCTTCGAATTTTAGCAAGTTATAAAGACTCTGTAAAGACAAGAAGGGAATCTTCAATACATATATACTTCAGACAGCTTAGAGACAACTTTCATCAGAGAGGGCCAGTTTTTCAACGACATATATGCAATTTAAACAGAAATATATTTGAGGCGCAGAAAGTGAGAGGAGAATACTAACTACCAATGAAATGGTGCTCGGAAAATTTATTTTAACATGATATGGGCTTAGGAACTAAGAATCCATACATATCAATCAGTTCAGTAAGAGTAACATTTCACGATGTTTAATACAGAGGAAATATGAATGGTGTGTTAAGCGGAACGACATATCGTGTATGAGCCATATTTAAAGCAACATGTACCAGTAAAGCATGAGTATCAAACAGCAATAAATTCATACCCGAGCTAGCAAGTTACTCGCATTCCAAGACACGATAAAAGGAAATTGAAAACAGTGAAAAGAACAATGATACAATATCACAAAGAAAGAGTCACAAACTATAAAGCTTTAAGACTGGAATCCTCATATATAACTAGAACTTCTCTTTGCTGAAACCCCATAGGCTCTGTGTATTTGCATTTATAATTCCACGACAAGCATACAAAAACTTTTACACTGCAAGTTTCTTCGGGAAATCTGGAACCATTCTTTCTCATTGGATCTTACTTATATAGGCTTCTTCCTATTTCAGTGAGAAGATATTTTTGGGAAAAATATCTTCTTCGCATAACCAAAATTTGTTAAATGTCATTCTCAAAACAGAAAAATTCATGATGAGGAATCAGGCCTCCCATCATGGATAGTCAGGCTCTTGGCCGTTTTCAAAAACAGAAAATTAAACAGTAGTTCGATGAAAAGTAAAATGCTGGAGTGGGGAAAACAACCCGCTCAAAACTTAAAAGAAACTAATTCAGTAAAAATTAAATAGGTCGTTGAGGCCAAATCATGAGTTGACCAAGTCTCATAGGTGCGGAAGAGTTGAGGCAGTTGCTGATTCTCATGGCGGCACGTTCGCAGATGAACTGGCATACTGGCTCGTAAACTGAGTGCACCTCTGCTGACTGTCTGCAGCTGGTTCGGGCATTGCTGAGAACCCCTCCACCTCGACAAAGGACTCTGTGAGGGCATTGAAACCCACCCTAGTAGGAAGCTTGTGTTTTATCAAATGGAGGAGGTTGAACTCTTTTCGAAGGAATGAAACAATCATGTCGGCCCTGAGTTGAGCTGCTTTACCCATCTGGAGGTCGGTTCAGTCTCTTTCTTCTTGCAAGCGCACTGTATATTGTGTCAAAGGCAAGAGCACTGAAGGAGTGGTCAGGTCCCAACAGGAAGGGAGTCCAGCTGTCATGATCTCACCCCATACTGTGTTGAATCGTCCCACGTTGGCGACCACCTGTTGGAGAGCTCTCGAAGCTGTGACTCGGGCCATCTCTTTGTTGATGATTTTGCGACACTCAATAGCCTCCATGAATCAGCTTGGAATACCGTGCTTCTCCATGTCATCTGATCCCAGCTCATTAAGGAATGAAATATACTCTTTGGCATGTTGAGCCCTGTTGGACAGATCGAGGTCTGCCTCCTGCAATTTCCTACTGAGATAGGGTATAGCAGACTTATGCTCTCCCATCGTCCTTAAGAAGCCCCATTGCTCGGTCACAGCTGAGATTATATCAGACCAAATTATACTCCTAGCCTCAAGGAGGGTGAGATTTCCCTTTGCACGGATTTTCATGTCGGCGATAGTTTTTTGATGATCGGCCGTCGTCTTCTTTTCCTACTCTATTTCTCTCTGCAACTCTTCTACTATTCTGGTGTTCTCAGCCAGAGAGTTTTCTAAGTTTGTGATCTTTTGCCTTGCTGTGGACGCTTGCTTTTCCAATACCTCATTTTCAGCTCTTGTTGTGGCCAATTGCTCAGACAGCGAGCTAGTTCCACTTGAAACCACGGTCAGCTGGCAGCTGTGTGAGTCCCATCTAGCTTGCAGCTCTGTTGCCTTAGTCTGTAGTATGGTGATTGTTTCAGCCATCTTTTCTTTCTCCTCTCTTTCCTTTGATAGCTTACAGGACAATTCTGCCTTCTCTTGCTCTACTTGCACCAGTTCATCCGTCTGGACATGGTGGGAGGCTGGTATGCGGGCCTGACCCTTTGCTGACGCGACTTCCTTCTGCAACTATTCAATCAAAGCCGCCTGTGGGTTTGTTTCCCCCGTATCTTTTCCCTTGATCTGGTCTTGGAGGAAACACACTTGATTTGCTCGGGCACGGTAGCTAGCCTGTTCACTTGTCAGGGTAGCCCTCAACTGTTCATGTTTCTGCTCTAACTTCTTCAGCGCGAGGGTGACCCGCATCAGTTCATCCTTCATCATATAACATACAGTCTGGAATAGGTCGCACATGTCGTTGGCTGGCACTTTCTTCATGTCGATCGCATACTCGAGCACCCGATAGCTAGTGACACCTGAATTAGGGTCCAAGATAGCTTCTGCCATAGATAATACCAGGTTTTCAGTGTCCGCGTTCATGGAGGAAAAGAGCCTGGTATGATATTTCTCAATGTACCCTCCCAGCTCAGCTTTATATTTGTCTCGGATTGCTCTATTTGCTTGATCCCTTTCCATTTCCCTTGGCGAGGTATGCTCTATGATGGCCTGTGTGACCTCTGTGAAGTCGGAAGAAGTGGTACTGACTCTTAGCACCTTTATCCCGGCCTTGCCTTTATCCAATTGACCGTATACTGTAAAGGGTTCCAGCAGTTGTTCCTCTCCTATGACTTCTGCCTCACTGGAGGCTGTTTTTTTCTTTTTATGAGGGGGGACTGCTCCTGATATGCCTGCTTCTTCTCCGCCTGTGTCTTTATTGACGTTCTGCTCCTCCCCTGTAGCAGATGAATCTGTTTCCATCTATGAAACCAAAGGCCAAATTTCGAGATTAGCCCTCCATTCCATGAATGGCCTTGGCTCATGCATATAAGGCACACACTTGTTCCTTTTTCTTTTGTTCGAGATAATTTCTCGGGGGTCATAAGCCCAAATTTTTCCCAGTCTTAGGTCCAGACCTTGAGCATTTTCTCAACGATTGGGAGGGCATGTCTCGAGTTCACCACAAAGGGGCCGATTTCAATGGGAAGCCTTAGGATGTAACCCTTCTTGAAAGGAACAAAATGGAGCTGATCGGCCTTGAGGGCCTGCCGGATGTATTCGAGCGCATAAACTCGACGAACAGGAAACACTGGCAACCGGTAAGGGGAAACTTCGGCTCCATAGACCCGAGTTTCGGTGTAGTCATCGAATAGAAACCAATCTCCAGTGCTCTGGGATTTTCTGGCTTGCAGCCAGCTTTTCATTTCTGGAAAGACCCTAGGGGAAGGCGAGTCATGAATAATGGTATAGGCAATAGACATGAAAATATTCACAAAACTGGAATAACCCTCTCCCTTAGGTAATTGATGCACAGAGAAATTCCAGTCGAAAACTGGTCGGGGTTGGGAATTCTCAAGATATACTTTGTCTAACCCCAAACCCTCGAATTTATCGGCGTGCTGATACAAGAAGAGATAGAAAACCATTGAACAGAAATGGAACTGACGGGTTTCTGGAAGCTCTTGGAATTGGGTTCGAATGGCAGTGGTGAGGAAACTAGGAATATCTAATACTACCCCCTTCTGGGACATGTGCCATAAGAGATGGACGCACACCATGGAAATTTCTTCAGGACTTCCTACCCCTAAAAGGCCAGCAATCAGAGAGAGAATGGGCCGAACTTCTTCTTCGAACAAGCTTAATGGAAAAGGTTCTATTGCGGGAAGAGAAGTAACTTGGTTGCCGGTGATAGAGGAGATGAAGGCTTGCCGGGCCTCCCATGGCTGTTTGATGAACTGGGCGGCCAAAGCTGCTTCTCTGAAACTGATATATGTGTCGCTGGTAGGAAAGCGGAGGGCCTGTTTGATAATATCGGGGGAAAGGGAAAAAACTTTGTTCCCCTGAGGAGAGGTGAAGGTGCCTCGGTGCTCGTCGAAAACATCTCTAAGCCAAGAGATAAAATCAACTACAGAGTGGACTTGAGGGGCAATTTTGTGGTACAGGCCAGACACGACTACCCGGTAACGGTCTGTGTTCTTAACATGACGACTGAAAAGCACGGGCTTAATTTTGCGGATGTCAAATGGGTATTTAGGGTCACAGATACCATCTTGCAGGTCGATGAGAGGGTCAAACCCGGGTGGGTTCCTGGATTCACGGACTTGGGGGGTCTCTGGTTCATTTTTCTTGGGCGTTCCCCTTCCCATGGTTTACATTCAAGAATTTGAAAAAGCGAAAGGAAAACAGAGGGAGTATGAATGACGAAGTACCTGAACGGAAGGTAAAACTGCTTGGGAAAGCGACGCAGGGAACTCTGACAATGATTGGGTAGACCAGGCGCTCTTTCCTACTTGGTATATGCCGTAGACGGAAACCTGCGACTTTTTAATGGAGTGAAATACGGGGGAAATGTTATCTCTGGACTGGGTAATTTGAGGTAAAAAGACGGATGGGTAAAACAAATGAAGGCAAGTGCCCTAAGGACACTGATGATGAGGCACGCGGCACATAAGGATTGGGTGTGTCAGAGTGCAGGTGGGCGCCTCGTGTCGGGTTTAATACTGGTACGGGCCTCAGTACTAGTTAACCTAAAGGAATTTACCTTACCTTTTTACCATATAGAACCGATGATTCTTGAATATATTTCCCACAAGGTAGCTTCTAAACATAGCATAGTAATTCTTGGGTCCCGCGCGTTA
This sequence comes from Pinus albicaulis, assembly GCA_034641835.2. Lineage (NCBI taxonomy): Eukaryota > Viridiplantae > Streptophyta > Pinopsida > Pinales > Pinaceae > Pinus > Pinus albicaulis. The sequence continues at coordinate 803,030,968 of CM076579.1, forward strand.
GCTCTGCCACGTCATCCCCTTTACTTCGGGTCCCCACCATGCCACGCTGTCACAATTCCACGGGGGTATGGGTCTCTTCCCTCCCTCACTGCTTGACCCCCTCGGAATTTCCCTCGTGTGCGTCTCCACGCGGCGGCAATTTCTTTCGATACATAGGTTTTGCGCTTAGTGTAGCGTTCCATTGCCTTTTATATTTCTGTTAGCTTTTTGGCTTTATACTCCATTATTTTCGTGTTAATTATGCCTTTGGCTTTAACGCACGTGGCCTTCGTTGCATTGTCTCCTTTCGACCCACTTTTGAAGTATTTCGTCCTTTGATACAGAGCTTAATGCATGACTTGTCAACCTGCCATCTTTTCTTCCAGGCAATGTGCACTATGAAAACAACATGTATCTTCCTTCCATTACACACTACACATTCCTAGTGACCAATCCTCCACTCCTTTCCTCTTGACCATGTACATTACGCCCAAGAAGGCCTCTCCCTCAACCCTTGCACATTATCCCTTCATAGTCAACATTTTCACAAGATATAATAAGTAATTTTGGGACTAATATTTCCTTTTCAGAAGTGAAATTCATTTTCAGGTGTTATCATTCTAACATGGGAAGATTATGCTTAAGGATGTCATCAAGATGAGGTTACAAGGACACTTGTAGAGATAAGACACAAATATGCCATCATGCGAGAATAAAGGAATGCTGAACCACAACAGAGAGATGTAAACTCATGGTTACATAGAAGGTTCCAATTCTTATCCAGACCCTTTGGAGGGTTAATATGAAGCACACCATAGATCTATTATGAAGAATTTAAAAACATAACAACATTTGGAATTGATGCATTACAATGATGTCTCATGTCATAGTCCCCAAATTGTAGCTCTTCAAAGTGCCAACACAAGAGTGTTGGTTTGTATCATGTATTATTACCACATACTTGTTGGAATGTATTATGTAATTTAAAAAGAAAAATAAGAAAATGTAAAATGTGTGGAAGTCCAAGGTTCACACGTGGAATATGAAGAGTCATTGGGAAGTCCAAGAGTCACATGGGAGGTGAATAGCCACCTCAGTTTTTATAAATAAACCCTCATAACTCAAGAAAATGAATTTCCACCTTGTCTTATCTAGCTTGGCATAGGAGAGGAGATCATTCTTTGGAGGAGTAAGTAGTGGCTTAATATTCCACTATTGGGGCTAGTGTTGCATCATTGTAATCGTGTATCTTAGAACTTTTACTTAATATTTGAAGCTCTCAGAGACAACACACTTTCATGCATGTGTCGTGTATGTCGTAAGACTATTATTTTAATGTTAGTGGTATATGTTTGTGTTCATACATACTAAATAAACTAAACTATTTCGTTGGATTTGGTATACATCTTGTTGAATTTGTGTTTTTACTTTCTTTTATGATCGTTGTTCCCTTGTGAACTATTTTGTTGGATAATTAACAATTCATTATATGCTCCCATGTGTCTTTATTAGGATGGCACTAATACTTTTCTTCTAAAGTCTCACTTTCTCTCTTCCCGTTTGTGAAAGTACCTTATATACATTGTAATTGTATGCTTCACAATGTCGACTTAATATCTTGTTTCAATGGTTATGTGCATACTTTCTTATGTGGTTTATTGTAGCCATGTAAGAACTTTAAGTTATGGAAGTCGATCCTAGTATTCAGATTAGGATCCTACTCCAAATAGCATGAGGTCTAATTGGGAATTTTTATCGGGTAGACCCCCTGTGTGGGAAGACTTCCAACATCGTCAACAATTGGTGTTGAAGGGAGGGATGGATGAAAAGCTGAGTCTATTGAGTCATACCATTCCTGCAAAAATTATCCATAATTGTCACATTTTAAGTTTGATGGCAAGGGTGATCTAACTTTCCTTGGACATGTGATTATTTCTTAATTTTTGAATTTCTAATGGAATTGATTGTAAATATGTCATGGAAAATTTTTCTATCCTCACCCTCAAAGGTTGTGTCAAGCAATGGTGTCATACATTACCAACCACTTCTATTCATCCATTTAAACAAATTTTTAAGGAGCTTCGTGAAGATTTTAATGGGTATGATTATCAATATGTATATAAAAGGATCAATAAAATTAGAATGAAACTCGATGAATCAATAGAGGATTTTCTTGATTGGTTTCTTCACTTTTGCTATGAATTTTCTGAAGAATATGTGGATTGGGATTCCATGAGTGAGAAGCTTCAAATTTTGGTTCTAATCTCCTTGAAATAATTTGAATATGAATCCCTAGTTTAATTTTCCCTTCCAACTTATATTTATCATGAGGCACCTCAAATCTTAGAGGAGGAACCTACTACCCCTTTTTTCCCTTCTCCTGCTCCTTTTTCATTATTAAATAAAGTGGCCCCTCAGGTCGATGTTGGAGTTTGGAAATTTGAAGATAAAATTGTTGATCCACTTACCCCACCCTCATATCCTTCCCATGATCAAAATATTATCTGGAAAATATGTGAATGTTTTAATAGTTTCATGGATCTTAACATTAAATGTAATCCCTTGATTCCTATAAATGATGTTAGTATGGAAAATATGAATCATGAATTTAATTTGACTGAAACTATTTCTTCTGCAAGGGATGTATTTCCACCTCTATCATTTACATCTCATGGGTCCTTGTACCTTGTTTCATTTAATCAATTTGATAGATGGACACTTGCCTAAAATCCTTTTGATTCTTCATATGTTGGATTAATTGGTGATCAGGTATAAGATGGATTCATTTTATGGTTAGAAGAGAAAAACGATGAAGACTTGTTCCATATTTCTTCTCTCTTTCAAAAATCTATATGTCAATAGGATGTTTCCACATTCTTAGTTGATCAAGAATCTTGTGATCCTGGTGATCATTTAATTGAAATTCAAGCTTGATCAAAATGAAGCCTTAGACAACCACCACCATCATGAAAATGAGTCCACTAACATACATGGTGATGAGCGCCTTAGCACCTTTGTCGATTCCTTAATTTGTCAAAAAAACTTGGATATGCAGGGTTTTGATCTATAATCTAATATGATTACAGATGAATTCATTACCGGCCTCCTTTATCCCTTGATGCATGTGATGAAACTACTGGTGGAAAAAATGTGATATGCTCTTGGAATCCACAATTTGATGAGCTAGATTTGAAGTCAACACCAGGGGATGAGGTTGTGCATGATGAAGAAGAAGGTAAGTTAGTTATTTATCATTTTATATGTAAGCTATTTGATGATAATTAAATGACCAATGAAACTGTTGTTTCTAGTAGCTGTCATCTCAGTAATAGTTATCTTGTGAAAATAAATAGTGGCAATTGTCCTCACATAGATATTAACTTGACCATGCCTTCTAAATTTAATTGTTTAATATTTGGAAGTTCAGGGAACTTTTAGAAGTCAAGGAACTTCAACTTAAGCTTATGTTTGTGTTAGGATATTGCAATATCAATTATATCTTTGAGCTAGGTTAGATTAGAATTCTCTCACATGATTCTTTTCTAAAATTTGTCTCATTGGATCTAAGATCACTCCTGAAGTATTTTCAACATTTCCAAGTTAATATTCTTAATACTTAAGATAGAACTAACGATTCCTACAAATCCCTTGTATTGAAATCGGGTTTGGAATCCATGCCCCTCACGGATGTACATAGAATTTGTAAAACCTATCAAATCAGTAGATATTTATCTTTTGGATGATAGAGGATCTCATGTGTTAACTGATAGATCTTATTGAAAAACTAAAAATTGTCATATAATTAATTATTTTCCCATTGGTCAAATCATGATAGTTTTTGGGTTGAATTTTTCGATTGCATCAAACCCGCAAATTTTTTATGATTCACTATCTCACCATTTGGATAATTATCAAGAAGTTGAGGTGATTTGGTTTTCATTGATGCTTATGTCAATTCCTCACAACCTTGAAAAATTTCCTAAACAAGATCGAGTTATCTCTTTCTCACGAGCTCCTTTTCATAAGGAATATGCAATTATTAATTTCTTATCTATACAAGAATCTCAATCTTTTCAAACTAGTTATTTTCAGTATCAGGATCCAATTATCGACTAGTTGGAAGAGTCATACCTCACGATCTCTATTGTTAATCATAAGTTAAAATATTATCTTGAGCCTAATGAACATATGGATCAATGTTCATTTGAAATTTCCTTTCATCGAGTAGATATATAGGTTGAATAAATCAAGTCCTTATAGAACATTGTTCTGCTTGCAAAAAAAACCTTCAATTTATTATGCAAGTTGTTTGGTAAACATATTTATCTTTGCACATTGTTTTGTAATGAATATAATCTTTGATATATTTTTATTTAAAGGTCGGGAGCAACTTTCGTGGTTGCATTGGAAATTTGACTTCACATGATCCTAACCTCCTAGTTTATATAGGTTAGGATTTAGGTTTAGTTCGACATTCTAATTACTTTTGCATTGCATTACAACACCATTTTTGCATCCTTATCTTTTCATTATGAAATTTCCTTTTTGTTTGAGTTTTGTTCTTCGCATCCCCTTTACATATATTTAATTTTATTTCTTATTTTTTTCATGTCATACTTTCCTTTGTGTCTTTTCTCTTATTTTGTTTTAATAAAATTATGTATGAAATTTTCCATGTCTAACTCTAAAGTAATGTGTTAAAAGTTTGTGAAGGGCATTGTGGAATCTAACAATGCTTGTTTAACCTTTATTCCTCTTCTTTGTTCAGGCATAAATATATTTCAAGGTCAATAATGCTCGTACAAAAAATGCATTTCATATTAAACAGAATCTCACGCGGATCTACGATGATCTTCATTCCTTGAATCGACCATTTATATTTGATTGGTTTTAAGCATGTCAACTCAATCTAGTAGAGAAGGGAAAAGAGAAAACTTAAGCGAGTGAACTAATTTCAAAGGTATATACATAAGATTCTATGCAAAAAAAGGAATAGAATCTCTTACTCGTTAAATAAGTTGGGATCCCTCTTTCGCCCTTAGAAAAATAAATGTTGATAAAATTCCAATGTGCATAAAGAAATAAAACAAATAAATGGCAAAATAAGAGAAAGGATTCCTATGCAGAGAGGTGAAGCAAGAAACTTTGTTGGGGTACTGAATAGGCTTGCTAGAAGTGAAGCAATGCTTGTGATTCCTTGAAGTGACTCCACTGATTTACTGGAAAATATTGTTCACAATATAGCAACACCAATTATGATACTAAAACTATGAACATCATAAAATAATGAAAATCATATAATCCTTCTCCCTAATTGAAACAAATAAAGTTTAACTAGTTCCATGAAAGTATTCTAAGTTGACAAGGAGAACAAAAGAGACTACATCTATAACTGAGCTAAGTAAAGAAGCTAGGTTGATCTACTAGATGAGACAATAATTCCCAAAAACTATACATTGTGCATAAAGTTATACCTAAGAAAATAAGCTAGCGTTATTCTAGTGTGTCACCAAGTGTTGAAACTGCTACAAATCCCTACAAAATTTTGGAGCCTCCTAATCATCATGTAAAATATCACTTTGAGCCATGAATGTGATTCTCGGTCATGTTTTATGAGTGTTCAATTCTTTCCTTGGGAAACCCCCAAGTGTCGAAGCTATTCACACGCCCAACTCTTGACATCTTCACAAGTGCACTTTCATGATAGGATAAGCACACTACATAGTTACAATGTTGTGCACTCTGGGAAAAAAGTGGTTGCACACCACTTGTTGATAGTCATTATGCAATCCCTACTCACATTGATTGAATAGTGCCTACTCACAGTGATTGCATAGTTCTTGCTCTCGGTGATTGCGCAGCTCCTACTAATAGTGATTACACAGTCCCTAATCATAGTGATTGCATAATTCTTGCTCTTAGTGATTACACAATTCCTACTGATAGTGATTGTGTAGTTCTTACTCAGAGTGATTGCGTAGTTCCCAGTGATAGTGTAAGGGAATCATATGAAAATAATAATTGCACACTCATTGTTGACAGTGGGAGTGTACTTCTTCAAGTCAGTATTTTCACACCTCTTAGTTGTAGTCAATTCACTCATGACTCCTAGTTTCTTGACATGCACTAAGTGCACTCAAAAATCTTAAAATTAATTGCATGTATGCTCTCTTTATGTAAAGAGTCTAGCCCAGAGCTCATCTTCACATTCATTATTTTATATGGAGCTCCATAGATTATTAAAGCATAAGGAGCATTCTTGATTGCAAATGCCCCATCTTTTGGGAGAGTTTCTCAATTATCGATTTTTTTTTCCATCTTGCATATGTCAATTTTAATTTGCTCTATATTTTTCAAGTATTTATTTCGCTTTCTTTCATTCTTACATGTGTATCTTGTGTTTTCTTTTGTTTTTTCATATGTCACTTTCACTCTTGCATGTGTTGCTTTTGCATATCCCAACACCTTGGCACACTTTTAGAGGCAACTCCAACACACTCTTTTACACTAGTTGATGTTATCTATTATAAGAACATGTTTTGGGCACTCTCCCATGGCATATCACATCTTTTGATTGCAATCAGTGCTTGTGTTGTAAAATTTTACATATTAACTGTCGCACTTGGAGATAAGTGTCATTTTATTTTCTCTTCATTGTATACATGATGTTTTGGGTAGTGTTCATATTATTGACATGTTTTTGATTTCGAATTTGTGTGTTATCATGTTTGGGACTTGTTCATATTCTCTTTCTTTGTCCTTTTTATCTCATTGATCTAACACTTAGTCAATTTTTGGATTCTTCCTTGTCCTGACATCTTGCCCAAGTCATGAGCACATAAACATCTAGCCAAGTGATGGGTGCATTGAATATTCATAATACTTAATGATGGTACCCTTACCTCTTGGAATTTCCCACTACACCCATCTTGGGGAAACCTTCCTTCACTGTATATTGAGCAACCCTACAGAAAATACACTTATTCTTGCTACATAAACTTTCCCACTGAGAAAGCCTTGATCAACCATGCCTTGAATTTCACATTGCACATTATTAGTGGACATAAGGGACACCTCTTGACCCCTGCAATGAAAACTTGCACAATCATTAGGGCCTCCACCCCAGTCATTACACATTGTGCACTTAAAGTGCCTAAGATTGGCACCCTTTTCTGCTGGACTTTCCCATTGCACAATGCCTTGACCAACCTTTCCTCCACTACACGCTTGGAATTTTCGTGGATAGTAGGACCATCATTCATTCCTTGTAGTTCTCACCTACAAAATACTTGGATCCTCCTCCTTAAGTATTGTGTATTCATAGTGAGTAAGCTTGTCATCACTTTCTCCAAAACCCATGCACTGCATACAAACATGTCTCTTCATCCCTTGCTATTCTGCACTGCGCACTCCTAATTCCCAGTCCTCCACTCCTTACCTATTGACCTTGCATACTGCACCCAAGAAGGCCTTTCCCTCAACCCTTCTGCACTATCCCTTCAAAGTCAACATTTTTATAAGATAGAATAGGTGATTTTGGGACTGATATTGTCTTGTCACGAGTGAAATTTATTTGAAGGTGTTATCATTCTAACATGGAAATATGATGCTCAAGGAGGTAATCAAGAAGATTTTACAAGGACACTTATGGAAATAAGACAAAAATATGCTATCATGCATGAATAAATGAATCTTGAACCACAATAGAGAGATGAGAACTCATGCTGACTTAGACGGTTCCAATTCTTATCCAGACCCTTTGGAGGGTGAAGATGAAGCACATCAGATATTTATCATGAAGGATCGAAATAAATAGCAACATTAAAGATAATAAATTGGCATTGATGCATTACAATGAAGTCTCATGCCACACTCCCCAATTATATCTCTTCAAAGTGCCAACACAAGAGTGTTGTTTTGTCTCATGTATTATTTCCACATAGTTGTGAAATGTAATTAAGTAATTAAAAAAAAAAATAATGATTAAAATGTGTGGAAGCCAAAGGGTCACACATGGGATATGAAGAGTCACTGGGAAGTCCAAGAGTCACATGGGAGCTCAAGAATCATGAGGGAAGTAAAGAGTCACATGGGAGGTGAACTGTCACATCATTTATTATAAATAAACCCTCATAGCTCAAGCAAAGGACTTTCCACCTTGGCTTCTCTAGCTTGGCATAGGAGAGGAGATCATTCTTTGGAGGTACAAGCAGTGGTTTAATTTTCCACAATTGGGGATAGTGTTGCGTCCTTATAATTGTGTATCTTGGAAATTTCACTTAATTTTTGAAGCTCTAAGAGCCAATGCTCTTTCATGCATGTATCATGGATGTTGTAAGACTATTATTTTAATATTTTCATTATATATTTGTGTTCATACATACTAAAGAAGATGAAATATTTCGTTGGATTTGGTATACATCTTGTTGAATGTGTGTTACTTGATTTTATGATCGTTGTTACTGTTAGCGTTGGAATCATCACTTGGACTGCTTCAAGTGCCTAACCAGACACATCCTAATCTCTAAGGAAATTTATTATGATTTGATTTGTTTTTTTGGAATGTGGTTGGATCTCAAGCACTCTGAAAGAAACGTTGGACATATAAAAAAGCTCTGACACATATGAGGGCACTCGTATATATGATGTGGTAGAAAAATTTGTAGTTCAATGATCAGAAGAATGGGAGAAAGAAAGTGATTCTGTAGGACATAAATCCACTGCTGGGAGGACAAAGACACAGATTCCAAATCTGAAATGTATAGTGAAAGAATGCTTTTAAAAGACTTATAAGATTCCCACTTTACATTTAAAGAATCCCATTACAAGGAATGCTTCTGACTAACATGACCTCATGAATCAGAAATGCTTGGTGAATCAAGATTAACAAAAACAGATTAACATGCATGCTAGATCAAAATACTTACAAAAACATTAAACAAGGTTTAATTCCACCTCAAGGAATGCTTATGAAAAAACTTCAATTCATACTGAATCAGGAAATCTTGGAACAAGACTTACAAAAAAAAATCAAAATGTCTTGGAGGTTCACAAGACTTATAAAAGCATAAGATATAAATTTTATGATAAATCTGGAAAGGCAAATAAAGTATGTAAAAACAAAATGGAAAACAATATAGAAACAATATGATTTTGTGAATCCTCAAGAGTCTAATTGGAATGACATGAAAATCAGCAATAGGACACTCGACCTTGTGCCACCAAACCCCCCCTGTCCCCCCCCCCCCCCCCCCCCTTCTCTTCATAGAAGTTTGTCACATATATACAAAAATATAAAACTATCATCCCCACAAAAGGAGTAAATTTGTTCCTAAAAGTTATTACCATCTCATAAAAGAGATGAGGCTTATCCAAAAAATTTAATACAAAGTGCTATGACATAATCAAAATAAACAACATCAAGGCTAACAATTCGAAGTGGTTGTATGATGTGGCAGTACATAGGAAGACTCCTCCTCTATTATGATGCAACCAACTCCACAAAAAGTGTAAACATCAATGAAAGTGGCGTGTGGCTATTCCTTGAATGTTTTCTGATGCCTTGTGGAAACGTGCTAGTGCTGAGAGTAATGGTAGAAATCTATTTCAGATAAAATATGTCATTGTTCCTTTCCTTTGGTTTCTTGTTTATCGTGATAGGGTTTTGAAATAAACACGGAAAGAGTGTTGGAGTGTAAAAACCTCTATATATAGGTTTCAAACAAAAGGATTAGGCATGTGAAAGATATGAGAAAGAGACATGTTGAATTGTGGGCCAGTGGGAGAAATAAAAGAGGAGTGGGAAATATGGAGGTTTAACAAGTTATGGAGGTAGATTGAAAGGGATAGCGGGGTTTCATTTTATTAGTAGGAGAGATTATTAAATAAATTATGAGTGGGAGGAGAAAACCTTTTATACATATATCGAAATCGCAGATCGGGTCGGATACGTTTAAACATAAGATACAAGTGGGAGGGAATGTGATTTGCGATGGGGGTGATGACGTGGCAAGGAGGTTTGGACTGAGGGGGGTGCGGAATGCAGAGAGGAGGACACATCGCAGGAGGAGCGACGAAGAAAACAACTTTTTGAACCCCCCCCACAGTGTTAAAAGCATAATGGAGAAGGGGGGCTGAAAAGGCATGAGAACCGTGGATCAAAGGGTGGGGAATATCATGAGGTGTAATAACTAGTGGAAATCAAAAATTGCATTTCAGCGTTTATAACGGGTTCCTGAGCACCTATCCTCCTAAGCTTGCGATTGCGATATGCGATTGGGTTCCACCAATATCAAGCATCACACTTTGACGCTTATAACATGATCCCGAGTGCCTATCTTCCAGAGCTTGCGATGTGAGATTAGTGACGATGCCATGGCAGGAAAGGGCCCCACTCAATATCACAATTGGGGAAATGAGGAAGAGAAAGTGAATGCGGTAAGTGAACTTTGTGAAAATGCAATGCGGAAAGGTAGGTGGGGTCCATACAATACTGCAAATTGCGAATCAAGAGTTTTTTTATGAGGAATGGGAGTTAAAGGTTAAAATTCATGAAGTGCGATGTGCGATGAGAATGGAAGGCGGGGCTCATTTACATTGCAATCAGGGGTTTTGATTATGAGCCTGAGGCTATGCAGGTTTGAACATTGGCTTGGACTTGGAACTGGCTCTCGATTATATGACACTTGGTTGTGTGATGAGGATTTGAGCTCAGAGAGCTAGGGAGCTTGATGAAGCCTATTTTTTTTATTTTTTGCTAAAAATTATAATAATTATATATATAAAAATATAAAATTAATATAAAATTTTATTTTCCCTTTTTGATAAGATTTGGCTCGTATAAGGAATAGATAGGACGACATCAAAATATCATTAGGTAGCTTTTAGACATGAAAATGTCTAAATAGGAATAGTTTAGGGTGTTTTAACATTTTGGCAAAAATGAAAATGAGGAAAGGATCAAAGAGGATGGCGAGGATGTAGCGAGAAGTGGCGAGAAAAATTGAAGCATAAGGAGCTAGAGGCCAAATAAAATGACGGAGAGGGAAAATTTCAAAGGAATCAAAACCAGTGCTAAGAGTGGCTCTAATTGCGGATGACATGCCCCCTGCGGGCTATCAAGAACCGTAGAATAGTGCCTTGAATTCAAATCTTATATATCCAACCAGAGATCTTGCTCATTAACTCAATAAACTAGCATTCCTAGCCATTGGGTAATGGAGTCAAAAGCATCATTTCAATTCTGTAATTTTTTTCTCCAAACTGAGGTTGGATTAAAACTGGAAATTGAAATCTAAATTTCTAAAAAAAATGCTCAAAACAACGAGCTTATTCATTCCTCTAATTCTAATCTAATTTGAATGGAAATCTTCATGCAATATGGAACTTAACGTAGAACCATTCAAATAGCTGAAAAAACCTCATATGGATTTTGAATCTTAAGAGTAAAACTAAAAGAATCCATATCATAACATAGTGCAGCTCATGATGAAAATAATCACAATGCGAGATACTCATAAATCATTGAATGTATGCACTATAATAAGACTCCAAATAATCAACTACTGAATGAGGAAAAACATTAAATGTTACCTCTGCAATGATGTCCCTTTCAAAATTCCGAAAGGTGTAGTTTTTTATCCAAAACATCCACGGAAAATCTGATCTTTGCATCCCCGTGAAGTCATCACTGGATCCGGAACAATGGAGTCGCCAGGTGAAAAAATACAATCCTCTTCAATTTATCAATTCCTGTTCACCTTCAAGAATCAATCTTCAACAATTAAAACAAGATACTCGGGAGAATACTTTGTTTCAAGGCCTTCGTCTCCCGACAGATGCACCAAAATATGGTAGCGCTGGAATCAGCACTTGGACTGCTTCAAGTGCCTAACCAGACGCATCCTAAGCTCTAAGGAAATTTATTATGATTTGATTGGGTTTTTGGAAAGTGGTTGGATCTCAAGCACTCTGAAAGGAACGTTGAATAGATAAAAAAGCTCTGACACATATTAGGGCACTCGTATATATGATGTGGTAGAAAAATTTGTAGTTAAATGATTAGAAGAATGGGAGAAATATAGTGGGTCTATAGGACAGAAATACACTACTGGGAGAAAAAAATGACACAAATTCCAGATTTGAAATGTATAGTGAAAGAATGATTTTAAACGACTTACAAGAGTCTCACTTTACATTTAAAGAATCCCATTACAAGGAATTCTTATGACTAACATGACCTCATTGAATCAAGAATGCTTGGTGAATCAAGACTGACAAAAACAAATTAACATGCATGCTATATCAAAAGACTTATAAAAACATGAAACATGGTTTAATTCCACCTCAAGGAATGCTTATGAACAATCTTCAATTCATATTTTTTACACAACATTTTGTCACCGTCCCTACAATCCCTCGTCCTGTACATTGGAGGACTATTCCTGTGACCTGTGAACAGTAAAATTTCCTGAAACCACCTTCATGGCATCATCTTGCATAAGGACAAAAATTCTCCTGAAGAACATTTCCTTTGAAAAACCATAAAAACAAATGGTTTAGCCTTGGCGCGACTAGCCAGTTCATCCCTCGCGCCAATGGGGGAAATCCACACTAGAGGGCGTGCCAACTAGCGCTCTGCCCCTGTGTTTCACTTGTGCCAAGATTATTAAGGGATGTTTTTTAAAAATAGCCGATGGAAGTTTGATTCCAAAAAACTCCTGGATGAATTATCAAAAGGAGTTGAGTGGTTTGGCTCCGGATCTCCATGTATAGGAAGTGGTTTTCCACCTATCATGGAACCTTCCTAAGAGATAGGGCCTATCCCATGATTATAGGGATCCCAACTTCCTCTCCTCCATCTATAAAAGCTTGCCCTCTCCATTAGCAAGCTAGCTGAACTTGTAGGAAGGAAACTATAGCCAGGCAACTATTGAGAGCCAAGCCAAAGAGAGAGAGCTTTGTCCAGATTCCCAACAGGATTTTTTGAGACACACTCCGCTGTCAGCCCCACCGAAGGAAGATCATAGCGTCAGAGCATTTGGTTGTATTCTCCCTTTTGTCATTTATAATATAAGAGACTCTGATTTTGGTTCCATTCATGTGTTCATTTCTTTATGTAATGCAATGAATTATATCCTCTCTGACTGATATATGGTTACATGATTTAGATTTTACGTTGTATGTTGTTGTTTCCTTGCATGTGTACAGGTGTTCAGACGTGTCGAACGGAAGGATCGTGATCTGTCAAGCGAGGAACGGGAAACGTTATCTTTTCTTCAACGACAACTGCGTGGGATTTGAGGTAGGAACTTATTGCGATCTTTGTCTTTCTTGTAACTAGGAACCAATGTCATTGCGTGACTTGATTGTTGCTAGACCCGATTTGGGCTAGTGGGATCGCCTCTGTCCGCAGAAGGGATTTACCTCCTCAACAATTTGGCGACTCCACTAGGGAGTTAGTTGGAGTTAGTCTTTCCTCTTCTGGTTGTTTTTGGCTGTTGATTGATTTATTTGCTCTTCTGGTTTGCCTCCTTTGGTGTCAAACCTATGTTCAGCCCCCAGAAGACCTGACCCAATCTCTATTTGTCCTTTTTCATATTTTCCCATAGTAAACTCGATTGGCGCGGTTTACCTCTTGAAAATTGCGCCAACTGGAACTAGTTGCTAGTTAGGCCCCTGCGCCAATGCTTTTTTGGCGTATATTACAGCCAAACAGGTGTGCCAACTCTGTTTTTTGTTAGGGTTTGCTTGCTTTTGGGCTCTCTGAGCTTGATTTTTGGTCCTAGTGTCATTTTCATGATTGTTTGAGTGCCTTGAAGTCTTTGTTGACTGTGTTTGGCTCTTGTCCTTTGGTTTTTTCCCTTTACTATTTTTTTTTCATTCTAGCCCTCGGGCTTCTAGGTGCTTTAGTGTGCTGAGCCTCCCGTGGGAGTTTTGGGTTCTTGCTTTCCCGGTCAACTTCGTTTTCACTTCTTTGCATTCGTTTTGATGGATTCCATTGTGTAATTGCGTTAGTTGAGTGATTGTCCTCTCTTTCATTCAAGTTTCACTTTCTCTCAATCCAAGCCTATATTACACGGTTTGTGTGAGTCTTTTCAAGATTCTTCTCCATTTTGAGGGATTTTGTCATCAGTTTGAGTCTTGATTGTGTGCGTTGGTTTGAGTGAACTTGTTTGTTTCAACTCTCTCACTGTCATTTCTCAAATTGGTGTTTTCATTAGTTTTTTCATTCATTTAGTGCATTTGCTCTAAAACATTGAAAAATACAAAAAAAAATTCCTTTGCATTTTGATTAGTCTAGTGAAAATTGAAAGCTATTTCGCATTACTAGTGTTATATAACTCTAAGAGAGAATGATCCGGATTTATGCAGGAACGCAACAGAATAAACACATAACCATAAATACAGAGATGCAGCGGAAATAATGCGTCATTTCATTAATAACAGAAATATGCTTACAGACATAATGGAAATAAAATAGCTAGGGTGCTGGTAGCGAATCTCTGAGAAGAGATGTGATGGCTACCGACCTCTGAACTGTGTTACAATGAGGCTCGAGGGCCTATTTATTATTGAGAAACAATGTAGAATCTGAAACGTCCAAAAACCTAACCGTAGGAGATGAGGCGCCAAAACTGTGGGCGCCCGTTTGGGTAAATTGGTGGTTCAACTTCCCGAGGGCATAACTTTGGCACCCGATCTCCGTTTGACGCATTCAATAGCTCGTTAGAAAGATCTATCCGAGGACTTCAATTTTTGAACGAGCAACATCGGTCCATGGACCCATGTTGCTCTCCGTTTTCCCAAAAAATGTCGTTTAGGGCCTCAAAACGGCTCCGGAAGTTCAGGACCCGAAAAAACTGCTAAAAATAGTAAGTTTTGTTGCAACTTGAAAATTGAAAGAACTGAAGATGGGGGTTCAAATGGAATAGGTGGGTGGCCACCAATATCCACCTGGATCATTAAGCCCCCCAAAACGGCTCCGAGAGTGGAGGACCCGAAAACCTACTAAAAATAGTAAGTTATGCTGAATGTGAAAATCTGCAAGAATTGATGGTGCTGGTCCAAATGGAATAGGTGGGTGGCCACCGATATCCACCTGGATCATTCCTCCCTCCTTAGGAAGCAATCGTCCCCATTACGTTGAGATCCTCCATGAGATGAGGCAAATTCTGTTGAACTGAGTATTAGATGTATTGAAGATGTCATGGACCTGCGGGTGGACATGCTGGATGCGTTTAGTAAATTTGGTTTCTTTATCAGCCTTAGACAGTACATGTTTGGATTCTGTATGTGTAGTTGCAGGATGTATGGCAACATCAGGCGGTGGTGCGCTGGGAGTCAAATCAATGGAGTGCTTGTCCTGACAGTGTAGAGGAACCTTTATGAGTGAGGAGAAATTGTCATCGTATTCCTCCATAACTTTGTCCATCTGCTGCAGTCGTGCAAGGGAGCCCTGTTTCGAGGTTGTGGCCACAATATTCTTCTTTCCTTGTGAGTGAGTCGTAAGGAAAATGAATTTCCTGGTTTGGGAAACAATCTTACTGCGTTGTTTTGCAGTAGTCAAAGAGATGACAGGAGGCGGTACTACCTCCGGTATCTTGTACAAGTTATTTCCCGAAGTAATAATAACAGCACGAGGCCTAGACTCATACACAACATGTCACCTCCACAAGTATGGTTGGCCCAATAATACATCAGCTACATCAAGAGGAGCAACATCACACAATACCTCATCCGTGAATGGCTTGATACTGTATGGAAGGCGGCACTGCTGGCGGATGCGGAGATCTCTCCCTGGGTGGAGCCACTCGATGGTATACGGCTGTGGGTGTGCTATGGTCGGTAGGCCGAGCCGCTTCACGATCTCTGCTGAAATGAGGTTCTTTTGGCTTCCGCTATCGACGAAAAATTGTAGCGGAGAACCCTTTACCCACATCTGCGACTAGAAGAGGCGCTCCCCCTCCTCTGGATCCTCTGGACCCTCCTTCTGGATCTTGGTGGTGGCAACAATGGCACTGGGATCTGCATCAATGATCTGCTTCCCTTTTTCATTGCCTTTGTCTGGTTCTAACTCAGGATCAGAAAATGCATCTGATTCGGGTGCCTTTAGTTCGGCCACCAAAGACTGTTTGGCTCGACACTTGTTTGTGCTGTGAGTGGGGCTGTTATGAAAGTCACACCACTTCCCTGTGTCCTTCTTTGGATTTTTGGTGTTGTTCTGAGTCGCATTGCTTTGGCCTTTCCCCTTGTTCTTCGGTTTGGGGGCACCTTTCAGATTCGCAGATCCAAAGTCTCGCTTCTTCTGCTTAAATTTCTGCTCGATCTTGGTGGCATAGCGATATGCCGTGCCAAGTGATGTAATGTCGAGGAATTCCATTTCCTCCTGAATGTGTTTGTGCAGACAGTCGCGGTACTTGAGCACCAAATTTCTCTCCGAATCTTTAATACCCAACTTTGTGCGCAGGGTATGGAACATATTCGTCAGTTCGTGCACATCTTGATCCTTTTGTTGCCGCAGCATGGTCCATTGGATGTATTTGTCCTCATAGCTCCCCACGGGGTAATATTGTTCCTTGATGTCGTCTCGAAACGAATTCTAAGTGGGTGTGTCGAAGAACAGAGAGGCCCCTTCGCCCTTCAAGCCACGTAGGTTTCCGCCCTCGCCCTTGACATGGGGGGCAGCCTTCGAGGAGTGCAAAAATAATATTTTCTGGCCAGGAAGCTCATGACCGAGAAATACCCTTCCAACAAATTTAACCATCTGTCTACAGCGTCTGCATCTATTTTTCCTTCAAATATAGGAATGTCAAAGTTTACCTGTACCTTGAAGGGAGTGGCGCCTCCAGAGTGGCTGTTGGATGCATATGCGCCATATGTGGGCAGTCGTTGAAGGATTTGAGCAAAGTTATCCATCATCACGTTCCTTTGTTTCTCGAGAGCCTCCTCGAGCAGTATTTTGATAGGATCTCCTGCTCCCTCGTCTTTCTTTTCTTCCGCCATGGGAGGTCGTCGGGGTTTGCGAGGCTGATCTTGCAAGGGTTCAACCAGACCGAGCCCTAACTCCTTATACCCTGACCGCGTTGGGGACATGCAAAGAAAAACAAAGAAAGAGCAGACCCGCTCTGATACCACTGATCCGGATTTATGCAGGAATGCAACAGAATAAACACATAACCATAAATATATGGATGCAGCGGAAATAATGCGTCATTTCATTAATAACAGAAATATGCTTACAAACATAATGGAAATAAAATAGCTAGGGCACTGGTAGCTATCTCTGAGAAGAGATGTGGCGGCTACCGGCCTCTGAACTGTGTTACAATGAGGCTCGAGGGTCTATTTATTATTGAGAAACAATGTAGAATCTGAAACGTCCAAAAACCTAACCGTAGGAGATGAGGCGCCAAAACTGTGGGCGCCCGTTTGGGTAAATTGGTGGTTCAACTTCCCGGGGGTGTAACTTTGGCACCTGATATTTGTTTGATGTGCTAAATAGCTCATTATAAAGATATATCCAAGGACTACAACTTTCGGGATGTAAAACGATACCCAAAAAACGTCGTTTAGGGCCTCAAAACGGCTCCGATAGTTCAGGACCTGAAAAACTGCTAAAAATAGTAAGTTTTGTTGCAACTTGAAAACTGAAAGAAATGATGATGGGGGTTCAAATGGAATAGGTGGGTGGCCACCAATATCCACCTGGATCATTAAGCCCCCAAAACAGCTTCGAGAGTGGAGGACCCGAAAACCTGCTAAAAATAGTAAGTTGTGCTGAATGTGAAAAGTTGCAAGAATTGATGGTGCTGGTCCAAATGGAATAGGTGGGTGGCCACCGATATCCACCTAGATCAGAGAAGTTTTCTAGTTTCATTAGCTTGCATTAGAGACAATAGTGGATGTTTTTGTTCTCATTTTGTTGGTATTTGAAAAGCTCTCAACCCTCTCGTAGATAGCTCTTCATTGAACAATGTGATATTTTGTGGCATGTAGTGTGCATTTATAGGTTTTTGAAATCCAACGTTCGATAGGGCCTGAAATTGAAATGTAAATTTAAGATCAACTGTAAAATTTACTGAATTAACCTAAGGCAACATTGAAACATTAACGGAATATCTAGTAGTCTAAGGTAGAGACATGTTCCGGCGTCTTTAAGCCTAGCAGCTGTCGCTCACCATCTGGTTATAGACAGCGCTAGTACGGACTTGTGCTCCCCGTACCGTCGTGCATATAAAGGGAGACCCCATTAGGTTGCAATCCTTTATCCTTAGGAAGCCGAGTCTACCACCTTTTACCCATGATACACTGGACACAACATTCAGGGAGATTACCTGCACGTACGTTAAGTCCTTGGTTGATTTCTCTTTCATTTTTACCAAGGTGTATATGGAAGTTCACGGATATCTGGTACACCCATTTACCTAGATTACCAGAGCAATCATTTTGATCTTTACTGACTCCTTAAATTTGAAAAGATCATCAAGCGCTTGTCCTTTCATGCTTGTTTCCAAAATGAAAGTGATAGAGTCATATTTTACTCGTTTCTAGACTCTTAAAACATGAAACAGTGAGATTTTCCAGTTTCAATGTCATAAAATTAATCGCCCACGAAATATTCCTGGTTAGAATTTTTTTCCTTAGTGTATTTTCAGGTCGTTTCCGATGGCAGCTTTTCCGGAGTTCACCAACCAAGGAATCCCCTCCGATGGGAATCCTAGTCCTTTTCCTCCTTTGGAAATGTTGGTGCTCATTATATGGCAACGTTGTCCCTTCTTGGGTTAACTGTTGGGTTGCTTGTTTGGTTGTTTTCAACCTCAGTGGTCCCGAATGTCCCAGCTACTTTTTAATCAGTCCCTCCACCTGAACAACACCATGTTGATTCCAAGGTGGACCTCTCCCCTTCTTCGCCTGTTTCTTCATCCTCATCTTCTACTTCACCTGGTGAAAGTCTGGATTCTAGTACCTAGGTGGCTAAGACAAAGAAGAAGAAGTCTAATAAGAGAGAGGCTAATTCTGCAGCTGTTGCTTATAAAACACTTGCTCTCGATGAACCTTCCAAACCTCCGCGGAAAGTTAAGTTACCTTGCATGTTGTGCCAGGGAAACTATCTTCTTCGAGATTGCCCTGGTATTCCCAAGGTGCTCGAAGTATGGTCCAACGGTTGTCCGCCGTTGCCTTTGGCTTCCGGGAGTTAGGTTGGGGGCACGTCTTCAGCTTGTGCCGGTAAAGCTCCTAAGAGGCAGGGTAAGCTCACCAATCCCTGTAAGTTGTGTGAAGGGCATCATCCCATTCACCTTTGTCCATATATGGATGAAGCCAAGAGAGTTTTGGACAACTTGACTGTTTCTGCACCGTGTCTTCTGGCTGGTTACAAACAACTTTCTCTGAGTCCTTCACCAGTTGATTCAACGATCAGTCAAGAGTTACCCTTGGTTGATCCCGCTCCCCCGGAAATTCAAAATCATGAATCCATCCCTGACCAACCATTGGTCGTGGGATCGGTTGAACTGGCCTCGTCTGCGGTACACCAAGTCTTTTCTGTCGAGAGTGGATTAACATCCCTCAGTTTCTTCTTGTTTCTTCATATTCCTTAGACTTGGAGAAAGATTCTCTTGTCCCTATATCTCAGGAAGCTACTCCTCTGCCTCCCATGTTGGAGGTCCTCGAGGATACTCCTTCTGCCTCCATGATGGAGGTGACGGAGGATGCTCCTTCTTCTCCCGTAAGACTAGAGGAAGACCATCTCGGTTCGATGGTAGCCCCTCCAAGTAGTTTGGTCACTTCCTTTGATTGGGGTCGATTCACAGGTTATTGTCTTCCTTCTTATGTGCCATTTGAGATCACGGTACAAGCCTCCCATATAGTTGTACCCAACACCATTATAGATGAAGGCGCGTATGTCAGTATTTTGTCTTCAACTACTTGAAAAGCGTTTGGTTTGCCTCCACTTGTGCCTGTTACCCAGAATCTATTGGCGTTTAACAGAAGAACTAGTCAACCGTTAGGGATCTTTCCAAAGTTGCCTGTTACTTTGGGAGGGAAAAATTTCCATATGGACGTGATGGTTGTTCCCGGCTCCTTGGAATTTAATTTACTCTTGGGCCGCGATTATACTTATGCCATGGGAGCGCTTGTCTCCTCCCTCTTTCGTGTGATGTGTTTTCCGCACCAAGGTCGGATCGTGACCATCGATCAGCTTGTGTTCTTTGGTCCTAATATGGTAGCTAGTCCACCATCATTCATGCTGGATCTTTATCCACCAGTTGTGTCATCCCCGCCACATGTCAATTATGTGGCTACCTTTCCTATGCCCATATTCAATGATAGTGCCGTTGTACATCGTGTGCTAGGGGCATTGGGTCCAAACTTCCAATATGTTTTCCTTCCATTGGACGGGAAACCCTTGGAAGCGATGACTTCTTATTCATTATGATGTGAGGTCTCTTGGAGCATAGTTCATTTTCTTGTGTCAAGCTCCTTAAAAAATGAAACAAGGTCGTCAGAGAAAAGTTCGTTTTCTTGTGTCAAGCTCCTTAAAAAATGAGACAAGGTGTCAAGATCATGGTTCATTTGCTTGTGTCAAGCTCCTTAAAAAATGAAACAAGCTCATCGGAGCAGAGTTCGTTTGCTTGTTTCAAGCTCCTTAAAAATTGAAACAAGCTCGTTGGAGCAGAGTTCGTTTTCTTGTGTCAAGCTTTTTAAAAAATGAAACAAACTCTTCGGAGCAGAGTTCATTTGCTTGTGTCAAGCTCCTTAAAAAATGAAACAAGCTCGTCGGAGCAGAGTTCGTTTTCTTGTGTCAACCTCCTTAAAAAATGAAACAAGTTGGACATAGCAAGGTTCATTTTCTTGTGTCAAGCTCCTTAAAAATGAAACAAGGTCATCTGAGGATAGTTATTTTAATGTGTCAACTTCTTTAAAACAATGAAACACGTTCCCGTTCAATTCGAGTCTTTGATTAGGTCTCGTAAAATCCCAGTCGAGTCCTTCTATTGATCTCGTAATTTGAACCTTCACTCCATCTTCCATTCATATGGACCGAAGCTTGGGGGGCATGTACCTCGAATTGAGTCACCATGCTGGGGGCATGCTTACTTTTTTCAAGCATAGTTTGTTTCCATTTCAAGCTTGTGTAAAAATGAAACTGGTTTCAAGCATAGTTTATCTTTGTTTCAAGCTTGTGTAAAAATGAAACCAACTTCAAGCAGAGTTTCTTGATTTCAAGCTTGTGTAAAAATGAACCATTCCCATTTTACCTCTCGTGATTGCCATTTTATCAGCCTATTTTTCCAGATGAGCCTTGGTTTTCTCATTTCACCGTCACTATTTGCCTAGTCGATCATATGCCTTGACTTGGTTGTTTTACCCATTCCTGAGGAACCGCTGCAATGAGTGGTCTTGTTAGCTAGCATCTTGACCTTTACTTGTTCTGAGCAGTTCCACCATTACCGGAACCAGTTGCTGCCCTTTATACCACTCGTTCCTCCAGGAAGAGTCACCTTTCAGCTCTTTTTTGACTCTCTAAAATTGAAAAGATTGCTGAGACGCTTGTCGTTTTGAACTTGTTAAATGGATGCGAAGCGACATCTACCCAGTATACGTTTACCCCTTTTTCAGGCTGGGATAGATTATTTACGAAAAAGGAATACCCTAGCCTATCATGACTAGGAGGTTCTCTCAGATATAGTTTTCTACCTTTTCAGATCTATGGAACTATCTACGAAAAGGGACTGTTGGAGTTTTATTTTCTGCGTTCTTTTCAACCTCTCTAAACATGAAAAGACGCCGAGTTCTTCCTTTGTTAGACTCGTTAAAACCTGATGACATCGGACTCCGTCGCAAAGACGTTACTCGAGTTCCTCCTTCCTAGGGCTCGTTAAATGTACTAGGTTGGATTTGTCCGAAAGGAAAAAATTATATCACAAGCATATGCTATCCCCTTCAAGCTTGTTTTCAAAAATAATTGGGGTACTCGCCAGAAATGGTGGGGGAAAATGGAACTAGTATTATAGTCGTGTCGGCAGTATGTCACTCTTGAACATGGCACTTGTCTGCATTCATGTCGGGTTGGGGACATCTCATCTCATTATCTGCTTTCCTCCATGGGTTTAGGTAATCACTTTTGACCGCTCATCATTCTTTGCCATGTCACCATGACCTCAGATCCTTTGATGTAAAATACTGCCAAATCCAGTGTCGTGCCACCGATATGTTCAAGAGAAGTTGACCTCTGCAATCATCAACCTCCCTTTGATTCTCTGTCAATATTGATTCACAAACATTATGTCCCTCTGTCTCGTGTCGATGATGTGGGAAAAATTATGGCCCACCTTCGATCAAGGTAAATTCCTGTCGACTTCATTTCATTATCCAGGAAGATGATCTAGAGACTCCCTTCAGGTACCTTGGAGCCTGCATGCCTCAATGGCAGGTTCTTCGCATTCAACCCAAGGTTTTCATTATTGGCCTTCGGTTGGATGATTCTGCGAGTGTTCGACGCCAACGCACTATTCACATTCCGTGGATTGTACCTATAGTACCTTGAGGGCCATCCTCGTTATTGGTGGTTCCTCTCACGTCTGTTAACAACTTTCATTATTAGCTGGTAATCAGACGATGTTCTTGCATGTTCAACTTCAACTCACTTATTCACATGCTCGAACTTGTACTCTGTTCGAGTCAAGATGGAGCACAAGACCCTGGATTTTGTCTAATCAAATCCAGACTGTGGATTCTTTGTAGATTATCATGATTGGTTACATGACTCATTTGAATGGATGGCTGTGACCATACTTGATTCTACTTGTTGATACTTCTTTGTTGGATGGCTGCATCCATACCTTGGATCTCAGTTATTGTACACTCTATTATTGATGGTTGCACCCATACCACATATCATGTATCAGAGATATCAGTTGTATTTTTATTTGCAGGTTTTCCGACGGTAGTGTTTTCAGTTGGGCATGTTCTCATAAAGAATTTCTCCCTCCCTCTCTCTCGGACATCATGCTTTAAGGGGCATCTGTTACATATCATTTTGTCACCATCCTTGGAATCCCTCGTCCCGTACGTTGGAGGAATATTCTCGTGACCTGTGAACAGTAAAATGTCCTAAAACCACCTTCATGGCATCCTCTTGCATAAGGACAAACATTCTCCTGAAGAACATTTCCTTTGAAAAACCCTAAAAACAAATGTTTTAGCCTTGGCACAACTAGCCAGTTCATCCCTCGCGCCAATGGGGGAAATCCACACTAGAGGGCGCGCCAACTGGCACTCTGTCCCTGTGTTTCACTCGCACCAAGCTTATTAAGGGATGTTTTTTAAAAATAAATGGCGGAAGTTTGATTCCAACAAACTCCTGGATGAATCATCAAAAGGAGTTGAGTGGTTTGGCTCTGGATCTCCATGTATAGGAAGTGGTTTTCCACCTATCATGGAACCTTCCTAAGAGATAGGGCCTATCCCATGATTATAGGGATCCCAACTTCCTCTCCTCCATATATAAAATCTTTCCCTCTCCATTAGCAAGCTAGCTGAACTTGTAGGATGGAAACTATAGCTGAGAAACTATTGAGAGCCAAGCCAAAGAGAGAGAGCTTCGTCCAGATTCCCGATAGGCTTTGTTGAGACACGCTCCACTGTTAGCCCCACCAAAGGAAGATCATAGCGTCAGAGAATTTGGTTGTATTCTCCCTTTTTTCATTTATAATATAAGCGGCTCTGATTTTGGTTCCATTCATGTGTTCATTTCTTTATATAATGCAATGAATTATATCCTCTCTGATTGATATATGGTTACATGCTTTAGATTTTACGTTGTATGTTGTTGTTTCCTTGCATGTGTATAGGTGTTCGGACGTGTCGAACGGAAGGATCGTGATCTGTCAAGCGAGGAATGGGAAACATCATCTTTTCTTCAATGGCAACTGCATGGGATTTGAGGTAGGCACTTATCACGATCATTGTCTTTCTTGTAACTAGGAACCAACGTCATAGCATGACTTGATTGTTGCTAGACCCGATCTGGGCTAGTGGGATCGCCTCTTTCTGCAGAGGGGATTTATCTCTTCAACATTATTGAATTAGGAAAGCTTGGAACAAGACTTACAAAAATATATCCATATGTCTCGGAGGTTCACAAGACTTATAAAATAATATGATAGAACTTTTATGATAAATCTAGAAAGGCAGATAAAGTATGTAAAAACAAAAGGGAAAACAATACACACACCATATGATTTTGTGAATCCTTAAGATTGTAACTGGGAATCAACAACAGTTAAAATACGTTGTTGTGTTCGACAATACGTTGTTCAGGAATGACATGGGAATCAACAACACGGCACTCATCCCTGTGCCACAAAAAACACCCCCCCTTCTCTTCATAGCAGTTTGTCACACATATACAAAAATATAAAACTGTCATCCCCACAAAAGGAGTAAATATGTTCCTAAAAGTTATTACCATCTTGTGCAAGAGATGAGGCTTATCCAAAAACTTTAATACAAAGTGCTATGACATAATCAAAATAAACAACATCAAGGCTAACAATTTGAAGTGGTTGTATGATGTGGCAGTCTATAGGAAGAATCCTCCTCTGTTATGGTGCAACCAACTCCACAAAAAGTGTAAACAAAAGTGAAAGTGACGTGTGGCTATTCCTTGAATGCTTCCTGATGCCTTGTGGAAACGTGCTGGTGCTGAGAGTAATGGTAGAAATCTGTTTCAGAGAAAATTTGTCGTTGTTCCTTTCCTTTGGTTTCTTGTTTGTTGTGATAGGGTTTCGAAATAAACATGGAAAGAGTGTTGGAGTGGGAAAACCCCTATATATAGGTTTCAAACAAAATGACCGGGCATGTGAAAGATATGAGAAGGAGACATGTTGAATTGTGGGCCAGCAGGAGAAATAAAAGAGAAGCGGGAAGTATGGAGATTAAACAGGTTATGGAGGTGGATTGAAAGAGAGAGTGGGGTTTCATTTTATTAGTGGGAGAGATTATTAAATAAATGATGAGTGGGAGGTGAAACATTTTATACATATATCGCAATCGCATATCGGGGTCGAAAACGTTTATACATAAGACACAAGTGGTAGGGAATGCAATTTGTGATGGGGGTGATGACGTGACAAGGAGGTTTGGACCGAGGGGGGTGAGAAATGCGGAGAGGAGGACACGTAGCAGGAGGAGCGATGGAGAAAACAAATTTTCAGACCCCCCTCCCCGCAGTGTTAAAAGTAGAATGGAGAAAGGGGGTCGAAAAGGCATGAGAATCGTGGATCAAAGGGCGGGGAAGATCATGAGGTGTAATGGCCGGTGGAAATCGAAATCACATTTCGGCATTTATAACGGATTCCTGAGCACCTATCCTCATGAGCTTGCAAATTGCAATATGTGATTGGGTCCCACCAATATCGCACATCGCACTTCGGCGTTTATAACATGATCCTAAGTGCCTATCTTCGAGAGCTTGCGATGTGTGATTAGCGACGATGACATGGCAGTGAAGGGTCCCACTCAATATCGTAATTGGGGAAATGAGGAAGTGGAAGTGAATGCGGTAAGTGAACTTTGTGAAAATGCGATACGAAAAGGTAGGTGGGGCCCATACAATACTGCAAATCGTGAATCAAGAGTTTTGTTATGATGAATGAGAGTTAAAGGTTAAAATTCACGAAGTGCGATGTGCGATGAGAATGGAAGGTGGGGCCTATTTACATCACAATCGAGGGTTTTGATTATGAGCCCGAGGCTATGCAGGTTTGAACATTGTCTTGGACTTGGACCTGGATCTCGGTTATATGACACTTGGTTGTGTGATGAGGATTTGAGTTGAGAGCTAGGGAGCTCGATGAGGCCTATTTTTTATTTTTTGCTAAAAATTATAATAACGTTATATATAAAAATATATAATTAATATATAATTTTATTTTCCCTTTTCGATAAGATTTGGCTAGAATAAGGAACAGATAGGACATCATTAAAATATCATTAGATAGCTTTTAGACATGCAAATGGCTAAATAGGAATAGTTTAGGGCATTTTAGCATTTTGGAAAAAATGAAAATGAGGAAAGGATCGAAGAGGATGGCGAGGATGTAGCGAGAAGTGGCAAGAAATAATTGAAGCATAAGGAGCTAGAGGCCAAATAAAATGATGGAGAGGGAAAATTTCAAAGGAATCAAAACCAATGCTTACATTTACCTTGTGAACTATTTCGTAGGATAATTAATGATTCTTTCTATGAAATTGTGTGTTTTTATTAGGATGGTACTATTAATTTTCTTTGAAAGGCTTACTTTCTCTTTTCTCGTCCGTGAAAGTACCTTATATAAATTTCAATTGTATGCTTCACAATGTCAGATCACTTGCTTGTTTCAAAGATTATGTGCATACTCTCTTATGTAGTTTATTGCAGCCAAGGAAAACCTTTAATTTATGGCGGCCAAGCCTATTATTTGGATGGGGATCATACTCAAAATGTGTGAGGTCTACTTGGGAATTCATACCGAGGAGAACCCCTGTGTTGGTTAACTACCATTACCGTTAACAAAATTTTACTTGGAAATACAAGATTTGGTATTAATCATGTTTTCATCCATCTCCTTTGCAAGTTATTTTTTTCATTGATGTCTAGCGATTTTTTTGATCTATTAATTTATGGAACATGATCTAATGCTAGAAAAATTGTATTGTTCTACCTCCTCGATTGAACGATATTGTATTTAAATTATATGTCTACCTACAATATTGCTATATTATCACTGGACACATCTTTAAAACAATTGGGTTTGAATTTTACGCCTACAATAAATCTTGAGGGCTCACAATAAATTTCCTTTGTTGTTCTATCACTCGTGAAATTCACATATGTATGGCATTAAAACTCTTTTTGTTCCATGAGTATGATAACAAAACTGTAATATCAAAATTTGAGATGTGTCATGTTTGTTTTGGTGGTGTTTTGATAGATTTGATATTTTTAGCATCCTTATGTTGACATCTAGGGTCGTTATTCCTTATTTCTGATCTACATATGAATTTTGATTTGGGAACATTCTCATGGAATAACATCACAAATTATTATACAAATCCATGCTTTCATAAGATATTTGGAAGCTTTGCATTCTGATCAATCATCAACTATGATAAAGGTTTGCAAATACCGCATTATAGTTCACTTTCATAACACCTTTTTTTGTGTATTTTTCATCTTGATTCCACACTTAAGTAAATGGATTGGTATAATTAAGGAATTACCTAAGAAATGGCACAACCATCACATTAAATTTGAGGTTTTATAAACTACTATTTTGTAGAATTTATTTTTTGTGAATTTGAATGATAGGCATATGCAAGAACCCGACTACATTATTTGATCATATTTCACTTATAAATTACAACCAAGACTTAAGAGTGTCTATTGTTATCATTCTCTCAAAATCTTGTATGTATGAAAATAATGGAAAGTTTTGAATATTATTCAAGTATATGTTAACAATAATATATTTTACATTGAATAATTTGATGCAATTATATCCTTTAGAATTGGTTTTCTTCTTAGCAACGATCCCATGGAAATACACTCTTAAAATATTTTTGTGCTAATGTGGGTGACCTGCTCAAAATCCTATAGTCGTTTTTTCTCAAATTTCGTGAGTATTTGATGTCCCATGAATGATCATTGTTGAGATTACACTAAATGAGATGATCTTGATATGTTTGAAGCTTCTCATTACTTTCCATTTGCGCTAAATAATGGTGCATTTACTCATGATAAATGTGTTTGACACATGATATGACTCTCTTGAATCACTACTAAACAAGCACATTTTTCAATAATTGACTAATAGCCGCATTACTGACTAAAGTTTGGTGTCTACCCATCTGCTCATTGTTTATATTCATTAATCTAGTTAAACTCAACATAAAAAATATAAGTAATAGACATATCTTGGTGTAGTAGGATTAATGCAACTTAGAATCAATGTTTATTAATATACTCTATTGATGATATGATATTTCTAACCTTATTGGTCCCTGCCGCCTGCGACTAAGGCAGGGACTATTGTAATCGGGTAAGGAGATGTTAGCATTAGTCAAGCTGTTTTTACGCTGTTCTTAGTCCCTCATAACCAATGTTTTTTTAAGCATTTCTGTTATTAGTTCCTGATGATTTGTATAGCGAATGTTTTTTTAAGGCATATCAATTCGCCATCTTATTTGGCCTTTTCCCAAGGCCGGGAGGAAAAAACATAGGTTAAGTTATGAGTTTGGCTTCCCATTGTGAAAGTTGTAAATGCTAGCTTGTATATACATACTATGGTAGGTCTGATAAGTAGCACGTTGGCTGCCCTGCCCCTGCGCTACAACTGCCACCTGGACAACCATGCAAGGAAGTGGCTATCTGCATGTGGTCACCTGTTTGCTCCGTGTTGAAAATACAATCCATCACAACGTTATCTTCATCTCCAAGCCTCTTCCATAGCTAAGCTTTCATTGCTAGCAATTCCAACAGAAATAAATATTTTCAGCGCTACATACAGAAGTTACTATCAGTCACACGGGAGCTTCAAAGCAGTGCGCTATCGACCCACGATTCCCATGGGTAAGTGGAACTCCTCTATTAAGATTCTTCAATGATGATTGCCATTAAGTAAAGTAGTCAATTTTATCAGACTCATGTTGTAACCATTCATTTACATGAAAATTTGAGTTAACAGGTAAATGAAAACACTGTAAACATTGTTTCTCTAAGTCAAATTGAATGTCTGTTTTTTAAACTGTGTTTAATAATCTTCCATAAAACAACTAACGTCTGATTATTTTCCCAAAAAAAAAAATACAGAGTTGTTTTAGTGTTTGAAAATGGGGCTATTAACAATGCATAACCATGAATTTATCTATGTTCATCCATCATTTAACTTATTGGGGAAATATTATCTGCAAAAAAGATACATACACATACCTGAATTGCCAAGGTCGACTATGTTGTTTTCCTTCCGCAACTGTTCAGCTCAGTCAGCGGTGTAGTGATGGAGTTCTACCATCATGCTCTATATCATCACGACGCTAGGAGTTCATAACTTTAACATTCTAAAATCCTTTAACATCACGTTCAGGTACATTGCTAAGGTTTTCTTTGAAGCGTACTCTGATTGCTCAATTTCTCAAACTAATGTAATTTCTTGTATACCCAAGTGAACTTGTAGGATAGCGGATTTCTAAGCTAATAGAAATCGATATTATTTGAAAACTGATAGAGAAAATGATATTTGTCAGTTGGATCTAGCGGCATTTGTTAACCAGTGCAAACACCATGGTGCCACAACCTGCAATACATATGAAAATTTCCCCAATTAACAAATACCATTGTGATGAAAACTATCAGCCTCCGGTCACCCCACCACCCTTCCTTTCCTATCCATTGATCAAAAATCCGCTGGTGATGCGAGCAGCCGGACATTAATCATAATCACTGCATTGTTTACAATAATACAAATCTTTGATAAAACCCTGGTAGAGTGCCCACAAACAGATTCAACAGTTTCACCATAATTAGAAGCCTTCAGGAGAAAAGAAGACTCGACCAGCAACTCAGTGCTTATTTCCAATAGAATACCCATCAAGACTATCACTGCAAAGCATAATGGCAGGCCTAGAACTTTCATTGTTGCAGGCAGTGCCATAATTCCTGCACCAATTACAATCGTCGCCAGATTGAAAATTGCACTAGGGATACCAGATCCAGACTCCACTTCTGTTATCCCTGATTTTTCTGTTGATAATAGGGGGAAAGCATCACTGTCTTCCGAAGGAAATGGATTTGAGGTAACCCCATTGACAAACTTCTTGATGTCTGGCTCGTTCTCTAGCGACGTGTCCTGCGTTTGCGGCTCGATGAATGAGTTTTTTGTTCGGCCCTGCATTTTGCACCTATTGGAATTTCCTGAGAGACATTGAGAATTCTTTTGATTACCTGATTTGCAGGAAAAACAGAAATCATTTTCCTTGAGGACTATTTATTATTCTTGGAACACATTCCATGTTTTGGCAGGCACGTACTCCATATTTTCATGTACGCCCCACTTGTCACTACTTGTGTGTCATTCGGCACACGAGACACTGCCTTGCATCATACTTTTCTCTACATGTGTGTCATTCTGCACATGAGACACTTCCATGCATCATATTTTAAATCCACATTAAAAAAAATTAATACTTTAAATCTCATACACAACAAATATAATTTATCAGAGTTGTAGACCTGCGCACTAAATATATTACTAAAAATTAATAATCTAATGACTGATTTCTATTTATTTATAATTTTATTTACACTTTGCAGTGGACAAAAGTAAAGATCGAATATATCAATTCTAATTATAAGCGTTAAAATGTATGCCACCTAGCTCCAAGCTTCTGTCCCCATGTTCATTCTATGTGCGCGCTTTTTAGCTATCGTCATTTTCTATGCTATGCTAAAAAGGTATATCAACTTATGTCCCGATGAAGGAACTCACGTGCAGATTTTGTGGTTAATTCTGGCTTCAACCCAGGTGTTGCTCAATAAAGCATGAAGGAATTCTGTCAAAGAGACCTTCCTGAATTCTGTCAGAGAGACCTTCTTGGGACATTGCTGCTGCTGAGAAAATAAGTTGGGTACCATTTGGAATGACAAGTATCGTGGGAAGAAACTACTTTTTGTGGGCTCAGATATAAATTTTCGTCCGACAGATGGGATGGACTCAAGATTCATCGTTGAAAAACCCACAAATAAAACCAAGACTAGAGCTGTTACTTTGGACGTATTCTGACGCCTCACCATTGCAGTACCTTTCTGTCTTCCTCAAAATTTGAATTGAATACTTGAATTCTGTCTGTAGCTCCATTAAGCTCTAAGCTTATTTTGTTTATAATGTTTGATTCAGTAGAGTAAACTTATGATTGTGGAGCAGAGCTTTCTGTATGTTTGTTCACATTAACATACATAAAATACACAGTTGAATAGATATATATATCTAGAGAGAGAGAGTGATGTTCAAACAGTCATGAGGCTGCCACTTTCCTTCTTGTTACTCTGTGAAGGCATCAAAAGCCCAGACGTTGTTTCCCTGCTATGAATTTTTATGTGTTGAAAGCTGGTTTTACCTTCATGGCTAAATAATGGTGGAATATAGCATTGCATAATCTCTCCCCGGCCTCTGAAGTTCACAAGTCATGTTTTCTTCTGTGAGAAGGGCCAATTCAATTAAGTCATATAATGATGATTTGGAATTTTTTGCAGGTGATGAATGGGAAAACAGAGTAGTGGAAAATCATTCTTATTAAACCATTTATCTGGCTCTCTTTTCGATGTAGCTGGGGGAAGATGACATGCACGGGTTTTCTGAACACACTCTGCAATGTGTTTCTACATGAGTCTATTTGAGTATTTCTAGATCTACAACCAATTAATCTCTGTTCAAAAGCTTTTAATTGCTAGTATTTGTAATTATATATTGGCACTAGTCTAAATCTAGCTGGTTGATCAAACTTTCAGAGAGTTGAGTTCTAAAGCATGGCTTGATCTAAACCTAGCTGTTTTTTAGAACATTTTCAGGGAGTTGAATTCTGAAGCAAGGCCTTAATTCTTTTGGCATAATCTGGCCATTTTGTTGCCAGTAAATGTCAGGCACGAGGGAAAAATTCGTGCAAAAAGGGGTCTTCGACATCTTGCCGATAAAACTACAGCTCCAATTGTTCAGATGCATTACAAGAACGGAGTGAATCTGTAGTGGAACTGAAGAACTCATCACAAACATCTGTTAAGAGTCTTCCAAGCTCATTTACTTCACGTTACGCAGACAGTGAGCCAAGAAAGGATGCAGATGTCATTGTAAAGGCTTTAGAGCGAGAGGGTGTCGAACATGTCTTCTCCTACCCTGGAGGAGCATCTGTGGAAATTCATCAGGCACTTACTCGATCCAAGATCATAAAAAATGTCCTTTGTCACCATGAACAGGGAGAAGTATTTGCAGCAGAAGGGTATGCCAGGTCTACAGGAAAGGTAGCTGTTTGAATTGTAACTTCTGGCCTTGGTGCCACCAACTTGGTAAGTGGTCTTGCGGATGCATTGCTTGATAACATTCCTTTGGTTGCTATCACTGTACTGTTTCCTTATTTGAAAATGTTTAAGTGTAGCTCAAAAGTGTTAAGACAGTTTGCATAGAAGCTTTAGAACTTCACAGGACAATACTAAGAAAAGTTCCATTTTGGTCCACTTTTCTTTTCTTTGTACACTCACAAACTTTTCTCTCTTAACCTATTGCTGCTGCATGGCAGTTCACTATTCGAACTTCGGCTCAAGGCAGGGACTAGCTGCCTTGCAGCCATCCTTGTTAACTCTATGAGTTACGTGTCTTCAATGATTGTCATGATCATATTGAACTCTCAACATTTTCTCTATTAAAAAGGTTTATGAATTGACTTTATTCCATTGTTCATTTTTTTAAAGTCTTACATTGATTCCATTATTAGCAAGATTTACTTCCAAGCATGATTTGAATGAGTTGTCATTTTCTCTATTAAAAAGGTTTATGAATTGAATTTATTCAATTGTTCATTTTTTAAAGTCTTACATTGATTCCATTATTAGCAAGATTTACTTCCAAGCATGATTTGAATGCCTTGTTGTTTAATTTGAAATATTTTTCAAAATTGTTCATACTAGGAAATTAATACACTATTTGTTTGTGCCCAACATTCTCTTTATCTTTATGAGCATGTTTCAAGTCTTTTTGGTCAAGATCAAATAAAATATCCTCCCCTCTTATTTCAGGAACTAACTTATTTTTACCCTTAGGAAAACCATCCTTAGGTTAGGAAGACCATTCCTCAACCTTAAAGCAAGGTGCAAGGCAATTTAGGTGACAATGGGTGGCTTTCTTGATAGTCTTTCTTTGGCTCTCCTGCTAGGATTATGAAATTTACCTTTAGGTGAGAGTTTGAGTCGTAAAAATATCTTTCTTGTTGGAGGAAAGATAGCTTTCCAAATCATTGGACACATAGGCTTGCAGAAATAATTTATTCCTAGCTCCAAAAGAAGGGAAGTTATAGTTCTCTATTTCTTTTCCTATGTGTTGCCATATCTTAGTAAAGTTCTTGACCTCATAAGTAATCCCTTGGAGAGCCTCATGAGAATTATTCTTCCATTGTTTGAGTTCAACTTCCATTTATTGCAAAGCCAATGTAGTAATAGTGGTAAATTGATGAGGAATTACATCTAGTGCAAGCTACCGACCTTTCACCCCATCAAACTACAAATTAGCTTGTTTATATTCTAGTTCTCATTCCTAGACATATACCATGGCCTCCACTATTTCCAACCCTAGGGTCTATAAATTGTGTGCTCTATTATAGAATTATGTCTGCAACAAGTTTAATTCATTTTTTACTTTAAAGGCATATTTGGTGAATTTAGGAATTTGATATTTGTTTTATTATTTTCAATTGTTCCTTCTCCTTCAACGACCTATTATGTCTGCCCTCTCCCTTGCACATCATCATCTTTCTAGCTCTTTTTCTTTGTTTCCTCTTCTTTAGATACTACTATAATTGTTTCCTCATTAACTGGTACTATCTCCTTAGGTTCTTATAGTATTTAAATTATCTCATGATGTTGACCTGCAACTAATCTTTCTTGAAGACCTCTTTTCCTCTTCCCATGTCCCTTGGAAGCCATGTAGAAATTAAATGCTAGAAAAATCGAAAAATATAATATAGGGTTTAACTTTGAAAATAAAATTTATTGAAACTATAAAATTCCCTTTAACCATTCAAATTATATAAGTTAGAAATATTTTTGAGAATATTGACCCAAATTTACACTGCATGTTGTAGTAATTAGGATGTATTCCTCAATCTTGAATGCAAACTCCTAATGCAAGTTCAAATTTGGAAAAAGAGACTTGAATAGAAGGATGATTGATAACAAACTGATTCCCATGAATGTTTGAACTTAAATATTTCTATTTTTCTATGGTTTTGATTTCGCTAAAGAGGATTAAATTGAGAAAGCATAATAATAACCCATTGAACCATAATTTGTGATATGTGTGATTTCGATTCATTCTTTGAAAATAATTCCATTAATTAAGATTGGAAAGGTGATGGTTTGTGCATATGTAGCAAGGAAGTCACACATAAGCTAAATGTAACTTCATTAAAAAATTTCATGCATGAACAATTAGAAAGAAATGTGGTAAAATTCCTATGAACCGGGGCTAATTGAGTGATTGGTAAAAATTCCAAAATTAAGACCCCATATCACTAACATTTTTTGAAGTAAAGTCTCGACCATAATCAAACTTAAAATGGCTTCACTTGATAGAAAACTATGGAATTATATTTACATGTGAAGAAATGGTTTCACAAGTGCTAAGAGCACAAAAGATGGTTTCACACGTGTGAACAAAGAGCTTATGAGAAATGTAACTAATTGAGAAACCAACATCTTGTGACACTGAATTTGTAAAAGGGAAGGCTTGATTTACACTTGAAGGCCAACCATTTAATAAAGAATGATTTAAAGCACTTTAGTGGTAGGATGGTCCAACTTTGGAATTTTGGACTGATCAAGGGGATGTGGCTGTAATAAAATAGGTTTAAAAAAAGAAAAATGAAGAAAATCACATGGAATATGGTCATCTATCCATTCAATTAATATGATAAAAAAGGCAATGGGTGTGTCTAATCTAGATATTATGGGAAAGAAACAAAAACTAAGTGAAAAGGAGGTTCAATTTAAACATTGGGATTGATTGAGAAATTAGGACCCAAAAGATATTTTTACTTGGTTTAATTTTTCATTTAGAAATAAAGTTCAAAAGGGAGAAAATTTAAATACAAAGATATATTTGGAACAAATTTAAACAAGAAACAATTTGAGCGAAAGATGGAGAAATGAATAATCTGAGGAGATGAATTTAGGGGGGGGGGCGGGTGTCGTGGTGTGGGTTGTTATGGAAATTGAATATGATTCCAAAATCCAAACTAAAGTTAATGGAAGGAACCCTTGAATTGGCCTTGATTTAGGGATCAAATCCAATATCTAATCCAAATCAATTAATGTGGAAAGAGGGATCAATTTGAAGATCAAGCCTGATTTAGAAATTGGGAGCCATGTAAGTTCAAACAAAGAATATTAAGGAAGGAAAACTTGAGAAAGGGAAATAATAAAGACTCGAAGTAGAAGAAAACTCAAGAAAACAACTAAGTCAAAACCAGGCAAGTTAAACCTAAAGGATATTTGAAAAGGTGATATTATGTCTCTATCTTGAAGTACTCACTTAATTTGTAATATTTCTCACAGTGTGTTAGGTTTGGCAGGGACCCCATCCTCTAACATGCATTGCACTATTTTCATTTTCTCTTAATTGTCTAGTTCAATTGTAGATCACAATTTCCATGTATTTATGTTTTTTTATTGGATTCATCCTATACATAGGAATCCCCCCCACTGAAGATCATTGGGCAAGGCAATACTCTCTCTTGAATTGAATAAACACTTAGAGTTGATCTCAGCGAAAGAATGTGATTGAAACTATAAGAGTAGCCTTGTCATCAACCTAGTGTACAAGACAAATCTATGGAATTTACAACAAATTGTTTTTCCTCCTTTCATTCATTTTGTAGTGTTCATTTCCTACACTTTGTGTTTAAGAATAGTTTACAAAGATTATTTGTTAGCACATGATAGAATAGGCTCTAATCATACATTTCCTATGCTTAGATCTTGAATCTTACAAGCCCCTGAGTTGATGATTTAATTTTTGGGATTTATGTATATAATTTTCCAAACACTCCTTTTTGTAAAGGATGTAATGATTTTTTGTGCAGGCTTGGTCAAGGAGGTCAATAAGCTCAAAGATATTTGGACCTATATTGTAAATAAATTGTGATGGAATTTAATTTCCACAAATACCTCATGATTTTTAATTGATTGGAGGAGGAAGTGGAAAGAGATATTTCTCAATTAATGCTTCACTCCTATGCTGCTTTAGATAAAAGGATTAAATCCTTCAGATTTCGTCTAAATACAAATTGAAGAAAATTGAAGACATAGTTATATACTGGTGCTATAGATGGCTATATTGAGGTGGTAGTTTGGTGTTGGTAATTAGTCTATAGAATTATTCCTATCTATTGGATGTATTTAACACATGTTCCATAAAATATATTGGAAAATATTAGAAATAAATGTTTTATCTCCTTATTGCAAGGGAGGGGGAAAATAATAGGTTCATTTAGTTAAGTGGAATATAACTACTAAAAGGAAGGAAAATGGTGAATTAAAGCTCAAAAAGATCCATATCCTTGGAAAGGATCTAGTAATTAAGAGCCTTTGAAGGTTGCCCCATAATGTGGGGTTGTTGGGAAGAGTAATGAAGGTCAAATAAATTTATTTTGAACTTGTTGAGGACTATATTAGAAGAGAAACAAATACATTTAATGATGTGCTATGAAAGCATAAATAAGAGTCTTTAATTTTATTGGCAAGTAGCTAGAATGGAAAGTGGGTAGAGGGAACCAACTAAAATTGGGGAAAACCCCTTGGTGGGTTAGTATACAAATTATAGGTTTTTTGAACCTCTACTATCATCCCTTCATAATCAAATTATTTTCAACCTAGCAGATGCAAGTGTTCTAGACATGAATTTTTGTGGTGTCAAAGATGGCAATATGTAATCTATCTAAATCTACAATCAATGCATTGCCAAGCTAAATAATGGAAACAATTCATTCATAGTTTGAAACATAAATCCCTAAAAATAAAGAATGATGAATATGAATTAAAATTGTTAAAGAATAAAAATTTAGGGGTGTATATAGCTAACTTAATATATGAAACAAAAATGGAGGAAGATGAATTCAATAAGAAATGGTGCTAGGCCACAAGTTTTTCTTAAAAATTAAGGGGGTTTTTGTGAGCACAACACATTCCTCGTGAGAAAAGGAAAGCATTATAACCTAAGAGTTAGAAGTTTTTTTTTGTTAAATACTCTAAAGACAACATAAATTATTACAAAGAGACCTCAAGTTTTATGGTGGCCTCTCTACCTATGTGCCTAATTAAAAAAACCTCCATATTAGTGAATGTTCCATCTTCTATTTCCAAATTTTCTACTAGTGCCCATATTCTAGTTTCTTTTTTTCTTCAAATGAAAATAATGAGGATGCAAATATAACTCACCCCCCCACCCCCCCCCCCCCCTCCATTTGAGTCTTTTTAACATGTACAACACCAACATCATAGCTTCCTATATGTTTCTTTAAAACACAAGAAGTAGTTGGTGATATTTCCAATGATCCTTGAAATCAACGTTGTATATGTTCATAGTTGCAATTAACCTCCTCACTTTTGGCTGAGCTTTTAGATACTCATGATCCATAAATTTTTGTAAAACCTTCTAGCCATCCAAATTGGGATGCAAAAATGAATGAGGAATATCATTCCTTAATAGAAATTGATATTTGGAATCTTGTCCCTCTTCCAAAAGGAAGAAAAAATGTAAAATGTAAATGGTATATCAAACCAAGAATGTAGTAGATGGAAGTGTTGTTATATATAAGACCTAGTTAGTTTCCAAAGGATTTCCCTAATTAGAAGAGACTGAATATATTGAAACCTTTTCCCTTAGAGCCAAAATGAATTTATCCACCTTGTTTTAGCCATCGAACTTCATTTAAATTGGACATCCATCAAATGGATGTTAAATCCACCTTCTTACATAGGTATTTTCAAGAATAAAGTTACATGAAACAACCTCTTAGATGTATTTAGAATGGATCTAATCTTTTTTTCCACCTTAAAAAATATCTCTATGACCTTAGGAAATATCCTTGGGTTGGTGTGCTAAAATGGATACCTTTCTTCTTAACACTTACTTCTATAGATGTCATTCTAATTCCAATGTCTATAAGAAGAAAATGGATGCTTATCTCATCGTAAATTTTCTCTACATTGATGACCTTATAGTCACTTGTAGTGATCCCAAAATTTTAACCCATTTGAAACCTAATCTTAAGAATAAATTGTACATGATATACGTATGAAATTTGCATGATTTTCTCTTCTCCAAGTCTTGCAAACCAAGGGAGGCATTTCATTTTCCCAGTCTAAGTATGCACGTAACCTTCTTCACTACTCTCACATGGAAGATTGTAAACCAACCTTGCCTCCCTTTAGCATGGAGTTAAACATTCTAACACTTATGCCAGAACGAAAGTATGAGCCATTTTGTACCATTAGTAAATTGATATTCTTTGGTATTTGAGTCATACCCCTCCTAATATATATTTTTTCACTGGTCTTATTGCCTCATTATATGCAAACACTCCATGAGAACAATTAGGAAGCAACCAAGAGAATACTTCAATATATATAGAGTAAAATTAAGTTGGAATATATTATAGTTTATGGGGTACTCCTTTGTTGGTTGGTTCCACTAATTTTGATTTGGATAGAGACATTAATGATCATAATTCTACTGTAAATTGTGTTTTAATCCTCAATTCCAAACTTGTCAATTGGGCTTGTAAAAAACAATGTGCACTTTCTCTTTCATTTAAGTAGAAGCAATAGTTAGTGCAAGTTAATATGCCATGTGACTTTGATAGATCATTTCATAGAAACATCTAACCACACTTTCGTGCAACAATTAGAATTTAGTTGATCTTCCCAAAGATTCAATTCAACATCTACAAAACAAACAAAATGAGATAAACATGCTCTTTAATTAGAATATTCTTTAGGATCACATCCTCAAATGCTCTATTACCAAATATATGATCAAATTGTATATATTTTCACAAAGACCCTTACAAAAACCACATTTCAAAGCTTCAAGATGTGTTAGGAGTTTAGGAAGTTAACATTAACAATGCACATGCTCTAATGCCTCCTTAATTCTTCTATTTTTTCAACTTTGTAAATCCTTCAATCCTATTCCAAGTTGTTCTAATGGAGAATGTTAATATATTTAAACACTTAATGAGTTAGTTAAGTTCAACGTAGTCTAATGTGTCTTTACATAAAGTGTGTTCCTTTAATGTACTTTTGTAACTAAATAATTTGACAATCATGATTACGTTTTATACATATTTATATTTATGACTCTCGATCCATGGATTAAAATTTGATTGGTCCATGACCTCCATTTAAAGAGCATGTAGGGTCATTTTTTGATGATCAATACTGAGGGACACTCAAGTATTCTTTTTCTTTTTAATTAATATATTGCCTCAAGTGGCCATGTTGGTTGGGGTTATGGATTATTTCCCTCTTTGAGGGATTTAAACTTTTAAACACTATAGTATTGATATTTTATCCATATCAATGAGAAATTTCCTTAAGGTGTTCAACATGTGTGGATGCGCCCAATTTTTCTAATACACATGTGCCATATAGATGTTTAATGCTTCCATCCATATTTTATATAAATACTATTTATAACCATTTTTCATTACATGCCAAGTATTCACCTATACTAGATAACACCTATTTGAATGGAATTTGAATAAGTTATGGTAAATCTCATACATATTTGACTTGTTAACGTACATGTGTAAGAGTTTTTTCTTTTAATAAAGAATTGAATTCATTCATTCAGAAATAAGTATGAGAAGAACCAAAATTTGTATTTAATATTCCAATAATACTCAACAAAAAAAATAATATATGATGATCAAAGTAAAAAAGATTCATATAACCCAGAATGAGATCATAACCATTACTATTTAGAAGAGATGGACCACTATACTAGAATTAAAATTCTACCAACTATATCTTATGTTAGGGTCCTAGGGTTTAGGGATAAAAATGTCCTTGCCTATTATTATTCATTTTGGGGGTTTGTATTTCAATTTAGCCTATGATCATTCATGTCATAGTCTAGGGGGTCATTTCATTGGGTTTCCATTTATCACAAGTTAAAACCATAGTAGTCAAGTTTCATTTCTTAAAGTTTTATAGGTATGTTAGTGGTGTCTATTATATCCCTATGTTACCATTCACATGTCCATCATTTAAAATTCATCATTCACCTTTATGTACTCCTTCCATGTGTTAGATCAGGTATGTTAGTGATCAAATGACTCTTTTAGTTGTTTTCCATAAAGTCACAGGTCAATTTTTTTAACTTTTTCTATCTAGTTCTCATAAAATAATTTTGATCACTGAACAAGTATAAATAATGTATGTTTCTCCTTCATTTCATTCATCGCCGCCATTGTCAAGGTAATTTCCATCATCAGTTTCAAGGACACCATCTCCATAATCATCACTAAAGAGGTCTAGGGTTAGGTCACTCCATTTCATATAGGTCACTGTCTAGGTTCATCTTTGCCTTTGAAAAATATTCAAATTCCCACTTAAAACAAGGCATTAACCCTCCATTCCATTCATAAAACCCTAATGAAGGAGAAATCATGTTTATGAAGATGAAATAAAAGCCACCTCTCTTGTTTCATATGGCTCAAGTTTCAAAAAAGTTCAAAGCATCTCATTTTTGTCTCACTGTCTCATTGAAAAGAATATTTATGTCTCACTATCTTATTAAATGACTAAAAAAGTCATCTTGAATGTCAGAGCTTCAAAAGAGGTCAATATGACCTATTTTCTCGGTCAAATGAAAAGGGAGTTATTTCCAATCTCAAAGACACCCTATCTTCTTTTAAAAGGGTCATTTTCAAGGTGTGAAAGTTCAAAGGTTTTAGAAAAGAAGTCTTGTTGTTTTATAAAAGGGAGAAGTTTTGTTTCATAAAAAGGAAAAATGTATCTTCATGTCACATTTCAAATGTCATAAAATCACCTCAAGTGTGAAATAATGCGACGGATAACAATCTGCCTTCTTATCTCATTTTAAGAGGAAAAAGATCATTATCAAGTGCACAAAAGGTAAAAAAGTCATTTTCAAGTGTCAAAAGGTAAGGGGCATATCAAAGTTTATAAAAGGAAAAGTAAACTTCATTTTTATTCATTGTTACCTTTTCCACGTATGAGAGAGAAGCTCTCCACTCCACTTACCCTCCATAGTCCGTAAACTCCAAAGCATCACCTTCAAATTCCATTATAACCACTTGCAATCCTTCAAAAAATACCTTTGTTACGTTTCTCGGCTTTGTATTACACTCTCGGGCTGTTTTTTTACGCTTCTGTGGATGCTACACAGCAAGTGTTACATTTTTGGAGCACTACACACTCAATTGTTACGCTCTTGTGAGCGTTGTTATAGT
This sequence comes from Pinus albicaulis, assembly GCA_034641835.2. NCBI lineage: Eukaryota > Viridiplantae > Streptophyta > Pinopsida > Pinales > Pinaceae > Pinus > Pinus albicaulis. The sequence goes on from CM076579.1 coordinate 803,072,230, forward strand.
CCTGTGAGCATTGTTACGCTCCTGTGAACGTTGTTACTCTTCTATAAGGAGGTATTACACTCCTATCAGGTAGAAATTTCTAGTGTTTGAAGCTCGAAATACTCCAAACCTTTCAAAGCTCGTGCTCTCATCCTTGGTGTGTTCTCCATACAAGGTAAGGCATCATCTCATGCTTGTGTTTGATCGAATGTAGAGGATTTAAAAGCATTTCATGCTCATTTTATGCTCTCTCCATATGTTCATTGCCCATATATTTAAAAATTTATTATGGAAAACCCTAACCTACCATATTTGACCTAAACCCTAACTCCATTACATAAACCCTAAACCATACATTCCCTATACTTCACTACCACACTCCTATCACTTGCACTACCATTCCTAACATCCCTAATATAATCAAACCCTCATTCTAGCTTTTCAACACAACGAAAAAAATCAAGATTGGGTAGTGACTGTGTTTTAGGACTTAACCATCCTACACCTATCCATTTTCCCTCATTCCACTTGCATAGTGGAGCTAAAATTCCATAATGCTCACTGAATTTTTATCAAAATTTTTAATTAGCTCCATAACCCTCAAACCTCAAGAACACTTTTTTCACTAGTTTTTCCCACAGTCTAAATTGGGAATTTCCTATTTTTGAAGTTTTGACGACCCTAAAATTATCCATTTCCCTTCATTCCACTTCCATTGTGGAGTTAAGACGCTACCCTATCCACTCAATTTTTTCCATAATTTTTACTTAACCCCGTCACCCCCATTTCATCTTACCAACTTACCCTACTATTGCACAAGAAATTCTCACATTCAAAATTGGGAATTTCCTGTGTTTTAGACATTTTGACACCTTCCTCACACTAATTTTCCCTCATTCCACGTAAAAATTGAAGCTAACACACAACACCACTTACTCAGAATTTTCTATGATTTTTCTCATCTTCAAGGCCCTTCATTTCATCCACCAAACTAACGCCTTCCTACACTTTGTTTTTCCATATTTCCATTCATTCACTCATTTCATTAACACCCTAGGGTTTTCATCATTCCATTGAAAAACACCATGAAAAGTGACAAGAATAGCTTTAAGGGATGGCGCCACCTCAAGCTTGAACCATTCACCATGCATGAGATTAATGCTTCACCATTGGCGATAAGGTGCTTTGAAAGAGCTCAATGTTTTACATTTTGTGAAAGGCTTATGGAAGGGGGGTATCATCTTCAGTTGTCCAACCTATTTGCAAAAATATAAAGTATGGGAAAGGAAACTCTTGCAGGTATGAAGATAAGCCTATCTTTTGACCTAATTTCTTTAGCTACATTTATTCCTTCTCATGGAGAGCAGTGGTTCAAAGGTATGGACCTATACATTGAAAACTACAAAAAATTCCTCAAGCCTCATGCTAGAGAGGAGCCATAATTTATTTTTCAGATTTCAGACACCTCAGAAACAAGTATGCTACTCTAATGATGTTCATAATGAAGTAATTCACATGCGAAGGAATATTATCCAGGTTGTATAGGTATCACACACTAGAAAATTTGGCCCAATTTCCAACGGCCAATTCGTCGCTATTCTGACACATAGTCATCGCAAGAGCGACAGTTCGAGGACAGGCAAAACGTGGTTTGCCATTACGTCGAAATTTCGACGCACTTACAAAGTGTCGCACTACCGACACTTTTTCTGTCGCTTCCAAACAAGCGTCGCTCTTCCGACATTTCCCAAACCGTCGCGCTTCCGATGTTTGTAAACTGTCGTACTTCTGACGAATTGTGGTCCGACGTTTTGAACGTCGCTCTTCCGACGTCTGTAAACTGTCGCAATTCCGACGAAATGTGGTCCAACGTTTTGAACGTCGCTCTTCCGACGTTTGTAAATTGTCACAATTCCGACGAAATGTGGTCCGACATTTTGGACGTCGCTCTTTCGACATTTGTAAACTGTCGCAATTTCAACGAAATGTGGTATGACGTTTTTAACGTTGCTCTTCCGATGTTTGTAAACTGTCGTAATTCCAACGAAATGTGGTCCGACGTTTTGAACGTCGCTCGTCTGAAGTTTTTATACTGTCGCTCTTCTGACGTTTTTAAGTTGTCGCAATTCTGACGCTTACAAGGCATCGGTATACCGACGACAGGTTCAATTTAAAAAAAAAATTGAAACTTTAAAACAGGACAGTAAATCTCCAATATTTGTTATGAATTGTGGGCGTTCCAATGACCGTGAAATATTAAATAATAAACCACCCCACAGCGCTTCAACTATAAACAATCATATAAACATGGCTCTGTATTTCAAAAAACAGGTTTAAAATAGAAACAGAGCAACATTTTTTTTTTCCAATTGTTATGAACATAATTCGACCGTGAAATATTAATATAATAAAACACCCCGCAGCGCTTCGACTATAAAAAATCATTTTTTTTTTCACAAGAGAAAAATGTTGTTTTGAATATATTATATGAAGTAAAACAGTCCATGAAGTCATTACATTTTCACATCTGAAGATTGGAACCCAAATATCCATCCAGAAAAGTGGAAGTCCCACCCCAGACAATGATAGAAAAATACTCCATGTCACATACAGGGACATGATATAAAACCCAGTAACGGTCCACATGGAGATTATCGACAAATCTAAGAAAGCATCCAAATATGCCCGAGGCATCTATAAGAAAGTGAAATAGCAGTATGTAGAATAGTAAAACAACAGATAGAGTATCAACGTCCATTGTTCCAAATACAAATTAAAGTACCCAAAATCCTTGAACAGAGAAAAACGCTAATCATGTGAGGAGTGTGATATGTCCAAAATATAAAAATACCATCAGACCATATCAATAAACCAGCATCACTAGTTTTGAAGGCAGAGTGATAACCTGTCAACACATCAAATAGTATCATAAAGCGGATACAGGAAATGTGCAGAGACATGTACTGTTGATATACGCCTCACACAAAAAGCATCCATGATAGAGAAAAAATATGTATAAACCCAAGGTTGATTGTATGTTCTAGCTCGCTTGTTCCCGGAAATAAAAACCATATGCAGAAACCCAGGCTCGCTTGTAAGATCAGGCTCGCTTGATTCCAAAATTGGTAACCATCTGTTGCATCTAAGATGTAAGGTTCAGGCTTGCTTGTTTCCATTAGTAGCCCGCTACAACATCCACCCTGTTCATAGCAAAAAGGTTCTTGTAGATATACAGAGAAAGAGTATAATACGTAGACCATATAAACATGGCTCTGTATTTCAAAAAACAGGTTTAAAATAGAAACAGGGCAACATTTTTTTTTTCCAATTGTTATGAACATAATTCAACCATGAAATATTAATATAATAAACCACCCCACAGCGCTTCGACTATAAACAATCATAAAAGCATGGCTATGTATTTCAAAAAATAGGTTTAAAATAGAAACAAGGAAGCATTTTTTTTTTCTAATTGTTATGAACATAATTCGACCGTGAAATATTAATATAATAAACCACCCCGCAGCGCTTCGACTATAAAAAATAATATAAACATGGCTCTGTATTTCAAAAAACAGGTTTAAAATATAAACAGGGCAACATTTTTTTTTCTAAGTAAAGTTAATCTATTAACAGTGGGAATAAAATTACAGCATGAATTTAGTCAAAAACATTGCCCAAACTTATGGCAAATTTGTCATCAAAAAATCAAAAAATAAGACTGCCCTCATACGGGGAAACCAGTCTTGAACGTTTACAGAATTCAAAAATATTACAGAGGTCCAGCACAGTAATATAATCTAAAACATGCCCAATTAAGTGGGCTTGCGAAGCAAGAAAACCAAATTAACCAAACTACTCCTTCGGTGGTTCCTCGACGATTCGGCACCATTCTTCGGAAGGTCCAGGATCGCCAGGTGCTATCTCCACATTCGCGCCACTGCTCCCCTCCTGAAGGCTTGAATGCTGGCCGGATTTTTCTGAGCTCAGACCCACCAGACGGGTGCACTGTTCCTCCATTTGGGCCTCCTCACGGAAAACCACGGTGATTGAAGCTGTGATTCGTGAGTGGTTTAAAGAGAAATTAAAGGAAAAAAGCGCAGTGCACGTCGTGGGAGAAGGTGAAGTGGTGGGGAAAGGAGGAGCAGGGGAGCCCATACGGTGGCCAAATCCTAGAACCCGACCCTGCCCACTCCTAGTGTTTGGATAGCGACCTGCGTAATAATCACTGGACTGGGAAGACGACTCGGTTGAGGGGCTGGAGGGAGCGTGCAGGGGTTGACCTCTAGTGCTCCCCCTGCGGCAACACATCCTTTGATGCAGGCGAGGCATGGGTGTAGTCTCAGCAATGGGCACAAGACGAGATGAAGAAGCAAAATTCCAAGAAACAGAGGAAGACAGACACAGACCAAATCAAGAGAAATGAAAATATGCACCAAGGTCTAAGCAGCAGTTCAGCTGGCCACTTCTCCTTCTCGTCACAGTGAGCAGGCAGTGTAACCCAGCAACCGGAGATCATCTGCAATTCAAATGTTGCGGCTCGTCTGAAAAACCATAGCGAAATGCCATTTTATCGACCCGACTGCAATTCAATCGAAGAACGCCCGTCATAATTAATCTCTCATTAATGAGGGCCGAAGTCCGGATCATATTGGAGCATGCGGAATCGCTAACAGGAGTGGAGGTCCAATCTTGAACAGTGTTAAAACTTAATGCAATTTGATGTGAAAACCTTGGAACTTAATTGAACAACGTTAAAACTTAATGTGATTGATATGAAATCGCCACATCCATGTCTCATCGCCTTAAACGCCATCGAATGCACCCGCATCCGGGAACAGGGAAATTTTTTATTGAGGACACATGGCAGAAATTGATTGGAGCAAATCTTTGTTTGGGCCGCTCGCGTAGTGGAAATCCGGACCCGCGCAGTGGAAATCCGGACCCGAAAAAGATTAGGGCGAATTTGATAAGAAAATCGCGTCACAACTCTCCCTCCATACGCCAACCCAACTTCGGACCCAAAAAAGATTAGGGCGGAATTCATTTGGTTTCCGCGTCACAAAATTGGCCGATGTTAGCAGGCTATTTTGGAACGCGAATTTGGTTTGAATTATGGTTTATCACCGTTTGAAGTCCGGCGGGCTCGACTTAAGAACAATTTTGTTTGATCCCATCTTATAAAATTTGTGTTGGTTTTCTTTGATAATACACATATCTATAATAAATCATGGGAATACCACACTAAACATGTGGAAAAGTTATATAAATTATTGAGAACAATCATTTTTATGTAAAAATATCCAAATGTGCTTTTGGGAAATAAGAATTCGAGTATTTGGTTCATATTGTTTTAAAGGAAGGAGTGAAGTTGGAGCCTCAAAAGATGCATGCTATTACAAAATGACATATTCCTAAGAAAATCAAGGTTCTTAGAAGATTTTTTAGACTTACATGATATTATTGATAATTTGTTAAGAATTATGCATGCATTTCAAGTCCACTCACATATCTCTTGAAGAAAATATCATTTATATGGAATGATGAGGTTGATTTGGCATTCTCTCTTTTAATGGATGCCTGTCTTCTACACCAACATCGGTTGCACCTACTTTTGGTAAAACATTCATAGTAGAGTGTGAGGCACTAGGAAAAGGAATTTACGTAACATTAACACAATAAGGGATATCATTGGCTTTTAAAAGCAAGGAATTCAAAGAAAATATTTGGTGAAATCTACGTATGAAAAATAAATGGAAGCAATATTACATGCAATAAAAAATGGGGTAGTATATCATTGGGAGGTACTTTAAAGTCAAGATATACCATGATAGCATAAAGTATTTTTTGAAGCTATGGATTTCATTGGAAGATTAACAAAAATGAGGAGAAAAAATGCAAAGTTTTAATTTTGAGATAATCTGCAAAAAGGGTAAGGAAAATTTAGTACATGATGCTCTTTCTAAAATAGAAGAGGCCTCAAATTTATATCCAATTACATTTTCTATTCCTAGGTGGCTAGAAGAAGCTTGCCATAATGGAAAAAATGACAATAGTACTAAACAAAAACTAAAATTTATAAAGGATGGGATGAACTCTATGGAGCATTGGGAGTGAAAGAGAGATATACTTTGGTGCAAATGTAGAATATTTTTATGCACGTAAGCATATTTGAATAAATAAATATTAAGGGAGTCCCATGTCTCTCTGATGATAGGACGCAAGGTTCCTTAAAACATCTCAAAGGATCAAAAAATATATTTTTGGAAGGAATGAAGAAAGATATTCAAAATTTTGTAAGAGAAGGTCAGGTTTGCATAATAAATAAAAGAGAGATAGTAAAATCTCTATGGTTACTTCAACCATTCCACATATATATTCAAAGACTAGAAGATATATCAATAGACTTTATTACAGGGTTACTGAAATATAAAGGTAAGTATTACATTTTTGTGGTCATTTATATAGACAAATTTTGTAGATTTTTTTTGTAGAGCTCAAAGTACATAAACAACAAGCCAAGTGGTAGAAGTGTCCGTGAAAGAAATTCATAGTCTTCATGGTTTTCCTAAAGTAATAGTAACAAGAAAATTTTGGAAATAATTATTTAATATGAGTGGAGAAACACTAGCTGCCATGAGTTCTACGTATCAAACACAATCAAATGGTCAAACAAAAGTAGTTAACAAATGTTTTTAAGGTTATCTATAATGTAACTCTTTAGAAAAGCAATCTTAATGGATGAAGTGGGTTCGTCAAGGAAGAATGGTAATATGATACTACCTATCACACATCTACTAAAATTTCCCCATTTAAGGCCCTTTATGGATATCCAACTCCTAGTATCTCATACTTTTTGCAAGATAAGTCCAAAGTATAGGAAACAGAGTCACACATGGAAAATACTAAAGAAACTTTGAAAATTATTATGGAAAACCTTCAAATGACATGAAACATGATAAAACAACAAGGGGAACAACATTGAAGTGAAATATAATTTGAGGAGGGTAATTGGGTATTTTTTAGATTATAGCATTATAAGCAATCTTCATTCAAGAAAAAGAAGAATAAATAATTAGCTCAAAAATGTTATGGCCCTAAATAATTATTCATAGGATTGCACAAGTGGTATAAAAGTTATATTTTCCTTCTTCTTGCATTCATAAGGTTTTTCATGTATCTTGCCTAAAAAAGGTTTTGGGAAAAAATATGCCAATGTAAATAGAACTTCCAAAATTAGATGAAGAATGAAAGTTGATTCTTGAACCACAAAAAATTATAGATAAACATTTTGTATCTCTTTTACATATAACCATTATGAAGTACCTAATCAAGTGGAAGAATATTCCTCTAGAAGAAGGTACATGGTAAAATGATCAATTCGTGATGAAATACCCACGCCTAAAGGGTTTGTTTGAAGTTTTGACGAAGGTTTTGTTATATGTTTTATATAATGAGCGGCGGAATAGTTTTATTGTTTGTTAAGGTCCCACACAGTGATCAAATTTGAAGGGCAGGTCCGAATTTCAATTAGAAGGGCATATATCTATGTCGCCCTTCCATAATGAAAAGCTTTAAAAAAAAAAACTTTTCAATTGACCACAATAAATTATTTTACATTTCATTTTCAGAAAGACAAAACCATCAATCTTTATATTAATAAAAGACTGTTACATATACAACAATGAAGAAGGCTCCATCTTTCATTGCTTAAATATCTCATTGGAAATGTCAACATAAGTCTTGAAGACACTATTATAAGAATTTGGATACATACCACCAAGATATAGGAGATTCTTATGTGTCAGATTGTGTAATGCAATTTTGACTTTGTCTCACAAGGAGCAGCAGCATGGAGGTCTGGATTTTTCTTATAGAACTTTATTATTATTATTTGAAACATTGTTTATAGATATGAATACAACAATGAAATTATGAGCATGGTGGACAATTAGTCAAGCTCATGATGCCAAACCATGATGATGTAAGTTTGGAATTTAACATTTTTACATGTTAAAGACAAATAATCAAAATCACTGACAACTTAGTATGCCATAATTAATAATCATTCCCTGTTCACTTTTGTTAATAGGTTTATGTCACACGATGATCTCTCTTCTATGGCATTTACTTGTATTGAAGATCACTATTCTAGGAATAAGGAGTTATTTTCTCCAAAAATAACCCTAGCCAAACATTGACAATGCATCAAGGATATATTTCTATGCTTCATAAGTACATATGTTCTACTTCTAAATCATGTCTTGGAAGTGGTTGTTTTGCTGGAAATTATTCACCGGTTGGTTTCATACCAAAGTCCTTTTTCTCATTTTCAACATCCAATACATGAAAAAGATAATGGTTTAAAACAACATAAATATTTGAAATTTTGCAAGAATTGTCTGGCACACTTTGAATATGAATATTGAAGTCAAGTGCATGATGCTGTATAGGATCAAGTGTAATTTTGAATACCAAATGTTTCACAAGAAACTTCTCAACATGCTACCCTATAGTAAGGATTAAATGACAATATTGCATCAACTATTTCCATAATAAAAGTGCACCTCGGCCATAAGAGTAAACAACTACAAATGTTGTAGATCTAACAAGACCACACAATCAAATGTATTCCACAAGGCCAATACTGTATGAAAAATGAAAAGGAGTTTGCAACCAAAAATACCTTAGGCAACTAATTCAATTAGATACACCAAACCATCAGCAAAAAGGAAAACCAGCCTACTCAAAAGGAAAGTGTTTACCTCCTTTGACAGAATTTTGAGTTCCGAAACAAGGGCCTTTATTATCTTGTCAATGCCCCTAGTAATTTGAACAGGGTTTTCACCTACTGCAACAACCTAAACAAAAGGGTTTCATTTCAAATTATTTTCCACAAATTTAAGATACAACCATTGTCGGTTTTGTATTTCCTAACAAGCTCATAAATTTTGACAAAAGAACCAAAATTTTTTAATACCTGATAGCAATTTTTTCACTAAAAAACTTTCTTAGACTCAATAATCCCAACCCAAAATTAAAAAACCAAACACCATAAGACCTTACAAAAATGAATAGATGATCTTAATCCAGTACTATCGCCAAAAATTTACCTTTACACCCTCACTTATTAAACCCTGTGCTGTTGAATTTTAACTTCAACTGTTGCAGCAGAAGGACAAATGCAGCAGCAACATTTTTTTTTGGAGGTTGCTTGCATGCCATCCAGAAATTTAATTTAGCATTTAAAATTCTTGCAAATTTTTTTTGTAGACGGCCGCAGCCATATTTCTGTACAGGACTGTATTTAAACACAACAACCAGCATTAAAACAATTCACCAACCAGAAATTAAACAAACATAAATTTACTTGCCAGTTTTGTAAATTAAAAAGGAGGACACGTGGAGCATTAATATTGGATCACATGAAATTGAAGGGAATCTGAAAACCTGAAAACCGGACTCGAATTTTTTATAAGGCACATTGGATTGAGAATTCGCGTTAAAAATTAGGCAGACGTCAGCATCCCATTTTGGAACGTGAATTTGGTTTGAAATTCAATCTATTCAAACTTTTGAAGTCCGACGGAAAGGGTTCTTTAATGTTTTGATAGTTTAATTTTATGTATGCTTTAATATATACATATTTTTTAAACATATGTTATATATATATCATATGCGAAATGAAAGGTGGGCCATATAATTTAGTTTTAATTTTATTTTTTAAAAAAGAGGGTTTATTATAATATGTTTTATATGTTATGGCATATAAAAATAAAAAGGACAAAAAAGCTTGGTAGTTTTTTTTATAGACAGTACGTAAATTTTTTATTACACAACAGTGTGTAAAAAGTGAAAGACTGAGTGTAACTTTTTAAGTGTGTATGCATAGCAGTGCGAAAGTGAAAAACACAGTAGAGTGTTTTAGAGACAGAGTATTTTTGTTTTGAACAGACAGTGAGTTGGTTTTATGCACTGCATTTTGTAGCAGTCATAATTTTGTAATCCCTCTCAGTGAGGAAGAAGTGTAATAGTTTTTTTTTGAGTTATTGAAGGGAATAGAAGTTTTTTTTCAAAGTATTGAAACTCTGTCTCCTGTCAAAGAAATTTTTATTTTCTCTGTGTTATAGGAAGGGATATTTATTCTCCATTCATTGTTCTAGAATTTTTCAATATTCCAACATGTGCAAGAACAATAGATGTTGTGGTTCCATCCCCAGCTAAATCATTTGTCTTTGCCGCAGCTTGCCTTACCAACTTGGCCCCAATATTTTCAACTGGGTCCTCTAATTCAACCAATAAAAAGGCCAAAACCATAGCATTGAGATAAATTTCATTACACTGTCAATAACAATAAAATTTGACTCAGCCATAACCCTTTCCTTTTATTGTTGTGAAAATATTTATGCATTACTCTAATGGGGCTAGTCCATAGGCCAAGTAGACCACTGGGTAACAAATATGTTTCCTTTCACCTTTGAGTTTTCAAATTATGCCTACCAAATCTAATACATTTAAGATGGGGAACTAATACAACGTTAAAAAGAAAACTAAAGCACACATCTACAAATTACCTCCTTAGCTACTGTCACACCATCATTAACTATTTTCGGAGAACCATGCTTTCTCTCCAAGACAACATTTTTCCCTTTGCCCCAAGGGTGACTCCAACAAGATCAACAAGTTTGTTCACACTGCCTGCAAGACAAATTGACAATGATTTCAGTAAGTGTGCAATTGAATGCTAGTACATATGCAAAAACAACCCTCCATGAAAAAATAAAATAACACATTAAAATCGAATATAAGTGGACAAGGAAAGATCCACTGCAGTGAAGTTTCACGTGCAGGTGACCTTCCTTTAAACATAATTTTTTCTCTGACCTGCAATTTTTTTGTCACTGAGCCATCCTTGTTGAAGTACAACTCCTTTTCCATAGCTCTTGTATTAACTACCTTCTCTCTGCCGCGTAATCTTAGAGTCCCTCTTCTCCTTGAGCGATTAAAGGAAATGGGTGAAAAAATTGAAAGAGAAGACAATTGTCTGCCATAATTATCAAACATTGCACCCAACTTCTTCCCCTTTCCATTGTTACCCAATGAGGTAGATGTGGCAATTATTGTCATACTGCCCAAAGCAGAGGCCATCTTATCTTATCCTGAATATAGAATTAAAAGATCTTCATATTAGTATGAACCTTAAAAAACATGACTCCCATTGCTAAAAACCACTTTTAAGTTGTAATAGGCAAACTAAACAAATATCGCAACTTTTGGCAACTTCTGGAGCATTAAGAGAGAAACAACCAAAGAGAAATAAAACCACAATCCTCATTTTAATGAGACCGGAATATATATTTGCATTAAGATAATAGAAAGAAATCACGACTATATTAAGGCCAGCACAAAACAATCTTTAACAAGTGTCTCTCGCGGCCTTCACGTTTCCATGCTAGAGGTTTCATATTTTTAATTTAAATTATTGACCTCTCGTGCCCATATATGAATGCATCCAATGGGATATCTACATCAAATGCTCCTTTATATCCCCAAAAAAAATTCCCACTACAAGAGCAATAGTATTGATGGATCACCCCACACCATCCCACCCACTAGAAACGGTGAAAGAGGAAACCCGAGAAAACTTCTGAAATATCTAAAGATGACTATATGGGTGGTTCTTATGAATCAACCAACCATTCAGAGCATGCTCATCAATCCAAACCATGAGTATTATGTGACGATATTCAAGCAGGCACTGAATCGGATTTCTGAAGCTATGTTAGAGAAACTCTAAAATCTCACTGAAAAAATAAAAATATACTCAGCAACAAAGATGATCACACTCTGGGTAGCCCTGGAGGCTATTTGGGGGTGATGAGTCCAATAGGTCTCAATGAACTGTTGCCCTCGCCGGGGAATACTATTGCAGTGGAATTTGATACTATTTTGGATGTTGAATTCCACGATCTTAATCGAAACCAGTACCTTCAGCTCCAGTACCTATTCACAAAAGAGGGTGCCATAGTCATTCATGCGTGCAGAGAGGGTGAATTGCATGCATTGCAACAGGAGGTGTTGTTGTTGTTACATTGACCACTAGATTGTTTGTCTGGTTCTGTTACAAGCACAGAGTATTGAAAAGGACAGACAAATTTAGTTCAGATATTGTGAAATTGCCTCGGAAATTAACCTAAAAAGAGCTCAGCAATGCTACGAAATACTTTTTATGAATATGATTGATAATCGATAATTTCAAGCAAGGGTAATCCCCTTGTGAAACCCAAATTTCTGAGCATTTTCTAAAACTTGATGACAGATTCATTGTAATGAACAAGCGCCTAGGTCCATATTACGTCCAAATCTACCAAGCACCAAGATTTATAAAAAAAATCCACAGTATGTGCGAACTAAGAAGAAGAGGCAGAAAATGTATTCTGCTTACCTGTTCGAATAGTGGTTGGGGTTTACGTCACGGCAAAAATTTGACAGAGCCCATGTAGTATTTCTTATCATTGAAATTCTGGCAGTATCATTCAACTGGGCAAGCACCTGCCTCAGAGCTCCATGACTAAGGGCAAGATCCCTAAATGTTGCAGAGTCTCCAGCAATATTTCCCAAAGCCCAAACAACCTTACACGAACACCAGTTGAACTCAAAGTTGGGTACTAGTTTTTTAAATCAAAATAAAAAATTACAGACATATAAAGATAGTTGGGAAGAATTGGCATGCTCAAACAACGAGGTGATGCAGGAATGACATGAGGGAGAAAATATCAGAAAATCCGCAAATCTGGAGAACTAAAGCTCATCACCAACCTGAGATTGACAACTTTACATGATGTAACCTATGAAATCGTAAATGGAGAAATCATAGTAACAATAAAGTAACCTATGTAACAATAAAGTCGGATTCATCCTGGGAGTGGTAATGGGAGAAATCCTAGTGAACAATAGGAAACATGTAGAGTTGCTTACAATCAAATAGATGAAAAAACACATACAAAAAACCTAGATAATAATCATGAACAAGCTTAATATTGAATTATGAACTGTAAAGGAACTTACAAAATGTGACATTACGAACCTGGTCAAGTGCACAAGCAAAAATATCCCGGACATGACCCTGGTTGACAAGTTGTATTGCTCATGATGCAAGAGGATTTGTACCTGCACTGCCAAGTCAATCAAAATCCATCATTATCTATACAATAAATAAAAGTAATTGATGTAGTATTTTTTACTCTAAGATGCATTCTTATGATAATGTTAGAACATATGTTGAAAATGTCAAAACATACCTAAATAAGCTCCTCTTTGTTTCAAGAACAATTTATTGGAGTCGCATGAACTTGGAACAAGCCTCCCACGATCTGAAAGAGTAGCAACTAAGTCAACAATGACTTTTTGTTGCTACGCTGGATCGAGGGAGGTTTTCTCCAAGATTAAATCGCTCCAATAAATTATTCTCTACTAAACATGGCCAACCACATGAAGGTGGAAGCTCTTATGGCCCCTCTCCCCCCCCCCCCCTCACATCACTCTCAATTCCCCAATACCTAATATATATTTCATTTTTTACTTTCATGAGCATAAAAAAAAGTATTCAATAACTAATAAAAAAAAAATTCAACAAAAAGTACGCAAGGAAACATTGAAATTAATGCTTGACATAAAAATAGTATGATAAATGAGTTTTTTATATAACGCAAAAAACGTTCCAAGTATGGTAACGTTTTTCTTATAATAATACAATATTTTACATTATCGAATTTTCTTTTTCTTCTTCCTATTTCTAAAGCTCCTAATTACATCATCAATATCATCATGCTCTGCTCCTGTTTCGTGCCTTTCGACCCGCACTGCTGACCTAGTTGCGTAGTCACGATTTCTGGTCTCATCCAGTGACGGGGCATCGCCTACAAAAGCAGATAATATTAAATTTTAATTGTCAGTTTTTAAATATCATTGAACTAGTTCGGTAATATTAATAAAAAAAATTGCAATGAGATTATTTACCTGGTGCACCAGTTGTCGTCGTTGGGACTATTGCCCTGTCTTCCTCTCTGGTGGTAAGATCCTCAAGGGAAACATTCTCTGTCATTTAAACAAAAAACGTTATAAGGACAACCATCAAGGTATAATTAGAAAAAATTATAAGTGGAAATTAATTACCGTCACGGCCCTCACTGATAGTAGCATTGTCGGCCTGGTCCCCACTACAATGATCAGGTTGCACGTGAGGATCATCTACATCCGGCTCTAAAACTGGGTTATTTGCCTTGTCGGTAGTGCTGCTCCCCTGATTTAAACAAATTTGTTAGACATTAAATTTATGGACGAAAACAAACATATTGAAAGGTTAATGTTTTACCTTATCAGGCATTCTGGATCTTGGGACCTGCCCCAAGCTTCTGCGACGTTCAACTACGGCTTGATAGCCGAAATGGAAAGCAATATTTTTATCTTCCTCTGTAGTTTATGTTCTGAAGTCATCACCCTACATTACATATGATTGTGTATTTTTAATCATATTTGATAGGATTACAAAAACGTTGGAAGGCGATACAATTAATTATAAGATGTTTAGCCTACTTAATTACAATTCTTGCGGCTAATTTCAAGTAGCCGCCCTGGCCTAGCTTGTGATGGCCCTTTTTTCAATCCTAGCTTTGGTTGCCTTTGAGGTGTCAGGCAACCTAGCATCAAAAGATTGAAGTCAGATATGACATAGCACACTTTTATTTTAGACATAGAGAAAATTAAAGCTATTGAATTAAAGTTGTAATTTACCTTGTGGGTCCAATTGGCATTTTTCCTTCTTTCTTTTCCCTTTTCTCTTTTCCGTCATGGATGAGTGCTCTCCACTCACTCTCTGGAACTGTGAGAGGACGCTCATATCTAGGGTTAAATTGCAATTGCGTCCTATAGGTGTCCCTAGTATATTTCAAATATTTGCCGGCTACCCGAGCCACCGCTGTTCTGTCAAATGTGCCGACCCCAAAAAGGGCTTCTAGATAATCTAGAAGTTCTTTTTTCAAGTTGGAATTCTGGGAATTCCACCTTGTGCGTATGGTTGGGCCAAAAATTACCAACGCATGGCTCTCCAAAAACCTGTAGAACTCATTGTTTCCTACACAGAAAAAAAGAAGATATTATCATTAATTTAAAAATAAAAATCATGATAAATATGTTTTAGATAAAGTACATGAAATAGTTAAAATATTAAAATTTACATGGGAGTTGTACATGCTTTATAGGGACACCCTCATCGTTCACCAACAACGTGCCATTAATGGTCCCTGTGGAGCTGACACGTGTAGCTCCAGGAAACGCAATAATGTAGTTGGCCATATCAACCTCATCATTGCCAACACGTTCAACGGTTGGCTGGGTGTCTGCTTGGGCAGGGTGTGTTTCTTGGCTGGCACCTAAAGGAGTAGAAGGTGTATGAGAGGGTTGCTGGGCAATCTCTTGCCCTTGTGTCCCACTACCACCAACACCGGGTTCAGCAAGTGCCAGAAAACGCTACATACAAAAGAAATTTTTGTTAGTTTAGTCAATGTAAAAATTAAAAATCAAACTATCACAATTCATCTCATGTAGAACAAAAAAATATCCTTTTGACTTTTTATTATTACCTGATATGTTTCTAGCTGGCTCATAAGTTGTTTTATCCTCTCTTCTGTTTCAGGTGTTTGAGGCGTGTCTATCAAAGTATTAAATTCTGACCTTGCATCTCGTGCCTTTTTTCGCAACAAGAACACTGGAGATAGGGATGAAGAAAGCTCTTCCTCAAAGAGGGAATCATCAAGCGTACCATGGCTAGGTGTCTGCATATTTGAACAAAATTAATATTATTTCAATTATGTAAATAACTAAAATACCTGAAGATAGAGCAATGCTAGCACTTTACATGTTCTTCCACTGGCCTCTTTCCGCGATCATCCCATCTCGGGGTTGTTCTTGTACTGCCCTGATCAGTCTGCCACATTGCAATAAAATTATAAATGTAAAAACTTGAAAACAATATCTAACTTGAAAACACAAAATGAAAACTGAAATAATTTCTAATAAGACACCGGAAGACAGAGTTAAAGTTTCAAATATGCCTTGCATTGAATTCAGTCCTGGAAACATGTCATTGCACATTAAGGCACCCAAACAAGAGACGAGTTGACAATGAATACCTTATTGAATATATTGTTGGAGCAACTTCTAGTAAACTTGTTGTGAAGACCTTGAGGACATTTTTGGAGCAACATTGTTGAAGCTGATGGTATAGCATTGTTGGAGATGATCTTGAAGGGCCTTGAAGTGAAGCTTTTGGAACAACTATTGAAAAATCCTTAGAGCATTTAAGTAAGGCACTTTCTATCTTCCATCACCTTTTTCCTTTCAATATCCTTTAAACGATTTTGTTGATATTTAATGTTTGAAATCATGTTATAATTCCTTGATTATATGTGTTTGGGGACTTTCCCTTTGAAATTACCCAAAAATACCCTGGCAATTTTATCTTCAGGATGCATGTCTGACCCTATTGTTCAATATTTTGATTGATAGTAGTAAACATAGAGAGTTAGGGGGCTCTTGAATTGGTTTGGTTGGCCCATTAGATCCCTAACATCTACTAGGGATAACCCCCCTTGAGTTGGAGGAGAGCTAGCCCGAAGTGAAAAGAGGTTGGTGAGGTGACAATGGGGCTATTTAATTACACATGGTATCACACTTTAGCTTTAGGAATTTATCTTGAGAAGTGCGATATTTTGCTATATCAATTCTCAAATTGTTTACAACACTATTGTTAAGAAATAATTATAAGTGATGTTGAGGGGTTTTTGGGTATAAGAAACAATACCATTTAAAAACTATGGTTCTCGGTCCTTGGCATTCCTTCACCTGGGCCTAGGGGCACACAAGAATAATTTCACACTAAACCATGCAAACTTAAAAGTAACTTAACAGATCCATAAAGTAGTAATAATCATAATTCCTAATTTCCTATTGTACGATATGATGCAAATTATTCAAACATGAAGCAATGAAGACATGCAATGTCTGAATTTCAAGATTGATGAACCAATACAAGAAGTTAGAAACTACAACTTTGATTCAATACTCTGTGTCCTAACTCCGGAAGGAATCTAGTTTGTAGTACAGAACATGCATCGTGTATTATCAATTCTTAATTGACAACAACTAAAGGTCATCTACCTCATCAATTCCTTCCCATTTTGTGTTTTTATGTTATATTCCTTATAAAAGTGTCAAATTTCTCTCAAAGTAAGCAACCAATGAATAAAATAAAAAATAGTTGAGATATGATTGAGAAATGGTCATTTATTTATTGAAAGGATCTTCACAATTTCTTTGGTTGTTTTTCATCTCAAGAAACAAGAAATGAACTAAGAAACTATCGTGATGTAATATAAGAAACGACACGATGCAATGGCCATTTTCAAAGCCAAATGATGTCCATTGAGGACATGGCCTTTATTTGGTTCCTGTTTCATAGGAGTTTCAGGTAGAAATGGAACTTTGTTGTACCATTTCCAGTAGTAAAAAGGGAAAACCTTCTTTTTCCATTGGAAATAATTTACCTTTCCTTTTTCAAGATAATCTAAATCACAAAAAATATGAACTATACTGCACACATTCTTGGATAATGTGAAAGTGGAAAAGGAATACCCTACACAAGTGATGCACACATGTACATTTGAACACTAATAGATTTTTGTAGTTGAAATGCAATGCTTGTTTTCATTTAAATGTAGGGTTTTTAAAGCGAGGAGAAATAATGGCTGCCAATTTAATAAGCGTTTATTTGGGAAAATTTTAAATCTTGTATTGGGTGATGAAGATAATAGAGGGTATTGAATCTTGATTCTTGACATTGTGTTTAACTTGAATAACTCAAATGATTATAAATATCGGTGGATGAGTTCTTTTTTTCAAGTATGTCACTCAAAACTCTTATGTCAAAGCATTGTATGATGGCTAGCATTTTCTTGTTTCCCTTTCTTCAGTTCAATGTAAAAAGTATATTAATATATTGGAGCATGAATGATAACTACAATTGTTTGCTCTGCAGTATATCCAGCCCCAAGATTATGAAATTTTTTCTCAAGTGGAGCTATTGGTTATTGATGAAGCAGCTGCAATTCCATTTCCTATTGTAAAGGCTCTGTTCATGCCATATTTAGTGTTTCTGTGCTCTACTATAAATGGGTAATAATTATAAATGAGCCAACCACAATCTGACAGATTTTGTAACCATTCGGTTTCCATGGATAGTGATGATGATATTAACCCTATATATCAGTGACCTATATCTATATGAGAATGATCTCAACATTGACCTTGATATGGTTGTATGGATGTGACCTTTGGTATGTCATCAGAAAATCCCCAAATATCAGAAAATCCCCAAATCTGGAGAACTAAAGCTCATCACTTTCGATCTGGAGTACTACCCTTGTGATAAATTTGATGACTTTCGACTCCCATTCTCTACCACTTTGCACTTCACCTTCAATATAGATCAGACCAAGGGAAATTCGTTACTGGGTGTTGAGATGGATGAGTTTGTCGAACTAAAATCCATAGCTTAAACTTCATGAAACTGGTGGAGTCAAATTCATGCAAGCACAAACACATCTTACAAATCCTCTTTGAAACTCATCAGAAAGAACATTGGAAGACATCTAGAGAGAACCCTATAGCCTAACACAATCCAATGGAATTGACCAAAAAAACCCAAATAGAGTCAACCCTACTATAGGAGGAAGGGCCTGCAGTAAGAACTTACCATTTTGCAAGAGCTGAGGGCGAATGCTATTCTGCAAGAGCTGAGGGCGAATGTTGTTCTGCAAGAGCTCAGGGCGCATGCTGAGGGCGAATGATGTTCTGCAAGAGCTGAGGGTGAATGTTGAGGGCGAATGCTGTTCTGCAAGAGCTGAGGGTGAATGTTGAGGGTGAATGTTGTTCTGCAAGAGCTGACGGCGAATGCTGTTCTACAAGAGAGGAGGGTGAATGCGCGCGTGATATCAGTCGTTAATGTAGTTTTTAATAAAATCATTTTTATGTAGCGCGCATATAAGTGTCTTATTTTTATGTAGCGCGCATATAAATGTCGTTATACTGATGGCGAACAAAGCGTCACTATTGCGAAGGATGCCTCCAAACGTCGCAATTGCGACACTTAGACATTGTGTCGCACTTGCAACGCTTGGAGGCAGTCGTCGCAATAGTGACGCTTTGGGGCATAGTGTCTCAATTGCGACGTCTTCCTCCAAACGTCGCAATTGTGACACTTTGTCTAAGTGTCGGTATTGCGACACTTTTCTCTAAACGTCGGTATAGCGATGGTTTTGGGCAGGATTGAAAAAATTTGGGGAAATTTCCGACATTTGGTCAAAAGCGTTGGAACCAAGTGTCGGAATTTCCCCCAAATGTACTAGTGACATCAGAATTTTGCTGCATTTTACCTCAGTTAAAACACTTGATTTGCCTCATTATTTGTATAGGAGCTTGATTAATATGGATGAGAAGGTTCAGAGTAGAAGAGAAGTTCATCACACTAGTATTTTTCATCATTGTCTAATAAAGCTCATTGTGTTGCATCACTTTTCCTCCATAAACATGACCTGAGAAAGCTTCTTGGAGAAATTGTCAACAACACTTTCTGTCTTTCCTATTACATCATCATCATAGCCAATGGATATTGGCTCTTCTAGAATTCCTATTAAAACTTCACATGTTCCTAGGGTTGTGGAATTTTCTCACACTTATGAGAGGGGGAAGAGACAAGTATATTTGCCTAAGTCTACCTATATTTTTCTTACACTTGGCACCCATGTTAAAACATGTGAGATAGAGGAGCAACCTTTTTTCCATCAATCATAGTGAGTCAGTTACATCGAAAGTTAAGGTATCAGAGAATGAGGAGGTCAAATCAATTGAAGAAATCATCAAAGAGAAAGATAAAGAGATAGCAGAATTAAAATATGCCTTCTCCATTGCCCAATCACAAATTACTTTCCTTCAGCGGGAAAAATTTCAATTGCAAGTGAATCAAATCCTACAAAGCAAGTAAAAATTAGACATGGAGGAAAAAAAGTTAAATGCAAGAATATTGTTGTTTTTTACCAAATGCAAGACATGGAATCTGAAACACAAACAATAATACTAGAACAAGAGGCCTCAAAAGGGCATTGGAGCGAGAAAGACAGTCAACTCATCAATTTGAAGAGTTGACATTTGATGAGATTATTTCCATGGAAATCAATGAGGACAAAGAGCTTTGGTTATCAAGAGTTAATGAGAATTTGGATAAGATTTTGAAAAAGGCTAAAAGGGATAACAAGTTTCAAAGACACATGGAAAACCATTATCGCACCAGGGACACCATTTCTCAAATAAGGTTGAAACAAGTGAAGAAGAGGCTTAAAAAGGAACAAATGAAGCTCAAGGAGAAGGATAGCTTGGAATTATTGGTTGAAGCTTCCTTAGATATGTATCTTATATATTACAGGTGCCAAAGAACCAATTTTGAGAAATTTTGATCAATTTTGGTATTTTATATGATTTTTGGCAGAATTCTGGAAGTTTCCCATTGCATAAGGGTAATGGACTTTTGTTACTTTTATATTGGAGGCACCCAAATGGTGATTTATTTACATGGATGGATGTATTTTGATGAGAAAATCACATATCAAGAACCATCATGGCATCACAAGCTGTCATTTGGGAGAAAAAGCTCAAAAACCGCTCATTTTTCATGTTTCTACCTCCTTTTTGGACCCTCTGTTATGCTTTTGAGTGACCCTAGGAGAATGGATATTTGAAGGCCTTCCCGTTGTCCATTTTGAAAAATTAAAGATTTTCTGGAAACTAGATACATAGGGATAGTTGACCATTATTTCAAAAGTGGATTTGGACTTCTTAAAGTGCCTCCAAAGTTCTGTTACACTTATGCAAATTGTTTTTAAAATATTCTCTCAAAATTGTCACAAATCAACATTGGATTCCTTAGGACACTTGTCAAGCTTAGAAATGGCCACAAATTCGAGGCAATATTGCCCTATGAGTTTTAATTCAATTTATTGGGCTGGTTTTGTCTTCCTATCATGAAGGAATTTGTAATTAATCAAAGGGAAAAACACTCTAGTTTATAGCTAAAAAACAGGGAATGGTTTCTAACCTCCCTAGAAACTAGGAAATGACTCATCTTTTGCATTTATGATCTATTTTTTATCGGATTTAGATCTGATGAGGTGTAATAGTCTATATTTTCTATAATTAGACTCTCTTTAGTCTTTTGTGGGGTTAGATAGTCTCATATTACATTGGAGCTCTTGTAATCAGCCTGTGGAATGAAATTAGAGACAGATTTGTAGGTATTGTGTTGAGATACTTGTGGTATGATTTGCAGCATCTATGTTTCTCATGTATGTTTATCATTTTATGCTTAATACCATGTATTATTCTTCATATATGTTTATCTTGTAAGTTTGAAAGCATAATTAATGTTTATCCATGGTTTTTTTTAGAAAAGATTCACCATATTATGTTTATTTGGTTCTAAACTAAATGAATTCACCTCAGTGCTCATTAAAACTCTCCTCCATTTTCATCCTATACTCAATGAATCATTAAAATTATTTCAAAAATATATATCTTTCCTCACATATTCTCTGTCGATTCACCTTGAAGTTCAGACCTAAAAATCTTATATACAGTCCATTCACTGACTTTTCTATCCAGCATTCAAAACATAAAAAAAAATCTATTTATTAAGTTTACATACCTAGCCTAAAATGATTACATAATAAACCATTCTTTTGACTACTTAAAGTGATAAAGAGAGATCCCTCTCTGGTCCAGGTAGGGCTAGCTACCTGACCAAAAGTTTGGTCTGTGGTTACCTTTCTCCAATCCTACTGTCAGCCTTGGGAAGTTGGGAAGAGTGATAACATTCTTGGCACGATTTCTGAGGAGCGATTGCTAAAAATTCCCTAGGAATATTTCTTTAATCCTCTGAAAGTTAGACTTGTAGGTGACAAGCTCTAGCATTAAAAACATGTTGAATTCTTAAATCTGAGCCAAAGTTCAAAATTCCTATCTTAAGTTGGCTCTTAAAATACATACTAGGTCAAATCCAAACCCAAATCCCTCACCAATTGTGTATGACCTTGAGATTATTTTAAGAAAACACAAAACAAAGTATCAAAAGGTTAGAAGAGATGTTCCTCCACTCATCAAATCAAATTATCTTCCTACGAGATTTTTTCCAGAAGATTTGTTCTATAGTTCAGAATCTGAAAAATCTTTGTTTAGAAATAAGTCTGAAACTTTTATTTCAGAAGCCACCTTTGATCCTTTTTATTTTGAGTCCTTTGCACCATTTTATGAGTCTTTTCATTCTGAATTTGATAGTGAAGTCTGGTCTAATTTTCATAAACTCAAAGGCTTGGTAGACAAATTTCAAGAAACTTCAGAGAAGGCTTATTTTCAATGCCAGCAACAAGATTTTTCTTCACCTATAATTTCACCTTCTCATACAACTACATCATCAATCCCTGCTTTCATTCCGTCATTACCTCTAGAAGTCTTAACTCCATTAGTGCCTCCACCACCTCCTCCATTAGTCATGGATAGATTTTATCTGTTGATCCTACCACTTCAACTCACTCCACTAACTCAGAACTATGGTCAGAGGCTTCCTCTTTTCAATGGAACATCAAAGGTTAAAACTTATCAACATGTTTCCAAAGTGATTGACTTCATAGATCTTGAAGAGATCGATAATGATGATGCCAACATGTGTATCATTGCACAAAATTTCTCCAAAGAGGTAAAAAAATGGTTTCACTCACTCACTGCTGGTTCAATAATTACTTCATAACATCTGATTGATTTGTTTATGGCGAACTGGGAAGAGAAGAAAAATCCATTGCATATTTTAGCTGAGTATAACGCCTTGAAAAGGAACCCCAATGAGTCTGTCCAAGAATTTACAACTAGCTTCAATAAAATATATGATTCAATTCCTGAGAATATTAAGCCTCCTCCAAGCCTTTCTTTACTTCATTATCCTGATGGTTTCGATCCTAACATGGCTTATGAGTTGATGGAAAAAACCAATCAACTCTTGAAGAAATGCAAAGAAACGCAGTGAGCGTGGAAGCCAATTTGATCATCAAGAAGTCTAAAATCAAGACAAAAAAATAGTCACTATCAAAGAAGAAACATCCACCTCATTAGAAGGAAAATTAGATACCTTGATAAAAAACATGGAGAAGATGATGGATAAAATATCCATCGCTGATCGATAAGCTGAACCCTCCTTTAGAAATCCTAATTTCAGGGGTCAAAATCAACAACCTCAATACAAGATCAAGAAAAGGGAACAAAGGGGTCAGGATCTACAAATTCAACAGCAAATTCGCACTCCATTTAAAAATGATTATACTAAAGGCCCTGATGAAGATGATGAATAAGAAATTTCTGGCAAGTACCATTTATTTGAGGAAAATCAACAACCTATTTTCCTCATTGAAGAAGATCAATTTTCTGCAGAAATTTGTGCATCGAATGATCAACAATTTGTCTTATCAAATGATGACATATTATCAGTGTGCACATAATATTATCAGAGAGGATATCAGAATTTTATTTCTCAAGTGTAGAGACAGTATGGCTTGAGGAATAGGAATGTTCATATAACCTCTAATAAAAAAAAACAGAATGCTCAAGTATATAATCATTACAAAGAAGTTGCTGCCCCAAATCAAAGTAAGGAAAAGGGACCTTCTCTTCCTAATCATGCTAAAGGAAATGAAACTTCTTCCAATGGTCAAAGAAAATATAAAGAAGTCCAAGAAGGAGGATAGAAGAAAGACTCTTGACACAACGATCAACCCAAGAAGAAAGATGCACCATTGAAAGAGGTAGAAAAACATTCTGCTCTTTTTTCTCTTGAAAATGAAATTACCAAATTGAAAGTCTGCATTCCTCTAACTGAAATAGTTAATAATGATCAGTACAAAGTTCAAGTTGCTAAGTTGCTTGGAGTTGATCAAATTTCCAACATGGTTAGTGTGAGTGATGATCACCCTAAGCTTCTTTTTGGTCCTGTTGTTGATGGAAATTTAGAAGATAGTGAAGTCCATTCATTTTATCTAAGCCTAAAAATCCATGACTTTATCCCCCATAACGCCATGCTTGATTCCGGAGCCTCTCAGAACCTCATGCCAAAGGCCATTATGGACAAATTAGGATTGGATATCACAATACCTTATCATGATATTTACTCATTTGATTTAGGGAGGGTGAAATGTCTTGGCCTCATCAAGGACCTAGTGGTGTCATTAGAGAAAATCCCAGCCAAGAATGTCCTCATGGATGTTGTTGTGTCTAATATCTCGCCCAGATATGGAATGCTACTTTCTCGATCATGGGGAGCAAAGCTTAGAGGTACCTTACAAATTGATTTTTCATATGCTACCATTCCCGTCTTTGAATAACTTAGGAAACTATACCGGGAAAGTAATATGAAGCACATGATCAATAGTCGATAAAATACAAATAACCACCCTATACATGTTGTTAATATAGATTTAAAGTCCTTTATCTTATTCAATGATGAATGTTCAAAATCTTCCAAAGTTTTGATTGAAGAAAATGTAGAAAATTCTAAATATTCAAATTCTGTTTTAGAATTGGCAAATGCAAAAACTTGTAAAAAAGTGCCAAATGGTTTGGAACTGAGTGCATCACCTCAAAAAAGTGGTGAAATGGTGAAAGAAACAGATTTTTTTGGTACAAAAGAACTCTCTGAAACAACAAGCAAATTTCATCCATCCGATTTGCAGTTTCCGGATGAAGAAAGTAGTTTGTGGACTATGGACTTCGATGGAGCTTTGGGAAAAGAAGGGGCTGGTATTGGAGTGTGGATTCATAGCCCTATAAATCAGTCATTAAAAATTCCTCCCAATGTTTGAATGTACTCCTACAAGTTGACTTTATAATGGTCAAACAGAAGCTGAGTATGAGGCTTTGATAGCCAGTCTAAAATTTCTCAAGAAGCTAGGTGCCAAGAAGATTTTTGTATATGGAGACTCTAAATTAGTAATAAATCAAGTCAAAGGGGAATATCGAGCCAAGCATCCAAGGATGTGAGCTTATTGAATTGCAGTGCTAGACATCCTCAAGGCATTCTCTAAGTACACTTTATCATTGATTCCAAGGGAAAACAATGTTATTACTGATTCTCTTGCTACTTCAACCAACATGTTCAAAATTCCATTGTATCCTAACAAAAGTATGAGATAAATGTAAAACACTGCCCTGTTTTCCCAGATAATTTTTAGTATTGGCAAGTCTTTCAATATGATAAATAGATTAAAAAAATCTCGCAGAATGTAGAGGAGTTTTTGAACTCTCAAATGGACAACCAATGCTATGAAGATGACCAAGAAATCAATGTAGCAAAGATGCAAGTGCTTCACCTAAAATATAACTCTATTCCAAGAGGTTTGGTACCTTTGGAAGAGATTTTTGATCAAGATGATGTTGCACGCAAACTGTCCATGTTACCAACAGAAGTGGGAGTGGAAGATCTCAATCTTGCAACTCCTGAAAAGCCAAAGATGGTAAAAATTTCAAAATATTTGAGTGCAAAAATGAAAGGTAAATATGTAATTATTATGTCTCAATTTGCTGATGTATTTTCTTGGGAATATTCTAATTTGAAAGTCTATGATAAAAGCATAATTCAACATACCATTCCCTTTAAGCTAGATCAGAAACCTTTCCGCCAAAAGCTAATATGAATGAATCCCAAGTTGTTGATCTCTATTCAAAAGGAGGTAAATAGATTATTCACTATTGGAATTATAGTGCCTCTTCGCTTTTCAAATTGGATGTCTAATCTAGTGCCAGTGAGGAAGAATACATGAGAGATTTTCTTGAGCGTTTATTTCAGAAATCTGAACAAAGTGTCATTGAAGTAAAATTACCCACTACCGAAGATGGACCATATTCTCCAAGGGGTAGTTGGATCTTATAGTCTTTCATTGTTGGCTGGATAATCCGGCTATAATTAGATTCTTATCCATCCATATGATCAAGAAAATACAGCCTTCACAACACCTTGGGGTACCTTCATGTACGCCAAAATGCCTTTCGGATTGAAGAATGCAGGGGCTAATTTTCAATGAGAAATTGACATTTCTTTCACCAATGAAAATGATGTCTTTTTGGTCACTTATATTGGCGATATCACTTTTTTTTCCAAGACAGATGAGAAACAGTTGCAGCACTTGAAAACATTTTTTCAGAGACGTAGAAAGTTTGGCATATCCCTGAACCCAAAGAAGAGTCTTTTCGCTATGGAGAAAGGTAAATTGCTGGGCCATATCATATCAAAAGATCGAATTAGGACAGATCCTTCAAGGATTGAAGAAATTCAGACCTTGGACTATCCTAGGTGCAAAAAGGAAATTCAGTCATTCAATGGAAAAATCAAATTTTTGAGAAGGTTTGTTCCCAATCTTGTTGAACACTTAAGGAAAATTACTGACATGCTGAAGAAATATAGTGAAGTAAAATGGTCCGAAGAAGCCAATAAATTGTTCAATCAAGTTAAGTTGGCTTTATCTCATGATCATATCCTTATTAGTTCGGACTATACACTTGATTTTATCATTTTTTTCATTTTCCTCGGAGCATACTCTTGTTGTTGTCCTCATGCAAAAGAAAAATTAGAATACAGAGAAGCCCATCGCCTTCTTCAGTAGAACCATAAGAGACAAAGACTTGAAGTGAAACATCATTGGGAAACATGCCTGGGAATTAGTCAAATCATTGAAGGAATTTCGGGTCTACATTCTACATTCTCATGTCATTGCATATGTTCCAAACGTTGTTGTCAAAGATGTGCTTACACAGAATGATCCTGAAGGGCAGCGAGGTAAATGGATCGTTGCTATATTAGAATATGAATTGGAGATCAAGCCCACAAAGCTGATCAAAGGACAAGTCTTGGCGAATATTATGGAAGATTCAAATCTCCAGGCCTTGGACATCAATTTTATTGTTGAATTATATGAAGAACAAGATGCTGAAACATTACCTGACGTATATGAAATTTTCTCCCTATCGCCTTGGTATGCTGATATAGTACATGTTTCGCAACACTTGAATCCTCCTCACGTCTTTCCAAGTAGTAAGGCTAAATATTTGAAATTAAAATCTATTAAATACTGCATTCTCAATGGTGTCTTGTATTGGAAAGATCGAGGTGGAGTATTGCTGAATTGTTTTGTTGAAGGAGAAGTTGAAAAAGTCATGATATATTTTCATAAAGGTGAATGTGGCTGTCATATTTATTCGAAGACTACGGCCAACAAGATCTTGAGGGTGGGTTTATATTGGCCAAGTTTATTTCTGATGTTTATAAAAAAACCATGAGCTATCATGAATGTTAAGTATTTCAAAGAGGAAGATATTTCCTTTTCCTTTAAAACTAATTGAAGTGAAAAAACCATTCCAACAGTGGAGACTTGACTTCATTGGCAAGATCCATCCTCCATCATCAACTCAACACAGATGGATACTCACTGCCACATATTATTTCACCAAATGGATTGAAGCCATCCCCACAAGGAAAGCTACTGACACTGTTATAATTCAGTTTCTTGAGAACAATATTCTGTCTCGTTTTGGTTTTCCACACAAGATCATCATTGAAAATGCAGCTGCCTTCAAGTCCAAGAAAATGATTGAATTTTGTGACAAGTATCACATTAGGCTTGGTCATTCAACAACATACTCTCCTCAGGGAAACGTGCTTGTTGAATTGTCAAATAAATATTTGGTGAACATAATCAAGAAGATGCTACAAGAAAACAAGAGGAATTGGCACACAAATCTCACAATTCTATATGGGTGGATAGAGTTAGCACAAAGAGATAAATCAACATGTCACCTTTCTAGCTCATGTATGGTGTTGAAACAATGTTCCCTACTTCTCTAGTTGTACCAGTGATGAAAATTTTGCAAGAGATCGATGGTGAGAATAATGACATTCAATGAGGAGTCAA
Source organism: Pinus albicaulis (assembly GCA_034641835.2). NCBI lineage: Eukaryota > Viridiplantae > Streptophyta > Pinopsida > Pinales > Pinaceae > Pinus > Pinus albicaulis. The sequence goes on from CM076579.1 coordinate 803,100,318, forward strand.
CCAAATGATCCATATACAACAGTAAAGAGATGAAGTCTTTAGTCATTCTCCAAAGCTTCATGGGAAAATAAAAAATATTATGATAGGAAGTCCAAAGTGGATGATTTCAAGCTTGGGGATGTTGTTCTTCTCTGGGATGCCCGAAATGAAGATAAGAGTAAGCATGGAAAGTTCGACAATCTATGGAAAGGACCTTACAAGATCACTGCATTCTTAGGTAAAAAATAATTTCTACTAGAGGATCTTGAAGGGCAAGAAGTTCTGGGAGGACCAATCAATGGTAGGTTCCTTAAACACTATGTAACTTGATCATTGAAAAATAAATTCACTGTCATTGTACATATCATTTTAAATTTTATGTCCCAGAAATAAGGAAGTTGTTGCAGAAGTTTGAAGCCCCAGTAGAAGGCCACGAGACTTCTACATTCAACTCATGTTTTCTTTCAAAAAGTTCAAAAAGTTTCAATCAGTTTTCAAGTGATATTCAAGTCATTTTTTTCTAGTCAAATTCATTTTTAGATTTAGTTCATCATTTCCAGGTTGTCAAAGTTTTTCAAAGTCTAGTTTGAATCCATCGCCCAATGATAAGGCTACATGATCTACGGTGTTATTGAAACTTCCTGAAGGAGATACCATCCCTAGCTAGATCCAATGTTAGCTTAGGTATGTCAGTGATCAAATGACTCTTTAAGTTATTTTCCATAAAGTCATAGGTCAAAATTTTTTACTTTTTCAAACTAGTTCTCAGAAAATAATTTTGATCATTGAAGAGGTCTAAATCATGTATGTTTCTCCTTCATTTCATTCATCTCCACCATTGTCAAGGTAATTTCCATTATCAATTTCAAGGTCACCATCTCCATCATCATCACTGAAGAGGTCTAGGGTTAGGTAACTCCATTTCATATAGGTCATTGTCTACGTTCATCTCTGCCTTTGAAAAATATTCAAATTCCCACTTAAAACAAGGCGGTAACCTTCGATTCCATTCATAAAACCCTAATGAAGGAGAAAACATGTTTATGAAGATGAAATAAAATCCACCTCTCTTATTTCATATGGCTCAAGTTTCAAAAATGTTCAAGGCATCTCATTTCTATCTCACTTTCTCATTGAAAAGAATAATTCTGTCTCACTGTCTAATTGAAGGACTAAAAAAGTCATCTTGACTGTCAGAGCTTCAAAAGACGTAAATCTGACCTATTTTCCCATTCAAATGCAAAGGGAGTCATTTCCAATCTCATAGACACCTTATCTTCTTTTAAAAGGGTCATTTTCAAGGTGTGAAAGTTCAAAGGTCTTACAAAAACATTCTTCTTGTTTTATTTAAAGGGAGAAGTTTTGTTTCATAAAAAGGCAAACTGTGTCTTCATGTATCATTAAAATGTCATAAAATCACCTCAAGTGTCAAAGAATACAAATGAGGTCAATCTGCCTTCTTATCTCATTTGAAGAGGCAACCGATCATTTTCAAGTGCACAAAAGGTCAAAAAAGTCATTTGCAAGTTTCAAAAGGTAAGGGGCATATCAAAGTTTATAAAAGGAAAAGTAAACTTCATTTTTACTCATTTTTACCCTTTCCATGTATGAGAGAGAAAATCTCCACTCCAATTACCCTCCATAGTCCCTAAAATCCAAAGCACCACCTTCAAATTCCATTAAAATCGCTTGCAATCCTTCAAAAATTACCTTTGTTACATTTCTGGTCTTTGTATTTCACTCTCGGGCTGTTTCTTTACGCTTCTGTGGACGTTGTGCAACAATTTTTACGTTTCTAGAGTGTTACAAAAGAGATACAAACTCAACTTTTACACTCTTGTGATTGTTGTTACGATATTGTGAGTGTTGTTACGCTCCTGTGAGCGTTGTTACTCTTCTGTAAGGAGGTGTTACGCTCCTGTAAGGTAACAATTTCCGGTGTTTGAAGCTTGAAATCCTCCAAACCTTTCAAAGCTCGTGCTCTCATCCTTGGTGTGGCCTCCATACAAGGTAAGGCATCATCTCAAGCTTGTGGTTGATCAAATGTTGAGGATTTAAAAGCATTTCATGCTCATTTTATGCTCTCTCCATATGTTCATTGTCCATATATTTAAAATTTTATTATGACAAACCCTAACCTACCATATTTTACCTAAACCCTAACTCCATTACATAAACCCTAAACCATACATTCCCTATACTTAATTACCACACTCCTATCACTTACACAACCATTCCTAACATCCCCAATACAATCAAACCCTCATTCTAGCTTTTCAACACAGTGAAAACAGTCATGATTTCCCAGTGATTGTGTTTTAGGCTTTTGACCATCCTAAAAACATCTATTTTCCCTCATTCCACTTGTAGTGGAGCTAAGGTGTCATACTCCTCACTGAATTTTTATCAAAAATTTTAATTAGCCAAAACACCTTTTCACTAGTTTTTCCCATAGTATAAATTGGGAATTTCCTATGTTTTGAATTTTTGACCACCCTAAACTTATCCATTTCCCTTAATTCTACTTTCATTATGGAGTTAAGACACTACCCTATCCACTCAATTTTTCTCAGAATTTTTACTTAACCCCATCACCCCCATTTCATCTTACCAACTTATCCTACTATTGCACAAGCAATTATTACTGTCAAAATGGGGAATTTCCCATGTTTTAGACATCTTGACACCTTCCTCACAGTCATTTTCCCTCATTCCACCTACAACTTGAAGCTAACACACAACAACACCTACTCAAATTTTTCTCAGCTTCAAGACCCTTCATTTCATCCACCAAACTCACACATTGCTACACTTTATTTTTCCATATTTCCATTCATTCACTCATTTCATTAACACCCTAGGGTTTTCATCATTCCAGTGACAAAAACCATGGAAAGTGACAAGAAGAGCTTCAAGGGAGGGTTCCACCTTAGGCTTGAACCATTCACCATGCTTGATATTAATGCTTCGCCATTGGCCAGAAGGTGCTTTGAAAGAGCTCTGTGTTTGAAATTTTGTGAAAGGCTTATGGAAGGGGGGTATCATCTTCAATTGTCCAACCTATTTGCAGAAAGCTACAGTATGGGAAGTTTCACTCTTGCAGGTATGGAGATAAGCCTATCATCTGACCTAATTGCTTCAACAACAGGTATTCCTTCCCATGGAGAGAAGTGGTTCAAAGGTATGGACCTAGACATTGAAAAATACAAGCAATTCCTCAAGCCTCATGCTAAAGAGGAGCCAAAATTTATTTTTCCTTTCATAAACCTAAGAAACAAGTATGCTCCTATGATGATGTTCATAATGAAGTATTTCACATGAAAAGGAAGAATCTCTAGGTTGTATAGGTATCACATCGGGCTTTTGATGCATTTTACCTCAGTCAAAACACTTGATTTGCCTCATTATTTGTACATGAGCTTGATTAAGATGGCTGAGAAGGTTCAGAGTAGAAGAGAAGGTCATCACACTAGTATTTTTCATCATGGCTTAATCAAGCTCATTGTGTTGCATCACTTTTCCTCCATAAACATGACCTGGGAAAACTTTTTGGAGAAATTGTCAGCAGCGCTTTCTGTCTTGCCTATTACATCATCAGCACAGCCAATGGAGATTGTCTCTTCTAGTATTCTTATTCAGCCTTCAGATTTTCCTAGGGTTATGAAATTTTCTCACACCTATGAGAGGGGGAAGAGACAAGTATTTGTTCCTAAGTCTACTAGGTGTTTTCTTACACTTGGCATCCATTTTGAAACATGTGAGATAAAGAAGCAACCTTTTTTCCATCAGCATAATGAGTCAGTGCCATTGGATTTTGAGGTATCATAGAATGAGGAGGTCAGATCAGTTGAATAAATCATCAAAGATAAAGACAAAGAGATAGCAGAATTAAAAGAAGCCTTCTCCATTGGCCAATCCCAAATTACGTTCCTTCAGTAGGAATATTTTCAATTGCAAGTGAATAAGCTCCTACAAAGAAAGTACAAATCAGACATGGAGGAAAACATAGGTAAAGGCAAGAAGATTGTTTTTTTTTACCAAATGCATGACATGGAAGCTTAAACACAAACCAGAAGATCAAGAACAAGAGGCCTCAAAAGTGCGTTGGAGCGAGAAAGACAGTCAACTCATCAATCTGAAGAGTTGACATTTGATGAGATTATTGCCCTGGAGATCAATGAGGACAAAGAGATTTGGTTATCAAGAGTTAATGAGAATTTTGAAAAGATTTTGAAGAAGTCTAAAAGGGATAAAAATCTCCAAAGACACATGGCAAACCATTATTGCACCAGGGACACTATTTCTCAAATAAGGCCGAAACAAGTGAAGAAGAGGCTTTAAAAGGCACAAATGAAGCTCAAGGAGAAGGATAACTTGGAATTATTGGCTGAAGCTTTCTTAGATATGTAGCCTATCTCTTACAGGTGCCAAGGAACCAATTTTGAGAAATTTTTATCAATTTTGGTATTTTATATGATTTTTGGCAGAATTCTGGAAATTTTCCATTGCAAAAGGGTAACGAACTTTTGTTACTTTTATTTTGGAGGCATAAAAATGGTGATTTATTTACATGGATGTATGTATTTTGATGAGTACATCACATATCAGGAACCCTCATGGCATGAAAAGTTGTAATTTGAGATAAAAAGCTCAAAAACCTCTCATTTTTCATGTTTGTGCCTCCTTTTTGGACCCTCTGTTACACTTTTGAGTGACCCTGGGAGAATGGATTTTTGAAGGTCTTCTCGTTGTCCATTTTTGTAAATTAAAGATGTTATGGAAAATAAACACATAGGGATAGTTGTATGTTCTTTCAGAGGTGGATTTGGACTTCTTAAAGTGCCTCCAAAGTTCTATTATTCTTCTGCAAATTGTTTTTAAAATCTTATGTCAGAATTGTCACAAATCAACATTGGATTCCTCAGGACACTTGTTAAGCTCAGAAATGGTCACAAATTCGAGGAAACGTTGTCCTATGAGTTTTAATTAGAGTTATTGGGTTGGTTTTGGCTTCCTATCATGAAGGAATTTGTAATTAATGTAAGGGACAAACACTCCTAGTTTATAGGTAAAATTCAAGGAATGGTTTATAACCTCCCTAGAAACTATGAAATGACTCATATTTTTTCATTTATGATCTATTTTGGATGGGATTTCGACCTGATGAGGTGTAATAGTATATAGTTTCTATAATTAGAGTCTCTTTAGTCTTTTGTGGGGTTGGATAGTCTCATATTACAGTGGAGCTCTTGTAATCAACTTGTGGAATGAAATTAGAGACATATTTGCAAGAATTGTGTTGAGATAATTGTGGTATGCTTTGAAGCATCTGTGATTCTCATGTATGTTTATCATTTTATGCTTAAAAACATGTCTATTCTTCATATATGTTTATCTTGTAAGTTTGAAAACAGAATTCATCTTTATGTATGCTCTGTTTTAGACAAGATTCACCATATTATGTTTATTTGCTTCTAAACTGAATGAATTCACCTCAGTGCTCATTAAAACTCTCCTACATTTTCATCCTATACTCAATGACTCATTAATATGATTTCAAAACTACCTATCTTGCCTCACATATTCTCTGTAGGTTCACCTTGAATTTCGGACCTAAAAACCTTATATACAGTCCATTCATTGACTTTTCTATCCAGCATTCAAAACATCAAACATATTCTATTTATTAAGTTTACATACCTAGCCTAAAATAAGTAGATACTTAGCCATTCATTTGACTTCTTAAAGTTACAAAGAGAGGGCCTGCTTTGGTCCGGATAGGGCTAGCTACCTGACCTAAAGTTTGGTCTGTGGTTACCTTTCTCCAATCCTATTGTCAGTCTTGGGAAATTTGGGAGAGTGATAAAGCAATACGTATAAAACTCATATGCTTCGTTCACTTTACGTATTACTGAAAATTTAATCTGAAGACTTGGTCAAGAAACTTAATCTTGAGACCATTCCACATCCAAAACCATATCCACTTTGGTGGATTTGTAAGGATTCAACTTTACAGGTTTCAAAGAAGTGCATATTGCGCTTTGTAATATCTGCACATTTTGTTGACACAATTGAATTAGATGTGGTTCTGCTTGATATTACAGGTGTTGTGTTGAGTAGTCCTTACTTGTATGACAGGAAAGCTATCTTCCATTTCCATGAGAACAAATACCATTTATTTAAAGATGGCAATGTTGTATAACCCGACTCTAAGAGAAAGAAAAAGAGATATTCACGCGTTAGAAATAAGCCACTTCGAGGGGGCAACCTCCAAATACATTACATGAATGAACAATTCTTGGATGATACAATTCACAAAACCTCCTTTCTATATATAGGAGTCCATGGGGCCATAATGTAATCCTAGTGGGCCACAATGTAATCCTAGCCGACCTAACAATAATAATTTAAGGGCACAATAATAACAAATGGGGGTTACAAGGGTACAATAATAACAATAAGGGGGTTACACTAACAACAATAAGGGACTATACTAGTAATATAGGGACCTAACATGCCCCTCTCCTTCAAAAAAGTTTTGTCCTCAACGCTTGAGTAGCTATGGGTGCTTCTGTATAAAATTCTCATCCTCCCATGTAGAATCTTCAGTGGGTAAGTTCTTCCACTTGATGAGATACTCTGAAATTGATCGATTCCGTGGTTGTCGAGTTCTTTTTTCCATGACTGCTTCAGGTTCCAATATGATTTTCCCTTCCCCATCAAGTTCTGGCAATATTGTTTGAACTGGAAGATTTTCACCTATAACCTTGTTTAAGCATGAAACATGGAAAACTGGATGTACTCGCGAAGAAGCAGGAAGCTCCAATTTGTATGCCATAGTACCAATCTTTTGCAACACCTTGTAAGGACCATAGTACTTTGGCGATAATTTATTATCCTTCTTAGCTTGCTTGAGGAACATTTGTTTGTATGGTTGTAGCCGTAAAAATACCCAATCTCCTACATCAAAACTTCTCTCGCTGCGATGTTGATCTGCCTGTTGTTTCATTCGATTTTGTACCAAATTCAGGTTATCCTTTAAGAGTTGGAGAACTTCTTGCTGATGCTCGATGTGATCTTCCACTGCTTGAACCTTCGAATTTTCTCTTAAATATGATGTGATGGATGGTGGATGATATCCATAAAGTGCCATAAATGGGGTCATTTTTGCTGCGGTATGGAAGGAAGTGTTATACCACCATTCAGCGAGAGGTAACCACTTGACCCATTGTGTTTGTTTATCGGATACAAAACAACGAAGATATCCTTCCAAACATTTATTTACTATCTCAGTTTGACCATCAGATTGAGGATGATAAGATGAGCTATGAGCTAATTGAGTACCCAAGCAAGAAAATAACTCCGTCCAAAAATTTCCAGTAAAAATGGGATCTCTGTCGCTCACAATAACCCTTGGGCTTCCATGTAGCTTTTGAATTCTCTCCATAAATGTAGTAGCAACTGTACTTGCTTTAAATGGATGAGATAATGCACAAAAGTGTGCATACTTGGTAAGTCTATCAACTACCACCATGATGACATTCTTTCCTTCAGACTTAGGTAAATCTGTGATAAAATCCATTGAAATCTCCTCCCAACGCTGACTTGGAATGGATAAAGGTTGTAGAAGTCCCGGGGTCTTAATTGTCTCCACTTTATTCTGCTGGCAAACCGAACATTCCGCCACAAACTTTTGAATATCAGATTTAAGGCCATCCCAAAAAAATTCTTTCTTCACCCTGTGGTAAGTTTTTAAAAATCCTGAGTGTCCTCCTAAAGGAGAAGTGTGCAATTCCAGAAGAATCTATTGTTTTAGTTGGGAATTCTTACAAAGATATAAGCGATCTTTGTACCATAAGGAATCATTTTTCCAACTAAATGTATCAGATGTACTAGGATCTTGTTGCAGCTTTTGAATGAGTGTCCATACATATTTGTCCTTCTTCCATTCATCTCTTGCTTCGGTTATCCAATCTGGTTGGATAATAGAAATGGCACAAAGCAATGCTTCCACCTCTTCATTCTTTCTTGAAAGTGCATCTGCAACAACATTAAGCTTTCCCTTTTTGTAGATTATTTCAAAGTCATAACCCAACATCTTTGTGACCCATTTTTGCTGCTCTTCTGAAGATAGTCTTTGTTCCAAAAAGTGTTTAAGACTATCATGATCAGTTTTTACCTTGAAGTGTCTTCCCATTAGGTAAGTTCGCCATTTCTTTAGTGCATGCGGTATTGCTAACATTTCCTTCTCATAAATAGGTTTTTGTAAATACTTTCCTTTGATTGGACGACTTTCAAAAGCAATGGGTCTTCCTTCCTGCATTAAAACTGCACCAATTCCATTTTCTGAGGCATCACATTCCACAATAAAGGTTTTTGTGAAGTCTGGTGTAGCTAAGACCGGTGCTAGGCACATTGCCTCTTTAAGACGTTCAAAGGCCTTAGTTGCTTCAGGAGTCCATGAAAATGCATCTTTCTTCACTAATGTTGTTAGAGGTGCTGCTATTCTCCCATAATTCTTAACAAACTTGCGATAATACCCTGTTAACCCGAGAAATCCTCGCAACTGCTTTATGGTTGTGGGGAATTTTCATTCCTTAATGGCTTTAATTTTGTTAGGGTCTACTTTAACACCCTCATGAGATACAATATGACCCAGATATTCCACCTCTTGTACTCCAAAGAAACATTTGGATGCTTTTTCATATAATTGTTTCTCCTGCAATAGTTTGAGCACCCTGTCAACATGTTCAACATGATCCTTCCAAGACTTGTTATAGATTAGTATATCATCAAAAAATACTAGCACAAATTTTCTAAGGAAGGGTTTGAAAATGGAATTCATCAACCCTTGAAATGTAGAAGGTGCATTGGTAAGTCCAAAAGGCACGACCAAAAATTCATAATGACCCTCATGAGTTCGAAATGTTGTTTTTGGAATATCTTCGGTCTTCATTCTAATTTGATGATATCTTGAACGAAGATCCAACTTGGTAAAATAAATTGCTCCATGTAATTCATCCAATAATTCATCAATCACAGGAATGGGAAATTATCTTTAATGGTGAGCTTATTGAGCTCCCTATAATCCGGACACATTCGCCATGATCCATCCTTCTTGTGTACCAATACTATAGGAGCAGAGAAAGAACTTTGACTAGGTTGAATTATACCCGTCTCTAACATTTCTGCAATCATACGTTCAATTTCGCTCTTTTGGACGTAAGGATATCTATAAGGCCTGATGTTTGGAGGAACACTTCCTGGAATCAAATGAATAGCATGATCATGATCATGAATAGGTGAGAGTCCTTTGGGAGTTTCAAACACCTTGGAATGATTGTCCAAGACTTGTTGGAGATCTGCAGAAATAGATGATTTTGATGTTGGAACTTCTAGTGAGCATAATTGTGCAATTACGCCTCGTTGTTCTTTCTTTAGAAACTTTGTCATGCCATTAGAGCTTATTATCCTTCCTGGCTTCCCTTCAATACCCCGTAGTTCGACTTCCTTTCCTTCTGAAAAGAATTTCAAGAAAAGTTCTTGAAAATTAAAAGCTACCGTCCCCAAGGATTGTAACCATTGTACTCCTAGTACAACATCAGCACCTCCCATAGGAATGGAAAGCATTGGACTAGTCAATACATATTCCCCCATGGTTAGCTTGATATTATGGCATTTTCCAGAGCAATTTATAGTTCCTCCATTTGCAACCATCACTTGACATTCTGGTGCTGGGTATAGGAAACAATTTAATTCCTTGGCTACCTTACAATAAATAAAATTATGGGTGCTACCTGAATAAATAAACACTATTACCTTTTTCTTCTTGATTTGTCCTTGTATCTTGAGAGTTTGAGGAGTGGTAATTCCTGCCAGTGCATTACACGATATGGTCGGATTCATTTCTTCCTCTTCTAGGGCTGGTTCCAGGTGTATATCCTCTTCTTGTTCATTTTCTTCTTCCTCTTCACAATCTATGTAGAATAATTTCTTCTCAGTACACTTATGACCTTTAGTGTATTTTCTATCACAACTGTAGCAAAGCCCTTTTGCTCTTTTTTCTTCCAATTGTTGTGGTGTCAACCTTGTAGGTTGTGTAAATCTAGATGTAGCCACACTTCCTTCTTTATAGAATTGAGTAGTAGACTTCCTTGTTGCCATAATTTTACATTCAACTTTTCTTGCCAACCTGAATGCCTTCTCTAATGAATCAGGTTCCAGAACAAGAACTTCATGTTGAATGTTATCCTTTAAACTGCCTAAGAAGAGATCAATCCTGTGGTCCTCTGAAATATCAGTTACCCTTATACTCAATTTTTGGAAGTCCTCAATGTGCTGCCCCACTAAACCCTTTTGTTTGAGATTTATCAATTGGGTAAAGAAGGTGTTGCTCTTTGTATCCTCATAATGTGCTATCATTTCCTCCGTAAAAATTGACCAAGTGACAATTTTTTACGGGAACAAAGCCATCGATACCATACAAATGTATTTTGTTCTAAATGTAAAGTTGCAATGCGTACCTTTTGTGTGTTTTGCACGTTATGGAGATCAAATATTGCTCCATCTGTAGTATCCATGTTACAGGATCCTTTCCATCAAACTTCCTCATATCCATTTTTGGAATATGGTGGTTCTTCCCACCAACATTCGAGTTTATGAAATCATGATTAACATTTATTTTGTTCTCATCATGACGTTCTTCTCCTATATTTCCACCATTAGGAATCATTTCTGGTTTTAAGCTTGTCATCAAGCCTTCCATGTATGCTTTTAGATCATTCTTCATGTTTTCTATGTTGTCTTTCATGTCATCCATCTTAGCTTCCATGCCCACTTCCATGCCATCCATCTTAGCTTCCATGCCATTCATCTTAGCTTGCACATCATCCATCTTATCTTCCACGCCTTTATTCAAACCTTCCATCTTCACTTCCACACCATCCATCTTAGCTTCCATGCCTTTCTTCAAACCATCCATCTTCACTTCCACACCTTTCTTCAAAACTTCCATTTCATTTTTTGCTGCTCTTTGCGAGAGTGAAATTTGTTGCACTTGTTCTTGTAATTTTGATGGATCATGTTGCAATTCTTCATCTTCATGAGTCATGGTAGAGCCTTCTGAAGGCTTGATGGGTGTTGAATTCTTTTTAGGGGCCATTTTAGAATTCAATATTGATATCTATTCTACAATATGCCCTTGGAATCAATTCAAATTGATTCTTCAAACAAGACTTATGCAATTTGGAAAAAAATACACACCTTTTACTTGCTTTTGAGGTGCTCGATATTGAAATTGGATTATCTCTGTGACTGAAGCACTTAAATATTTGAATTTCGGTATCAACGTAGCCCTCTGAATTATCTTTTGAATGCCATAGGTCTGACCTAATTTGGATTCTCCAATACCAAGTTGTGTCCAATCTCCCACAATGACCTAATTATGGACTGGTTCAGTAGAGCGAACTTGTACGACTTGCCACGTGTCACTTTTTCGTCCTTAGTCTCTGAAATTGATAGCCAAGAAACTACAGTCCGTGTACTTGCAACCAATTTTTACGGCACTTCAATCAAATGCCCAGAGAGAGAGTTATTGAAATTTTCCCACGATCACCTCTTTGAGATGCAATTCAGGAGCCTGAAAAAGCACTACCTTCCACAGATCATATCTCCAAAAATATTTCGAACCAAGCTCTGAAAGTTTTTGATGAATTTCCTCAGGCTTTCAGCTTCGCACCATATGAATTTCAGACTCTGAACCTTCGTACAAAAAACTTTATAGCGCAAATGCCACGATGACCTGTTTATGAGCCTGAAACAATACCTAATTTCCACAGATGATATCTCCTCAACTATTGCGAACCAAGATCTGAAATTTTTAGACAACCTTCCTCATGAGTAAATGATCGCACCCTAAGAAATTTCAGCTTCTGAAGCTTAAATGAAAAAACTTTATAAGTAGAAAATTCCGATGACCTGTTGGAGCAGCGAAACCTAAGTCTGAAAGCCTACGATGCCAAATGTTGTCTGTAATGACTCTAAAGAAAGAAGAAAAGAGATATCAACGCCTTACAAATAAGCCACTTCGAGGGAGCAACCTCCAATTCATTACATAAATGAACAATTCTTGGATGATACAATTTACAAAACCTCCTTTCTATATATAGGAGTCCATGGGGCCATAATGTAATCCTAGTGGCCCACAATGTAATCCTAGCCGACCTAACAATAATAATTTAAGGGCACAATAATAACAAAATGGGGGTTACAAGGGTACAATAATAACAATAAAGAGGTTACACTAACAACAATAAGGTACTATACTAGTAATATAGGGACCTAACGGGCCAAGTTGTATTGTGAGAGCTCATAAAAGAAAAACTAGACTCTTATTTAGTTAATGCAGGGCAGATGAAGAGGCTCATCAATGCAAGCCAAAACTTGACATTGATGATGATTAAAAAAAGGGAAGTTTTACATAATCCTTTTCATGCAAATACTGATGTATATAATGAGTTTTTTTCATTGGATTAAGATTGGAAGAGTGGGGAAACAGTCTCCTCGTCTTCATGTTCAGTAGTCCAAAGAGCTTTTGGGGTCCAAAAGCTTCCCAATGGGGAGGTGTGATTAGGAGATCATGTCCATTGCTAAAAAATTCTAAAAAATGAAAGTGCTCAAAAGTGTTCTAAACCTACACGACCGGAAAGGTCTCGTCGCTGTGATTCTAGTGCCGTGAATGGTTCACAAAACAGAGGTCGTATGCAGAAGTTATGAAGGTTTGAAAAGCCTAGTAAACTCCAAGAAAATGAATTTGACCAAGTTTGACTTGGCATGTTGAAAAATTTGAAAGAAAATACTCCATGGAATATTCCTAAAAATATTCCCTAGAATATTCCATGCAAACGAGTCAAAGTTTTCCAAGTTGCATCGTTTTAATGGATAGTGGTTTGAATTTTTGTGGCTCGACCAATCAAAGGCCACTACGTGGCAGGACCAAAGGCCGCCACGTGGCCCATGAGTCATGGTCTAAAAGTTTCTAGAGCCCACGAGAATTGAATATCAGACCTCCCGCATAGCATGCACACGACTTACCATTGGACTACTTGTTATTTCTTAACTCTATAGTGGGAGCGCATGTATTTATGTTTTTTTTTTACACATGGTGAATTGGTAATTCTTTAGAGTAATCTAGGGGAGACCCAGGATCAATCCTCATGGTCGCCAATATAACACTAGGATATATCCAACAACCTGCAAGTTAGATATACCAGTTCTTATGATTCAGCAAGAGCCGAGACCCCTTGGGAAAGGGGGAGCCTACTCCTTGAGACAAGATCATAGCAAACCACATACTCAATGAGATTTGAACTGCGGTCTGTTGGGTTTCACCCAAGGAAAATTTCCGTCAAACCACACATCATTGTATGCATGTATTTATGTTTTAACATTTTATGGTATGGGGGTTTGGGAGCTAGCCCCGAGGGGCCAACACCCCTCTCATGTGCCCAAGCGCCAAGCACCATGGGCTTGAGCTCTAACACCATCTGCCAACGGTAACGATCATGCATGTTGACATGCCACGGTTTGCAGGTTTCCGCTGAGGTTTAGAAACGTTAACCCAAAACTGTGTTCGCATTGTGGGGTTTTAATGCCATGGTTACAGTTCTAAACTAAACCACAAAATCTCTGCCGACGGTTCTGGAAATACCATAATACATGTGACAAGTGCCCATAGCATTTATGCCAATGGTTAGTGCTAGCGATCTATTTGGAGCGGGTGTGCCATCTTTGGCGGGAATGTCCAACTTAACTGGAGTTTTTAAGGGACATTGGGCAAATTACTGTCTAGGTCATAAATCTTGGAGATTTCGAACAATTTTAGAGAATGAATAGTCATTTTTGGCTAATTTTGACATTTGGAACTCATTGGAATATATTTCAGAGCCATCAGAGGTCATTTCACACAAGTTTTGCTTCAGGAGAGATGAAGGAGCCACCAAGGCCACTAGGGTGTTTTCAGTGTATTGAGCATCCATTCTTTGTTTTCTACAAATGAATAGTCATTTCTAACTAATTCAAGAATTCTAAAGCTATTTTTACAGGGAGATCAACCATTTGAGGCTTTTTATCACATGTACTTACCATTTTTGAGAAATAATATATGAGGGACATGCCATTGGGAGCTAGACCAGCAGATGTAGCCTAGGAGGGGTGAACTGCTTCATCAATTTGTAGAGTATTGTCATATGTGATGGTTTATTCTCTATTATTTACTGCTGAACAGTGTTATACAAGCTAATTTACATGATTTAACCTCACATAAAAATATTTTTAACTAAGTTAAAACCATTTGTTTCACCTGCAAACTTCAGTGAGCCTTATGCACACAATTTAATTATTGTTTGGATACTTAGCACAACAAAAATAAGACATTCCATCAAGTGAAATAGGTGGTGGATAATGTGGAAATATTTCACTCCTTTGCTGTGGCTATCTTTGAGAGCCTCTTGCTTCCACCAATTTTCCTTCTCCTCCAAGAGAAGAAAAAGCAGCATCAAGCATGCCTCCAGGAGAAGAAGGAACACATGAAGAGGTGGATCCCGAAGAGGAAGAAAGAGTGTTCAGAAAAGAATTCCTTAACATGACTGAAATGGTGAGAGTCCTTTATGAAGAAAGGAATGAAAGACTAGAAGGATAAAGATCCAAACTTCACAAGGAAGGTCAGGGATCATCAGGAGGTCATAATGATGAAGATAAATCCAAGAAGGGTAATGGAGGAAATGGAGAGTGTGGAAAGTCACCATCATCACCCTCATCTTCATCTTCATCATCCTCTACTTCATCTTCAGTACACCAGTCACACAAGTCAAATAAAACTAGTAAAAATCCTTTTCTAAAACTTGATGTTAAGATTGAATTGCCAATGTTTGATGGTGAAGTTAATGTAGAAAAGCTAGATAATTGGATTAGGCAATTAGAGTTCTATTTTAGAATTCAAAATTTTCATGATGATGACACCAAAATCCAACTAGCTTCATTGAGAATGGAAGGTGCAACACTTGTTTGGTGGGAAGCCAAGACAAAGGAGGAGATCAAGAAATATGGTAAGATTATTTTACTATGGACTGATTTCATTACTGCAATAAAACAACAGTTTTTATCCATTAGCTCACATGCAAAAAGCCATAATGGACTGGAAAAATTTTCAACAATTGAAAGGACAAAGTGTACAAGTGTATACTCGAGAATTTAGAAGAAGAGATCTTTTACTAGGAGTATATTTTCATAGCCAAAACACTTTACTCAAGTATATAGGAGGTTTACATACCTACCTAAGACATACAATCCTCATGTTTAACCCTAAAATCCTAGATGAATTTTGTGTTCAAGACACACATTTAGAAGCAAGGGGAAAACAAAACTTAGATGGGAATGAGGAAAGTGAGTTTAGAGGAAAATGGAAGAAAAAGAGAAATGCAAATACTAGAAAAGAGAAGGCAAAATTATTTTGCAAAAAATTTTCTAAAACTAGCCATGATGAGGACCATTGTTGGAAAATTCATCCAGAGTCGAAACCAGAAAGTTTTAAAGCCAAAGAGAAATCCAGGGAGAAAGGCAAGACAATTGCAATTCATGAACAAGACCTAGGGTCAGATTCAGGATATGAAACAAAAATCATAGCTATGGCACTTAAGAACTTGAAGGGGAAAGAGATCGAAAATAAACCCAGTTCTAGTATATCTAACTATCACATAGAATCTCCAAGTGAAGAAAAGAGAATTGAACTGTTTCATGTGAGGGTCATTTCCAAACATGCCAAGGTTGACACATTGTTTGATAGTGGGTCGCAAGAAAATTTAATCTTTGAAGACTTGGTCAAGAAACTTAATCTTGAGACCATTCCACATCTGAAACCATATCCACTTGGTTGGATTTCTAAGGATGCAAATTTACAGGTTTCAAAGAAGTGCATGTTGGGCTTTGCAATAACTTCACATTTCATTGACATAGTTGAATTAGATGTTGTTCCGCTTGATATAACACGTATGGTGCTAGACATTCCTTACCTGTATGACAGGAAATCTATCTTCCATCGCCATGAGAATAGATACCATTTATTCAAAGATGGCAAGGAGTACATTGTGAGAGCTCATAAAAAAAAACTAGACTCTTCTTTGGTTAATGCGAGGCAGATGAAGAGGCTTGTCAATGCAAGCCAAAACTTGACATTGATGATGATTAAACAAAAGGAAGTTTTACATAATCCTTTTCATGCAAATACTAATGTATATAATGATTTTTTTTAGTTCCAAAGCAGGTTGTGTTTGAAATAAGATGACAAACAGTTGCAGCAGTTGACTTTCGTGTCGAACGGTGTTGAAAACAAAGTTTCAGTGCAAGAAGTTGCAAAGGTAAAATGGAGGGAAAATCAACTTGACAAAGTGGGCACAAGATTCAAAAATGATTAATGTTGGTTTCAGAAAGGCAGGGTACAATGGCGAAGAAACTTGGTCAGGATTCGACGCAAGTTCAAGGCTAATTCAGCAAAAAATCACCATAAGGACCTGATGCAAGGTGAAAGTAAATTTAAGTTTCCTTTGTTTATAAGCCAATGTAGAAATAGTAAGTTTATTACAAAGTTACGTTGTTGTAATGCAAGTTCAGAAAATGTGTAGCATGACAATGTGAAAAACAACAATTGTTGGTCAATGGAATCAAGGAAAAATTTGTCGTTTCATGAAAATCTCCCATTAATGAAATTAGGGAAAATTCAGTGGATTAAGATTGGAAGAGTGGGGACACAGTCTCATCATCTTCATGTTCAGTAGTCTAGAGAGATTTTGGGGTCCAAAGGCTTCCCAATGGGGAGGTGTGATCAGGAGATCATGTCCATTTCTAAAAAATGATCATAACTGAAAGTGCTCAGAAGCGTTTCGAATGTGAGTGATCGGAAAGGTCTCATTGTTGCAATTATGGCACCATGAACGGTTTGAAAAATGGAGGTCGTATGCAGAATTTATGAAGGTTTGAAAAGCCCAGTAAACTCCAAAAAAATGTCTTTGACCAAGTTTGACATGGCATGTTGAAAAATTAAAAAGAGAATATTCTAGGGAATATTCCTATAATATTCCTCAGAATATTTCCCAAAATATTCCATGTAGACTAGTTAGATTTTTCCAAGTGGCATTGTTTGTATGAATAGTGGTTTGACTTTTTGTGGCTCGGCCAATCAAAGGGCACCATGTGGAAGGCCTGAAGGCCTCCACGTGGCCCAGGAGTCATGGTCTAAAATTTTTTGGAGCTTGCGGGAATTGAACGTCAGACCTCCTGCATAGTATGCACGTTACTTACCGTTGGACTACTTGTTATTTCTTAACTTTATAGTGGCAACGCATGTATTTATGTTTTAACAGTTTATGGTATGGGGGTTTGGGAGCGAGCCCGAGGGGCCAGCCCCCCTCTCATGTGCCCAAGCGCCAAGCACCATGGGCTTGAAATCTAATTCCATCCGCCAAATTTTCTGTTCATTCATGTTCACATGCCACGGTTTTCAAGTTTCCGCCAGGGTTTAGAACCGTTAACCCAAAAATGTGTTCACATCGCGGGGTTTTAATGCCATGGTTACAGTTCTAAACTTCACCACAAAATCTCTGCCGACGGTTCTGGAAATACTGTAAGACATGTGACAGGTGCCCATAGAATTTATGCCAATGGTTAGTGCTAGCGGTCTATTTGGATTGGGCACGCCATATTTGGCATGAACGGCCAACTTAATTGGAGTTAACTCCAGTTCCTCCACAATTAGTGGATTTTTTTAAGGGACATTGGGAAAATTACTGTTTGGGTCATAACTCTTGGAGATTTCGACCATTTTTGGAGAATGAAAAGTCATTTTTGGCTAATTTCTACATTCTAAACTCATTGGAATAGTTTTCAGAGCCACGAGGGCCACTAGGGTGTTTTCAGTGTATTGAGCATCCATTCTCTATTTTCTACAAATGAATAGTCATTCCTGACTAATTAAAGCATTCTGAATCTTTTTTTACAGAGAGCACAACCATTTGAGTCTTTTTATCACACGTATTTACCATTTTTTAATCAATAAGATATGAGGGACATGCCATTGGGAGCTGGACCAGCAAATGTCGCCTAGGAGGGGTGAACTGCTTCATCAATTTGCGGAGTATTGTCATATGTGATGCTTTATTATCTATTATTTTCTGTCGAACAGTGTTATACAAGCTAACTTAAATGATTTAAACTCACATAAAAATTCTATTTAACTAAGTTAAAACCATTTTTTTCACCTGCAAACTTCAGTGATCCTTATGCACACAATTTAATTACTGTTTGGATACTTAGCACAACAAAACTAATACATTATGTTCAAATCAAGTTTAGTCCCTTATTATTGTTAGTGTAGCCCCTTATTTTTATTTTTTTACCCCTATAGTCCCCTCTTTGTTATTATTCTGCCCCATAATCTCCCACTATTGTTATTGTTGTGTCCTCACATTATTACTGTTAGGTCGGTTAGGATTATATTGTGACCCCATGGACTTCTATATATAGAAAGAATATTTTTTCATTTGAATCATCTAATAATCGTTCATTTATGTAATGTAAAAGAGTTTTATCCTTTGAAGTGGATGATTTCTAAGTTGTTTATCTCTCTTTTCTTCTATTTTGTGAGCCGGTTTCATAACATTTGGTATCAGAGCTTTGGATTCTAGGGTTTCACTGCTTCAAATAGGTCATCGTGGAATTTTTGTTATAAATTTTTTTCTACAACGTTTCAAAAGCTAGAACAAAAACCCATTTGCACCAAAATATGGAGGAACTTCGTGGAAAATTTTCAGATCTTGGTTCAAAATATTTTCAAAGATATGATCTGTGGAATTTAGGGTTTTTGTAGGCTCCTAAATTTTATCTCAAAGAGATGACCTTGGGAAAATCGTCATAAATCTTTCTCTGAGCATCAGATAAAAATTCTGAAAAAGGTGGCCGAAAGTAAACAAACTGCAGTTTCCTATTTATCGAATTCATAGCCGAAGGAGGAACCAGTGACATGTGGAACGTTGTACACGTTTTCTCTACTGAACTAGTCCCTAATTAGGACATTGTGGGAGATTGGGCATAACGTTGTCTTGAAGAATCCAAATCAAGTCAGAAATTTGGCATTGGAAAGAAGATTTAAAGGGATACTAAAAGACCCAAGATAAAAATATTTGGGATCTAAAATTATAGAGATACATCAGTTTCAATATCTAGCTCCTCAAAAGCAAGAAAATGGTGTGTATTGTTTTTAAAAATTGCATAAGTTTGTTTGAAAATTCAGTTTGAAGTGATTTCAAAGGGCATATTGAAGCATAGATATTAGTATTCGGTTCTAAAATCCCCCTAAAAATAATTCAACACCCATTAAGCCCTCATAAGAATCTACTATGACTCATGAAGAGGAAGAAATGCAACATGATATATCAAAATTACAAGACCAAGTGCAATAAATTTCACTCTCGCAAAGAGTAAAAAAAAATGAAATGGAAGCTAAGATGGATGGTTTGAAGAAATGTGTGGAAGTTAAGATGGATGATTTTAAGAAACACGTGGAAGATAATATGGATGGTTTGAAGAATGGCATGGAAGCTAAGATGGATGGCATGGAAGCTAAGATGGATGATATGGAAGCCAAGATCAATGGTATAGGAGAAAAAATAAAAGGCAACATGGAAGACATGAAGAATAATCTAAAAGAAAACATGGAAAGTTTGAAGAAAGGTTTGGAAAAGTTGCTATAAGAAAATCTTCCTAATGGTGAGAAGGTAGTAAAGGAAACTCATGATGAGAACAAAAGAAACGTTAATCATGATTTCATAGACTCTAATGTTGGATTTACGACCCACCATATTCCAAAGATAGATATGAGGAAGTTTGATGGCAAGGATCCAATAACTTGGATACTACAAATGGAGAAATATTTTGAGCTCCATAATACGCAAAACACACAAAAGGTACACATTGCAACTTTATATTTAGAACAAAATAAGTTTGTATGGTATAGATGGCTTTTTTCTCATAATCCACTTGTCACTTGGTCAATTTTTATAGAGGAAATGATAGCACATTATGAGGATACAAAGAGCAACACATTTTTTAGCCAATAATAAATCTCAAACAAAAGGGTTCAATGATGGAGCACATTAAGGATTTCCAGAAATTGAATATAAGAGTAAGTAATATTCCAGAGGAACATAGGATTGATGTCTTCATAGGGACTATAAAGGATAACATCCAACTTGAGGTTCACCTTTGGGAACCTGATATATTGGAGAAGGAATTCAGGTTGGCCAGAAAAATTGAAAGCAAAATTATGGCGACAAGGAAGCCTAGCACTCACAACTATAAATATGGAAGTGTTGCTACTCCTAGACTTCCACAACCTACAATATTGAAACCACAAAAATTGGAAGAAAAAAGAGAAAAAGGAATTTGTTTTAGTTTTGATAGCAAATAAATTAAAGGTCATAAGGGTGCTGATAAGAAATTATTTTATATAGATTATGAAGAGGAGGAAGTAAAGAAACAAGAAACTTCAAAAGAAGAGTATATACACCAGGAACCAACCCTAGAGGAAGAAGAAATTAATCTGACCATATCCTATAATGCATTGGCAGAAATTACCACTCAAACTCTCAATATAGTACATTTCAAGAAGAAAAATGTAATAGTGCTTATTGATTCGGGTAGTACCCATAATTTTATTCAGTGTAAGGTAGCCAAGGAATTGAATGGCTTCCTATTCTCAGCGCCAGAGTGTCAAGTGATAGTGGCAAATGGAGGAACTATAAATTTCTCTGAAATGTGCCATAATATCAAGCTAACCATGGGGGAACATCTATTGAATAGTCCAATCTTATCGATTCCAATGGGTGATGTTGATGTTTTACTAGGAGTACAATGGTTACAATCTTTGGGGGCAGTAGCTTTTAATTTTCAAGAATTTTTCTTGAAATTTTTTTAGGAAGGAAAGGAAGTTGAATTACAGGGTATCGTAGGGAATCTAGGAATGATAATAAGCTCTAATGTCATGACAAAGATTCTGAAGAAATAACAACAAGGCATAATTGAAAAATTATGCTCACTATAATTTCCAACATCAAAATCATCTATTTCTCTATATCTCCAAAAAGTCTTGGACAATCATTCCAAGGTTTTTGAAACTCCCAAAGGACTCCCACCTATTCGTGATCATGACCATGCTATTTATTTTATTCCAGGAAGTGTTCCTCCCAACATCAGGCCTTACAAATATTCGTATGTCCAAAAGAGCGAAATTGAACGTATGATTGCAGAAATGCTAGAGGCTAGTATAATTCAAAATAGTCAAAGTTATTTCTCTACTCTAGTAGTATTGGTGCACAAGAAGGATGGATCATGGAACATGTGTCAAGTTTATAGGGAGATCAATATGATCACTATTAAAGATAAATCACCCATTTATGTGATTGATGAATTATTGGATGAATTACATGGAGCAATTTATTTCACCAAGTTAAATCTTCATCCAGGATATCATCAAAATAGACTGAAGATTGAAGACACTCTAAAAACAACATTTCAAACTCATGAGGATCACTATGAATTTTTGGTCGTGCCTTTTGGCCTTACCAATGCACCTTCTACATTTCAAGTTTTGATGAATTCAATTTCCAAACCCACCCTTAGAAAATGTGTGCTAGTATTTTTTGATGATATATTAATCTACATCAAGTTTTGGAAGGATCATGTTAAACATGTTGACACGGTGCTGAAAATATTAGAGGAGAAACAATTATATGCAAAAGCCGCCAAATGTTTCTTTGGAGTAAAAGAGGTGGAATATCTAGGTCATATTGTATCTCGGGAGGGTGTTAAGGTAGACCCTAACAAAATTAAAGCCATTAAGGAATGGGAAGTACCCACAAACATAAATTAGTTGCGAGGATTTCTTGGGTTAACAAGGTATTATCGCAATTTTGTTAATAAGTGTGGGAGAATAGTAGCACCTCTAACAAAATTATTGAAGAAATATGCATTTTCATGGACTCCTGAAATTACTAAGGCCTTTGAACATCTTAAAGAGGAAATGTGCCAAGCACTTGTCTTAGCTACACCAGACTTCACAAAAACCTTTATTGTGGAATGTGATGCCTCAGGAAATGGAATTGGTGTTTTTCTAATGCAAGAAGTAAGACCCATTGTTGTTTAAATTCGTCCAATCAAAGGAAATTATTTACAAAAATCTATTTATGAGAAGGAAATGTTGGCAATACTACATGCACTAAAGAAATGGCGACTGTTATAGGTAAATTTGGGCACCATTCCCAATGACCTGGTTAATTGGGCATCATCTCCAGGACTGATGATCAAGGGTCTATCATTCCCTATCTTATCAATTGCTATATTCCCTAAGACAGGAAACAACATAAATCAAACAAGACTTTCATCAAGCAAGGGTTTCCATGGTTTGAAGCTTATTATTTAACATATGAGAGCTTACCAACACAGGATCTAAGGGGCCTAAGTGAGTTGCATATGCAGGTAGCCCCATTCAAGGCTGCTCTGCAGAGCACTTCCCGACATTTACAAGTGTGTTGGTCACATTGGGAGCGAAATTCTCATTGTTTCAGAATCTCCACTTGGCCAGTGTCTTCTAGAAGGGTTCACATGTGTCAAGCTTCGGATCCAAGTGTCCATTTGACATCTACATGAATGGAAACATGTCTTTCCTATTTTTGGAATGTTATTGATTGCAAAACAACCTACAGTTCATCTATAAATTGAACACAGATCTAAGTGTTTGAAGAGGAAGAATTTGAGTACAGAAATGATGGAGAATTTTCAAGAGAGAGTTTGATTTGTGAAGTTGTTGCTAGAGAGATTTATATTGTGATGAGACTTGGGAACTCTACTGGAAGGTCACTTCAAATTAGTCACTAGGTTGTAACCTCTCCTTCTATCATCAACAAAGAGTAATAGTTGTTTTTCCCTACATGCATCTATGTTAACTTTGATTTTTCATATTGTAAGATCTTTGTTGATGAATGTAGTTTATGCTTAAATGATTTAGCTAACTAGCTTGAATAGATATCTATATTATTGCATCTTCTGTTGTTTCAGTTTTCTTTCTTGCAGGAAGCATTCAGCCAAAAAAACCGCTTGAATTTGAAGCTGTAGCAGAAGCGACAGAAAGGAGCCATTTGGAAGCGACTGAAACAAGTAAGAATACAATCCTCTTTGTGTATCTGTTTTGAGTTAGGAGAAACGGTAGTATAGTATTTCACCTATTGTTCTAGGCTAATACCTACCTAGGGAATAATAATTTATCCACAGATTACAATTCTGGCCCAACAAATTGGCGACTCCACTAGGGAGAATTTCTCTTGTTTCTAGGTGTTTTAGTCTCTGATTTGCTTTCTAAATCCACCCAGTAGTTGTTTCACATAAATATTATAATTTTTTAGAGCTTAATTTGCAAATTTAGTGAGCCAAACAGTAGTTTTTTCTTTTTTTACTGCGCCCAACGCACCCTTAGTCAGGGCA
Source organism: Pinus albicaulis (assembly GCA_034641835.2). Taxonomy (NCBI): domain Eukaryota; kingdom Viridiplantae; phylum Streptophyta; class Pinopsida; order Pinales; family Pinaceae; genus Pinus; species Pinus albicaulis. Next base: position 803,123,880 of record CM076579.1, read on the forward strand.
CAGTGCTTTGCAGAGCTCTGTCTCCCTTCCAAGCCTACGTTGCATAGCACTGTCTCCCTTTGGAGACTGCGTTGGCTCCTGAAAGGGACCAAATTCCCTTGAATCTAACTTTGTACTTTGCTTCAGTTTTGTTTGCTGCTATGTTCTGAAAAGTTTGATGCTCAATTGACCAGTGTCTCTATATATTTCTTCTCCTTTGACTGAAAATTTTTTCAACGTTGTTTTAAAAAAAAAATTCATTATCATTTACAAGTTGATTTCAAAGTACTTTTTATGGTCGCATTAAGAATCGTTTGCTTTTGAAATAGGAAATTGTCGTAAAATCTTCATTTCCTTGATAGGAGAAATTATTGTTGAAATCCTCGTTTTTCCTTCAAAAGAGAAATTTTTGTTTGTATTATTCGTTTCTCGAAAGTAAAAATCATTTCTATTATTGATCTAGTGCACCAAGTTTCTTTTTAGCATTCATAGCATTAAGGAAACTGAAAAAAAAAAACTTGCATTTGCATGTAGGATTGTGTGTTTTTTGCAAAAGGAACATTAGGAAATTTGCATTTAGTTTGTGATTCATTGATTTTGTTTTCTTCATTGATTTGTTTGCTCACAAATTATTTTCTCTCTTTCCAAAAAACTAGCGTTCTCTTACCTTAGTAGCTAGGTTCTTCATTGAAAAAGATGAAAGTGAAAGTTTTTTTATCATTCTTAGCTGCATTTTAGGAATTTTATATACATCATCGTGGTAAACCAAAAAGGAAAATTGTTAAGCAAGATCAACATAAAATAAATCTCAATTTACATAACAACGCTTTGGAACATTAACGATAACATTTAGAAGGTCTAGGCTAGAGACGTGTTCTGGCATCATAAAACATACCAGCTGTCATTAACTTGTCTAAGATACATTTCGAGTGTGATACCTCACTCCACGTACGTAAGTATATCATAGCTCTCCCACGTACGCTTGGGTATATCGGGCAGTGTTACGGTACGATAAGTATAAGGGCCTCCATCAGACAGCAATAATACAGACTTGGGCCTCCACGTACCTTCGGGTATATTTGGGAGGAAAAATTTTAGGTGTTATCCATCCATAGTGAATCGAGTCGGCTGCCCTAAAATTGTGATACACTTAACACAGCATTCGAGGAGATTACCTGCCCATACTTCTTGGTTCGCCAGGAGGTATTCTGCAGTTCACAGTTTCTTGGTTAACCCCTTTTCCTAGCATTACCCTCTTTTTTTTTATTTGTTTCTGGATAAAATAAATCAGTATTCGTGGAAGAAAAAAATCCTACCCCCTTCGTTCACATAGATTAGCTTTAAAACCACCTTTACTGCCAGAAGTTACTTTTGGTAGGCGAAGGAGATCACGATCTGCCGAATCAAGTACAATTCGTAACTCTGGTGAAACATCATCATTTAAACCAGAGTTAGCTCAAATTGTTTCCACACATCCTGGTTTGTTTACTGTTGTCGAAATGGAGTCTTCATAGCTACCCTTGGTCACGATCCATTCAATTGCTAAGACCATACCTCCTAGACCCGATGTTGTTCAATCACAAATTGATCTAGATCTTGTCTCTTCTTTGCCAGAAAATATGAATCCTGAATAGCCGAAAGTTGTTCCTACCTTGGTCACTCCACAAATATCTATAGCCACTGAAACTCCTATATCACACATTCAAGCTTCTAAAATTTATTTTGGGCCTGACGGTGAAGTTCTTCCTCCTGGTTTAATCACGATTGAAGAAATTTCACAACCTGATGCACCTTTAAGTCAAACCCATTTTCTGGGAGACCTTTTCCTATACCATTCTTTTCCTCAATCGTTTCCATATGCTTTTGTTGATCCCATTTCCATTCAATATCCCATTGATTTCGGAGAGTATACATTTGGTCATATAGCCATGCCTGAACCAACATCTTCAGTTGGGTCTGTTGTTCCAATTACGTTAGCTCCTACCCTCGCTACTCTGTCAATGTTCACAACCTCACCAGAGTCATATTTGCACAATGGCCCTTCGGTCCCAATAGGTTACAAATCATTGTCTGGCACTTTATCTAGTCAATCTTCAAGACCATAGTCGTTACCAATGTCATCATCTGGTGTTTTAACTGGTATTCCTATAGTCAGTAATGAATGACTTGATACATTACACACATCATCAGTGCAATATCAAGTCGGTCCTTATGGGTCAATTCCTTTAAGTACCATATCAACTGGACTCCCAGCATTTGGAGAACAATATTTTCCATCTTATTATCCTCCTTATGCTGGGGGGCAACCTATGGTCACCCAATATGACAGTACTCAGTCACATTTTGGTCAAAATAATGTTGACATGAATGTTTGTCAATGGAAACCCATTCTACCTATCCAACCACAAACGGTTGTCCAATCGTATCAACCAATCCAATCTGTTACACCCACTTCATTACCACTTGTTAATGCATCTATACCCCTCTTAAAAAATCAAAATCTTGTACATCAACCTTATCAGGTGAGTTCTTCAACTCAATATCAAAATCCTTTGGTTAATTTACAACAACCTGTATCAGGGATCATTTACTCACAAGCTGGTGTACCATTTTATGGGATGTCACAAACGCAACCTAGTTATAAATATCAACCGAATCAATTTTATACTAATTTGGGTTATAACATTGGTGGATAGACCCCTTAGCAGCCACAGGCGCAAATTCCTCAAACTTCATATCAACAAGTAACATATCCAGGTTTTGGTCAACAAAACTCTCAAGCGTTTGCTATACAAAACAACCCCTATCTGGGTTACCAACAACAAATCCCATATTTCGGTGCTCAAAGACCTATTGCCCAAGCAATTACATCTTATCCTAGCTATGCTCAACCTGAACTTAATAGATAGTTTCCTTTTTTTGCAACCTTGGAATTACCAGATTTAAACCGGTTAACCAATGATCCTATCAATTATGCTCCTTGGTGGCCGGTGATACCACATAAATTACCCTCTGATATTCCTAAATTCAATGGAAACCATGGAGAAGATCCATCAACACATGTTATGACTTATCATTTATGGTGTTCATCAAATTCCCTAAATGATGATTCTGTTCGATTACGTCTTTTTTGACGAATGCTCACATGTCCGACAGCTAAATGGTACATTGAACTACCTATAGCTTCTTTCGATAATTTCACTACCTTAGAAGCTGTATTTTTAACCCATTTCCAGTTACTGATCAGATACAAAACTGGAACGGAACTCTTGACCAACTTCAAACAGAGTAATTCTACTCACATTTCAGATCATATTCATGAGTGGCGTCGTCGTCGATGAATGGTTAAGACATTTGTTCCTGATCAGCTCCTTGCTGAATGGTTCATAAAATCCCTATTACCATATATGACAGAGGATGTGGCTAAAGGTGGCATCATCACAGAAGAGAAAGTCATCGCTCGTGCCCAATATTTAGACTTGATTTATACTCAGTCTAGCACGCTCTATGAAAAAATCCCAAATGCGTCGTGATCTAATTTCAATTTTCCTCCTCAAATAAAGGACTCTCATGCCGGAGACAGCTTGATAAGCACTACAAACCTACACAACACTACTGCATCTGATCCTGCTCCTACTTCCAAAATTAATGTCATCTCACTTGACAAAGGCAAATGTGATAAGCAACCAAGAAGTAATAAAAATGGGAAATAAAAGAAAAAGAAAACTTCTAACCCATAGGAACGATCATCTGATCAACCGTCAGGACCACTAAAACCTCATTATCCATGCATAATCTATAACGAGGAAAATTTTGTTAGGGATTATCCTCACCGTGCTGAAGTCTCAAAAATCATAAAGACTTCTCATGTATCAGTTTTGTTGACAGACCCATTTCCAAATCCAAACACAAATTTTGTTGCTACGGATCCATATCCTAGTTCCCAAGTGTTAATATTATCCACTACAAAACCTTCAAAATATATTTTTTTGTCAACGCGGAATAAATACTATGGTAGTTCGGCCACTGATCAACCTACTACCTCGACAACGAATCCATTTAATAAATCAGTACCACCTCCTGTTATTCCTGAATTGATGATTAAGCCACCAAAGGGAGTAATTCATAATCGACATATAATCCTCGAGCAAGAGCTACAAAAAATTATAATATAGTTGAAGATTTGGCTCAATACCTTTCAGTTATGTCTGCTCTTGAGGTATTACAAAATTGTCCCTCCCAGAAGCAAGCTTTATTGTCGGAAATTGGTGGAATTGATTCGACTGATTATAATCTTGTCGTCTTTAATCATATGGGCTATGTGCCACAATTACCAGCAGAATTGACATTCTCCATCGAAGTAAATTTTCTCAATCACCTTTTTCATTGCACTATTATTGATGAGGGAGAATCTACGTGCATTATGTCTCTAAATTGTTGGAATTCACTTGGCTCACCACGATTGTCACAATCATCAACGATGTTGAAGGGTTTTGATGGAAGAACATATAAACCATGTGGTATTATCAATAATCTGCAAGTTGAATTAGGGGGGAAAAAATAAGTATTGATGTTGAGGTTATTGACAGACCCCTTGACTATAATATTTTACTTGGAAGACCATGGGTATATGTGATGAATGCTATTGTTTCTACATACTTTAGAATGGTTGTCGTTCCTCATAAAGGTACAATCACAGTGATTAATAAATTATCCTTTTTTGCCTCCACTTCGTAGGTAACTGCAAGCGTTCCGTATATTCACTTACCCAACTAGAAATCCAGAACATTGGTGTAGGACTCTTAAAGGATTCCATTATGGGAACCTTTGCATTACCACCGCCCGTGACGTCGGCAGAAATTGCAAGCATGGAGACCTGCTACATGATCTATTCCACTCTATCTGGCTTAAGGAAGAGTACGGGTGATTCTGATATTTCTATGTTGAATGATGTTTTACCGCTAAGCCCTATTGAGCTACAATAGCAATCAATCTATTTGGCTTGGGCGCCAAATCAGAAATCAACGTCGCCAAGTGTTTGGGTTGATCGTTCATTAGATTTTGGTACTCCATCTGATTCATTTCCCTCAAAATTTTTGACAGATGAAAATATTTTGGAAGCTATGATGGCAGAAGGAGAACCATGGGAATATTATCATTATCGTTCCCATCTTCCAGATTATGAAGAAAATAATCTTAGTGAACTTTATCACCCATCCATTCAAAATTTATTTTCAAATTCTTTTCCAATTAATGCAATTGAATCTGAGTGAAATTTATCAAATATCGAAGAAACGATTTCTATCGATATTTCGACTAAACCTGGCATGGTAGAAAATATTCATGTCGGTGTATCTTGTTATCCATTAGAAATTGATTCATATCGCACTCTTTTTCGTGAATTTCGTGACGTATTCACCTGGTCTTACAAGGAAATTCTAGGCATAGATACTAGTATAGTTGAACACACTATTAATATGTATCCTTATGTCAAAACGATGCGTCAATGGCTTCCTCCTGTTCATCCAAAGAAAGCCGCTACCATCAAAGCAGAAGTTCCAAAACTTCTACGTGCTGGTTTCATTTACCCTGTTCCGCTAACTGAGTGGGTTTCCAATATCGTTCCTATTATGAAAAAACAAGGAACCATTAGAGTGTGCGTCGATTATCTGGATGTTAATGATGCTTGTCCAAAGGACAACTATCCTACTCCCTTCATTGACCAAATTATTGACGACTGTGCTGGATGCGAAATATTTTCTTTCATGGATGGATTTTCCTGCTACAATCAAATCAATATCCACCCAGATGACCAACATAACACACCATTCATCTGTCCCTGGGCCACATTTTCATATAGGAAACTTCTGTTTGGTTTAAAGAACACTTGGGAAACTTTTTAGAGAGAAATGGATTATGCTTTCAATGACATCAAGCACATTGTTCAACCATATTTAGATGATTTACCAGTGCATTCACGAAATCGGATTGATCACCCGATGCATTTGAGAGCCATTTTCTTACGCTGCTGACACTACAAGATACGCCTCAATCCGCACAAACGTGTGTTTTGTGTTGGTTCTGGTCGATTGCTCGGATTCGTAGTCTCAAAAGAAGTAATTCAAATAGACCCACTGAAGGTATAGGCCATTCTTGATTTGCCTACGCCATCAAACTTACTTCAGATACAGAAACTTCAAGGAAAGGCTAACTTCCTGAGAAGGTTCATTCCAATCTATGACGAAATGGCTAAAGGATTTACTTGATTATGGAAAAAGGGGGTTCCTTCCATTAGGACTGTTAGCGCTCAAATCTACCTTAGGCTGAAATAAGGTAAAATTCAAGGCTACATCAAACCACGCTCAGCCTCGTAGCTAGCCCTACGAGGACAGGAGAGGGATCTCTCCGGGTCTATCTCGGAAAAGGATCTTCAAAGGGGTTGAGATGACTTATAATGAACAATGAATACTGATTTTAGGCTAGTAAAGAGATAGGAAAGTTTGATTTTGATTTTTTGGGTTTTTTGTTGGAGAAATGGGAAAAAACAATTTTGGGTCCGGGGATAAGGCCAGATCTTTGCAGAATTCGAGTTGGGGCGAGATAGGCAATAGTCTTGATTCTTTTTTATTAAGTGTATGGATATATCAGAATGACAAGGAGCTGAAGAGGGCAAGGGAGAACATGGATCCTCTCCAAACAGGCGAAAACATGTAAAACTAAACAAATTCAAAGGCAGAGCACTGAAATCAATGGATTCAACCTCGTTTACTCATTCATTTAGTTTCAGAAGCATAAGAAGGGAATGGCATACATTAAACATGAAAGAACTTACCATAAACTGAGAGAAGACACCATCAAGAACTGAAAGCCACAAGAATCCCAACAGGTGCTGCAAAACCTCTGATCTTTCCTTAGCCAAAATATGAAAAATATGTACAATAGTGTGCCAAAATATTTCCCAAGAGTCCAACCTGTAGAATGTCTCAAAAATTACATCATATAGACCTCCTAACCCCTTCCCACACCTCTAGGGGTCGAATTCCTCCTTCTAGGAGCAGTTCCAACAAATTCTAAACAAGGAACTAGAATATAGGCATCTAAACAACTTGCCTCTAAAAGGGAGGAAACTGATTCTTACATCTGATTTTTACTTTTTTAGGAGTGAATCATCTAGAAGAGGTAAAAGTGAGTCAAATTTACATGCAAACCATCAATTTACATCATGAAAACTCAAAAATTTCATCCACAAGCAAAACTGGTCCCAACTGGCCGAATTTCTGAACTGAAAGGTGAAAATTTGACCAAAATTCCATATGCGTAGCGCCCCTTAGCCATACACGTAGCGCGCCTTTCAACCTGATTTTGGGGCACTTTCTGGCATCCAAATTGATCTCATGATAGCTCGTTGGAAAGTCCTGGATGTTGGCTATCCAACCCAAGTGGAATTTCCCAATTTGGAGCTCATTTGCCCCTCCAAAACTTCATTCTCCCAGAAGTACTTCCTGCTGGTGCAAAAGGTGGCAGCAAGGTGGTTTTCATGGTGTTTTTGGGCATTTTGATCATCCAGAACCTGATGAAATGCTTCGGAAATACTTGAGAATGCATAAATTACCATGAAAAACCCAAAAATATAAATTTTTCCTTCAGCAAGTGTCCCCAAAAAAAGTGAGCACGTCGACGCGCTACTCGTATAGCTGAAAAATCTGTTTTTGGACCAAAATATTTCAAAATGACAAAACTTTCTCCGAATTTGCTCAAATTCGGAGTGAAGACCCTCCATCATGTATCATGTCCAGCCAACAAAGCCTCGGCCAAAATCCAGAGTGGATCAGGCCTTTTCCGCCGTTTTAGTGCTCTGCTCAACCTCCTCTTCAGAATCTTCATTTTTGCCTTGCAGACATGCATGCGAGCCCAATAATGACCTTTCATGTGACGAAGCATGTCTTTCTCTCTATTGGCCTTTGCCAACAACTTCTCCAGATGAATTTTAACATGCGTGAGTTCAGTCTCTTGCTCAACTGGTGTCATGTCACCTGGTCTCTTCCGGGCCAATTGTCGATCCTCACGGATTCGTCGCAGCTCTAACAGTGTGTGCTCATCTTCTAGCTGTTTGTTGCACTGCTCCAGGTAGTCTATCACCCACTGAGCCCTCTGCAATTTCTCTTTCAGCGTGTCATTCTCGGCCTTTTGCTCCTGGATGATCTCTTTCAGTTTCGAGCTAGGAGAGCTCGCATCAACATCAATGATCATGAAATCAGTGTCCCGGCCTCCTAATGGGCCCTCATCATGCATAGGCCTCTTTCCTCTGTCCTGGATCTGTACCTGTGCTGAAGAATAAGGTGAGACCCCTTCCACATCATGTGGATATAATACTCGCTCTGCTGATGGAGTCAACGAGACCCCTTCCACCCCGGGTGGAGATAGTACTCGTCGTGTAGCTGCAAATAAGGCCCTGTGGCCTCGCTGGTATGTCACATACAATGGAGCACTGATATGCTTGATCTCAGGAATGTCAGGCTGGTGTGAAGGCTCTCCCTCATCATGAACTACCTCGGGAAGCGGCTGTGGCGCTGTAAATAAGTCACGAGAGATGAAATCCTCCCAAGTGATGCCCTGTTGTGTCAACTGATGTACCACTACGATCTTGATCAGCGCGTAATGATATATACTTCTATGCTACTGTGCTGGGGTCTTCTTCTGTACAAAAATCATCATCCTCTCTATGTTGCGATACATGAAGTATGGAATGTTCATCATACGTACCCTCGTGAAATGCATCAACAAATGGACATGGTACGCATAGAGACGCGAGAATCTGCCCTCGCAACTGAAATACCGAATGATGAGTTTCATCAGTGGTGCAAACTCATCCTTCAGGAATCTGAAAGGAAAAACCCTGCTTAGGTGCCTCATATACCCAGGTTTGATGTATGGCTCATAGTGGAATTTCTCTAACTGCTGACGTTTGTTCCATTCCTCTCCTATATTTGGTATGTCGGTGGCCTGACCAATAGTCACTGGTGACAGAATGAAATCTACTCCGGCGAGGTTTACACGGCCATCATGTAAATGTAGAACAAATAGACGAGCTAGTTCACGATGATGCTGGGTTTGTGAGATCATCTCACAGTATTGGAAACATGACTGACGCTGAAAACAATCCATTGCAAGCGGGCAAGCCTGCAATTAAGCCAAAGAAGTAGGCTCCTCCCTGAGATGCTTACCACCTTTTCCACCTTTGTGAGACCTCCGTGGCACATTACCCTCTGCTGTGGAATCACTGTCATACTCCTGCTCATAAACTGAATCCATCTCTGACATGGCTTTGAAAACAAGATGTCTGCAATATGTGTGTTGATATAGGTGTAGTGAAGTCAAAAGTTTCAATGTATTCTCAAAACCCAAATATGTTGCATATGTACCAAAGCATCATAAGAAAATAAGTCACAGTGGTAATAGCTCTGTTTAGTGGATTGGCATAAAAACAGTCTCTGCTTTGATCACAAGGGAATTTGACAAATGAGCAAAAAGTGTAATGTAATGTGTAGCCTTTGTAATACTGGCTAAAATTTGTCAAAGGGGAAAATGAGTATGAGACTGTGTTTGTCAATGGGAAATGGGACACAATGTGACAATGACCACAGTGAAACAAATAGCAATGACAGTGGTAATATAATGGCGATAACAGCAGTGGTGAAATGAAAAACTGAGAGCGTGAGGGAAGTGACACTTTGACAATAGATGCATAGGTATATATATCAACAATACAAGCTGGGAAAATCTTCACAAGGCCATCAACATGTATTCAAAACCCTAAGGAATGAATCTGCTATGAGCATAGGGTTTCACCTCTCCACATCAAATACACTAATTTTCCCACTTTAAAAATACCACAACCCTGTTCAAAAATCACTGAGAAAGGCGTTTGGGCATGAACTTGGACGCAAAGGCAAAAACATTTCGGCCCTGAGACTGTATGGGTAGCGCGCCTCCTCTGCGCGTAGCGCGCACCTCCAATGCCTGTCCACAACTCTGCAAAACACGATTTCGGCCTTCAACATCACCAACACAATTTCTACCTTGAGGATTCATGCAAATGAATTGTTTACCATGATTTATATGTGAAGAAAATATCTCATAAAATCAGATTTGATTTTAAATTTGCTCCATGACCCACTTTTATAATGTTTGGCACTTTGACATTCGATCACTTAATATAATGTTGTTCTTTGGCTTTTTCATTACTTTTCTGAATCTTGGACTGATGATACTTTGTTGTCTCTTTGCAGGGATTTGGCATTTGACTTTGGAAAATATCAGAGGCTTGCTCTGAAACTTCTTATGGTGAAACAAATACAATTATTACAAAAAATGAAATTTGACAATTTCTAGTTCCAAAACAGATTTTTGGACTAGAAATGTCTTCAAATGTTTTTGATAATAAAAACGTGAAATAGAAATATTTTGAAACCAACCTCATGGCCTGCGGGCTTTTATTACATGTATGCAAAGGATTGAAAACCCTAGACTCTAGGACTAAAGACTCTTTTTAACGAAACTAATCATTTATGACAATGAATGCAATGACTATGAAATTCAGTGATTTTTGAGGAATTTTAATTAGCCCTGCAGGTACAAGCATGAGGAAACACAAGACAACCAGACCCCCTTGTCAGTCAATGGCATGCTCCTAGCGAAATGCAACGAAGTGGAACGAGCGAGACACCTGAGAATGATATGCAAAAAGCGAACTGATCTCTGACGGAGGGCTGTAAGGACCAACTCTAACATTGGCTCCAATGGGGATGGTGGCTCCAAGGAGATGCCAAGAACGACAGATCTCTGGGGGAGTCAGACAGTGCCTTTGTCCATTGGGCGATGGAGTCATTATTTCAACAGATAACACAAGGCTTTTAATACATTTATTGACTGCAAACTTGACTGAAAAGCGACTGAAACTTGACCAAAACTAACTCGACTCTAAAACTGAAAAGAATGATAAAACTGACTTGACAAACTTCAAACCAACCAACCTCCATCTCTAGAATTATAGCCTTCGCTCCGGGCCCCAGACTGAAGATGAGAGATCAGTACACACTTGCAATAAAACAGAAGTAAAATGATATATACAATGATGATGAAATCAGCAGAAAATACTCAGAAGTGGTATCTCTTTAGCAGCCGATCATTGATCGGCCCTCCAGGACAATCATCTCCATTCATTTCCTTGAGAAGAAAAGCGTTTTGACCGCGATACGCTGCAATCTTAAAAGGACCCTTCCATAAGTTTTCAAATTTGCCGTGCTTTCCCTTATCTTCATTCCGAGCATACCACTTCAAAACCACCTCATCTAGCTGAAACTTATCTGCTTTTGCCTTCCTGTCATAAATATTCTTGATGCACTCCTGCAACTTGAAAGTATTTTGAAATACCTCCTCCCGTGTCTGCTGTAAATGAATCATCTGATTAATCCTCCGCTGCATGGGATCTTCCTCACTACCAGCCTCCTGAAGCAATTTGACTACCGGGACAGCAAGCGAAGTAGGAAAAACCGTGTCTATCCCGTACACCAACTCGAAAGGAGACATGCCAATGACTTTTTCTGACTTACCCTATCAGCCCACAGTGCATTCATTAATTTCTTGTGCCAGCCCTTTTTATTGATTTCCAGCAATTTCTTAATGATATTCACTAAGGACTTATTTGAAGATTCCGCCAAGCCATTTCCTTGTGGATGGTAGGCAGTCGAATGTCCCAAGCTGATATTGTACTTATAGCAAAATTCAACCATCCTCTTAGACTTGAAGGCCACTGCATTATCTGTGATTATCTTACTAGGACACCCAAAACGTGACAGAATATTGTTTTCAAGAAAAGAGATAATTACCGCATCCGTGGCCTGTCGAGTGGGAATCGCCTCGATCCATTTCGTGAAGTAGTCCGTAGCTGTCAATATCCATCTATGCTGTCTGGAAGATGCTGGGTGAATTTTCCCGATGAAATCCAATCCCCACTGCTGGAATGGTGCACTAACTTCAATTGGTTTGAGAGGCAAAGGCTGTAGTTTCTGCTTCCCTTCGAAAATTTGGCATTCGTGACAATTCTTAACAGCCTTGTATACATCTGAAAACAAAGAAGGCCAATAGTAACCTGCCCTTAGAATCTTATTCGCTGTGGTTTTCCAAAACAAATGGCCGCCGTAGTCTCCTCTATGAAAGTCCTCTAAAACTCTTTTGGCTTCCTCCTCTACCAAACAATTCAATAACATTCCACCAGGGTCTTTCCAATACAATGCAGAATTCAGTATGCAAAATTTTGCAGCTCTCAACTTCAATGTTCTACTCTTATTTCTAGGCATCTAGGGAGGTGGAGACAAATTCTGAAGCACGTATAAAATGTCAGCATACCAAGGGGAAGAAACAAAAATATCAGATACCTGAACTGACGTACTCTCCTCATCTTCATCGGACATGGCAGCGATCAAATTTATATCTAGAGCATGCAGATTTGTTTCAGCCATGAGCTTGGCGAGTCCTTGTCCTTTGATCAGCTTGGTCAGTTTAATCTCCACAACGTATTCTAACAACACAGCAATCCACTTACCCCGTCTTCCTTCTGGATCTGCCTATACCAAAACATCTTTAACTGCTGCGTTAGGAACATATGCTATAATGTGGGAATGCAGTATATACACACGGAAATATTTCAAGGCCTTTAAAAGCGCAAGTGCTTGTTTCTCAATAATATTGTATTTCAATGCTCCGTCCCTTATAATCCGACTGAAAAAAGCAATGGGCTTCTCAACTCCATCCCTTTTCTGCATTAAAATAGCTGCCAAAGTGTGCTCAGAAGCAAACGAAAACAAAATGAAGTCCTGCGTGTAGTCCGGGCTGATTAAAATAGGGGCTGAAGAAAGAGCTATCTTTACCAAATTGAATGATTTTACTGCCTCTTCTGTCCACTTTACCTGACTGTCCTTTTTCAGCATATTCGTGATTTCTCTAAGATGCTCAGCAAGATTTGGAATGAAACGACACAGAAAATTCATTTTACCATTAAAGGAATGTATTTCTTTCTTGTTCCGGGGCTGCTCAATCTGCTGGATGGCTTCAACACGTGCAGGGTCAACATGGATGCCATCTTTCGATATGATGTGGCCAAGGAGCTTGCCTTCATCCATGGCAAAAAGACTCTTTTTCGGATTCAACGAAATGCCATATTTTCTGCACTTCTGGAAAACAATTTTCAAATGATATAAATGTTCCTCATCAGAATTTGAAAACACAGTTAAATCATCAAGGTAAACAACCAAAAATACATCTTTCTCGTTGGCGAAAGCCATGTCCATTGCACGCTGAAAGGTGGCACTTGCATTCTTCAAACCAAATGGCATTTTTGCATAATGAAACGTTCCCCATGGAGTGGTGAACGCAGTCTTGTCACGATCATCTTCATGCACTAAAATTTGATTGTATCCTGAATAACCGTCGAGTATTGACATCCTTGATGCTCCAACTACTCGCTGCAATATATGGTCCATTTTTGGTAGTGGATAATTGTCTTTTAATGATACCTTATTCAAATTTCTGAAGTCGATACATAAACGGATCTCACCTGTCTTCTTTCTCATGGGCACCAAATTTGATATCCAATCTGAAAATCGGATAGGCACAATGATTCCTGACTTATACAACCTGGTTACCTCTTTTTCAATTGATGGTAGCAGCTTTGGATTGATTCTCCTCAACTTTTGATGAAAAGGCTTCTGATTCGGTTTAATGGGGATAGTATGCTGAATGATATTAGTGTCATATGTTTTTAAATCTGAGTAATCCCACGCAAAAGCATCAGAAAATGAAGACAACAATTTCACATACTTTGCCTTTACCTTCGATGACAATGACTTCGATAAATTTACCATCTTGGGATTCTCAGCTGTCCCAATATTTACCTCTTCAACACCTTTTTCAGTCGGCCTCAATGTCGGTTTGCGGGCTACATTATCTTGGTCAAAGAGTTCCTCCAAAGAAATCAATCCCTTAGGAATGATGTTATCTTTAAGTTGCAGTACTTCCATTTGATTTATTTGTATATCATCATTACCATCATCATGTTCTGTATCTATGGAGGTGTCTTTAAACTTACCCTTATTCTGCAGAAAATCACTAATCTCCTCATCATCCTGAAAGACTTGACAACATCACTGATTGTCTGGAACGGTGGGGCGGTGTTTCACATGAATCTCGAACTTGTTGTTGGAATTCATTGGGATTTTTAAATTGCTTGCTGCCTTAGCAAGTCCATCAGCAACACCATTTTGTATGCGAGGCACACATGTCAAGGTATGATCAGAAAATAACTTCAGAATATCTAAAACTGCATTACGATAAGCCCTCATGCGAGGATGCTTGGCCTGAAACTCACCCTTAACCTGCTTTATCACCAACACTGAATCACCATAGACTGCAATCATTTTCGCTTTCAGCTTTCTAAGAATCTTAAGGCCAGCAATTAGAGCCTCATATTCCGCTTCATTATTAGAACAGTCAAATGCTAGCTTGTAGGAACACACTCTCACATTGCTTGGAACCTTATCTGGAGCGGAAAATGGACTACGAATCCAAACACCAATTCCAGCACCGTCACTACCTACTGCGCCATAAAAATCCATGGTCCAAAGACCATCTTCATCGTCCTCTAAATGTTGAAATTGCGCCAGCTCTGTTTTTTCTGTTTGCTGCCCATTGTCTTTAGCTGATTGCTCCATAGTAGCTTGTTTTTCTCTTCTTTCTTTTTGCAGAACTTCTCTAAAATTCTCAGTGATTTCTGGTATATCTTCCGCCTGAACTAATTGACTATCTATATCATTAAAACTATCAGCAAGCAACACAAACGACTCTAAGTCGGTATGTACATAATTTACAGGATTATTGATTGGCTTCTCTTTACTGGTTATCATGTATTTCATCTTCTTCTCTCGATATAACTTTCTCATTTGACCGAAGACTGGAATTGTTGCATAAGAGAAATCTAACTGTAGTGTACCTTTCAACTTTGCCCCCCAAGATCTTGAAAGGAGCATCCCAAATCGCGGAGGAATGTCCGCCACAACCACATCCATCAAGACATTCTTCGCCGGAATTTGATCTAAGCTTACAACCAAATCTTTGATGAGTCCTATACACCTCACACGGCTGGAATCAAATGAATACAAATCATGATATTTTCTTGTAATGTCTAGTCCCAACTTTTCCATGATCGCCTTTGGCATCAGATTGTGCGAAGCACCCGAATCGAACATGGCATTGTGCAATACATATTCATGCAAACTCAAACTGATATAAAAGGGAGGAACATCACTGTCAAGGGACTCACCATCTAATGCAGGCCCGAAAATCAATTCTGGCTGATCATCTTCAACATTTACCGTGTCAAACATTGGATCAAAATTCAGAATTTTGGAGACTTGACCGTGGTAGCTGCTGTTCTTCATGATTTCTGTCAAAGGAATAGATATTTTTAATTTGGAAATTTCATTTTCCAAACTAAATGCTGAAACTCTTTCGACTTCTTTGACCGGAACTTCCTTCTTTTCATCCTTATCCTTCATTATACTTGACTGATTTACCTTTTCTGCTGATGATACTTTACTAGCTACGGGATCAATTGTTTCTTTTCCTTTCTTCTGTGGTATAGGTGAATCCGTCTTCGGTGCTGAAGCCTCTTTTCTTTTCTGAATTGGATTTATGGGCACATCTCGGTTTCTCAATGATTATTGCTTCTGTTGAGCGGACAAAGCATTCAAATATCCTCTTTGGTAATCATCTGATTCTTCCTCTAAATCTGCATCATTTGTTAAAATTAAATCTTCATCTTTCTGAGCAGCCGAACTTTCTCCATATTCTTCATCCTCAGTAATGTAAATAGGCAGATCGTCGGGAGTAAAGAAGTGGTTTTGCTCACCTACTGCATCATCATCATCATCTGAATCTTGACTCACAAAATTCTGCAAAAGAGGTGTTTTAATCTGTTGCTGGGCTGCCGGCTCTTGTGCTCTCTGTTCACGCTGCTTAATTCTGAACTGTGGCTGCTGCTGGCCACAGTAGTTTGGATTACGAATCTACATTTCTGGTTTATCAAGGTTCATTCTTTTGAACATTTTTTCCATCTCACGAAGCCAGGGTGGTTCTGATGCAGATGTGGAAGGCTCTTCCTTTATAGTCACTCTTTTCTCTGCTTTCAACCGTGCTCTCTTATCGTTCAGATTCGCCTCAACACTAACGGAAATCTTCTGCATATCTTCTAAGGTAGGCGGATCTCTATCTTGTAGAGATTAAGCCATCTCCGAATCAAAACCATCTAGGAATTTAAGAAGAGCTGACTTTTTAGACCGTCTTAAGTCATCTGGAATTGCATTATACACTGTATTGAATCTGATAATATAATCCTGAATGGACTCACCAAGATTACGTTTGATGTTAGTATACTCAGAAGTGATTTGCAACGGATCTTTCTTCATCTCCCACCGATCTAGAAACTGATTCTGAAGTTCCTGTAATGTGTTGATACTTCTGGCCTGTAAAGCTCTGA
The DNA here is from genome assembly GCA_034641835.2 of Pinus albicaulis. Taxonomy (NCBI): domain Eukaryota; kingdom Viridiplantae; phylum Streptophyta; class Pinopsida; order Pinales; family Pinaceae; genus Pinus; species Pinus albicaulis. The sequence continues at coordinate 803,140,450 of CM076579.1, forward strand.
ACCATTTACGAACCTCTCCTCCAAAAGTCTGGGCAAACAATCTCATTGAAACATTTTCTGCATCAACTTCATGCAGGTCCAAAAAGTCTGTCATTCGGAAAATATGCTGCTGAGCTGATATACTCTGTGGTGTGCCATCGAATATAGGAATTTTGCTCTGGTAATCAGTAGGCATAGGATCCAAATTGGCCGGCAAAGCAAGAGGTGAAAATCTGGCAGCCATGACTCTTGGCGGATTTATAATCTGTTGTCTCGGAGAAACAGGAGGAATGGGAGCAGTAGGTGAATGAGGTGTATGTGGTGGAGATGGAGGAGAAACTACTGCTGATTGCTGATCAGAAATCTCAGGCTGAACGGGAATGGTAGGGATAAAGGAAGGTTCAGTGGGAATCTGTGAACTAGATGCAACTTCAGACGATCCAAGAGTTTGTGAAGCAGATTCAATGAATTTGGGAATGTTGGTAGCCACGATGGAATTTTGCAGATTATAAATATAATTGTCGATAGATCTATTTTCTTGCTCAACTTCTAAATACTTGATGAACTCAGGATTGATAACGGTAGAACCAGTGGCACTTTCGGATTTGGTTTCAAACAATGATAACTCAAACTGATCGTCGAACTCAATATCATCAATGTATTCAAAAACAGTGGGGTATGAGTGAGATTTGACCAATGGAACAATAGGAGCTTCTCGACGGAAAATTCTTGGGATTAGGTTGGGGTTTTCATATACTGGAGGCGGATTTGGATCAGGATTTGATCTGGTATGCCTTCTTGAAGCCAGTGTATTGATCTATTCGGGAAAAATTTCAAGGAACACAATCAATTATCTTCAGCCTATCGACTTCTAGACTCAATCATCCAAAGGTCTAGAACGAACAAGTATACTGGGGTGATTTTAAAATCAAGTGCTACATTCACAAGCTTACCGGAGATCGACTGAAGCAGCGTTTATCTACTTCCGCTTATGCATGGCAAAAGCATTTCGAAAGCTACCTGGTGTGACTTCAAACTCCGTCTAAGACTCTTGAAACAAACACATCAACAAGCAAACCATTGAGATTGTCCCCAGTATGGTCGCCACTATGTTAGCGCTCAAATCTACCTTAGGCTGAAATAAGGTAAAACTCAAGGCTACATCAAACCACGCTCAGCCTCGTAGCTAGCCCTACGAGGACAGGAGAGGGCTCTCTCCAGTTCTATCTCGGCAAAGGATTTTCAAAGGGGCTGAGATGACTTATAATGAACAATGAATACTGATTTTAGGCTAGTAAAGAGATAGGAAAGTTTGATTTTGATTTTTTGGGTTTTTTGTTGGAGAAATGGGAAAAAATAATTTTGGGTCCGGGGATAAGGCCAGATCTTTGCATAATTCGAGTTGGGGCGAGGTAGGCAATAGTCTTGATGCTTTTTGATCAAGTGTATGGATAGATCAGAATGACAAGGAGCTGAAGAGGGAAAGGGAGAACATGGATCCTCTCCAAACAGGCGAAAACATGTAAAACTAAACAAATTCAAAGGCAGAGCACTGAAATCAATGGATTCAACCTCGTTTACTCATTCATTTAGTTTCAGAAGCATAAGAAGGGAATGGCATACATTAAACATGAAAGAACTTACAATAAAATGAGAGAAAACACCATCAAGAACTGAAAGCCACAAGAATCCCAACAGGTGCTGCAAAACCTCTGATCTTTCCTTAGCCAAAATATGAAAAATATGTACAATAGTGTGCCAAAATCTTTCCCAAGAGTCCAACCCGTAGAATGTCTCAAAAATTACATCATATAGACCTCCTAACCCCTTCCCACACCTCTAGGGGTCTAATTCCTCCTTCTAGGAGCAGTTCCAACTAATTCTAAACAAAGAACTAGAATATAGGCATCTAAACAACTTGCCTCTAAAAGGGAGGAAACTGATTTCTTACATCTGATTTTTACTTTTTTAGGAGTGAATCATCTAGAATAAGTAAAAGTGAGTCAAATTTACATGCCAACCATCAATTTACATCATGATAACTCAAAAATTTCATCCACAAGCAAAACTGGTTCAACTGGCCGAAATTCTGAGCTGGAAGGTGAAAAATTGACCAAAAATCCATATGCGTAGCGCCCCTGAGCCATACGCATAGCGCGTCTTTCAGCCTGATTTTGGGGCACTTCCCGGCATCTAAATTGAGCTCATGATATCTCGTTTGAAATCCCTGGATGTTGGCTATCCAACCCAAGTGGAATTTCCCAATTTGGAGCTCATTTTCCCTCCAAAACATCATTCTCCCAGAAGTACTTCCTGCTGGTGCAAAAGGTGGCAGCAAGGTGGTTTTCATGGTGTTTTTGGGCCTTTTGATCATCCAGAACTTGATGAAATGCTTCGGAAATACTTGAGCATGCATAACTTACCATGAAAAACCCATAAATATAAAGTTTTCCTTCATCAAGTGTCCCAAACAAAAGCGAGCACGTCGACGCGCTACTCGTATAGCTGAAAAATCTGTTTTGAGACCAAAATATTTCAAAATGACAAACATTTCTCCGAATTTGCTCGAATTTCGAGCGAAGACCCTCCATCATGTATCATGCCCAGCCAACGAAGCCTCGGCCAAAATCCGGAGTGGATCAGGCCTTTTCCGCTGTTTTAGTGCTCTGCTCAACCTCCTCTTTAGAATCTTCATGTTTGCTTTGCAGACATGCATGCGAGCCCAATAATGACCTTTCATGTGATGAAGCATGTCTTTGTCTCTATTGGCCTTTGCCAACAATTTCTCCAGATTAATGTTAACATGCGTGAGGCAAGAATCTCAATTAGCCGGTGTCATATCACCAGGTCTCTTCTGGGCCAATTGTCGATCCTCATGGATTCGCCGTAGCTCATAAAGTGTGTGCTCATCCTCTAGTTGTTTGTTACGCTGCTCCAGGTATTTTATCACCCACTGATCCCTCTGCAATTTCTCCTTCAGCGTGTCATTCTCGGCCTTTTGCTCCTGGATGATCTCTTTCAGCTTCGATCTAGGAGAGCTCGCATCAACATCAATGATCGTGAAATCAGTGTCCCGGCCTCCTGAAGGGCCCTCATCATGCATGGGCCTCTTGCCCCTGTTCTGAAACTATACCTGTGCTGAAGAAGAAGGTGAGACCCCTTCCACATCATGTGGAGATAATACTCGCTCTGCTGATGGAGTCAACGAGACCCCTTCCACCCCGGGTGGAGATAGTACTCGTCGTGTAGCTGCAAATAAGGCCCCGTGGCCTCGCTGGTATGTCACATACAATGGAGCACTGATATGCTCGATCTCAGGAATGTCAGGCTGGTGTGAAGGCTCTCCCTCATCCTGAACTACCTCGGGAAGCGGTTGTGGCGCTGTAAATAAGTCACGAGAGATGAAATCCTCCCAAGTGATGCCCTGCTGTGTCAACTGATGTACCACTACGATCTTGATCAGCGCGTAATGATATATACTTCTATGTTGCTGTGTTGGGGTCTTCTTCTGTACAAAAATCATCATCCTCTCTATGTTGCGATACATGAAGTACGGAATGTTCATCATACGTACCCTCGTGAAATGCATCAACAAACGGACATGGTACGCATAGAGACGCGAGAATCTGCCCTCGCAACTGAAATACCGAATGGTGAGTTTCATCAATGGTGCAAACTCATCCCTCAGGAATCTGAAAGGAAAAACCCTGCTCAGGTGCCTCATATACCCAGGTTTGATGTATGGCTCATAGTGGAATTTCTCTAACTACTAACGTTTGTTCCATTCCTCTCCTATATTTGGTATGCCGGTGGCCTGAGCAATAGTCACTGGTGACAGAATGAAATCTACTCCGGCGAGGTTTACACGGCCATCATGTAAATGTAGAACAAATAGACGAGCTAGTTCACGATGATGCTGGGTTTGTGAGATCATCTCACAGTATTGGAAACATGACTGACGCTGAAAACAATCCATTGCAAGCGGGCAAGCCTGCAATTGAGCCAAAGAAGTAGGCTCCTCCCTGAGATGCTTACCACCTTTGCCACCTTTGTGAGACCTCCGTGGCACATTAACCTCTGCTGTGGAATCACTGTCATACTCCTGCTCATAAACTGAATCCGTCTCTGACATGGCTTTGAAAACAAGATGTCTGCAATATGTGTGTTGATATAGGTGTAGTGAAGTCAAAAGTTTCAATGTATTCTCAAAACCCAAATATTTTGCATATGTACCAAAGCATCATAAGAAAATAAGTCACAGTGGTAATAGCTCTGTTTAGTGGATTGGCATAAAAACAGTCTCTGATTTGATCACAAGGGAATTTGACAAATGAGAAAAAAGTGTAATGTAATGTGCAGCCTTTGTAATACTGGCTAAAATTTGTCAAAGGGGAAAATGAGTATGAGACTGTGTTTGTCAATGGGAAATGGGACACAATGTGACAATGACCACAGTGAAACAAATAGCAATGACAGTGGTAATATAATGGCGATAACAGCAGTGGTGAAATGACAAACCGAGAGCGTGAGGGCAGTGACACTTTGATAATAGATGCATAGGTATATATATCAACAATACAAGCTGGGAAAATCTTCACAAGGCCATCAACATGTATTCAAAACCCTAAGGAATGAATCTGCTATGAGCATAGGGTTTCACCTCTCCACATCAAATACACTAATTTCCCCACTTTAAAAATACCAGAACCCTGTTCAAAAATCACTGAGCAATGATGGAGAACCTACTTGGAAGCCGTTTAAGGTGTTTGGGTATGAACTCGGACGCAAAGGAAAAACAATTTCGGCCCTGAGACTGTATGGGTAGCGCGCCTACCCAACGCGTAGCGCGCACCTCCAATGCCTGTCCACAACTCTGCAAAACACGATTTCGGCCTTCAACATCACCAGCGCGATTTCTGCCTTGAGGATTCGTGCAAATGAATTGTTTACCATGATTTATATGTGAAGAAAATATCTCATAAAATCAGATTTGATTTTAAATTTACTCCATGACCCACTTTTATAATGTTTGGCACTTTGACATTCGATCACTTAATATAATGTTGTTCTTTGGCTTTTTCATTACTTTTCTGAATCTTGGACTGATGATACTTTGTTGTCTCTTTGCAGGGATTTTGCATTTGACTTTGGAAAAGATCAGAGGCTTGCTCTGAAACTTCTTATGGTGAAACAAATACAATTATTACAAAAAATGAAATTTGACAATTTCTAGTTCCAAAACAGAGTTTTGGACTAGAAATGTCTTCAAATGTTTTTGATAATAAAAACGTGAAATAGAAATCTTTTGAAACCAACCTCATGGCCTGCGGGCTTTTATTACATGTATGCAAAGGATTGAAAACCCTAGACTCTAGGACTAAAGACTCTTTTTAACGAAACTAATCATTTATGACAATGAATGCAATGAATATGAACTTCAGTGATTTTTGAGGAATTTTAATTAGCCCTACAGGTACAAGCATGAGGAAACACAAGACAACCAGACCCCCTCGTCAGTCAATGGCATGCTCCTAGCGAAATGCAACGAAGTGGAACGAGCGATACACCTGAGAATGATATGCAAAAAGCGAACTGATCTCTGACAGAGGGCTGTAAGGACCGACTCTAACAAGGACCAAGTTTCATAAGCTTCTTTTGATGTTGTCAAGGACCATCTTGTCCGAGTGTCATTAATGTATCCTCCAAATTATCAAAATGGTTATTTCCTATATATCGTCGTGACTGAAACGACCATTGCCATGGTTTTGGTCCAAGTAGAAGATTGAATTGAACATCTGATCTATTATTTGAGTCGTAATCTCAATGATAAATAAGTTAAGTACTCGTACGTGGAAAAGTTGCCTTGGAAGCTGTTCAAGATGTCCAAATATTTCTCCATTGTATCCTGCTCTGAAAAACAACAATAGTTTCGGATTGCGACCCCATGACTTACATCTTATCACTTCAATTGCTGGGGGAGAAATATTCAAAATGGATCGTCATTTTGCAGTAATTTTATTTGAAATTCATCAAATCCAAGTCAAGAAAGTCTTTAGTTTTGGCTGAGCTTCTCTGTGACCTTCCCTCTGATAGTAATGAAACTACGTCGAAACCATCTATTCCAGACAAGTCTCTGTTTCTGATTGGATCATCTAATCCCTGGTATGGAGATTTCATCATTTATCTCCAAACCCAAACTTTTCGACCTAATACCTCTCGCTTTGATCAACGACATATTTGATACCAAGCCAAAGATTATCTGATCATCAGCGACACACTTTATTGTCATGGTGTCGATGTGATTTTAAGGAGGTGCCTTACTCATGAGGAGGCTGAAAAAGTATTAAATGATTGCCATGCTGGGGCATGTGGTGGATATTTATCTAGTTATGCTACTGGGCAGAAGATACTCTACACCGGTTACTTTTGGCCTACTATTTTTTGAGATTGTATCCTCGCAGTCAGAAGTTGTCATGCATGCCAAATTTGTGACCGTAAAATCCACAAACCACCAGCGCCAATGCATACTGTTGCCTTTGCTGAACCATTTACGAAATGGGGTATCGATTTCATGACCTATAACCCTCCTTCTTCTAGGGGGCATGGTTATATTATTGTCACAGTCGACTATTTTACCAAATGGGCCGAAGCGATGCCTACATTCAATAACACAGGAAAAATAGTTGCATTATTTTTATTCAACCATGTTATTGCACGGTTGGGGGTCCCACAGGCTATAGTTACGAATCATGGGAAGCATTTTCACAACCATATGATGTCTGAATTGACAGCCAAGTTAGGATTTTCACATGATAATTCTACTACTTATTATCCACAATAAAATGGACAATTTGAGGCTATTAACAAAATTCTTAAACGAATGCTTCAACGAATGATAGGAGTCTGTAAAAATAGCTGGCACTTGATCCTGTACTCCGCCTTGTGGGCATATCAAACCTCGGTGAGAAACGCAACCAGATTTACCCCTTTTCGATTGGTGTATGGTCTGGAAGCTATCTTACCAATCCAATGCAAAATATCATCGTTAAAACTCGCGATAGACTTGTTACCTGACACCTCAGAAGAAGAAGCGCATCTCCTTAACCTCATCCATCTAGATGAAACATGTCGTGAAGCCCAATTGGCCAACGAAGTGCATAAGAGATGTATAAAGGTGATGTCCAGCCTCACATCTTCTCAGATGGCGACTTGGTCTTTCTTTACGACCAAGAAGCTGATGTAATAGGTACAGGGAAATTCAAGCCATTATGGCATGGCCCCTTTATTGTCAAAAGATTTCTTGCTAAGGGTTCCTATGAGTTAGTAGATTACGATGGGATTCCATTGGCATAGCCTAGAAATGGGTTGTATTTGAAACGTTACTATGCTTAATCATAAGCGTAGTAATTTTTTGTATTATATTGTTTATATGCTGTTGATTTGCATTCACTATATTAATTTTTTTTTTATATTTTTCTTGATGTTAGTAATCCGCTTTACATTTCATCGCAGATGACTAAATATTCAAAACTGTTTGTTGGATATGCTAATGGTGCTAGTTGTCGTACACAAAATCTATCCTCTGCAGCGTGGGCCATTTTCGCTCCGAATGGCGAGTTAGTGAGTTTTCAAGGGATTTGTATCGGTAGATTGACGAATAATATCGCTGAGTATAGTGCGTTGATCGAACTTCTCTCTGATGCCATTTCATTTTGTATTAACCGCATAATCATAATGTTAGACTCAGAACTTGTGGTACTACAACTTACTAGTATTTATTCCGTTAGAAATCCAACACTTCTTAGATTGTTCCTAAGAGTTCGACTTTTGGAGAGATATTTTGATTTCATTCAATATCAAAACATTTCCAGAAATTTGAACAATTTAACTGATTCATTAGCCAATCAAGTTTTAGATAGACATTTGCGACATAGGTAAAGAAACATTCACATCATTGAATAGGATTATGCATTAAACATAGGAAAAACTATGAAAACACATAGATAGATAGTTATATGTCTTTTACAAAATTTGTGCCCAAGACACGTTGGTCATCTGACCTCAAAATGTATGCAAAAAATCACAAGTAAACTAGTGGTGCTCATGATAGCACGCTATGGAACTAGCAATCCTACGGAGCAACTGCATCCAATGGTTAGGAACCACAATTGTGTGTTGCTGCAGTCGCATGGGAAGCTATTCGATCTGGCAATCTGGAATCTCGAAGGTCAACCCCTCTATGTGCTATGGGAGCTAAGAAAGAGTCTTAGCCATATCAAGGTCCTGAAGGACTGCTCTCCTGACAGCCCTCTTTTTTGGCGCATTCGCTCCGCACTCTGGTTCCTCTACTAGTTGAACACGACCAATATTTTCATTACATTAAACATCTAGTTTAGTCTTGGAAAGAAATCAAAACACAAAAACATTTGTATAAACCTTATAAAAATAAAAAAACATGGTCAAATCTTTCTTACCTATTGCACCCAACTGAGCGCCCTCTGGTAGAACTATATCTAGATCTCCTCAGAAGTCGACGCCTGCATATGCATACTCATTGATGGCGACGATCTATTGCTGGAACTAGGTGAAGAATGCAGTCGAGAACACAACGGTCGATTGGCCTGAATGCTGACCCATGAATTCTATCCATCTCTACATTCGAGGATCTCTAGGACCAGATATATCCAATGTAACATGTTGTGGCTGCATCAGTGGAATCCGTTCCGAAGCGAAGGAAATGAGAATGGAACCATAACTTAAATTTTTCTTCCTTCCTGCATTTTCTTTATTCAGTTGTTCCTTTATCTGAGATAAAACAGCTTCAGACCAGTTGAAAATTATTGGCTTTAAGCACTCTAGCGCATACTGCATATACGATCTGTTCGCTACATGGAGTGTAACAGTGCTAGCTATTTTAGAAATTGTGAATAGGATGGTCCTCAAAGGAAAATCCGAGACATCACAGATGTTTATTTTTCCATATTTTCTAGGTTCTGACCCCGGATAACAATACTGCATAACATAATCCCTCATTGTTTCTCCTCCAACGACAGATCCTGTGAGTGAAATGGGAAAACCTCTCCTCGACAAACCTGTGAGAAAATACACATCCTCAACGGTTATGGACAACACTTGATTTTTTATGTGAGATGCCTCTATCGCCGGATCCCATGCTCGAACAAGGAATTCTAGGAGTTCTATTTGTTGCCTCATTCCCGACAATTTCAAGTACTTAAGTAGCCCGCAATCTCTTAAAGCTCTTACAGTACCTGGATCATTCAAAGAAATCATATATTGTTCTTCATTTTATCTTTCTCTCCATGTAATCGTCATTATAATCCAATGGAAACCTGAAAATCAACCATAAGATCCATTAGACACTATTCATTGCAAAAAACTAGGCAAATTTTGGACACAGCATGAAAACCAAAAACATCAACTGTGCCCAACGCATTCCCTGGGCTGAGACAATGTGTTGTACATGCGGGTACACTTCACTGTACCTACTATGTAACATAGGTTTTAATGTTCAAGGGTGCGTTGCCCTAAATTTGGTCAAAATTTACCCCAGCGGCCTCAAAACCCTAAAAAATTGCAAGGAATGGTAATGAAATGAATACTAAAAGAAAGAGGAGGTTCATTACACTAACCTAGTTCAAACGGCAACGAAACCCGTCCACAAAAACGACCGCAATCGACGACTGAAGTTCGGGGGAAAAATCAGGTTCAGAGCTCCAAAATGCAAATGGTAACTATGGAATGGTAAAAATGAATAGTGAAACTACTTTATATAGTCATTTAATTACTTGCAAGTCAAATTTATTGCTATGACTATGGTTTTATTATGTTTTTATCATGAAACAGGTATTTTTAATCCATTTGATGTTGTTCTGAACAGGAAATACAACTGATGAATAGATTAGTCGTGCAGATTTATTTCAAATAAAGACTTGACCACAAAGCATGCTTTTTCTCCTTATTTTTTGCGCTTTGTTAAAAATGAAAAAGGATTTGAAGCACACTTTTATCTCTTTTTCGAGCTTCGATAACAACGAAAAAGGAACTCCTGGAGTCTTCCTTCAGCTGTTTTCAGACTCCGATAATGTGAAAATATTGCTGAGCACTTGTCATTTTGAGCTCGTTAAAGTAAATGAATTGATATCTACTCAGTATAAGTTTAACCCTTTTCTGGACTAAGATGGATTATTTACAAGAAAGGAATACCTTGGTTAAACATGACCAAAGAGGTTTTCTCATATATCATTTTACACTTTTTCAAATCTGAGTGACAAATTTACGAAAAATTACTTTTGGAGTTCTCTTTTGTCCTCCTTTTCAGACTCTCTAAATATGAAAAAGGACTGGGCTATCACTGTCATTAAGCTCGTTAAAACATAAAATAGCGATGGGCTTGTCAATCATGGCAAGAACCGAGTTTCGTTCATCGCTACACTCGTTAAATTATTAAATAGTGATAGTGTATTCGCCCGAAGGGTTGAATTATAGATCAATAAAATGTTATCCTCCTCAAGCTTGTCAAAAAATAAAGAGGTACTGGTCGACAAATGACCAGGGAAAATTTCGGAAAAGTAAGTAAAGTTTCTTTTTGGTAGCAAGTCGCTCTTGAACATGACACTTCTTTCACTCCATGTCCGTGACTGTTTAGGTTGGGTAATCATCTTGACATTTCATTCACACCTATGGTTCATCATACCTTCACTTCGATTTTGGGTCAATGCTACCAACTCATCACAGTGTCACCGATATGTTCAAGAGAAGTCATCCAGCGATTAAGAACTCATCCATCTGCAATACTCATAAACCTTCATTTTCATGACCGTCATCCTTGAAAATTGCTATATCAAGTCATACCCTTGTCTTTGAAATCAGTAACTCCTATTTTTCAATAAGGTGAATTCCTGTCGACGACAAATCAATATCCAGGAAGTTCACTTAGAAACATCAGATTCCAGTACCATGAGGCTTGTTACAGCATCGACAAGATCCTCGCTTCCGGACTTTTGACCGAAATATTTTGTTTGGCGTTCGACATCAAATCATCTATTCACGCCTTACGAAATGTACTGCAGTACCTTGAGGGCCATTGAAATTAATGGTGGTTCTCTCGCGTTTGTTAACAGCTCACATTATTGGATGGTAATCAAACAATGTCTTTCCATGTTCGACGACAAATCATATATTCGCATGGCTAGACTTGTACATGAATGAGCGAGTGAACGAGATAAGAAGACCCCGGATCTAGTTTCATCCATCCAGGCTACGATTTTCGGATTGTTTTACACATCATCTTTACAATGACCTTACATATAGATTGTCATCCAAACATGGGCCTATATCTGTAGGCGTGTCTACATCTGGGAAACATTCCAATGTAGACGACTTTCTGAATTATGTACATCTTATTAGATTGTTTTATGTGCTGACTATGGGAATGCCTACCCTCAGCAATTATGATCAATAGAGGATATATCATGATGTAATGTATTTTAAGATTGATGCAGGTGACCACTCCGCTTTTTTTCCATGCTCATCACAGTGTAAAGCATCTCAATCAAATGTTCTTATTATTTGGATCTCATGCTTTAAGGGGTAATTGTTATAGGTCAATTTGGGCACCATTCCCAATGACCTGGTTAACTGGGCATCATCTCCAGGACCAATTATAAAGGGTCTATCATTCCCTATCATATCAGTTGCTATATGTCCTAAGACAGGAAACAACATAAATCAAACAAGACTTTCATCAAGAAAGGGTTTTCATGGTTTGAAGCTTATTATTTAACATATGAGAGCTCACCAACGCAGGCTCTAAGGGGCCTAAGTGCATTGCATATGCAGGTAGCCCCATTCAAGGCTACTCTGCAGAGCACTTCCTGACATTCACAGGTGCGTTGGTCACATTGGGAGTGAAATTCTCATTGTTTCGGAATCTCCACTTGGCCAGTGTCTTCTAGAAGGGTTCACATGTGTCAAGCTTCGAATCCAAGTGTCCATTTGACATCTACATGAATGGAAACATGTCTTGCCTATTTTTGGAATGCTATTGATTGCAAAAAAACCTACATTTCATCTATAAATTGAACACAGATCTAAGTATTTGAAGAGGAAGAATTTGAGTAGAGAAATGCTGGAGAATTTTCAATAGAGAGTTTGATTTGTGAAGCTGCTGCTAGAGAGATTTATGCTGTGATGAGACTAGGGAAATCTGCTGGAAGGTCACTTCAAATTAGTCACTAGGTTGTAACCACTCCTTCTATCATCAATAAAGATTACTTCTTGTTTTTCCCTACATGCATCTATGTTAACTTTGATTTTCCATATTGTAAGATCTTAGTTGATGAATGTAGTTTATGCTTAACCGATTTAGCTAACTAGCTTGAATAGATATCTATATTATTTCATCTTCTCTGGTTTCAGTGTTCATTCTTGCAGAAAGCATTCAGCCAACAAAACCGCTTGAATTTGAAGTTGTAGCAGAAGCGACAGAAAGGAGCCATTTGGAAGCGACTGAAACAAGTAAGCATCCAATCATCTTTGTGTATCTGTTCTGAGTTAGGAGAAATGGTAGTATAGTCTTTCACCTGTTGTTCTAGGCTAACACCTTCCTAGGGAAGTGTAATTTATCCGTAGATTACAATTCTAGCCCAACAACGACCTTGCCTAATGGGAAGACACTTCAAGGTAAAAACTAATCATGATAGTCTTAAATAATTTTTGGGACAAATAATATCTTCAGAAGAGTATCAAAAATGGGTCACAGATATGTTGGGTTATGACTTTGAAATCATCTATAAAAAAGGGAAGCTAAAAGTTGTTGCAAATGCACTCTCAAGAAAGGATGAGGATGTGGAAGCATTTATTTGTGCGATTTCTATTATCCAACTAGATTGGATAACCAAAGCAAGGGAGGAATGGAAGAATGATGAAGAAGTATGGAAACTCATTAAAAATTTGTAGCCATATCCTAGTACGTCTGATAAACTTAATTGGAAAAATGATTCCTTAAGGTAAAAATATCGCTTATATCGTTGTAAGAATTTCAAACTAAAACAAAACATTCTTTTGGAATTGCACACCTCTCCCTTAGTATGACACTCGGGACTTTTAAAAAATTACCACAGGGTGAAGAAAGAAATTTCTTGGGATGGCCTTAAATCTGATATTCAAAATTTTGTGGCAGAATGTATGGTTTTCCAACAAAATAAAGTTGGGACAATTAATACCCTGGGTCTGCTACAACCTTTATCCATTCCAAGTCAATGCTAGGAGGAGTTTTCAATGGATTTTATCACAGGATTACCTAAGTCTGAAGGAAAGAGTGTCATCATGGTGGTAGTTGAAAAAATTACCAATTATGCACACTTTTGTGCATTATCTCATCCATTTAAAGTGAGTACAGTTTCTATTGAATTTATGGAAACAATTCAAAAGATATAGGGAAACCCAAAGATTATTAGAAGTGATAGAGATCCCATTTTCACTAGAAATTTTTGGATGAAATTATTTTCTTGTTTGGGTACTCAACTAGCTCATAGTTCATCTTATCATCCTCAATCTGATGGGAAAAATGAGATAGTGAACAAATGTTTGGAAGGATATCCTCGTTGCTTTGTATCTGATAAAAAAACACAATGGGTCAATTGGTTACCTCTCGCTGAATGGTGGCATAACACTTCCTTCCACACTGCAACAAAAATGACCCCATTTATGGTGCTTTAAGAATATCATCTATCATTCATCACATCATCTTTAATAGAAAATTATAAGGTTAAATCATTGGAAGATCACATCGAGCATCAATGACAAGTTCTCCGACTCTTAAAGGATAACTTAAATTTGGCACAGAATCGAATGAAATAATAGGCATATCAACATCATAGTGAGAGAAGTTTTGATGTAGACGACTGAATATTTTTATGGCTACAACCATACAAACAAATTTCCCTCAAGCAAGCTAAGAAGGCTAATAAATTATCGCCAAAGTATTATGGTCCTTACAAGGTGTTGCAAAAGATTGGTACTATGGCATAAAAACTGGAGCTTCTCGCATCTTCTCGAGTGCACCCAGTTTCCCATGTTTCATGCTTAAAGAAGGTTATATGTGACAAAATTCTAGTTCAAACAATATTACTAGAACTTGATGATTAAGGAAAAATAATATTGGAACTAGAAGGAGTCATAGAAACAAGAACTTGTCAGCTACGAAATCAATCAATTTCAGAGTATCTCATGAAGTGCAAGAACTTACCCACTGAAGATTCGACATGAGAGGATGAGAATTTTATACAGACGCACACATAATTACTTAAGAGTTGAGGACAACACTTTTTTTAAGGAGAGGGGCATGTTAGGGCCCTATATTACTAGTGTAGTCCCTTATTGTTGTTAGTGTAGCCCCCTTATTGTTATTTTTGTACCCCTATAGTCCCCATATTGTTGATAGGCCACTATTGTTATTGTTGTGCACTTACATTATTATTGCTAGGTCGGCTAGGATTATATCGTGACCCCATGGACTCCTATATATAGAAACGAGGTTTTTTCATTTGAATCATTTAAGAATTGTTCTTTTATTTAATGTAAAGGAGGTTTCCACGTCGAAGTGAGTGACTTCTAAGTCGTTGATCTCTCTTTTATTCTATTTTGTGAGTTGGTTTCATAACAAGTTGGATGCCCACCTAACCCCAATGGGGCCCACAAACACTTGGTGTTCCATCTCCTGGGGTTGGGGTTTTGGTTGTTTAGGGTTTTCCCATGTTGTTCAATAATAAAAAGTCTCTGGAGCCTCATTGTAACATAGTTTAGAGGCATGTAGCCATCACATCTCTTCTCAGAGGTAAGATACCATTGCCCGAGCTATTTTATTTATGTTTTGTGTGTAATCTTATTTCAATTATTTGATGTTAATGAAATGAAGTATATTTTCAGTTGCATCTCTGTGTTTATGTTTATTTATGTACTTTATTGTGTTCCTGCATAAATCCAGATCAGAAATGTAAACTTTTGGTATGAGAAGTTACCCCCTGCTAGCTTGTATTGTCTTGAAGATTTCCATTCCGTATTTTATGAGCATTTTAAAGAGTGTTATCTTTCCTTGTTTCTAGTAGAAAATTGTTGTGCACATGTTCAAAAATTCATTGAACATCTAACAAACATGTATCGTGATGAGGAATTTATGGATGAAGAAATCCTAAAATCATTGCATGAGAACTCCTTTCAGCGTCATGAGCATAAATTCGAGCATATCTACCCTTACACTTAGAACAATTTCCATCAAACAATATCTTATCCTTTGACTGAAAAATAAGTGGATCGACAACTTGATGTAGAGATTCATGCTCGTCCTCCTCATACAAATGAAGATTTACATCTAGTTTGTCAACTTTTGTGTGATCAAAATAAAAACAGTCAACTAGTTCATGTTGGTAGTTTCACATATTTGCAAGAGGAGCATGTGAAAGAAATTAGTTATGAGGAGTAGGTTATTTTTTATCCATTCGATGTTACAGGGTTTGGTTTTGAATGGAATTATTTTTAAAGCATAATTTCGAATTTTTTTATAATCAAGATGGATATTTTTTTAAATCGCATGAAGAATATGCTTTAGGCATTATCGTCACACATATTGAGGGTAAATTAGAAAAACAAATGGTGTTTTCTCCTAAGATGACTAGTTAAAAAAATGAACATTTTGTTGTTGTTTCATTTGAAGACAACCTCAAGGTTGAAAACATAAAACAAGAATGACTAGTGGTTTGAAATGAGGATTGTTTCTTTGTTTTTACTCTTTAAGAAGATCTTATGTTTCATGTTTTTAATGATACTTTTTTCAGTTTTTAATGATAACAACCATCAGTGAAGTCAAAAAAAAATTTTCTATAAACCATGGATTTAGTTTTCAAGTTGAGTTGTTATATTTTATATTTTTTTGTCTACTTATGGAGAATGTGAGAAAACTTCTAGTGAGTAAACATCTCATTTCATCGATTCATTGGAAATTATGTATCACCTAATTGGGTGGATACTTTCAATAGGTTAGAGTAGGAAATGACAATCAATAAGGTTTTTGGGGAAAGCATGAATTTCAATTTGGTTTTTAGCAGTGGGTTTTTGAGTTTCAGTTTTTAGTTTGTAGTAAGAAGTGTGTGTTTTTCAGCTACAAAGTTAATTAGTTGCAAGTAAGGTTTCCAGTTCCAGGTAAGAAGTTGGAAATATCCCAATTATTAGGTGAATTTTGAGGTCTAAAATGGGCCTCCTACGAAAAATATATAGCCAAAATAAACTTTATAATAACCAATAGGATTCAATATGATGATTTCAACCATGGGGGATAGTTCACCATTTTTAAAGTAAAAGGATAATAAGATTAAAAAATAATAAAATAATAAAACTACTTTTTCAACTCGTATTTTCAACTTATCTCCCAAAGTTTTTACTCAAATTTCGAGTGGGAGTATTTTTTGGATGCAAAAATTAATTCCTCATCCAAGGAGTACCCATTTTCCATATTATCGATGGAACTTGCTACATGAAAAAAAGTGATTGCAATCACGTTTTTCATGTATTTATAATTTTTCAGGTAGCAATGTCCATCGAAAGTATACAACATGGGTACTCCTTGGATGAAGAATTAAATTTTGCATCCAACGAGTACTCCTACTCGAAATTTGAGTAAACAATTTGGGAGATAAGTTGAAAATACGATTTAAAAAAAGTAGTTTTTCTTTTCTTCCCTCTAAAATTTGATGATGTAATCAAATCTTATTTTATTATTTCTACCATTATTTTATAATTTACTTAGGAGGCCCATTTTAGACCTCAAAATTCCCCTAATGTGTATCAATAACTTAGTCTATATGGGTTCTGTTAGGGTTCTATAATAATAGGACTTATAAGTTTTGAATTGACTTTAAATAGTCTTGTAATATGTACATACATTGCTTTCTGCAAGTTGTTTTCTATATTTTTAGAATCTATGCTTCTGTGATCCATATAAAATTGTAAAATCTCTTTCAGTAATAATCACATATAATGGAACGTTGTCGACGTGTTTCGAACCAACCAGTGTGGTTCATCATCAGGACTAGGTGAGAGATCAGATCAAATCAATAAGCTTAAATAGATGTAGAGATGTTTAAACTAGCCGTTTTCTAAACGGCTAGTTTGACTTTTTAATAATTTAAAATGTTTTTAATAAGTAACGGCTAGTTCCCTCCTACTATTAAACCAATTAATAAATTTATTCGTTTAGTTAATAAATTAGTAAATTTATTAGTTATATTATTTAGTAAACTTATTAGTTATAAATTTTTTAAATTAAAGTGAGAGGTTAAAAAATAAGAAAAGAAAAAGAAAATAAATAAATAAATAAATAAAAATAAAAATAAATAAATAAATAAATATAAATAAAAATATAAAATAAAAATAAAAATAAAATGTAAATGTAAATAAAATATAAATAAAATAATAATAGAATAAAATAAAAATAAAAAGAGAAAAATAAATAAATAAAAATAAAATATCAAACTTTCAAAAACTAAAATAAATAAATAAAAAATAAAACAAAAAAAAAAATAAAAAAAATAACTAGATAAATAAATAAATAAATCAAATCAAATCAAATCAAATAAAAATAAAATAAACTAAAATAAAACAAATATGAATTATATAATAAAAGAAAAATAAAAATAAAATAAATAAATAAACAAATGCAAATAAAAAATAAAAATAAAAATAAAAAATAAAAAATAAAAAAATAAAAAAATAAAAAAAAATCAAGGACATAAGGCAGGTATCCAACACCTGCTAATGTTCCAACCATCATCTCTGTTGAGATTAAGGGGTCTTTTTTCGATTTCTAAGGCCTCTCTTAACTTACGATGATGGAAATGGTCAATCCTAGCAATGACCTTTGCCTCTTCAATGCAAATATGATGGTTAGTCTTTTCTGCATGTTCAGCTAGGGCAGACGAGCGGGATCTTCCATGCTTAATGTCAGCAGCATGTTCAGAAATTATTTGATTTATAGAACGACCAGTTTCACCAATGTAAGGCATCCCACAGGAACAAGGAATGATGTAGACACCTTTCCCATCCCTAGGGTCAATCAGGTCTTTAACCGATTTGAGAGAGCTGTGAATCGTGTTAAGGGGCTTGAAAAACGAAGACACCCTATGTTTCTTAAGGACCCTCGTAATTTTATCAGTGATTCCTTGAATGAATGGAAGACGTACACTGCGGGACCATTGACTAGGGTCTTTATTCTTTTTAGATAGAGGACCTTTTGCTGCTTTAAGAAAAGCTTGAAGGCCTTGCGATCTACTATAACCATTTCTAAGAAAGACACTTAACATATGAGACTTTTCCCCTTCAAGGTGAGACTCATCAGAGATCCTCAACGCCCTTGTGGCCAAGGTGTTTAGGACACCCAATTTTTGAGCAGGGAAATGGTGTGAACTAGCTTGAAGGTACTACTCAGTATGAGTTTTCTTCCGAAAAACTTGATGGGAGAAAGAGCCATCATCTTTTTTAGAAATAAGAACGTCAAGGAAGGGAATGCTTCCATCTATTTCATGCTCCATGGTGAATTTTATGGAGCGTGATTGATCATTAAGGTGGCGAAAGAAAAAATCTAACTTATCTTCGCCATGCGGCCACACGACACAAGTATCATCTACAAACCTCTTCCAAAGCTTTGGTTGGAAAAGAGCCGAGGAAAGAGCTTTGGATTCAAAGTCTTCCATAAACAAATTAGCAACAATCAGGGAAAGGGGGGAACCCATAGAAACACCACAAGTTTGCTCATAGAATTCGCCTTCAAAACTGAAGAAAGTGGAGGTTAAGCAGATCCCAACCAAATGGGCAGTATCAGGATCAGTAATGCGATTAATGACATCAATAGCCTCTTTTATGGGTAAAAGTCCTAAAAGAAAAATCAAAGGACTTGAAAAGAAAAATATCAAAAATAATAGAATAACGGACCCCAAACAAAAAGAGATAAGAATAAGACATGAAAGTGCTGCAAGTCAAAATGCCACTACTAGTTAATTTTTACTACAAATAAATGATTATGTGCAACCTGTTCAAAATTCCGTAATCCATGATGAGTTAAATAGTTTAACCTTAACTTTTCCATGCTTTAAATTTCATGTTTATAGATAGAGAATAAAGTTTTTTCCAAACAATATAATCTTGGCAAATCAATAGATAGTTAGAAAATAAATGAGGAGCTCAACATTTTAATTTGAGCCCTTGGATGAAATAAGGTTAAAATTAGATAGTTTCCTTTTTTTAAAAGAAAAATGGATTAGGGTTTGCAAGCTCAAATGCACCCATGCAAATAAAGGAAAAAATTCTAGAATAAATGATGGGTAGGAAGAAAGTAGTTTTATAAGGCATGAATAAAAATCATCTGGAATATTACTAATTTCCCTCCCCACAATGCATTCTAGTACTAAATCCTTCAGTCATAAAGACTCAAAGCATTTCTCTGACTTCTGGTGGGACCGGACCCACGTCTTAATGACTGATTGGCACCAAGGTATTGGATCCAAACTCATTAAAACCCTTCCCCTTCATAAAAACCCTTTTCCCTTAAACTTCACTCATTTTTCCCTATTAAAACCCCTTTTCCTAAAGTTAAAACACGTTTTTACTTAGGAAAAGTAAAAACCCCTTGATTAATTCCCTTTTTCATACAAAAAATACCTAATAAAACCCACAAAAATTTTATTATCCTAAGTATAAGTGTGAAATGTTAAATATGGGGTCACTACTATGAAAATCCCGCCTAAAAATCATATTTTACACTATGCCTAGTGTATTTCACATTCCCGCACATTCATTTCATATTAACACTAACCTAATGTATTAATTCCACTATATACCTTCATCCCGTATTAATTAAATCCTTTATATTAATTCCCAACCCACATTTTTAATTATAAACTAAAGTTCTATTCCACACATGTGATAAATACTGGTCCCACTATCCCCGCCAGCTATAAAATCACATAATAACCACAACTCATTTGTTAAATATGCATTAACCCTCTGCAAATCATAACCTGACTATGTATTAAACCTTAGATTTAATACATTTTCAACCCCCTACCACATAAAGAACTCCCGGGACCCACGCCCATTACCTCCCAGCTCCATCGACTAATCCTAGCCATTTGCATCCACCCACCATATCCAAAGGCCCCGATCTCCCATCACAAATTTAAAATCATGAATATTAAACAAAATAAGATTTGTGATAAAATTTGTTTCATCCCATTCTCTCTCCTCCATGCATCTAATTTATATTGGATTGAACCCATTTCATAAAACCATTTACTGCTTTTCACCCATGCGATAAACCGCTTAGCGGTAAATCATCCCCGTGCCTAAACCGCTTCCGATTTGAATTGACTGGTAATAAATGCGGACATTTTTCAATTCAAAATCTTTATAAAACACCAGAATGTACGCATTTCAACCGTTTTGTTGCTCTTGTTTCTCATAAAACCATTCGTGACTGAGAAAAATACATTGCCACCCTGTTTGAATGCAAAAAACCGACAGAATTCAACTAAATTCAGTGTTGTGATCGACCAAAGTCTCCAGTCTGCATTTAAAAGACCTCAACAAGCTTTTGAAAGCTTCCAAATCCCAACAAACCCTTTTCCGCGTTAAAATTCTTAAATTCACAGGTATTTCTCAAGAAAAAGATGTATCAATCCATTTGAAAAGAAATATACTCTTGAATTCGAACCTCTTAATACTTGTTTTCCTTAGAAACACCCATATTACCTCACAAAATCATCTCTTCTACAAACTCTGATAATTTCACAGTTTCTGAAAGCTATAAATTATTTTTTAAGCAAAATCTGATTGATTTAGCCATATGCAGACCTTCAGAAGCCCTCTGAATGATTTAAATTCTTCTATAATGCTTAAAAACCCCTTGGCATAAAGCTTTGACTATTTTAGGATTGTTTTCATCAAAGAAACCTACATTAAAGTCTGTAAAAGGTTAAGAAATTGGTTTTGAAAGCAAAATTGACATCTTGAGGTAGAGAAACCCAAATTTACCTGTTGTGGTCTAAGAAAAACCTCAGTTATATTAAAAAGACCTTTTGTAAACAATTTAATCTTACAAAAGTGTGTTAAAAACCTAAAAACAGAGATTTTAAGATCAAGAAAGATTAAATTGTTAAAAACAAACCTATCAGTGGAATCTAAAAGCACAATTGTCATCAATCCACTTCAACCTCTTGTTGTAGATGTTGAACATACCCCATTGGCTGATATAGACTATGAAATCACTGATCCAGTAACTGAATATAACCTTCTTGAGCTCCACTACTGGAGCCAAGAGAATTTTTGGACCAAGTAGATGATGTGCTTATTTTGGAGTCTAATTTTCCCAAGCCATCAATGCCCTGAGGCCATCAAATTGTGCCAAACTCATTATTCACCAGATCAAAGAGAAATTGTCAATGCTGAAAAAGAAGTTTTGTTCACAATAACAGCTGAATCCATAAACCAACTGCTTCATTTGCAACCTGAACCTAATGCAATCCCTTTTTCCATTGAAGTTCTGACAAATTCCTATTTGGAATTATACTTTACCAAAAGATTTCAAATCTTTCAAACATTCATGCCCTCATATGTATAAATCCCCAAGCTTAACCCTCCATATTCATCATCCAAATTCCCAAAAGGAACAAGACACATTATCTCAATGTTGTCTTTTATCCTTGGTTACTTTACTGATGAACATACAGATGCATCTATACTTGGTTTTCTATCAACCTTTGTGCTTGGTCAGGCCCCTTTAGTCATCTATAATTTTGTTGCATATATTGCTGATAATATCCATGAACAACTTGTTAAACTTCCTACTGAAGGTGTTTTTAGGTACACCTCATTTCTCTTCCATATATTCCTCTACTTTAGTCAGATAAGTTTCCAATAGCTATCATTGAAAAGATGGATGTAGAGGGAAATGAATAGTCTATCATTTTCTGGATTTCCTTGATCAAAAGGAGTCAACTGAGTTTACATATGCAGACTTCACATACTGTTTTATCCATATATTGGTAAATATTCCTAAAAAAATGTGCAACCTAGAATCAATGATGAAATTAAGAAGGTTTTACAGTTATCAGAACAGAGCAGAACAGGTGATTGGTATTTATACCAAAATCACATTGAGATTATATTTTATGGAACAACCCTCATTCCCTACAAGTTGCCAAAGTATTTACCAATGAGGTTGTTTGCATTAGAATATATAAGATAGATTTTGAATTCAGATTCAATAAATTTCTTGGCTGCTAAAAAGCAAACTCAGTTTAAATTGAAGAACCAAGTAGGTCCCTTTATATGCAATAACATAGAAGCACGAATGGAGGCGGAAAAGAAATTATCAGAGTACAAACTCAACAAAATTTTCCTTTGGTACTATGATCCTTATGGTATCATAAGAAAAATGAGAGTGAATTGTAAGTTAACTCCCTATATTCATGAGAAAAATCCTGATATTGAGAAATTTTCTAACCAATCTAAATGGTTAGAAAATACATTGGTAGAAGCTATTCATCAGAGTGATACTAGTCACATTATGCAAACACCAGCTCAGGAAGACAGATGTACAAAAATAAATAGGGAATAAGGCTCATATACTGCTGAAACTACCATAGAAACAAAGTTTAAACTCAGGTACACCAAGAAACCAAAGACAAATTCAGCAGATAAAGCAAAAGAGACAGTGGAGATTTTAGATACATATATTACAGATAAAGACACAGTGCCTCCCACAGAGATTGAAAATGAGCATCAACCTGCTACTTCAAACACACAAATGATTCAGAAACAGAAAAATGTGGAAGTATCATCATCAAAATAGGCAGAGGATAAAGATATGGATATCAAAGAAAAGTATAAAGAGATTAAAGCCAAAAATGAGGAAATAAAGAATGAAATCTATTCTCAATACTTGAAGCAAACTCCAGGGATACAAAATAGACTGCTTTCAGCCTTTGATTATAAGAATAAGAAATTTTTGATGTCAGTACTTCAACCCACAGTGCCAGCTCCCAAAATAGCATATTATTACAAAAAGGTGGATTTTGAAGTACCAGTATAAGATATTCATCCATTGGACCAAATTGAATTCCACAAGCAAAGTTCAAAAATGATATATTCTACAATGACTAAAAAAGCAATGAGTGTTCAAAGGCTCTAGAATTATTTGAAAAATCTGTAAGATCAACTCAAGGTTGAAAAAACTTCATCATATGCTACAGACACCAGAATCAAGTCTTTAGAGGAGTTAGCGATTGAAGTGGGTTATGACCCTTCTAATGTGAAAGCTGCAGAAGAACTAGTAAAAAATAAAAATATTGATATTGCATCACTTAGAAAAAAATTAAAATTACCCCCTACAGAGCAGGCTAAAGAGATTGTACAGGAAGCAAATCAAAAGGATGAGATGATGAATCTCATATTACAGATGATGTCATAAATTAAGGAGATGGAAATTGATATGGACAAGTTATTCCAAGAAAAGGAAGCTGATAAAACACAAAATGTCCCTCCTACTGTAATTATTGTGGTGATAACAACAGTACCATCAACTCTGGCTAAAGAATTAGCTCCAAAGGTTTCATTGGCTACAGCAGTGCCTGTAACCTCATCTACCACTTCTGCCACTGATGCTTCTACTTCAACAGTTCAACACTCATATGAGGCCAGCAAATTGATAAAGGCAATGGAAGAAATGTCCATACAAACTAATTAAATCAACATATTAAAGGGGAAAATCAATAATCTTGAAGATGCCAAGAAATTAGCATAGATCAATGCTAAAACTGAAGAGAAAAAAGCTAAGAGATTGAGTGAACAGTTAAAAAAGGTAGAAGCAGATTTGACCTTAAAAGAGCCCATGGCATATATCAAAAATCAACTATGGCCCAAAATCATTGAATCAGTCAATGATCCTTGGCCATCAATACAAGTGATCTATGAACAAAAGGACTTGCTAAAAGTAGCTAGAGAAGAAATACAGAAGACCAAAGATGAATTGGGAACCAAACCTGAAGAATCATTGGAAATTATCAAGTTCCTTAATTCTAAAAATATGCAGGAATTGGATGAAATAGGAATAAGAGACAGGATAGGAACCATTCTTGAGGTAAGAAAAGTAATTTCCAAGAAAAAATTGATGAAACTGTTGGAAGAAAAGTGCCAAAATATGGATATAGCCATCACAAAATTCATGGTAAAATTTGACACTTTGAGGCAAAAATGCCTTCCAAATATTCTAGTAATCAATGATAAATTGATGAAACAAGAAAATTAAGATAAAAATATAAGGGAATTTTCCAAAGAACAGGTGAATAAATCAGATTGGCAAGGGATTCCAACAGGTAAAGTTTTGCACAAAAGCATTGAAAATATGTTCTATTTACAACATGAGATAAAACACCTTTTTTTGGTCAAGCCAACGTTTGCAAAGTACACTGAAGCTGATGAGAACTTTAGGAAACTCATGAAAATCAAATTACCAGAGGAAGAATTCTGGGAAAAGCTTACAGATTTGTTGTAAAAAACAGTTTGCAGTGAGAAATGATAAAAACAGAGTTGTTGTTTTTTACGTAGTAAAACAAATTGTTGACATAATAAAGCAGTCAAAATCAGCAGTAAAATTTTATCAGTTGAAAAAGAGTATCAGATGAAAGAGGAAGACTAAAACAGATTGAATATAAAATTTCCAACGTTAGAGACACCTCATTTGCCCAGCTGCAACCAAAATCCAAACAATAATATATTTAATTTGAATAAATAGGACAACTAGCAATTTTTTAGGCAACTTTCACTATCTTTTTTGTAAAAAGATATTTTATTTTCCAGAAAACATTCCTAATACTGTTCTAGGATATTTTGTACTTATTTTTGTATAAATACCTCATCATTTGAAGTATTTAGGGTGGAAAAATCGTTGAAGATTTCTATAGCTGTTATATTCTGAACCTAAGGGTTTTTGTATCAAGTTCAAATCAGAAGACTGGATCTCAAGCAATAAAGCATCATATTACTGAATTCATTTGTTGGGCCACTGAAGTGAAGTATTTTCTAATGTTATCTACCAATTTTTTTATGTTTCTCATCCATTCATGAATGTGTTCTAAATTTTAATGTGAAATCAAGAATTGCTATATCAGAATTTGTTAAAAGCACTATGTTATTGACTGGCTTTCATTTAAATGTTTTCTGCTAATATCCAGACTAAGGAACCCTTAATTTCTCCCTAATTTTGATTTCCCTCTCTCTTTTCATTCCTTATCCGAATCAAATAATTCTTAATTTCTCTTTATCCCAATTAAAACCATTTCACCATCAACCTTTGAAGATCTGAAGTGACTCTACTATCTTGCCCAGTGATTATTTGACTTTAGACCTTGATCCTGATCTATCTTCTTGACACATTAACTCCATCTTCCCAATGGATTACAGATCCACAGATATACATCTCAATAAGTAATTTTACCACCAAAACAAAACAAAACCCCAAAACCAATTTTCCCTATATAACTAGCCTAAAATCATATATAAAAACAAAGTTAAATCTTATAGAGAGAGCCATATCTGAGCCTTATGAAGGCTAGATCCTAAAGCTTAAAATTAGGTTTGTGGTTACCTATAATATTCTTTAAACTATAATAAAAAATCTCACAACTTTGAGAATTATTAAAGTGATAACATACTGACGACTCCGCTGGGGACTAACCCATCCTCAGTTTTAAAATAGATCTTAAAGGAAATATTTTCATTACCTTTTCACCTTAAGACTATTTTAATAAGTTGTGAGTATATTTTCATAAACAATTGTAATTTTGGCTTCCAGAAGAGTCTACTATACCAAGTCCAATCCAGATCCACAACCTGTTGTCATATTAGATAATCCTGACAGAATTGGAAAGAAAAATAAAAGAGCAGAGGATTTAGGTAATAAAGTTTCATTAGTCAAAGCTATTTCCCTTCCAAAAAATCTATCAAGTTCACAAGACATAGAATTTGATTTAAATTTTGAATAATATTTATTCAGAACCAAATCAGAAAGTGATTTACATAGTACTGTAATAGATCCTGATTTTATTTTATTATTGAAACTAAGAAGGAAACTATTTCACTAGATTCTGAAGAAAATATTTTTGAAGTTTACGATAAGATTGATGCAATAACTGCAACTTTGATTAAAGAAATAGATGCAGCCTATTTACAACATTCAGTTGAATTAAGTGCTTTATCAGCCTATACCCCTAAGCCTTCTACCTCTCATTTAGATACTAGCCTTATAGAATCTGTAGATTCATCTCTGTTCACTACTACTTCATCCATTATTTCCACCACACATAATTCCACGGATTCATTTTTTCCAAAGCAACCATTCCCACCTATAGTATTATTCCCATCCTCCACCACCTCAACTCCATCCACTAGTTTTTCTTCTGCATTTACCAATCATCATTCTCGTTCCCAAGCACCTTTTTATATATCCCAACTTCATCTTCTAGCATCTCAACCACATTTTCCAGTACATCTTCTTATATTCTAATCTCATATGCAAGTTCTTTAACTACATTAGCAAGTACTTCTAGCTTTTCCCCAAGTACTTCCAACTTACCTCCTAGTCAAGCTATAGTTCAAGCCATGGCTGCTAGATATGCTCCCTTGGTATTTCTAGAAAAATTACATGACATGCCCCAGGATTATCAAAGAACAGTACCTCAATTTGATGCAACCACTCGATACACTTCAAACAACATGTTAATAAAATGACAGACTATTTTGAACTTCATGAAATAGATGACGCTGATGTCCAAATGAGAATTTTTGCTCAGACATTAACTGGTGAGGTGAAAAAATGGTTTAAAGGTTTAAATGTTGGTAGTATTGCTGATTTAGAAACTTTTCATAGATTATTTATTAATAAATGGGAAAATAAGAAAATTCCACTACAAATCTTATCTAAATTTGAAAGCATAAAAAGAGCACCAAATGAAACAGTTCAAGATTATTGTACTAGATATAACAACATTTATAATTCAATTCTTGTTAATATTAAGCCTCCTCTAGATTATGTTCTTCTCAAATTCCCTGATGGATTTGATACAGATATAGCCTATAAATTGAGAGAGAGCAATCCTGAAACTTTAGAACATATGCAAAGTAATTATGTTTTGTAAGAAGCTTTCCAGATTCTCCACAGTATTTAGGAACCATGGGTCCACTTTATGTTGGTGTCGTCTACAAATCTTTTCCACCAATCAGGTTTTAAGGGATAAGAGGCAAGGGCCTTCTTCTTAGAGTGTTCCATATATAGGTTGGCGACAATAGGGGATAACGGAGATCCCATTGCGACACCTGATACTTGTTCATAGAATTCCCCTTGAAAGCTGAAGAAATTGGAGCGTAGGAAAATCTCCGCAAGCTTGGCTGTTCCAGGATCAGTGACATCTTTAATGACTTGGATTGCCTCGTCTAAAGGAATCTTCGTGAATAGTGATACTACATCAAAACTAACCAACATGTCGCTTTCCTCAACCTTCTGGTCCTTGATGAGCTTGATAAATAATTAACTATAAATATTATTAATTAAACAAATAATTAATTATATTTATAATTAATTAGGTTATTATTTATATTCTTTAAAAATTAATCAATAATTAACCTTAATCAATAATTTTTCCAATTAATTAATTAATTATAAAATTTAATTAATTAAATTTATGATTAATTAATTAATTATAAAAATTCTTATAATTAATTAATTAATTATATTTATAATTAGTTATTATAAAAATATTAATTATTAATAATTTTCATAAAATAAAATTATAACCCCTATTAGTAAATTATAATAAAATAAACATAATTAGAATGAAAACAAAATTAGAAATATTAAACATTAATAATAATAAATTTATTAAATTTAGAAATGAAATTAATTAATATACTGAAATAGAAACTTAGTTGGCTCTTTTCATGAAATTAATCTCTATTAATAGTCCGATACCCTTCTCTAAATTTCTTCATTCTAAAATAGTCATGATGATGGATCCCAGTTGGGATTCGAAACATCGACACATGTTCTTAAATATTGTGGATAATCCAGAAAGCTTCTTAGAAAAAAATCACCACATGAGTTTAAAAACCAGTAATGATGTTAGTTTAGAGGCAAATTTGTTGGCTATAAAAGCTAGATTAAGAAATGAAAGAAGAGTAACAATAAAAGAAGAAACATCTACTTCAGATTTAAAAATAGATCAATTAGAAAAAACACTAAAGAGAGTGATGGATAGGTTAGATAATATGGAAAGGAAGCCACAATGGGATAATCAACAACAAATTAGAAATCCCAATTTTAGGAAAAACACCAATACTGGAAAATCTAGAGAATCAGCACCTGACCAAACAATAAGACCACCTTTCCAAGAGAACTATGCTGAAATTTTTCATCAAAATGAAGATGATGAAGACACCATAAATCTAATAGGTATTAATGAAGATAACACTATTTTTCTTACACAAGAAGATTAGGAGTTATATGACTTACAACAACTACAATTATATTCTAGTGAATATTTTGATTACAAGCAAGCTTATGAGTTTGCAATCAATGAAGTACATAAGAAATATAACCTTAGAAGAAAGAAAAATGCAGATCCTTCTATTAAGAAAACTGTCGAAACACAAATAAAGAAAACAATAGAGGCTCCCACCACTAAATTTCTACAAATTCTCCCTAGGGAAACCAAGAAAAACTCTAGTTCATCTCAGAAGGTTTCAAGTCCTAAAATTTCACCTAGTCCCAAAATTGTTGACATCACAGATGATGTTTTCTAAACATCAACAGATTCACAAAAATCTGCTGCTATAAAGACAACTAATTCAGTTAGAAAGGAAATTTTAGACTCCAAGACACCTACTACTGATCCAAAATCCGCTGATCCAAAAGATGCCACTCCTAAAGCAGCTACTGAAAATATAAAATCTGCAAAAACATCTACTGCTTTTCAAATTGTTCCTGAAAATAAAACTAAAAACAGTAAAACAATAGAAACACAAACGGAAAATGAGAAAACAGTTGTAGAAAAAGAAGACAAACCCACCCAAACTACAGTTACAAAAGAAGAGATAATTCAGCTAGGAAAATCACAAGCTCCATTTAATATCTAAGCTGAAATTGCCAAATTAAAAATACCAATTCCTTTGACATAATTGGTAAAACATGATTTATACAAAACACCTAACACTGAAACTTTAAACATGAATGATGGAGAAGATTCAGTAAATCTAAGTGTTGACCAACCAGAATTTATTTTTGGTCCTGATGTTAATGGGAAACACCAAGATGGATCAGTTCCATTGTTTTACATTAGCTTAACTGTTCATGACCAAATTTTACATAATACAGTGCTAGATTCAGGGGCTTCACACAATTTGATGCCAAAGAAATAATGGAAACCTTGAATTTAGATATCACTAGGCCTTACAAAGGTATCTTTTCATTTGACTCCAGAAAAGTAAAATTTTTAGGTTTGATTAAAGATTTAAGTGTTACTTTAGTTCAATATCCTGGGAAAAGCATAGTCATGGACATTTTAGTAGTTGACATCCCTCCCAATTATGGAATTCTTTTATCTCGCTCATGGGGAGCTAAATTGTAGGGATCTCTACAACTAGATATGTCATATGCAACAATATTAGTTTTTGGCCAACCAAAGAAACTTTATAGAGAAACATTGATGAAATATATGGTGAGTAGTGTAGAAAGACCAAGAAATTATCCTATTTATTCTACACCTACTGATATGGATTCATTCATTTTATGTAACTCTAAAACTGGAATTGAAAACAATACTGATCTAAAAGAGACAAACAAAGCACCAGAAAGTGAAATTATTTTTCATGAAGCATTATGGCACCTAGATTTTGATGGATCAGTCAATAAATCAGGAGCAGAAGCAGGAGTTTGGATACATAATATGGAAAACAATCATGCAGAAGGTCATGCTTTTAGACTAAATTTTAAATGTACCAACAACATGGCTGAATATGAAGCTCTTATTTTAGGACTGCAGATTGTTAGAAATTTAGGAGGTAAAAGAGTGTCAATTATGGGAGACTCGGAGTTAATTGTGAAATAGATAACTAGAGAATATTCTGTTTATAATCCAATATTAAGCTGATATAGACACACTATTTTAGATTTAATTAAGTAATTGTTGGAATGTGACTTTTCTGCAATCCCAAGAAAACAGAATATACAAGCTCACTGCTTAGCAAATTTTGTACCTATAATCTGCCATTTCAACCAAATCATAGATACACTACAGAAGTCAAACACAGACCTATAATTCTAGACAATCTGAAATATTGGAAAATTTTCTCACGAGATGAACATATTTATCACTTCATGAACAATGAAGGATAATTTCAGGGTTGTAATATAGACACAAACTGTACAATAGATCAGAACTTAGATAGTGAAATTGACTTGAATAAAGTAGATGTAAGTAATTTAGATTTTGATAAACCTACTAAATTTAGTCAATTAGACATAGTTAGTTTAGAAAAAATAGAAATTGAAGAGTTAGCAGATGATGAATCTAATATTTCGTACCTCAAAGACAACTTTTTACCAAAAGGATTAGCCCCTTTAGAAGATCTGTTTGAATATAATGATGTTGCAAGAAAACCTAAGATGGAGCCATTAAGATATGATATTGAGGAATGTAATATAGGTACAGAGTTAAAACCTAAGATGATTAAACTTTCAAAAGCTTTACCTTAGGAAAAAAAAGAAAAATACATAGCTATGTGATGAAAAGAGATCCTGGGATATCACCAAAATCCCTTTCCATGTAGAAAAACTCGAACCTGGGCCTGTGGGTTATGGCCCATTAAGCCTTCATGGAAACGTTTTAGACTTTAAGTGCTTTTCATTTGAACTGTGAATCTATATTAAAGTCATTCCATTCATACATAGGATATTAATAAATATTACATACACTATATGTGTTAAGGTTTTAAACAAAACCCGCAGACACACGTAATGCAATTCCAAAGACAAGACATATGGAAATTTCGCCCTCAGGCTTAAACAGCGACAAAGCACTCCCAATCGGTGATCGGAGATCGCTCATTGCAGGTTTCAAATTCTTCCGATCCGATTCAATCGCCAAACCTGTTTATAATACTTCACGTTCGGGTCTATTGATATACGACGCCTCTGCAATTAATAGATTTAAAATACTGTCCCAACAAATAGTTAGTTCCACCTCTGTATCAATCGTCATGTCTGGCGATTAAAATACTTTCTCTGCATTTAAAACTTGACTCCTCGAATGGATTGAATCACTTGCACTCTTCCAAAGCCGAGCACCCATCTACATTTAAAATTGACTTCAATTTAGGTCAATCGCACAGCACAAATCTACAAAATTCGACCACAATTCTAACAGGCCTTCAACAGAACGTTCATACAGAATAGTTAAACGATATTTTGGAATGCCATCGATCCTCAAGTGATCAATGATCGATCAACAGTCCACTACATAAGATTTAACTCGTAAATTTAAATTATAAAACCCCATCACACAACATGCAGAAAATTAACATAATATATAGTTCCGATTATATACAAAACACAATATAACCAAGGCATTGCAACCTTAGTCACGATATCCACACCGATTACATTTTTTCTCACTCACAAATGCCTATCTATATCTATATCACCCTCGCTGTTACATTACATTTATATAAGAAATGTTAGATCGGAGGGATCTGATCCTTATTTTTCTCCAACGAAAGCTCCATAATGCATGCACGCAGATAATATATCCATCAAATCCTCATTAAATCTGTTTTTGAGCAGATTTTCCTCCCGTTTTCCAGCTTGACTGCCCACGTCTTCATCGCTCCACTTGGATTCTTCTTTAATTAAGAAAAGGGTCAGATGCTCCTGCATCAGACTTCCGAGGTAAAAAAAATTTATGACCTCCTGGTCATATACTTCTCCTGGTCCTTAGCAATTCTACCCACTGCATTTCTTCAGTGGAACTGCCTTCATGATCTTCTGTGAGCTGCAACCAACCTCTGCAGTAACAGTCTCCTTCTGTTACACGATACCTCACCAAGCCCTCCTCACTCGGACTTTTGGCATCCTTCTGGTTCTCTCTGTTGGGAAAAATACTGAGAGGGGGGGGTGAATCAGTATTTACAGCATATTCAAATTTTTACTTTTTCACTCTCTAAAACTCATATGCTACTTTGATGAAGCCAACTAGCGTATATACGCGGAAATCCTTCATGAAACTCGCGTATACCCAGAGATCTAATTATACCATTAGGTCTTTACTTATATCATTCCATCATTCATTTATTAGATGTTCTATAAATTGTAAACATGTGCAGTAAGAAAAGAATAAACCATCACACAAAGCATCACACATGAACACCAGGATTTTTAGGTGGAAACCCAAGACGGGAGAAAACCACCGCTGCAGTTGCTCAGCCTTCAATATTTTATTATAGAGAAAACATATTACAACATATGTGCTGGCGCAGACTTGACCAGCACGCAGGCACCCACCTGCGCTCGTTTACCAGCCTCTCCTGGAAGGGAGCTCCAACCCCCTGACTCGTTTACCAGCCTCTCCTGGAAGGGAGCTACGACCTCCCGATCTCGTTTACCAGCCTCACCTGGAAGGGAGCTACAACCCCCTGACTGAAGGCTACAACCCTCAGCACCACCTTGGACCACGTTTCATCAATTTTCACACTGGATCCAACAAATTCAATAGAACACAACTTGTAGGCCACGTTTCATCATATTTTCAGACTGGACCCTTTCCATATTTTTAAGCACAAACATACATCACCAATAGATACTTATCAACACAGATTAGACAGCAGAAACACAGCAGAACAGATTAGATATTTCATACCCCTTGCTTCAGCAAACCCTAGTTTGCATACGCGCTTTTACTTCACTTATGTCGCGTATATACGCGCTTCCATCCACACAAACCAGCGTATACCTCAGTGTATATTTTATTGCGCATACGCGCTTTCTCTTCGCTGAAGCCGCGTATATACGTGCTTCCTCCGCGGCGAAGTAGCGTATAGATCTTCAATCATTACAGAGCAGCATACTTCATCAGATCAGATATTCAGTTCAGATCTACCCTTTTGCTTCAGACAGATGTTCGCCTCATCTCAGATCTAAGCCTTCCATAAACAGATCTAGTAGATACAAGTGCATTTCAGATCTAGATCCCCTTCTTCATCTTTGGTGCATCATACATTCAGATTTATCTTCAAGTGTAACCCTTTCCATTCAGATCTACTTCAGAGAGAAGTATTCATTCAAGCTCAGACATCTTGCACCCTCACTCATGATTTGCACAATGAATTTCTTCTCCTTATATAGGTTTATCCTTTTTCAATACCATGAGCCTTCAATACCATGGGCCCCTTTTTCAATACCATGAGCCAAACCAATACCATGAGCCTTCAATACCACGGGCCCCTGGATTTGCACTTTTTGAGCGCTTTTGCCCATACGCGACTTGGCACGTTCTTTTCCGCGTGCATACGCGACTTCCCCTGACAGATACGCGTATACCTAGAGACATACTCTTTTCATCAAGATTTAGCACATGTTGACTTCTTTTCTTTACTGCCTTCTGTACACACTGTAGATCCATCATATTTAGCTCATCAAGAACATATTCTAGCAAGCACAATTTCATCAAGAAGTTGTCATCATCTTCATCAAGTGGGTTGCCTTTCAAGGACAACTCTTAGCATCATATCACATCAGATTTACATCATTTACCAAGTCCATCAAGTCAAGAATAACTTCATCAGGTGGATTTCCATCAAGGACAACACATGTCAACAGTCGCATGTCTTCATCTTCATTTAGTGGGTTGCCATCAAGGACAACACTCTGCATCATATTTCCAACAATCTCCCCCTTTGGACTTGATGGCAACCACGATGGTGTTTGGTTACCACAACAGATAAGTATATTGACACCATGTCACTCTCCCAATTATTTGACACCACTCTTCATTCAAACACCATGTCACTCTCCCCCTTTGACATCAAGGGCAAAGGGCGGATCAAAACCAACACACTCTCCCCCTTTGACATCAAGGGCAACGAGCGGATCAAAACCAACACACTCACCCCCTTTTCTCCTCATGTAGAAGAAGCATTCTGCAGATCTGATGTATACTGAAGTGACCAAGCTCCCCCTGAGTTCATGATGAATATTCAAACATATTTTCAATGAAGTACATGACTCTATGACTTTCCTATCACCAATGAATCATACTTACATCAAAGATCCATCCAAGTGGATTTACATATGAGACTCAAGTACCCAACCAAGTGGGTTTACACAT
Source organism: Pinus albicaulis (assembly GCA_034641835.2). Lineage (NCBI taxonomy): Eukaryota > Viridiplantae > Streptophyta > Pinopsida > Pinales > Pinaceae > Pinus > Pinus albicaulis. The sequence goes on from CM076579.1 coordinate 803,174,925, forward strand.
TTCAACTCATCTACCCAACCAAGTGGGTTTACAAATTTGACAAGTCCTTACATGACTGAATATTAAAATTTTACATCATGGGTCTCAACAAGACCTTTTCAACAAATTACAAAGATGACCATTTAAGACCAACAACAGAAAGTCTTTAAGAAAGAGAACATATTTCAGAATCATCATAATGCCAACATTGCATTATACTCAGCAAAGCTAATGCTCCCCCTGAATCTGTGCAACCAAGTAATCTTTCCAAATGACTAAGGCTCCCCCTTAGTTTGTGCATCCTGAAAACTTCCACCAACAAATCATCAAGGCATCTTCATCAAAACATTAGAAACGGAATTATGAGAACTGGAACACCACCAGAGATACCAAACAGTATCAGAGATACCAAACAGCACTGCAGCTGTGCTGAAGAGAGCTGAACCAACCAAAAATGTCAGCAATCAGTCATACGCGGTTTTCTTTGCAGGAACTAGCGTATATACGCGACTGTGTTTCAGGAAACCCGCGTATCCCAAGCCATCTTCTAAATTTTAACCAAAACTGATCCTTTGTGAGGCAGAGACAATGTTCAACAACTTTCTGAGATATTTGAATAGTTTCCTGGAATACATATAGATAAAACAATGTAGTTGTATCTTCAAGCATCATCCAATGGTTGTAGCATAAGCACATTAGTATCCAAGTCTTCAGATTCTTTGCAGCATCAATACATTCTTTCCATACCAGAACAGCATCTTCACATAAGTGTCAAGCAATCATCCATGTGGTCCAACATCACCATGATATTTAAGATTTAACATGAAGTACCATATGTAGGCAAAAGATCTTAACCATAGTAACAAGCTCTGCATGAACTAGACTTCCAATTTCATCCAACAAATAAACTTCAGCAAGTAGTAAACACAGCTCATTCAACGTCTCATCATCATAAACCATGTACCAAGCCATCATCATTTGAGCATGAGTATCACAATAACCAAAGAATAAGCAGTCATATTGCCAACAATACAATCATTAGTATTCAACCTGCTGCTCCCCCTAAACCAATGCTCTTCCTTAACTTGTGCAATCTGAATCACCTTCAACAGCAAGTCATCAGCAACAATCTCTGCGTGATCTGTCCTCATCTCTGAATTATAAGGCTTTCATCTCAACATAAAGCAACCAGGTTTCATCCATAATCTTCAACACAAGTACCCATGTATCATTTCATTATCATGAGTATAACCAGAATAATGCTAACAGTGCAATCATCAGCAGTCAGACTGATGCTCCCCCTGGACCTCTGCTCCAGATCTTCAGCTATCAGATAAATTCTCTTATCATCAATGCATACGCGACTGTGTCTGCTGAAACTCGCGTGTATACGCGACTGTGTCTGCTGAAACTCGTGTGTATACGCGACTTTGTAAAGTGAAGCATAGAAAATTTTCATCTTCCTTCATTTCCTCCTGAGCTTGTACCTCCTGTACCTGTTCTTTCTACATCAGATGCGCTGTCAGAAGTAAACATAACCAGAATAATCAAATCATCCCTGAGAGACATCAAGCATTGCTCCCCTTGTGACGATACATTACTAAATTTCATAATGTATCCCACATCATTCCTGCAGTCAATAAGAAAAGTGAGCTTCAGAAGCGGATGACTGCAGTAGGGTCAAAATTCCCTACGTTTCTGATCGGTCCTCCTTATTTTTCCAAATTTTCTTGAGCTTTCCAACTGTCTGCTGAAGATTGTCCACTTTCCCAGATCTGTTCATCCTGCATTCTTTTTCTACATGTCCATACTTGTTACAAGAATAACATCTCATGTGACCAGAGAAATAAGCATAAGAATCATAATGAGTATTTCTAATCTTCCTCCTTTTGCAATCAACTGCTTTATGTCCATACATGTTACATGAGAAACAATATCCCCTGAAGAAACTAGAGTACCTTTCTGAGTAGAACCTGTTTGTTTATGGCTGAAATGATCTGCTCCTGCAATTTGCTGCAACATGCCCATAATTATGACATTTAAAACATTCAACGTTCTTGAATGAATTCCTTTGAGAATTCATGATTGTTGGTTGACCTTTTATTTCTTTCAACACATCAGGTTTTGCATTGACATCTGCTGAATTTTTGGCACTTCCTTGTGAGCTAGATTCTCCTTTAACAGTTTCATGGAAACCAAGACCATGTTTGATAGTAGGAGACCTTTGATTACTCAGAATATTGTCCAAAATATTAGTACTATCATGAAACCTCAACAGGTTTACCTTTTCTTCTAATTTGCCTTTGAGAATGTTTACCTCAACCTCCAAGGCTTGACATTGCTTTGTCATGCTTTCTTCTTTCCTTCTTCCATCTTCTACTTGATCCTTCAGATTTAGAATCTCTTCTTTCAGCCAATTTTCGTTTTCCTCACATGTTTGTTCCAGCTCTTCATTCTTCTTATTTGATTTTTCTAGATCTTCTTTGAGAGAGATGATTTCTGCTTCAAGGCCTTCCTTTTCAAATGTTTGTAGAGGTTCCTCAATCTTCTTACTTGATGCTTCAAGATCTGTTTGTAGAGAGATGACTGCAGCTTCAAGTCCTTCATTCTTCTTGTTTGATTTTTCGAGATCTGCATTTAGATCGTTGATTTCTGCTTCTAGTTCCTTAATTCGATTGGATGCATAAGTATGAAACCTTTGATACTTTTCCACCTGTCCATTTAGCATTTCTATTTGATCTTTCATTTGAGAGATCATCTCATTGTAGATAGCTTCGCTTTTATTAAATGATCTTTGTTGATCTTCAATTTTCTTGATAGCTTCCTTTAGATCCAAAACTTTACTTTTACTATCTTCACCATTGCATGCACAGGAAAGTGTATCACAAGAACAACAATCAATACTTGTTTCATCTTCTTCATTTTCTGCTGCACATGTTTTATGAGATATCTCATTTTCAGTAGCCTTCTTCTTTTGCTTCTTAGCCATGAGCACTTTCAGATCTTGGTCAGAATCTTCTTCATCTTCACTGGACACTTCATCATCATCTTCTTTTGCATAATAACTCTTTCTCTTCTCAAATTGTTTCCCCTTACCATGCTTTTCTCTATAAGGACATTTAGCAGCATAATGACCAACTTTTCCACACTCAAAACATTTGAAGGGAAGCTTACCTTTGAATCTTCCGGTACCTAGTTGGAGCTTTCTCACGAAATTTGCTTCTTCTTCATCAGATATATAGCTGGAATCTTTGACAACTTCCTTTTCCTTCCCTTTAGTAGATGCCTTCAAAGCAGCTTCTCTTACTTGAGAAGGGCCTCCTTGTCTCATTTCAAAAGCAGTCAGAGTACCATGTAATTGAACAATAGTAAGAGTTTGCAAATCTTGCCTTTCTTCAATAGTTGAAACTTTAGAGTCAAATTTTGAAGTCAATGATCTTAAGACCTTTTCCACCAGAGTAGTATCAGCTATGGTTTCACCCAAATTTCTCATTCGATTTACAATATCATCGAGACGAAGAAAGAAACTGGCAACACTCTCATCACTATGCATCTTCAAATTTTCATATTCAATTCTAAGAGTTTGGAGTTTTGCACTTTTTACCTTTGTGTCTCCTTCATAGCTTAGAATGATTTTGTCCCATGTTTCTTTTGCTGAATGTAGCTGCATCACTTTAGCAAATTCTGATTCAGACATACTTCCCAATAAGACATTCACTGCTTTGGCATTGATTTCATACTTCTTTCTTTCAGCTGCATCAGTAGGAATACTTGCCGGGTATTGATAACCTTCTTCCACGATTGCCCATACATCTGCACCAAGACTTTGCAGATATGCTTTTGTTCGTACCTTCCAGAATATCAGATTGCTTCCATTGAATAGAGGTGGCTTTATAGACATTACTCCTTGACTTCCCATTGCGACGGATCACCTTTAAACGTCGAAGCGCTACACTGAGACACACTCAGAGTACAATTGTTGGAAAATGCGAGACTTTCATGTTGACGATGTTCTTGCCTTAATCAAAATCTTTTTGCTTTTCGTTCAGCAAAACCATCGCTACTTTCCTGATACAGACTCACGTATATACGCGGATACCCTTTATGAAACTCGCGTATACACAGAGATCTAATTATGTCATTAATTCTTCACTTATATCATTCCATCATTCATTCATCGGATGTTCAATAAACAGTAAGCATGTGCAGTAAGAACAGAATAAGCCATCACACAAAGCGTCACACATGAACACCAGGATTTTTAGGTGGAAACCCAAGTCGGGAGAAAACCACCGCTGCAGTTGCTCAGCCTTCAATATTTTATTATAGAGAAAACATCTTACAACATGTGTGCTGGCGCAGACTTGACCAGCACGCAGGCACCCACCTGCGCTCGTTTACCAACCTCTCCTGGAAGGGAGCTCCAACCCCCTGACTCGTTTACCAGCCTCTCCTGGAAGGGAGCTACGACCCCCCGATCTCGTTTACCAGCCTCACCTGGAAGGAAGCTACAACCCCCTGACTGAAGGCTACAACCTTCAGCACCACCTTGGACCACGTTTCATCAATTTTCACACTGGATCCAACAACTTCAATAGAACACAACTTGCAGGCCACGTTTCACCATATTTTCAGACTAGACCCTTTTCATCCTTTCAAGCTCAACCATACAATCAAACTGATACAGGCAACTCAGAACAATAGAATACAGATAGCAGCAACACAGCAGATTGGATCAGACATTTCTTACCACAGAATTCAGCAAACCCTAGTTTTCATACGCGCTTTCACTTCACTGATGTCGCGTATATATGCGCTTCCGTCCACACAAATCAGCGTATACCTCAGTGTATATTTTATTGCGCATACGCGCTTTTTCTTCGCTGAAGCTGCGTATATACGCGCTTCCTCCGCGGCGAAGTAGCGTATAGATCTTCAATCATTACGGAGCAACATACTTCATTAGATCAGATATTCAGTTCAGATCTACCCTTTTGCTTCAGACAGATGTTCGCCTAGATGCTCGCCTCATCACAGATCTAAGCCTTCCATAATCAGGTCTAGCAAATACAAGAGCAATTCAGATCTAGATCCCCTTCTTCATCATTGGTGCATCATACATTTAGATTTATCATTCAAGTGTAACCCTTTCCATTCAGATATACTTCAGAGAGAAGTATTCATTCAAGCTCAGACCTCTTGCACCCACACACATGATTTGCACAATGAATTTCTTCTCCTTATATAGGTTTTCCTTTTTCAATACCATGAGCCCCTTTTTCAATACCATGGGCCAAAACAATACCATGAGCCCAAAACTACCTGGACGGGGTCAATTGGGCGGATCATTACCCAATACAATGGGTCAATACCATGGTGGTTACCCTTGGTTTTGCACTTTTTGAGCGCTTTAGCCCATACGCGACTTGGCACGTTCTTTTCCGCGTGCATACGCGACTTCCCCTAGGCCAATCCGTGTATACAAAGAGACATACTCTTTTCATCATATTTTGAGCACATTCTGAATTCCTTTCTTCATTGCCTTTTGTACACACTGTAGATACATCATATTTTCTTCATCAGGAACATATTCTCTCAAGCACAACTTCATCAAGTAAGTTGTCATCATCTTCATCAAGAGGGTTACCTTTCAAGTACAACACTCAGCATCATATCATCAAAAAACATCATATCACATCAGATTTACATCATTTACCAAGTCCATCAAGTCAAGAATAACTTCATCAGGTGGATTGCCATCAAGGACAACACATGTCAACAGTCGCATGTCTTCATCTCTATTCAGTGGGTTGCCATCAAGGACAACACTCTGCATCATATTTCCAACATATTACTACTCAAAACACCTCCATATTTTATTGTATATTCACCAATGAATCATGAAACAATGCACTCTCACAACTGTCTGACATTGATCAAGAAAAAATTGACGAACACTTAGCGAATTTTCAGCCTCTGCTTAGCCTGCCTTTCTTGTGCAATTCATGTAGAATGAAATCCTTATTCTTTAGGAAATTCATCCTTCCAAAACTATGCAATATTGTAATATCCCAAAATAGGGAAATTCTACAACAATAAAAGCACCTTAAGATGTTCGAAAGTTGGAGATCCAGCAATACATGAACACAAATGAAAGTACTGCAGAAAATTATCTCATAAAATGTGTGTTAAACATATTTACATCAGATTAGGAATGTATCAACAAAAATATTCCTTTATACATTGTCTCCAAGTGGGGAAAAGCAACAAAATAGACCCTAAAAACGTTATTCCCATATAACTGCATGATAATAAGAGGAAATAATGGTTGGATCCCTTAGAATATATATTAAGGCCCTCACATACAGAAGGTAATTAGAAACAAATCACTTTTTATAGGTTAAACAGATCTCTCAGCCTTACAATGACTTAGAAATACCCAAATCCCATGACTTAGACTATGCAGAAAAGACTGAAGCTTATACAGTGTTATTTGATGAGGGCTTCTACAACATTACAGTAGAAAATCATAGAGATGGAGATTTATGCCATAACATGCTAAGCAAACAGAGATCTAGCCTCCTTATTGCATTATATAGATAACCCGATAAAGGTTTCTTGAGACACATGTACAAAAAGAGTAGATATGGATATCCAGCTCAAAAATAACTCACTCTCACTACAAAATTGCATGAACATAGCTGAATAATTTACAAGAGGGATAAGAATCCATTTTTCTAGCTTTTCGGGAGAAGGGTTGGCCCTTTCCCTAGGAAACTAGCTCAGAAACAAGGCCTAGAACCTTGCTGCAGCAACTCTCTAGAAAATGACGTAGTTCCTACAAGGGAATGCACTATAGGAGAGTAGAGGTGCTTTGGCAAATTGCCAAGATATGAAATGAGCTCAAAAATATCCTTTGCTGATCTCTTAAGAGAAGGAAAGGGACCCTCTACTAAGAAACAAACCCGGAAGTGGAATGATCAATTTTCCACTTGCAACACCCTACAACACAACATTACACTGGTACATAAATAACACTGTGACTGAAGACTGATGCTTGGCCTCAACCCTAGATGTGGAACAGATTATTACAATACTCTCCCAAGAGGCCTCTCAAGGGAAGATATGGGATTCCTGCTCGGGAACACCCTTGTGCTAAACAGCACTACAACCCTGCTAAACAGCAAGAGGAAGCCAAGTCTAACCAGACAGATATCAAAATGATAATCTAAAACATGAATGGCAAAGGCTTCCATCCTCTTCATATATATTAAGTGAACCTCTTCATATTGGGTCCCATCAAAATTTTCCTCCAAGATCATGCAAGTTGTCCTCCACCTAATCTGCATAGTTTATCAAGGAGATACAATGTATCTAGACAGTGTATGTTGATTTGGTCAAAGATGACTGAATCAACATGATATCCTCCTTGTTCACACCTAAATGTGCTCCTTCTAGCTGTTTATTCTTCCTCTTTTCACATGAGGAATGTTATTCTTTCTTCTAAATGGGTTAATGGGCCTGCCTACCCATTTATTCATCTATCTAAAGATAAAACCAACTATAATATTCCATTTAGATGAAGTCTAAATTTTGGAAATATTACAAATACTCATGGTAAATGCTATGGTTTTCTTACTGCATGTAGGCAACCTATTAATGATACAACTGATATTTAACATCCCTTTAACCTTTGTCTCAACTAGGTATCCACTGGAACTGACATGCATGCAGCTATTAATAGTAACTCATCATTTGCATGGAAGATTACTGCATGTGAATTAAATATGATTTAATTCACTTAATCTCTCACTTGTGCAACAAACAGTTACAACTAGTTCAACTCACTGTAACTCAATAAATTAAGTTAACTAATTTCTCATGCATTAAAGTAATGCACTAACTGCAACTCGAACTCCATAACTAATAGAATCAAACTGCATGCCTCACCAACCACCATCAACTTGAAATTCATGAGCTAACTAAGTTTATCACACTCATATAACTATTACAAGTGATTATGAGATAAGATTACATTTTATTATCCGATTTAATTAAGGGAAAATTAAATTAGACACACATTTCTTATTGACTTTTCAACATGAAGAACCTTCCTTCTACTTCTTGTTTTTCTTGTTGTGGAATGTGATTGTTGATCTATAGTAGTCGATAATCTTCAAGTATGCTAAGAAAAGGGTGGAAGGGCCCCATTCCAAAATTAATTCTAAATATCGTAGATTTTGTTTCCTTTATAGTTCCTTGCAAATATTTTATGAATAGATTCATTATATTCCATGTCCATTTATGTTTTTCAATGATATATTTTCAACAATTGGTTTAAGTAGGGAAGGTCAACCAAGGCATCTAAGTTAGATCCTCTTCCTTCTAGACTAAGAACTGAAATGAAAATTGTGCATTTAATATTTACTACTTTATTGAATTTATTATCATCTATGCTTTTGGAATTAGTTTCTTTCTGTAATTTGTTTAAGTAAGGAAGGTCAACAAAGATATCTAAGTTTGATCCTCTTCCTTATGAATTAAGAATTGAACTGGAAATTGTGTTTATGCATTTGATCTTTATTGATTTCTTAACATTGTGTTATGCCTTATGGTGGAATTGATCTTATTGGAATATGGATAATGAGGAAGGACAACCAAGGCATCTAAGTTAGAGCCTCTTTCTTATTGGCTATGTTCCACAAAGACTCATTGCACTCTTGCTTCTAGATCATAATTTTAATTTTTTCTTTTTAGGAATTTATATTTCTAATATGCATTTCCATTATTGTCACATAAAAACCTACTTCCTACATTAGCTTAATATAAGATCCATATAACTTGGTGTTCTTCTAAGTTTACCAACCCAGATTGATAAGTAAAACAGATGCTCTAATTTAACTCAATAAATTAGACCAACATTTTTAGCTTCGTTGTCGAGGAATCACACTTAGATATAGGTGATTAGGAAGCGTGTTTGCAAAAACATCAAAAATAAAAACTGTATGTTTTCTTTTCATTATGGTTATTTATGCCTAGACAAAGAGATAATAAGGGTAGATATACAAAACAAAACCCCCCAACTACTAAACCATTGGTGGGAGCAGGACCATCCACATTCGAACTAGCACCAATTTCTAGGAAACCCACTTTCAAATAAGTTCTTATCCCAATTGAAAGAAAAGACTTTGGAAACTCTCTCAATAATGGGTTCTGAGTCTAAAGGAGAATGTGTAACATTCATTCTGCCAAAAATCATATAAAGCACTCCAACTACAAGAGATAGTTTAGAACTTAGTGACTAATCACATATTCTTTAGAAGCTTCCTTTTTAAGTATCTTTTCACTTGTTTTCTATGGTTGAATTAATTCATGCATCTTTTCTCCAAATACACCATATTCCTTTTTGGTAAAACCCTTAATGAATCCAACATTGTACTACAATTAGGGTTCAAGAATTTTATACATAACTTGAATATTATCTAGTCACTTTACTTGTCAAGATCCATGCATCTCATGAATTGGGAACCCATGAGATCATCGAATTGGAATACGGTGACGGTCTAAAGTTAGGGTTCTTACAACTTCCCATAACTCTTCCCAATGATGAAAATTTCACCTTGAACTACCATAATTTTTATTTTGTGAATTAACGAGAATTGGTTGAATCAATCCTCTTGTCCATAATACTTGTTAACCTAAATTTTCAAGGCTATCCAATATTAGCACCATTGCTACCAAATTTTTCCTACAGTTCCACAACCACGTCATCCTCTGCCTTCATTTTGAATAAAGTACAGAGACAAAAACTAGGGTAAAATATTTACACCACTTAACAAAATTGATTCATATCATAATCAAGGTTCCATCCCACATCTTCGTAGTTTTTAACGAGATCCCTTTGTGTACAAAAATATAATAAAACGTTCCACCCCATTTTTGAAAACTGGATATTGGATCCTTCGTAAGCTTATTCTCGCACAGATCCTTATAAACCCGATATCATATAATGCAACATCATGTCAACATAAAGATATCGTATCTATCTCACCCATGAGGTCTCTTTGCACAATCAACCTCCTCCCATATTTTTCACTTGATCAACATTGTCATTCATTGATTTAGTCAACTAACCATGTGCTAAGAATTTCACAACACAAAGTTCAAAGCACGTGGCAGAGTCCAAAACACCCAAAAGTTATCAATGGTGGATAAAGCACATCACCAACATAAAGTAATAACAGATTTAACTCCAACACGTTACCCGATGTGCATTATGGGAAAACTACTTGAATTATGTGGCACCACATGATTGGCCATCAAATTATTTTGAGTTTTTTCGAAATTACTTGCTCCAAGCCCAATACAGTGAATACAATTGTGTCTATTTTCATAGTATCAAAGGAACAGTCCAAGATTTGGATAAACAAATTTTACCTTTGATAAAGAAATTTCCAACATATTGGAGACATGCACGATGATTAACCTCAATTTTTCTATGTTAAAACTATATTATATTTCATGATCTTTGGACCACCCTTGAATTTCAAAACCTTTGGTGGACGTCGTGAATTTCTAGAGTTGATGTCATTACAAAACCGGAGGTGCGCTATAAAAAAATGACACAGGATTAATAATTAATTTACATTTTCACATTGAATTTCCCTAAGTTAAAACATATATTTTTCTAAAGGTATAATTATCAGGAAAGTGTTTAGAATTGTTGCGAGCATGGATTTTTAATCGATGATATTATGCTTGTATATATGGTACCATATTTTTAATGACATATTATAATTCGTATGGACAGGAGAAACCCTAAGGTTAGGGAATTAGGGCGACTTTATTAGCATTGGCAAGAAGAAAGTGCAACCTTTTCAGGCTTACAACATAAATACAAAACACTACAGGAGAAACCTAAAAAGAAATTTAAGGTAGAGGTATACTGTCATATAAATGGAACATGGCGATATGATAATGATGATTTACAATTTTTAGGTTTTTAAAATAACACATGTCATTCTAAATAGGGGGGATTACAAAGACAAAAAATCTAGAGAAAAAGGTGGATATAATGTATAACTCTGTATGTGGAATCACGGCATTTGGTTCCGTGAGTGTTTCCAACGATGAGATAATAGTTTGTAATTTTTTGTACTCAATTGTATCAATATTTTATGTTCCATGCTTCTCAATAATATAATTTCCATGTTACAAATATATTGTAATTCCTTTTATTAGGAATCCAAAATTAGTATAAGAAAAGTATTTACCATGTTAAGTATCACAACAAAATTTGATTTCTCAATTATTTGTGCCTTTTTCTTTCTTTTCTTTGCCATTGCCTTATACGATGAAAATGATATTAGATCACAAGGATGAACATGATATCATAAGAAGTTTCTCCTTAAAATTAAAATAATTGTGTGTGTGCAAAGGAAAGTTTGTGTTCATACTTTTTCTCCTGCACACAACACCTCTTCTAATGCACCCATCATTAGTTTCATACACTTGTTATTCTGCACAACTTAAAGTGTAAAAGTTCAAAATGAAATTAGAACTAAAAAAATACAAATGAGATAACATAACCAAGGGATAGCTAGCACCCCTGCCCTTTCCACCCCCAACCCCCCCCCCGTCCTCTCCTCTCCTCTCCTCTCCCTAAAGGACCTATGAAGTGTACTAGCATTGTAATGCATAGCAACGTTAATGCGAGTGTTAGTGTCAAACCAATCACTAACATAATGGCCACTTACAAAAAATAGTCTTTTTCCTATTTTAAAATTATCTGTTAGGTGCTCACAAACAATTAAATTAATGTCACATCTAGATTTGTTCAACAAATGGAAAATTAGAAATAAGATTTACAAAAATTAGGGAAATAATTTTTAATCTACAATAAGTGAAAATATTCATCATTTTCTAAAACATTGGTTCAAGTCACAAAAACTCTACAAACTAATCCATAGTCAAAGGACTTTGACCTTAATAAAACCAATCAAATAATTTCACTTAAAACTTAGGTTTAAAATGTCCAATTATATTTAAAGCTATTTTTTGAAAAGTTTTGGAATTTATTTTTCTTATCTAATTTATGCAAAAATCATATATTGAGTGAAAAAATAAATTTAAATAACACAATTCAATATTGAGACCATTCCTTAAAATTATATCAATTTAATATTATTGTTATTTTTATTTAAACAATAATTTAAAATTATATATATATATATATATATATATATATATATATATATATATATATATATATATTAAAAAAAAATATCAACATTTCTAAATCGACATTCTCCATCCCATCGCTATTATCACTCTTTTGTAAGTAAATTGAATTGAGTTTAAGGTAGGGTTTTACCCATTTCAATATGGAACGACGAGCTCGATACAGGGGTTGATGTAGAACATAGTGTAGGGAATGCCGAACAGATCGCGCCGAGATTTGGAGAGTTGCTGGCAGCAACAGGTTTTGCAGTTGGGGCACGAAATGATGGATCAACTCAGGCGTCCCTTACAGATGATTGGGAGAAAAACTGATGACAATCATGAGGATGAAATAAGTGAAGAAGAAAGTGTGATTCATGTAGGTATTATTGAAGAGGAGACAAATGATGACAATCATTCAGGGTTTCTTGAAGATGATGAGATAAGGGTTTCTTGAAGATGATGAGATAAGTGAAGAAGAATTAAGGGCACAGATATTGGAGTGTTGGTGTGAACCAATCGAAATAGATGAAGAAGGAGGAGAGAAACAGTCAATTTCTCGAGGGTGGAGAGTTTTGTGGATTCGTAGCCAATGAAATAGGGTTTTTCTTGTTGCAACTCGGCTCATACCCTGGTGTGTTTTCCAACTAGTAGGTAACAAAAAGTTTTCCTAGATAGTGTTACTACATATTAAACTTTTTATTCCTTGATATTTTTATGCTATTCATTATATTTGTTGCATATATAGGGTTCAGAGTGTTTGAATCACAGTGGACGAGATTCTAGGTAAGAGATTCAATATCTTAGTTCAGTTTTTCTTTTTCTTTTTTCTGTGTCTCTCTTCAGGGCGGTTAGGTTGAAATTCTCTCTGCCCTATATGATGAATTTATTTTCATTGTAGGTACAATTTCTCGATGGTGGAGAGTTTTGTGGATTCGTAGCCAATGAAATAGGGTTTTTCATGTTGCAACTCGGCTCATACCTCGACCTTTCTTATTTACTAGTTCTTCATTTTCAATGTAGGAAGGAGGAGAGAAACGGTTGCGTGTCAAGTTTTGTGGAGGACAATGACAATCAAAATGCCAGAAATCGCAATCGCTCTGTGCATCCTTTACCATTACGACATTTTATGACATTAACACTACAAAATCTAACAATGAAATTGCTGAAGTTGGGGTCCACGGTTTATGGTTTTCTATTTTTTTAAATGTGTTGATTCTAGATTATTGAGATAATGTAGGTACTTTGCTTCAATCCAATTTCAAATCCATATACAACATTATTTGTATTCTTATAAATGTGAGTTATAGAAGTATATGTAAAAGAGGTATGTAGATACAAAAATTTATTATTGAAGGGTTGGTAAGGAAAAATTCTTAGCAATTTCTTCACAGATCCATTTGATAGTTCTCTTAAGCCTCCTTGGATTTCCTTATAAAACACCAATGAAAAAAAACCATCGAATATTTATATCTATTTTCTTGTTAAAATTATTGTAAGTATTAAGGAATTTCGTGATATTTGAATATTAGAAAAACCCATGGCATATTTATATGTATTTTCTTGTTAAAATTATTATACTTATTAAAAAAATTTGTGATATTTGAATATTAGAAAATAGACTGTCATATTCCTTTTAATATCGAAAATAATGCAAACAGATATAATGATGTGGTGTGATCCCTGAGCTAAAAAAAAATTACAGCGCACTTCCCTCCAAATGGCTAGGGTAGGGAGGACGTGGCAGGGCCACTAACAAATTAGCCGTTGATTAAAAAAGCTATATAATGAGGATTTTGAAAAAAAACTATATAATGAGGATTTTGATTATGATGTTCACAAGTTCAAGTTCAATGACGAGAAGGACGGTACCTGAGTGAATGGAATTATGATGATGCCCTTCGGTGCGGGGAGGAGGAGGCACTCGCCATATTGATGGCTCCCAGCGGACCAGGATGCTAGGTTTGGTTTACATTCATTTCAGTAAATTACATATAGGTTTGCAGGTCTTTCTGGATTTTTACAGCTAGGTTTGGGTATTCCTGGATTTTTAATTTTTACATGTATGTTTCTTTGGTAATTTTTTTTTTTTAACAGGTTGTTCTTGAATCCAATCTTGTTTCCCTGCTGGACAAGATCGAACCAATAACCTTTCTGAATCTTCGCCATTTTCTTCAATATTCCTCACACCTTGCATTTTCTCCAATATTCCTTCCACCACGTTCTCCCTCGATGGTGAGATTTCCACCTGCACTTTCATCTTTTCTTTTCATAAATCAAAAAGTTCTCTAAGAATTTGGATTTCGTTGGCTGCAACGCTTCGAGACTACCGGAAAGAATCCCAGTGTTAAGGATTTGTTTCGAGACCACCAGAAAGAATCCCCGCGTTTAAGATTTTTTTCGAGACCACTCGATAGAATCTGGACGAATGGAGTGCAGCCCACGAAGGCCCCATGTTCCATTACTCCTCTGGAATGCAGGCTGTGATGCTTGCATTGGGAATTTGCGGGGGCAAAGCACCATCCATATTGCATATTGTGCAGAATTTGTGGAGGCAAACTGTGCAGTATACATTGATATTGCGTATTTTTATGATCAATTGCTAAGGAATATTATGGCACACAAACATGATCTCTGTTCTTTCTTTCCATTCATGTATAGTTTTATGAGATTAGTTTAATCATATTATTAAAATATTTGATTGATAAGGTTTGGGCCTTCTTTTAATTTCTTTCTTTTAAGGTTTGCGCCTTCCTTTAATCAACGGTTCTATGTGTCAGGTACTACTAAAATCAACCTGCAAGGTCTCACACGAAACCCTGTTCATTGGTTGTAAACAAGATCCTCAAGAAACCTAATTTTGCTCTCGACGCGCAAGGTAAGTTTCTGCCTCTCAAGGAAACCCATTTCAAAGAATTATAGATGCGTCTTTATTTTTTTTCATTTTTCATTTTCTGGTGGTTCTATAATTTTCGAATTAATACTTGTTTGTAATATCACTTATTTTTTTTGGATTACAACTATATTTTCTCGGTTTACTCTTAAAACAAAAATCAGTCTACTCCTCTTAGTTTTATTATTCCATTTTCCTTCTGTCTTGGGGTATCACAGATGCCATAGTTTCTTATTAATTCATATCAGTTGGTGCAATCTCTTTGTCTCTCATTTCTGGGCCGTAATTTAGATATTTCTTTGTTTGATCTATCAAATATCAATCAAATCTCTGGTTATACTGAATTTTCTTTGATGTTTTTTACGGGATTTTGGTTCTATGGATTATATTCAACGTGAATATTGAATATTAAATATCAAATCAAATGTCTGGGCATAGTAAATTTTTCTTTGATATTTTTTGAAGTATATTTTAAGAATTTTGATTATATAAATGATATTTAATTTGAATATTAGTTTTCTTTTAATTTCTTTTTAAATAGAAATATTTAGAATATTTATAAATTAGTAAAATAATATACATTGTTTTTCAAATTTTACAAATGAATCTATAAAATAATTAGATATTTTCATCTATTAAACAAATTGAACAATTGCACCATACTAAATTGAATTGGAAATTAGGTCAAATTGGAGAAGGAAATAAGTAAATTGGAGAATTCTAAATAATTCCATTTTTATTTATAAATTAATTTTTCAGATCTTTTTAATAACCAGAAAGTCAAACCACAAATATTGGTTGGTTAGCCTTATAGTTTTGTGAGTTTTTTTCAATTGAATTGGATTGGAAATTGGGTCAAATAGGGAAAGAAAATAAGGAAATTGGAGAATTCCCTTAGTGCATCTAAATAATTCCATTTTATTTATAAATTATTTTTTTCTAGCCTTCTAACAACTATCAAGTCAAACCACAAGTATTGGTTGATTTGCTTTATAGTTTTCTGAGTTTTTTTTTTTCAATTAAAAATATTAGGTGACTTAACATGTGGTTCTTAAAATCAATTTTGGATGATTTGCTTTATGGTTTTGTAATTTTTTTTTTGAATTAAAAATATTAGTTGACTTAACATGTGGCTCTTAATATCATTTTTGGATGACCTTTTCCAATAAAAATGTATTTTTTCTAATAATTTAGATGAGATTATTGGATTTCTCAAAATGATT
Source organism: Pinus albicaulis (assembly GCA_034641835.2). Lineage (NCBI taxonomy): Eukaryota > Viridiplantae > Streptophyta > Pinopsida > Pinales > Pinaceae > Pinus > Pinus albicaulis. Next base: position 803,191,239 of record CM076579.1, read on the forward strand.
TCTTCAATTATGTTTTTATGTTTTACCAATATGTTTTTCATTTAAAAATAAATTTTCATTTATATTTTATAACTCATGTTAGATTTTGTTTTTACATTATTACTATGGTTAAATTCAATTTATTTTAAATTCTATTTTCATACATTCATTTTATTTTAAAGAATTTTTCTTATATTTAAACTTTTATTAATATCTTTTAATTTATTTTCTTTTTTGAATGATTTCTTCATTAATATTCTAATATAGAGTAAAGTACCTTAAACTTGAGTAGCCTAGCCTAGGCTACTCAAGAATACACTAAGGTAAGGTAGAGTAGGCTAGGTTAGGCTAGAATAGGCTAGAGTAGCTTAGGATAGGCTAGACTAGACTAGGATAGGCTAGGTAAGAGTAGTTTAGGCTAGGGTAGGCTAGAGTAAGCTAGGTTAGACTAGGCTATGCTAGGTTAGACTAGGCTAGGTCAAGCTAGGGTAACTTAGGGTAGCTTAGGCTAGTCTAGGCTAGGATAGGATAAGATAGGCTAGGATAGGATAGGTTAGGCTAGGATACTATAGCCTAGAACAGAGTGGGTTAGTCTAAGCTAGGTCAAGTTAGGATAGGCTAGGCTAGGCTAGGTAAGACTACACTAGGGTAGGCTAGGTTAGGTTAGGTTAGGTTCGGCTAGGCTAGGATAGGTTAGGGTAGGCTAGGCTAAACTAGGTTATGGTAAGCTAGGTTAGGTTAGGTTAGGTTAGGTTAGGTTAGGATAAACTAGGCTAGGTTAGAATAGGCTAGGCTAGGTTAGGCTAGGATAGGATAGGATAGGATAGGCTAGGGTAGGCTAGGGTAGGGTAGGTTAGGTGAGGCTAGGGTAGGGTAGGGTAGGTTAGGCTAGGATAGGCTAGGCTAGGTTACATTAGGTTAGGTTAGGATAGGCTAGGTTAGGTTAGGCTAGGCTATGCTACTGTAGGTTAAGGTAGGCTAAGGTAGGCTAGGATAGGTTAGGTTAGGCTAGGTTAGATTAGGTTAAGCTAGGTTACGTTAGGTTAGGTTAGTGTAGGTTAAGTAGGCTAGAGTAGGCTAGGCTACACTAGGTTAGGTAGGCTAGAGTAGGCTAGGCTAGGGTAGGCTAGGCTAGGTTAAGCTAGGTTAGGGTAGGCTAGGCTAGGCTAGGTTAGGCTAGGCTAGGCTAGGCTAGGTTAGGATAAGCGTGGGATAAGCTAGCCTAGGCTAGGCTAGGCTACGTTAGCTTAGGCTAGGCTAGGCTAGGCTAGGCTAGGCTAGGGAAGGCTAGGCTAGGCTAGGATAGGTTAGGGTAGGTTAGGTTAGGTTAAGGTTAGGTTAGGCTAAGCTAGGCTAAGCTAGGCTAGGATAGGCTAGGCTAGAATAAGCTAGGAAAGGCTAGGATAAGCTAGGCTAGGCTAGGATAGGCTAGGGTTAGGCTAGGCTAGGCTAGGCTAGGCTAGGTTAGGTTAGGTTAGGTTAAGTTAGGCTAGGTCAAGTAAGGTTAGGGTAAGCTAGGCTAGGCTAGGTTAGGCTGGGATAGGCCAGGTTAGGTTAGGCTAGGCTAGGGTAAGCTAGGGTAGGCTAGGATAGACTAGCCTAGGCTAGGCTAGACTAGGCTAGACTAGGCTAGGTTAGGTTAGGTTAGGTTAGGTTAGGTTAGGCTAGGCTAGGCTAGTGTATGGTACGTTAGGCTCCATTAGGTAAGGCTAGGCTAGGCTAGTCTAGGGTAAGTTAGGATAAGGTTAGGTTAGGATAGGTTAACTAGGTTAGGCTAAGCTAGGTTAGGTTAGGCTAGGCGAGGCTAGGCTAAGCTAGAATAGGCTAGGATAGGCTAGGATAAGCTAGGGTAGGGTAGGGTAGGCTAGGCTAGGCTAGGCTAAGCTAGGCTAAGGTTAGGTTAGGTTAGGTTAAGTTAGGTTAGGCTAAACTAGGCTAGGCTAGGCTAGGCTAGGCTAGAATAGGCTAAGATAGGCTAGGGTAAGCTAGGGTAGTGTAGGGTAGGGTAGGCTAGGCTAGGCTAGGATAGGGTTAGGCTAGGTAAGGCTAGGCTAGGATAGGCTAGGATAGGTTAGGATAGGTAGGCTAGGCTAGGCTAGGTTAGGGTACGCTAGGATAGGTTAGGCTAGGGTGAGTTAGGTTAGGCTAGGTTTGGTTAGGTTAGGCTAGGTTATGTTAGGCTAAGCTAGGGTAGGGTAGGCTAGGCTAGGGTAGTTTAGGCTAGCTTAGGTAAGACTAGGCTAGGCTAGGCTAGGCTACGCTAGCTTAGGCTAGGCTAGGCTAGGTTAGGCTAGGGTAGGTTAGGCTAGGTTAGGTAAGACTGAGCTGGGCTGGGCTGGGCTAAACTGGGTCCAAACTGAGCTGGGCTGAGTTGTCTAACTGAGCCTGAGTTGGGCTGAGTTGGGCTAGGCTGAGCTGAGCTAATTGAAGCCCAGGTTAGGCTAGGCTAGGCTAGGCTATTTAGGCTAGGTTAGGGTAGGCTAGGATAGGCTAGGTTAGGTTAGGCTAGGGTAGGCTAGCTTAGGTTAGGCTACGAAAGCTTAGGCTAGGATAGGTTAGGCTAGGTTAGGTTAGGTTAAGCTAGGCTAGGCTAGGCTAGGTTAGGCTAGGTTGAGGTTACGTTTGGTTAGGTTAAGTTTGGTTAGGCTAAGCTAGGCTAGGCTAGGCTAGGCTAGACTAGAATATGGTAGGATAGGCTAGGATAAGCTAGGCTAGGCTAGGCTAGGCAAGGCTAGGCTAGGCTAGGCTAGGCTAGGGTAGGTTAAGCTAGGGTAGGTTAGGCTAGGCTAGGCTAGATTAGATTAGGCTAGGCTAGGCTAGGCTAGGCTTGGCTAGAGTAGGTTAGGCTAGGCTAGGCTAGTTTATGCTAGGTTACGTTAGGGTAGGTTAGTTTAGGCTACGCTAGGCTAGGTTAGGTTAGGCTAGGCTAGGTTAGGTTAGGTTAAGGTAGGCTAGGTCAGGTGAGGTTAGGTTAGGTTAGGCTAGGTTAGGCTAAGCTAGGTTAGGTTAGGTTAGGTTAGGTTAGGTTAGGTTAGGCTAGGTAGGCCAGAGTATGGTAGGGTAGGCTAGGTTAGGCTAGGGTAGGCTAGGTTAGGCTAGGCTAGGCTAGGCTACGTTAGGTAGGCCAAAGTAGGATAGGGTAGGCTAGGATAGGCTAGGGTAGGCTAGGTTAGGTTAGGTTAGGCTAGTCTAGGCTAGGCTAGAATAAGCTAGGCTAGGCTAGGCTAGGCTAGGATAGGCTAGGCTAGGATAGGCTAAGCTAGGCTAGGCTAAGCTAGGCTAGGGTAGGTTAGGCTAGGCTAGGCTAGGTTAGGCTAGGCTAGGCTAGGTTGGGCTAGGCTAGCTTAGGCTAGGCTAGTCTAGGTTAGGATAGTGTAAGGGAAATGCACAGGGTGAGGTACCCATGTTGGGTTAAAGTGAGCTAGGGTAGGCTAGGATAGGTTGGGTTAAGGTTTCTTAGAGAAGAGGCTAGGTTAGATTAGGTTACGTTGGGGTGAGTTGAGTGAGCTAGAGTAGGGGTGGGAGTGAGTGGGGTGAGTAGGCTAGGCTAGGCTAGGCTAAGCTAGGCTAAGGTTAGGTTAGGTTAGGTTAAGTTAGGTTAGGCTGGGCTGGGATTAGGCTTCAGTGGAGTTAGAGGCATGGAATTGGTTTATGTTGTCTTGGGGTAGGCTAGGCTAAGCTAGGCTAGGGTAGGTTAGGCTAGGCTAGGCTAGGTTAGGCTAGGCTAGGCTAGGTTGGGCTAGGCTAGCTTAGGCTAGGCTAGTCTAGGTTAGGATAGTGTAAGGTAGGGTAGGCTAGGTTAGGTTAAAGTAGGCTAGGGTAGGCTAGGCAAGGTTAGGTTAGTCTAGGTTAGGATAGGTTAGGTTAGGTTACATTAGGGTAGGTTAGGTAGGCTAGAGTAGGGTAGGGTAGGTTAGGGTAGGCTAGGCTAGGCTAGGATAGTCTAGGCTAGGGTAGGTTAGGCTAGGCTACGTTAGGCTATGCTAGGTTAGGCCAGGTTAGGTTAGGCTAGGTTAGTCTAGGTTATGCTAGGGTAGGTTAAGCTAGGTTAGGCTAGGTCAGGTTAGGCTAGGGTAGGCTAGGATAGGCTACTTTAGCTTAGCTAGGGTGAGTTGGGATAGGCTAGGCTTGGGAATGTGAAATGAAGTTGGGTTAGGATAGGAGACATGCACGATGATTAACCTCAATTTTTCTATGTTAAAACTATATTATATTTCATGATCTTTGGACCACCCTTGAATTTCCAAACCTTTGGTGGATGTCGTGAATTTCTAGAGTTCATGTCAGTACAAAACCGGAGGTGCGCTATAAAAAAATGACACAATATTAATGATTAATTTACATTTTCACATTGAATTTCCCTAAGTTAAAACATATGTTTTTCTAAAGGTATAATTATCAAGAAATTGTTTAGAATTGTTGCGAGCATGGATTTTTAATCGATGATATTATGCTTGTATCTATGGTACCATATTTTTAATGACATATTATAATTCGTATGGACAGGAGAAACCCTAAGGTTAGGGAATTAGGGCAACTTTATTAGCATTGGCAAGGAGAAAGTGCAACCTTTTCAGGCTTACAACATAAATACAAAACACTACAGGAAAAACCTAAAAAGAAATTTAAGGTAGAGGTATATTGTCATATAAATGGAACATGGCAATATGATAATGATGATTTACAATTTTTAGGTTTTTAAAATAATACATGTCATTCTAAATAGGGGGGATTACAAAGACAAAAAATCTAAAGAAAAAGGTGGATATATTGTATAACTCTGTATGTGGAATCACGACATTTGGTTCTGTGAGTGTTTCCAACAATGAGATAATAGTTTGTAATTTTTTGTACTCAATTGTATCAATATTTTATGTTCCATGCTTCTCAATAATATAATTGCCATTTTACAAATATATTGCAATTCCTTTTATTAGGAATCCAAAATTAGTATAAGAAAAGTATTTACCATGTTAAGTATCAAAACAAAATTTGATTTCTCAATTATTTGTGCCTTTTTCTTTCTTTTCTTAGTCATTTCCTTATACGATGAAAATGATATTAGATCACAGGGATGGACATGATATCATAAGAAAGATGTAGATCAAATATTAATTTGTAGAACAACCATAAGAAACCATGATCCAAAGTTTCTCCTTAAAATTAAAATAATTGCGTGTGTGCAAAGGAAAGTTTGTGTTCATACTTTTTCTCCTGTACACAAAACCTCTTCTAATGCACCCATCATTAGTTCCATACACTTGTTGTTCTGCACAACTTAAAGTCTAAAAGTTCAAAATGAAATTAGAACTAAAAAAATTCAAATGAGATAACATAACCAAGGGATAGCTAGCCATGACTACAAACACCCCATGCCCTTCCCACCACCGCTCCCACCGCCCCCCCCCCTTCCTCTCCTCTCCTCTCCTCTCCCTCCTTTAAGTAAAGGACCTAGGAAATGTACTAGCAATGTAATGCATAACAATGTTAATGTGAGTGTTAGTGTCAAACCAATCACTAACAAAATGGCCATTTACAAAAAATAGTCTTTTTCCTATTTTAAAATTATTTGTTAGGTGCTCACAAACAATTAAATTAATGTCACATCTAGATTTGTTCAACAAATAGAAAATGAGAAATAAGATTTACAAAAATTAGGGAAATATTTTTTAATTTACAATAAGTGCAAATATTCATCATTTTCTAAAACATTGGTTAAAGTCACAAAAACTCTACAAACTAATCCATAGTCAAAGGACTTTGACCTTAATAAAACCAATCAAATAAATTCACTGAAAACTTACATTTAAAATGTAAAATTATATTTAAAGTTATTTTTTGAAAAGTTTTGAAATTTATTTTTCTTATCTAATTTATGCAAAAATGATATATTGAGTGAAAAAATAAATTTAAATAACACAATTCAATATTGAGACCATTCCTTAAAATTATATCAATTTAATATTATTATTATTTTTATTTAAACAATAATTTAAAATTATATATAAATATATATATTAAAAAAAAATTATCAACATTTCTAAATCGACATTCTCCATCCCATCGCTATTATCACTCTTTTGTAAGTAAATTGAATTGAGTATAAGGTAGGGTTTTACCCATTTGAATATGGAACAACAAGCTCGATACAGGGATTGATGCAGAACATAGTGTAGGGAATGCCGAACAGATCGCGCCGGGATTTGGAGAGTTGCCAGCAGCAACAGGGTTTGCAGTTGGGGCACGAAAGGATGGATGAACTCAGGCGTCCCTTACCAATTGCGATGACAGATGATTGGGAGAAAAATGATGACAATCATGAGCATGAAATAAGTGAAGAAGAAAGCGTGATTCATGTAGGGATTGTTGAAGAGGAGACAAATGATGACAATCATTCAGGGTTTCTTGAAGATGATGAGATAAGTGAAGAAGAATTAAGGGCACAAATATTGGAGTGTTGGTGTGAACCAATCGAAATAGATGAAGAAGAAGGAGGAGAGAAATAGTCAATTTCTTGAGGGTGGAGAGTTTTGTGGATTCGTAGCGAATGAAATAGGGTTTTTCTTGTTGCAACTCAGCTCATACCCTGGTGTGTTTTCCAACTAGTAGGTAACACAAAGTTTTCCTAGATAGTGTTACTATATATTAAACTTCTTCTTCCTTGATATTTTTATGCTAATCATTATAGTTGTTGCATATATAGGGTTCAGAGTGTTTGAATCACAGTGGACGAGATTCTAGGTAAGAGATTCGATATCTTAGTTCAGTTTTTTTTCTTTTTTCTGTGTCTCTCTTCATGGCGGTTAGGTTGAAATTCTCTCTGCCCTATATGATGAATTTATTTTCATTGTAGGTACAATTTCTCGATGGTGGAGAGTTTTGTGGATTCGTAGCCAATGAAATAGGGTTTTTCATGTTGCAACTCGGCTCATACCTCAACCTTTCTTATTTACAGGTTCTTCATTTTCAATGTAGGAAGGAGGAGAGAAACGGTCGTGTATTATTTGCATGTCAAGTTTTGTGGAGGAAAATGACAATTAAAATGCCAAAAATCTCAATTGTTGTGTGCATCCTTTACCATTACTACATTTTATGACATTAACACTACAAAATCTAACAATGAAATTGCTGAAGTTGGGGTCCACGGTTTATGGTTTTTTGTTTTTTTAAATGTGTTGATTCTAGATTATTGAGATAATGTAGGTACTTTGCTTCAATCCAATTTCAAATCCATATACAACATTATTTGTATTCTTATAAATGTGAGTTATAGAAGTATATGTAAAAGAGGTATGTAGATACAAAAATTTATTATTGAAGGGTTGGTAAGGAAAAATTCTCAGTAATTTCTTCACAGATCCATTCGATAATTAGCATTGAGTTCTCCAAACATTTGTAATTGGGTTAAGATATTTCTTTCTTCACTAGATCTAGCTTTAAAAGAAATATTGTAATCTATATTAGTTCTCGTAACCCTCCCTTGGATTTTAAGCCTCCTTGGATTTCCTTATTAAACACCAATGAAAAAAAACCATCGAATATTTATATCTATTTTCTTGTTAAAATGATTGTACTTATTAAGGAATTTAATAAGTACGATATTTGAATATTACAAAAACCCATGGCATATTTATATGTATTTTCTTGTTAAAATTATTATACTTATTAAGAAATTTTGTGATATTTGAATATTAGAAAATAGACTGTCATATTCCTTTTAATATTGAAAATAATCCAAACAGATATAATGATGTGGTACGATCCCTACGCTAAAAAAAAAATGACAGTGCACTTCCCTCCCAACGGCTAGGGTAGGGTGGATGTGGCAGGGCCACTAACAAATTAGCCGTTGATTAAAAAAGCTATATAATGAGGATTTTGAAAAAAAGCTATATAATGAGGATTTTGTTTATGATGTTCACAAGTTCAAGTTCAAAGACGAGAAGGACGGTACCTGAGTGAATGGAATTACGATGATGCCCTTCGGTGCGGGGAGGAGGAGGCACTCGGCACATTGATGGCTCCCAGTGGACCAGGATGCTAGGGTTTGGTTTACATTCATTTCAGTAAATTACATATAGGTTTGCAGGTTTTTCTGGAATTTTACAGCTAGGTTTGGGTATTCCTGGATTTTTAATTTTTACAGGTAGATTTTTTTGCTAATTTTTTTTTGTTAACAAGTTGTTCTTGAATCCAATCTTGTTGCCCTATTGGACAAGATCGAACCAATAACCTTTCTAAATCTTTGCCATTTTCTTCAATATTCCTCCCACCTTGGACATTTTCGCCATTTTCTTCAATATTCCTTCCACCACGTTCTGCCTTGATGGTGAGATTTCCACCTGCACTTTCATTTTTTCCTTTCATAAATCAAAAAGTGCTCTAAGAATTTGGATTTCGTTGGCTGCAATGCTTAGGTTAGGTTAGGTTAGGTTGGGATAGGATAAGCTAGGCTAGGGTAGAATAGGCTAGGCTAGGCTAGGATAGGATAGGATAGGATAGGCTAGGGTAGGCTAGGGTAGGGTAGGTTAGGTTAGGCTAGGGTAGTGTAGGGTAGGTTAGGCTAGGATAGGCTAGGCTAGGTTACATTAGGTTAGGTTAGGTTAGGCTAGGCTAGGCTAGGGTTGGTTAAGGTAGGCTAAGGTAGGCTAGGATAGGTTAGGTTAGGCTAGGTTAGGTTAGGTTAAGCTAGGTTAGGTTAGGTTAGGTTAGTGTAGGTTAAGTAGGCTACAGTAGGCTAGGCTACGCTAGGTTAGGTAGGCTAGAGTAGGCTAGGGTAGGCTAGGCTAGGTTAACCTAGGTTAGGTTAGGCTAGGCTAGGTTAGGGTAGGCTAGGCTAGGCTAGGTTAGGATAAGCTAGCCTAGGCTAGGCTAGGCTACGTTAGCTTAGGCTAGGGTAGGCTAGGCTAGGCTAGGGTAGGTTAGGCTAGACTAGGGAAGGTTAGGATAGGCTAGGATAGGTTTGGATAGGTTAGGTTAGGTTAAGGTTAGGTTAGGCTAAGCTAGGATAAGCTAGGCTAGGCTAGAATAAGCTAGGAAAGGCTAGGATAAGCTAGGGCAGGCTAGGGTAGGCTAGGGTTAGGCTAGGCTAGGCTAGGCTAGGTTAGGTTAGGTTAGGTTAAGTTAGGCTAGGTCAAGTAAGGTTAGGGTAAGCTAGGCTAGGCTAGGTTAGGCTCGGATAGGCTAGGTTAGGTTAGGGTAGGCTAGGTTAGGTTAGGTTAGGTTAGGTTAGGCTAGGCTAGGCTAGTGTACTGTAGGTTAGGCTCCATTAGGTAAGGCTAGGCTAGGTTAGGCTAGGCTAGGCTAGTCTAGGGTAAGTTAGGATAAGGTTAGGTTAGGATAGGTTAACTAGGTTAGGCTAAGCTAGGTTAGGTTAGGCTAGGCTAGGCTAGGCTAGGCTAGAATATGCTAGGATAGGCTAGGATAAGCTAGGCAAGGCTAGGCTAGGCTAGGGTAGGCTAGGCTAGGCTAGGCTAGGCTAAGGTTAGGTTAGGTTAGGTTAAGTTAGGTTAGGCTAAGCTAGGCTAGGCTAGGCTAGCCTATGCAAGAATAGGCTAAGATAGGCTAGGCTAGGCTAGGCTAGGCTGGGCTAGGATAAGATAGGCTAGGATAGGCTAGGATAGGTTAGGATAGGTAGGCTAGGCTAGCCTAGGTTAGGGTACGCTAGGATAGGTTAGGCTAGGGTGAGTTAGGTTAGGCTAGGTTAGGTTAGGTGAGGCTAGGCTATGTTAGGCTAAGCTAGGGTAGGCTAGGCTAGGCTAGGTTAGGCTAGGCTAGGCTAGGCTAGGCTAGGTTAGGCTAGGCTAGGCTAGGCTAGGCTAGTTTAGGTTAGGCTAGGCTAATGCTTAGAAGAATAGGATAAGTTAGGCTAGCTCCTAGGTTAGGATAGATTAGGCTAGGCTAGGTTAGGGTTAGGTTAGGCCTAAGTTAGGTAGGTTAGGCTAGCCTAGGTTAGGGTAGGTTAGGCTAATTTAGGCTAGGGGTAGGATAGTAGGATATGTTAGGCTAGGCAGGTTAGGGCTATGCTATGGTAGGCTAGGCTAGGCTATGTTAGGTTAGGTTAGGTTAGGTTTGGCTAGGGTATGTTAGGGTTAGGGTTAGCCTAGGGTAGGATAGGCTACGTTAAGCTAGGGGTGAGTTAGGATAGGCTAGGGATAGGCTAGGCTAGGGAATGTTAGGCTAGGTTAGGATAGGGATAGGTTAGGATAGAGACATGCAGGATGATTAACCTCAATTTTTCTATGTTAAAACTATATTATATTTCATGATCTTTGGACCACCCCTTGAATTTCCAAACCTTTGGTGGTGTCGATCTGGGATCGTCATTATATTCCTTAATATTGAAAATAATCCAAACAGATATAATGATGTGGTGCGATACCTACGTTTAAAAAAAAAAATGACAAAATTACCTCCCTCCAAACGGCTAGGTAGGAGGAGGTGGCAAGTCCACTAACAAATTAGCCATTGATTAAAAAAGCTATATAATGAGGATTTTGAAAAAGCTAGGCAATGTGATTTTGATGATGAAGTTCAAGTTCAAGAAGGATCTGCACTGAAAGTGAATGGAATTACGATGATGCCCTTTCAAGGCGGGGACGAGGGAGGCACTCGTCACATTGATGGCTCCCACGGACCAGGATGCTAGGTTTGGTTTACATTCATTTCCTTAAATTACATATAGGTTTGTAGGTCTTTCTCGATTTTTACTACCTAGGTTTGGGTATTCCCGATTTTATTTTTACATGTAGGTTTCTTTGGTAATTTTTTTGTTAACAAAGGTTCTTGAATCCAATCTTTGTTGCCCCGTTTTGGACAAGATCGAACCAATAACCTTTCGAATCTTTGCCTTTTTTCTTCAATATTCCTCCCACCTTGGACATTTTCTCCACTAATCCTTCCACCACGTTTTTTCCGCTCGATGGTGAGATTTGACTCGCATCTCTTTCATTTTTCTTTTCATAAATCAAAAAGTGCTCCCGGTGAATCCCGGTGAGATTTAGTTGGCTGCAACGCTTCGAGACCACCGGAAAGAATCCCGGTGTTCAAGATTTGTTTCGAGACCACCAGAAAGAATCCCCGTGTTCAAGATTTTTTTCGAGACCACTGGAAAGAATCTGAACGAATGGAGCGCAGCCCACGAAGGCCCCATTTTCCATTACTCCTCTGGAATGCAGGCTGTGATGCTTGCATTGGGAATTTGCAGGGGCAAAGCACCATCCATATTGATATTGCGTATTTTTATGATCAATTTCTAAGGAATATTATGGCACACAAACATGATCTCTGTTCTTTTTTTCCATTGAGGTATAGTTTTATGAGATTAGTTTAATAATATTATTAAAAGATTTGATTGATAAGGTTTGGACCTTCTTTTAATTTCTTTCTTTTAAGGTTTGTGCCTTCTTTTAATCAACTGTTCTATGTGTCAGGTACTACTAAAATCAACCTGGAAGGTCTCACAGGAAACCCTGTTCATTGGTTGTAAACAAGATCCTCAAGAAACCTAATTTTTCTCTGGACGCGCAAGGTAAGTTTCCGCCTCTTCGTTTTGTGTTTCTTGAATTAAAAGTCTCAAGCAAACCCATTTCAAAGAATTATAGACGTGTCTTTATTTTTTTTCATTTTTCATTTTCTGGTGGTTCTATAATTTTCGAAGTAATACTTGTTTGTAATATCACTTATTTTTTTTGGATTACAACTATATTTTCTGGGTTTACTCTTAAAACAAAAACCAGTCTACTCCTGTTAGTTTTATTATTCCATTTTCCTTCTGTCCTGGGGTATCAAAGATGCCATAGTTTCTTATTAATTCATATCAGTTGGTGCAATCTCTTTGTCTCTCATTTCTGGGTTGTAATTTAGATATTTCTTTGTTTGATCTATCAAATATCAATCAAATCTCTGGTTATACTGAATTTTTTTTTATGTTTTTTACGTTATGTTTTGAGGATTTTGATTCTATGGATTATATTCAACTTGAATATTGAATATCAAATATCAAATCAAATGTCTGGGCATACTAAATTTTTCTTTGATATTTTTTGAAGTATGATTTAAGAATTTTGATTGTATAAATGATATCTAATTTGAATATTAGTTTGCTTTTAATTTCTTTTTAAATAGAAATATTTATAATATTTATAAATTAGTAAAATAATAAACATTGTTTTTCAAATTTTACAAATGAATCTATAAAATAATTATATATTTTCATCTATTAAGCAAATTGAACAGTTGCACCATACTAAATTGAATTGGAAATTAGGTCAAATTGGAGAAGGAAATTAGTAAATTGGAGAATTCTAAATAATTCCATTTTTATTTATAAATTAGTTTTTCAAATCTTTTTAATAACCAGAAAGTCAAACCATAAATATTGGTTGGTTAGCCTTATAGTTTTGTGAGTTTTTTTCAGTTGAATTGGATTTGAAATTGGGTCAAATAGGAAAAGAAAATAAGGAAATTGGAGAATTCCCTTAGTGCATCTAAATAATTACATTTTATTTATAAATTATTTTTTTCTAGCCCTCTAACAACTATCAAGTCAAACCACAAGTATTGGTTGATTTTCTTTATAGTTTTCTGAGTTTTTTTTTTTTTTTCAATTAAAAATATTAGTTGACTTAACATGTGGCTCTTAATATCATTTTTGGATGACCTTTTCCAAAAAAATGTATTTTTTCTAATAATTTAGATGAGATTATTGGATTTCTCAAAATGATTTCTTCAATTGTGTTTTTATGTTTAACCAATATGTTTTTCATTTAAAAATAAATTTTCATTTATATCTTATAACTCATGTTAGATTTTGTTTTTACATTATTACTATGGTTAAATTCAATATATTTTAAATTCTATTTTCATACATTCATTTTATTTTAAAGAATTTTTCTTATATTTAAACTTTTATTAATATCTTTTAATTTATTTTCTTTTTTGAATGATTTCTTCATTAATATTCTAATATAGAGTAAAGTACCTTAACCTTGAGTAGCCTAGCCTAGGCTACTCAAGAATACACTAAGGTTAGGTAGAGTAGGCTAGGTTAGGCTAGAATAGGCTAGAGTAGCTTAGGATAGGCCAGACTAGACTAGGATAGGCTAGGGTAGGCTAGAGTAAGCTAGGTTAGACTAGGCTATGCTAGGTTAGACTAGGCTAGGTCAAGCTCAGGTAACTTAGGGTAGCTTAGGCTAGTCTAGGATAGAATAGGAAAAGATAGGCTAGGATAGGATATGTTAGGCTATGATACTATAGCCTAGCACAGAGTGGGTTAGTCTAAGCTAGGTCAAGTTAGGATAGGCTAGGCTAGGTTAGGTAAAACTACACTAGGGTAGGCTAGGTTAGGTTAGGTTAGGTTCGGTTAGGCTAGGATAGGTTAGGGTAGGCTAGACTAAACTAGGTTACGGTAAGCTAGGTTAGGTTAGGTTAGGTTAGGTTAGGTTAGGATAAGCTAGGCTAGGGTAGAATAGGCTAGGCTAGGCTAGGCTAGGATAGGCTAGGGTAGGCTAGGGTAGGGTAGGTTAGGTTAGGCTAGGGTAGGGTAGGCTAGGTTAGGCTAGGATAGGGTAGGCTAGGTTACATTAGGTTAGGTTAGGTTAGGCTAGGTTAGGTTAGGCTAGTCTAGGCTAGGGTAGGTTAAGGTAGGCTAAGGTAGGCTAGGATAGGTTAGGTTAGGATAGGTTAGGTTACGTTAAGCTAGGTTAGGTTAGGTTAGGTTAGTGTAGGTTAAGTAGGCTAGAGTAGGCTAGGCTATGCCAGGTTAGGTAGGCTAGAGTAGGCTAGGGTAGGCTAGGCTAGGTTAAGCTAGGTTAGGTTTGGCTAGGCTAGGTTAGGGTAGGCTAGGGTAGGCTAGGTTAGGATAAGCTAGCCTAGGCTAGGCTAGGCTACGTTAGCTTAGGCTAGGCTTGGCTAGGCTAGGCTAGGCTTGGCTAGGTTAGGCTAGGCTTGGCTAGGTTAGGCTAGGCTAGGGTAGGTTAGGCTAGACTCGGGAAGGCTAGGCTAGGCTAGGATAGGTTAGGGTAGGTTAGTGTAGGTTAAGGTTGGGTTAGGCTAAGCTAGGCTAAGCTAGGGTAGGCTATGCTAGGCTAGAATAAGCTAGGAAAGGCTAGGATAAGCTAGGCTAGGCTAGGGTAGGCTAGGGTTAGGCTAGGGTAGGGTTGGGTTAGGCTAGGCTAGGTTAGGCTAGGCTAGGTTAGGTTAGGTTAGGTTAAGTTAGGCTAGGTCAAGTAAGGTTAGGGTAAGCTAGGCTAGGTTAGGTTAGGCTGGGATAGGCTAGGTTAGATTAGCCGAGGCTAGGGTAAGCTAGGGTAGGTTGGGATAGACTAGGCTAGGCTAGGCTAGGCTAGGCTAGGCTAGACTAGGCTAGGTTAGGTTAGGTTAGGTTAGTTAGGCTAGGCTAGGCTAGTGTACGGTAGGTTGGGCTCCATTAGGTAAGGCTAGGCTAGGTTAGGCTAGGCCAGGGTAGTCTAGGGTAAGTTAGGATAAGGTTAGGTTAGGATAGGTTAGCTAGGTTAGGCTAAGCTAGGTTAGGTTAGGCTAGGCTAGGCTAAGCTAGGCTAGAATAGGCTAGGATAGGCTAGGATAAGCTAGGGTAGGCTATGGTAAGCTAGGCTAGGCTAGGCTAGGCTAAGCTGGGCTAAGGTTAGGTTAGGTTAGGTTAAGTTAGGTTAGGCTAAGCTAGGCTAGGCTAGGATAAGCTAGGGTAGGGTAGGGTAGGCTAGGCTAGGCTAGGTTTAGGCTAGGTTAGGCTAGGCTAGGATAGGCTAGCATAGGTTAGGATAGGTAGGCTAGGCTAGGCTAGGTTAGCGTACGCTAGGATAGGTTAGGCTAGGGTGAGTTAGGTTAGGCTAGGCTAGGTTAGGTTAGGTTAGGTTAGGCTAGGTTATGTTAGGCTAAGCTAGGGTAGGGTAGGGTAGTCTAGGGTAGTTTAGGCTAGGTTAGGTAAGACTAGGCTAGGCTAGGCTAGGCTAGGCTAGGCTAGGTTAGGCTAGGCTAGGCTAGTTTAGGCTAGGCTAGGTTAGGCTAGGTTAGGCTAGGCTAGGCTAGGCTAGTTAGGCTAGGTTAGGGCACACTAGGATAGGCTAGGTCATGTTAGGCTAGGATAGGCTAGCTTAGGTTAGGCTACGAAAGGTTAGGCTAAGATAGGTTAGGCTAGGGTAGGTTAGGTTAAGCTAGGCTAGTCTAGGCTAGGTTAGGCTAGGTTGAGAATACGTTTGGTTAGGTTAAGTTAGGTTAGGCTAAGCTAGGCTAGGCTAGGCTAGGCTAGGCTAGGCTAGAATATGCTAGGATAGGCTAGGATAAGCTAGGCTAGGCTAGGCTAGGCTAGGCAAGGCTAGGCTAGGCTAGGCTAGGCTAGGTTAAGCTAGGGTAGGTTAGGGTAGGCTAGGCTAGGTTAGATTAGGCTAGGTTAGGCTAGGCTAGGCTTGGCTAGAGTAGGTTAGGGTAGGCTAGGCTAGTTTATGCTAGGTTACGTTAGGGTAGGTTAGTTTAGGCTAGGCTAGGCTAGGTTAGGTAAGGCTAGGCTAGGTTAGGTTAGGTTAAGGTAGGCTAGATCAGGTGAGGTTAGGTTAGGTTAGGCTAGGTTAGGCTAAGCTAGGTTAGGTTAGGTTAGGTTAGGTTAGGTAAGCCAGAGTAGGGTAGGGTAGGCTAGGATAGGCTACGGTAGGCTAGGTTAGGCTAGGCTAGGCTAGGCTATGTTTGTGTAAGCTAGGTTAGGTTAGGTTAGGCTAGGCTAGGATAGGCTAGGCTAGATTAAGCTAGGCTAGGCTAGGATAGGCTAGGATAGGCTAGGCTAGGATAGGCTAAGCTAGGGTAGGGTAGGGTAGGGTAGGGTAGGTTAGGCTAGGCTAGGCTAGGTTGGGCTAGGCTAGTCTAGGTTAGGATAGTGTAAGGTAGGGTAGCCTAGGTTAGGTTAAAGTAGGCTAGGGCAGGTCAGGAAAGGTTAGGTTAGTCTAGGTTAGGCTAGGTTAGGTTAGGTTACGTTAGGGTAGGTTAGGTAGGCTAGAGTAGGGTAGGCTAGGTTAGGGTAGGGTAGGCTAGACTAGGCTAGTCTAGGCTAGGGTAGGTTAGGCTAGGCTACATTAGGCTAGGCTAGGTTAGGCCAAGTTAGGTTAGGCTATGTTAGTCTAGGTTATGCTAGGTCAGGCTAGGCTAGGCTAGGCTAGGCTAGGCTAGGCTAGGCTAGGCTAGGCTAGGCTAGGCTAGGCTAGGTTAGTTTAGGCTAGGCTAGGTTAGGCTAGGTTAGGCTAGGCTAGGTTAGGTTAGGTTAAGGTAGGCTAGGTAAGGTGAGGTTAGGTTAGGTTAGGCTAGGTTAGGCTAAGCTAGGTTAGGTTAGGTTAGGTTAGGTTAGGTTAGGTAAGCCAGAGTAGGGTAGGGTATGCTAGGATAGGCTAGGGTAGGCTAGGTTAGGCTAGGCTAGGCTAGGCTACGTTAGTGTAAGCTAGGTTAGGTTAGGTTATGGTAGGCTAGGCTAGGCTAGAATAAGCTAGGCTAGGCTAGGCTAGGATAGGATAGGCTAGGCTAGGATAGGCTAGGCTAGGATAGGCTAAGCTAGGCTAGGCTAGGGTAGGGTAGGGTAGGTTAGGCTAGGCTAGGCTAGGTTGGGCTAGGCTGGCTTAGGCTAGGCTAGTCTAGGTTAGGATAGTGTAAGGTAGGGTAGGATAGGTTAGGTTAAAGTAGGCTAGGGTAGGCTAGGCAAGGTTAGGTTGATCTAGGTTAGGCTAGGTTAGGTTAGGTTACATTAGGGTAGGTTACATAGGCTAGAGTAGGGTAGGCTAGGTTAGGGTAGGGTAGGCTAGGCTAGGCTAGTCTAGGTTAGGGTAGGTTAGGCTAGGCTACGTTAGGCTAGGCTAGGTTAGGCCAGGTTAGGTTAGGCTAGGTTAGTCTAGGTTATGCTAGGGTAGGTTAAGCTAGGTTAGGCTAGGGCAGGTTAGGCTAGGCTAGTCTAGGCAAGGCTAGGGTAGGCTAGGTTAGGCTAGTCTAGGCTAGGCTACATTAGGCTAGGTTAGGCTAGGCTAGGCTAGGCTACGTTAGGCTAGGCTACATTAGGCTAGAATAGGATAGGTTAGGCTAGGCTCCCTATGTTAGGATAGATTAGGCTAGGCTAGGTTACGTTAGGTTAGCCTAAGTTAGGGTAGGCTAGGCTAGCCTATGTTAGGATAGGTTAGGCTAATTTAGGCTAGGGTAGGATAGGTTAGGATATGTTAGGCTAGGGTAGGCTAGGCTACGCTATGCTAGGCTATGCTAGGCTATGTTAGGTTAGGTTAGGTTAGGTTAGGTTAGGTTTGGCTAGGGTAGGTTAGGTTAGGTTAGGCTAGGGTAGGATATGCTACGTTAAGCTAGGATAGGCTAGGCTAGGGAATGTTAAACTAGGTTAGGTTAGGATAGGTTAGGATAGGCTAGGCTAGGGAATGTTAGGCTAGGTTAGGTTAGGATAGGTTAGGATAGGAGACATGCAAGATGATTAACCTCAATTTTTATATGTTAAAACTATATTATATTTCATGATCTTTGGACCACCCTTGAATTTCCAAACCTTTGGTGGATGTCGTGGATTTCTAGAGTTGATGTCATTACAAAATCGGAGGTGCGCTATAAAAAAATGACACAAGATTAGTAATTAATTTACATTTTCACATTGAATTTCCCTAAATTAAAACATATATTTTTCTAAAGGTATAATTATGAAGAAAGTGTTTAGAATTGTTGCGAGCATGGATTTTTAATCGATGATATTATGCTTGTATCTATGGTACCATATTTTTAATGAAATATGATAATTCGTATGGACAGGAGAAACCCTAAGGTTAGGGAATTAGGGCCACTTTATTAGCATTGGCAAGGAGAAAGTGCAACCTTTTCAGGCTTACAACATAAATACAAAACACTACAGGAAAAACCTAAAAAGAAATTTAAGGTAGAGGTATATTGTCATATAAATGGAACATGGCGATATGATAATGATGATTTACAATTTTTAGGTTTTTAAAATAACACATGTCATTCTAAATAGGGGGGATTACAAAGACAAAAAATCTAAAGAAAAAGGTGGATATATTGTATAACTCTGTATGCGGAATCACGGAATTTGGTTCTGTGAGTGTTTCCAACGATGAGATAATAGTTTGTAATTTTTTGTACTCAATTGTATCAATATTTTATGTTCCATGCTTCTCAATAATATAATTTCCATGTTACAAATATATTGCAATTCCTTTTATTAGGAATCCAAAATTAGTATAAGAAAAGTATTTACCATGTTAAGCATCACAACAAAATTTGATTTCTCAATTATTTGTGCCTTTTTCTTTCTTTTCTTAGCCATTGCCTTATATGATGAAAATGATATTAGATCACAAGGATGAACATGATATCATAAGAAAGATGTAGATCAAATATTCATTTTTAGAACAACCATAAGAAACCACGATCCAAAGTTTCTCCTTAAAATTAAAATAATTGCATGTGTGCAAATGAAAGTTTGTGTTCATACTTTTTCTCCTGTACACAACACCTCTTCTAATGCACCCATCATTAGTTCCATACACTTGTTGTTCTGCACAACTTAAAGTGTAAAAGTTCAAAATGAAATTAGAACTAAAAAAATTCAAATGAGATAACATAACCAAGGGATACCTAGCCATGACTACAAACACCCCCTGCCCTTCCCAACCCCCCCCCCCCTCTCCTCTCCTCTCCTCTCCGTCCTTTAAGTAAAGGACCTAGGAAATGTACTAGCAATGTAATGCATAACAATGTTAATGTGAGTGTTGGAATCAAACCAATCACTAACAGAATGGCCATTTACAAAAAATATTCTTTTTCCTATTTTAAAATTATTTTTTAGGTGCTCACAAACAATTAAATTAATGTCACATCTAGATTACCCCACTTAGCATTTCTATCTAGCTAAGTGATTAACATAATCTTTCTCTCTCTTTATGTTAATAATTTTAACAACTTTCTCCTAGGGATTTTTAGGAAAGTTTTGGGAAGGTCCAAAATGTGGAATTTAATCACTACCAAAATTTTATAAGATGGAAAGAAGTATTCTAATACTCTAGTGCTATTTCTTGAATATTTCCAAACAATTAATTTATTAAGTCAAAAACTAAAACATAACTACATAATCACATACTTCCCATTATGGCTTTCGTAACCATAACATCCAAAAATAATTTAAAAGTATGAAAATAACCCATGTATAAAAATAACAATATAGGGGTGTTACATGCCCTATGAAAAAAAGATACAAGGGTAATAATTAATTTACATTTTGACATTGAATTTACCAAGTAAAAAACATATATTTTGATAATTGTACAATGATCAAGAAATCACGTACCATTGCTGCCACCATGGAATTTTAACTAATGATAGTATACTTTCATTTATGGTACCATATTTTTCCTGGCGTATTATAATTCCCATATATAAACGGAAACATAAGGTTAGGGCATTAGGGCCACTTTACAAGCATTGGAAAGAAAAAATCACAACCTATTGAGAGTTACAACATAAATACAAAACACTAAATGATGAGCCTACAAATAAACTTATGTTAGAGGTATATATTCATATATATATATATATATATATATATATATATATATATATATATATATATATATATATATGGAACATGAAATGTGATAATGATAATTTACATTTATTAAGATTTTGATAAAAACAAGTCATTTTAAATAGGGGAGATTACGGAGAAAACAAATCTAGACAGAAATGTGGATATATTGTATAAATGTGTATGTGGAATCAGGCCATTTTTTTAGTGAGTATTTTTAACCCTTAGATAATAATTTGTACTCAATTGTATCAATATTTTTTTATATGTTTTTCAATAATATAACTATCTTGTTGCAAATATATTTCAATGTATTTTATTGGGAAAAAAAATTAGTATATAGAACAATAGTAGCAGAAAAAAAAAAAAAAAAATATATATATATATATATATATATATATATATATATTAATCATGTTAACTATTATAGAAGATTTTGATTTCCTAATTATTTGTGTGGTTTTTTATTTTCACAATGATTGTTGAATATGATGAAAATAATATTAGATCACAAAGATGAACAAGATATTGTAAGGAGGATGCAAATCAAAGATTCATATTAAAAAAACCATCAGTAACCATGATCGATAGTTTTTTCTTAAAGTTAAAATAATATCATATCTTTGGAGGAAAGTCTGTGTTCATACTCTTCTACACATCCTTTATTCCACACACATGATGAGGTCCATACACTCATTGTTTCATGCATTTAAATGTGTAAAAGTTTAAAATGAAATAAGAGATGAAAATTTCTAAATTAAATAATATAACCAAGGCACAACTAGCCATGACAGTGAACACGTAGTTCCCACACACCCCCCCCCCCCCCCCCCCAACTCCCTCACTTACATAAAGGACAGGCATAGCACTAGTAGTGTTGGGCATAAGAATGTTAGTGTTAAAGCACTCACCTATTGAATGGAAATTTTCAAAATTAATTTTTTTTCAATTTTAAAATGTTTTATTAGGCACTGATAAATCACCCTCCACCAAAGGAATTTCACATCAAATCTTGTTTAGTAAACCAAAAATTAGGAAAATAATTTTTAACTTCCCAGAAAATACAAATATTCAACTCTCTTGTGAATTTTTTTATTAAAGTCACAATAAACTCACTAAAACTTACCAAACTAAGCCATAATCAAGGTAATTTTACCATGAGATGATTTCTATAGTCCCTCGCAGAGGCAAGGACTAATAAAACCAGCCATTTAAACTCACACTCATAACATACATTTAAAATATTATCAATTTAGCATTATTTTTTATTTGAATAATTTACAATAATATATTTTAAAAATTAAAAATAAATACTCATTTTTAAATTATTATTTTTTAAAATAAATATTTTTTTCTTTTATTTTATTAGTATTAGAAAAATTGATCAACATTTTCTAAATCCTCATTCTTCATCCCATCCCTAGCATCACCCCCAAATATATTTTTGTAGCTAAATTAAATTGATTTTAAGGTAAGGTTTATTTTATTAATATTAAGATCTCTTGATTACCCATTCCAAAAAGTTCATTATCAATAGTTATTATCATACCAACATTGTTGTGCTATTCTCGATCTATGTTGTGTCCATTTTGAATATTTTATAAAATGGTTTTTATTCTTTATAAGATATAGTTTGAATGTTGCATGAAAAAATTCAATTTCTACCTCATAGATATTAATAGGAGTTTTATAGTTAGATTTTGCGCACAATGATACAAGGGGAGAAAGGAACAACTAAGTTAGGAATCATTAATAGGAATAGGGAAGTGTAACATCCTCATTCCACATTTACCCAAGTAATGAGCCAACATGTGTAAACATGCTAGGAGAGGCCACAAATATGAGATTCAAGAGCCCATCTAACTTTAAGGAAGTGGAACCGATGGAAACAAGACAAACACACATTACACAGCATCAAAAACATCACAAGGAGGTAACCCAACCTCCAAGACCCCTTACTCCTGAGGGAGACAGGATTTTTGACCGTTTTTGTCCATAGTCACAGGCATGCCAATTCAAGGATATGATAAATAATATTAAATCAAAGGTAAGCAATCACATCACCAGGAAATCATCTAGAGCTCTCCTAGTCATGACATGCATTTCAGCAAAAATGTCACAAACATTGTGTATACATATGTAAACAACATATTTAAACATAGGGGTCTCATAATTATCTGAGAATCACTAAGAGGCATTTATCCCTTACATCATTAGTTGCAATACAATATATTTGACCATAAATATATTGTGCACTCATTTACAAGTAAAAACATAGATAGAGACATACATCATCACTGATAAAATACATGCTTATAACTAGCATAATAATGAAAAAAATACCATGGATACGATAGCAGTAGAATCCACATAATAAACAATACATTTTCATACCAAATACCAAAGGAATGAGCTCTTAATTAATGCATGTAAAAACCAACTAGAGATTGAAATTTCATGTTCCATCTGACCATAGATTAGCTGAGCCAAGTATCACTTCCTTCAATCACCCGCATGCCATATTCCAAGCATGAATGTGGGATCTCACCAAACACATCAATCACAATCAATATAGGGTTTCCAAAGGGCAAAAAACCTCAACCCTCTACCAGTGACTCCACCATACAACCGTACATCACAACCATCACATATTGGTCTCTATTTAAGTTGTTCGAGGGCTCCATAGTGTTTGTTCCAACTAGGGCTTCTAGAACTAGTATATCAACCCCAACTGTTATAGGTCTTCTAGAGTCTTTTTCCAACCAAGGCTTCTAGGACTAGTTACTCATCCCACCTAGGGATTGCAGACCATTTTTCTAACCAAGGCTTCCAGGACTAGTAACTCAACCCATTGTTGTCCATCGGGCTTCAAGAGTGTTTTTCCAACCAAGTCTTGCGATAACTAATAACTCAACCCATAGCTAAAGGAATCATGAGAAACAACGAGAAAAAATCAATAAAAATAAACCCACAACACCATGGCTATCCAGGAAATGACAAAGGCTAGGAAAATCCACATGCATACACCATGCATGGAAAAAATAGAGAGTAAATCATGCATACAAATCGGTACTTGCAGTAAAATCTCGTTGTATTCGTTGATTCTTATGTCCAATTATGATTTCCTACTCCTTCTTTTCCCTATTTCTTCGATCACCAAGTATCCAAACTCTTCAAGAGTTCTCCAAGAAAACTATAAGTATCGAAGAGTATAAGATATATATAGAATAATGAGAGAGCTCCAAAATGAAGCAACAAAAAGTTACCAACTGGTCCTCATAAGCCTTTGTATAGAAGAAGCCTCTATTTCATTTATTTTCCATTATTTTCCTTCATTTTCCTCCTCATGTGCAAATTGTGACCTTTTACCTCAATTTTCTCCTAATTTCTATTATTTTCATAAATAAACATTCTAAAAATACTTTTTGCCTATTTAATTCCTTACCCATATCCTTTTCCAATTTCCTTAGCCATAATAAACCATTTGAACACCCACACTAGGATGTTTTCCCAACATTCAACTTGGAATATGTGTCCCATCAACTGTGGCTATTATTTTAACTTTATTACATGGAATTTTCACTAGGGTTGTTACAGAACCATCCCCCTTACAGGACACCATCCTCGGTGTTCAATCACACATATCCCTCAAAAACACCACTAAAAAGCAATGATACTTCCAATGGAGCTTTATAACATGTATCGATGAAGTATTCACAATGATCACATTGGTGAAAAACACATCAAGATGGCACCATAACAAATGGCAACTATTATTACATGACAGCCATCCCACTTATTGGAGCTTTATAACATAGCTCATGGAAGTATTTACATCCATACACATAAGTACATATACCCTAACATCACATAAAAACAAACATAAAAAAATTATCAAAACATATACCAAACATATACTAAAATTACACCAAAATTTCCTTGCCTCTACCGATAAACAAGGAAGGATGTGTGGCCCACGTTTGATCTTCCATATCCCATGTATCTTCATCAGGTCCAAATTTCTTCCATTACACTTTTACTTGATTGATTTCTTGATTCCTGAGCATAAGCTTCATTTCCTGCAAAATGCACTGCAACCGGCTGGAACTCCCCTTCTAGTTCCACTTGCAATACAAACCTGTCAATAACATGATCAACGTCTTTAACATAATTCTTAAGCAACGATATATGAAAAAATCATGGAATTTTACTATGGAAGGTAGAACAAGTCGATAGGCTACTGGCCCAATCCTCTCAATGATCCTAAATGGTCCAAAAAACCATGGTTCCATCTTGTAACACAATCCAATCCACAAGGAGCTCTTCTTGGGCTTGATACACAAGTGCACCTGATCCCCAACCTAAAAATCCTTGAATAACCTATTCATGTATGCATAAATCTTCTCCCTATCCTGCACTACTTTCAATTTCTTCTTGATCACATGCATTTCTTGTTCCATTTCCGCCAAT
Source organism: Pinus albicaulis (assembly GCA_034641835.2). Taxonomy (NCBI): domain Eukaryota; kingdom Viridiplantae; phylum Streptophyta; class Pinopsida; order Pinales; family Pinaceae; genus Pinus; species Pinus albicaulis. Next base: position 803,215,270 of record CM076579.1, read on the forward strand.
ATCCCTGGTCCAATCAATATCTTTTTAACCGAATCCCTCCAACTGATATGAGTGTTGCAACTCTATTGATACAATGCCTAAAATGGACTCATCTTCAATGACTCATGATAGCCGTTTTCGTAGGCGAACTCTACCAATGGAAGATATTCTTCCCACTTGTGTTTCTTATGCATCACATTCATCCTCAACATATCCTCTACTATCTTGTGAACCCTCTCAATATTCCCATATTTCTATGGATGATAAGTTGTGTTAAAGGCGAACTTGGTGTCCAAACCTGCAAACAACTCCTTCCAAAGCTTGGAAGAGAGCTTTGCTTCTCTATTGATCTAGATTTATGCAGGAATGCAACAAAAAACACATATAACCATAAATACAAAGATGTAGTGGAAATAACAATTCATCCAATTAAAATCAAAGAACTGAAATTTTTTTACCGACGGAATGGAAATAAACTAGTTAGGGTGCTAGTAGCTTATCTATGAGAAGATATGTGGGGGATACATGCCTTTGAACTATGTTACAATGAGGCTCGAGGGAATATTTATTATTGAAAAACAATGGAAAACCATAAACATCTAAAAACCTAACCCCAGGAGATTAAGTGCCAAAACTATGGGCCTCGTTTGGGTAAATTGATACATCAACTTCCAGGGGACATAACTTTGGTATGCGATCTTCATTTAACGTGCACAATACCTCGTTATAAATATATATCCAAGGCCTACAACTTTTTATGTGGGAAACATCAAAGCATCTTCCATGTTGCTCTCATTTTTCCCAAAAAACGTCACTTAGGGCCTCAAAATGGCTCTAGATGTTCAGGACCTGAAAAGCTGCTAAAAATAATGAACTATGCTACAATTAAGGAAATGGAAAAACTAAAAGAAACAATGGTGGGGCCCCAAGTGGAATAGTGACGTGGCCACCAATATCTAGCTAGATCATCTGTCAGACACAATATTCTTTGGAACACCATGAAATATGATTATGTATTTGATAAACACTTGTGCTACATCACTAGCTAATATGTAGTATTCACCGATATGGATTTGAAACATGTACCACTACCTATACCTTTACCTGTACCTATACGTACACTTCCACCTATACCTATAAAAACACCTATACCTATACCTGCACCAACACATGTACTTGCACTCTGCTACAACCTATGCATAATCTCCATATACCTTCGATCCAGCTGATTTGCCTGCAAGATCCCATATTGTAATTATGTCCCATAGGATCTCATAGATGATATGTGATTTACTTGTACCATATTGTTAATAACATTTGTGATCTTGTTCTCCTTCCCCTTGATGTCCCTAATCTCAAAGTCAAACTCACTGATCATGGCCAACCATCTATCATACCTACTGTTTAGATTCAACTTGTAAAATAAGTACCTCAACCCAATGTGATCACTCATAATTAGGAACTTCATGCCAGGAAGATAATGCCTCCTCAATGTCAATGCATGTATGATCATTGCTAACTCAATATCATGTATCGTGTAGCTCTACTCATGCTCATTTAGTTTTTTTTACTGGTAGCATATGACCTTTCCAAGTCCTATCTTGCTAGTTTTTTTGACTCCACCAAGTCCTCTCTTGCAACCATATTTACATACAACAAACTCATTTTTCAAATTTGAAATATTTAACACTAGAGCATGTGTCAACAACTGATTAAGCTACTCAAAATTAGCGTCACACTCCTCTATCAAATTTATTACCTTTCCTTTGTAATGATTTAATAGGAAAAGTGATATGTGAGAAGTTCTTGTATTAATCTATAATGAAGATAAATCTGGAATAAATAATCCAAATTTTTTAAGGTAAAAGGGTAAAAAGTCTGCGCTACGAAAAGCGTTACGAAATTGTGTTGTTTTCATAGCGTAGGTTTACTTCTGCTATTTTGAAGAGTTTGATGGTGGTTTTGGACAGTTGGGACTTGTTGAGGTTTTTTACATATGTTAATTTAGTTCCTAACATCAAATAAGCTCGAAGTAATGGGTTCATGACAGTCAAAGTGTCTCAAGAGAGCAAAGAATCCTATGCCTAGAAAATAGGGGACAGTTTCCTATTTTATTCGAGATCAGCATTGAGGTCATAAAGTGTTGGAGCTTATCATCTGGATTCAACCTTATGGGAATACAGTTGGAAAATGATGTAATCTAGTTTAGATAAGGTTGTTATGAGTAGATTTAAGGAGTTTGAATCCTATTTGTAATAGGATTGTTCATTAGGTTTTCAACTGTCATTTTATAATAAATACCATGTCATATGTTTAGGAAAGGTGTCAAAAAGTAGGAATTCAATGTATCTAGCTAAGGATAAGGTTATCCTGCATCGTAAATGATCTATAAAATATTAAGAGGTTGAATTAGAAAAGGGTTGGACATTTTTAGCAAAAATATTGTGTTTATTGTAAATGACTCATTTTCAGCGTAATACAGAGTTTTCTACTTAGCCAACTCAAGAATCATAAAGAGATCTAGTTTTTTCTTGTTCTAATGGCATCTTCTTACTATCCTATTGCAGTGGTGTTTACTTATGTTACTCAGAATTCATCACTGATGCTCTGACGTCCTTCATAGACAAACTAACCGTGTGTTTTACAGTTTCACATGTGTTTCTTAGGACTAGAAATCTGATATGCCTTGACTTCCATGCTGAGTAGATTGTTTTGTTTTACTAAAGCTATTTTTACTCCATAAGCCCAACGAGCACTTTCTAATGTGAGTTAAAACCAATTTCTATAATTTATCTACGTATTACCCCACATAGAGTTATCCATCTATATTTCTATCAAAAATCATTAACCCTTGAGAGAGCCCTCTCAGGTTGAGGAGGCTAAGCCTCAATGAAAAGATTGGTTTGAAACAGTTACATGAGATTGATTTGATTGGCAACCTATCAGGTCTGATTTTGTGATAACAATACCATGGTCATATTTTCCAGATTTTTTCCTCTTATTGCACAGTTAAGGTACATAATTATGTCTTTTAAATTTTATAATTTATAGTAAAAATTGGGTATTAAAAATTATTTTTGACTAGAACATAATTTCCGATAATGGCTCCATTGAAGTCGTATGTGCAAGACACCTAGGTGGAAACTGAACATATATCTAAGAAGCATGGTAACCAAGGATGGACATACTCCTATTGGCACAATCCAAATGAGTTTGAACATGCCTAATCAATGCTAGTAAAACTTGACCAGTCATCGAGAAATCCCTAAATAAAGGGAAAATTTTGTGATTTAGTGGGATTCTACAATATTTTGTGCAACCAAAAGGATTATTTTGACCTTATTAGATAGATTAGGAATATTATAGGATGTTAAAACTATTTAAGCTAAGTTTGTTATACTTTTGGCTTATTTAAGAACAACCATTCAACACTTATGAACATATATTATGATTATTGATACTTCTCTATTTCTGAATATAATTTGAAATGTGGAAATTATACAAACAATATGTATATCAATGGATTCAATCTGATTAAGAAATGTACTAAAGAAAGATACTAAATCCTTCTACAAATCAATTGTTGAAAATAAATATGATCACCAATCACAACAAGTAAAGAAAGAAGAAAATCAAACAACAACACAGATATTTTCCTAAGGAAAGCTTACTGCTCAAAAACCCTCTATCTTATGTTGTATATTCACCAAGAATCATGAAACAATTGCAATGCACTCTTCTCAAAAGAGTCTCCTGCACTCTCACAACTGTCTCACACTGATCTAGAAAAAATCGACCAACACTTAGCCAATTTTTAGCCTTTGCTAAACCCGCCTTGCTTGTGCAATTCATGTGGAATAAAATCCCTATTCTTTAGGAAATTAAACCTTCCAAAACTACCCAATTTTCATGGGAAATCCTATGGTTGTCTTAGTGCATGCGGGAAACCTACTAATGGTACAATTGATAGCTAACATCCCTTTAACCTTTGTCTCAACTGGGTCTCCACTAGAACTGACATGCATTCTGCTATTAATAGTAAATCATCAGTTGCATGGCATATCACTACATGTGAATTAAATCCGATTTAATTCACTTGATCTCTCACTAGTGCAACAAATAGTTACAACTAGTTCAATTGACTTTAACTCCATAAAGTAAGTTAATTTATTTCTCATTCATTAAACTAATGCACTAATTGAAACTCGGATTCCATAACTAATAGCATCACTCTATATGCCTCACCAACCACCCTCAACTCAAAATTCATGAGCCAACTGAGTTTATGACACTCAGTTAACTATTACAAGTGATTATGAGATAATATTGCATTTTATTGTCCAATTTAATTAAGGGAAAAATAAATTCGACACACATTTATTATTAACTTTTAAGCACTCCCTCTCAACAACAAAGGGATTATCAACTACCCCAATCTTGCCTCTATGGTATTCGAATTTTCTCCTGGAAAGCACCTTCGTTAGAATATCTACATCCTGATATTCTGTGGGAATGTACTGAAGTAACATAATGCACCTATGAAAAAATATCTGAGATGGTGGTACCAGATGTCTATGTGCTTGGGCCTATCATGGAATACCAGATTAACTAAGAGTTAATAAAAATCTGGTTATCACAACGTATCAATGTCAGATCCATCTGAGAACAAAAAAACCAACCAGAATCTTCCTCATCCAGGTGGCCTCACATGCAGCCTGACTTGCTTCCCTGTACTCTTCTTTGGCTGAACTGAGTTTCACATATCTTTGCTTCCTGTTATACCAAGAATTTTTTTTCGATGTTATGCTTAAGATCGCTCCTGATGTGCTCTTTTTATCTGATGGACTACTTGCCCAATCTATATTGGTGAAGCTTTCAAGCTTCACTCCCTCTATCCATCTGTGACATAATTCATACTTTGTATTGCCCCTAAGGTATCTCAAGACATACTTCCCCACCTTCCAAAATATCTTGGCCGGTTTAGCCATAGCTTGACTCAGATGGTTAACTACGTAGAAAGTGTTTGGTCTGGTGTTCACCAAGTACATCATTGAACCTACAAGTTGCCTGTAAACAGTAGTGTCCACTACCTCACTTGAAGTATCATCCTCCTTCCTCCAGTTTCCTGGAAGAGGAGTCTCCATGGGTTTACAACTCTCCATATGAAATTTACTCAAAATATCTTTAGCATACTTTCCTTGAGAAACAAATATCTCACCATCTCGCTTCCATATTTCCAAACCAGGGAAATCATGAAGGAGTTACATGTGCTTCATCTCAAACTCTCTTCTAATATCCTCCTTGGAAGAAGTTATGAGCCACTCATCACTTGTCAAAATTAGATCATCAACATAAAGTACAATAATCAAGAGCTTACCATCAACCAAAATCTGGTATAGGTTCACATCTGCTTCACTTTTTTTGAATCCCAACCTGGTGAAATAGATATCAATCCTGGTGTACCAAGCACGAGGTGCTCGCTTCAGCCCATACAGTACTCTCTTGAGTTTGCACACATTCGAATCCATGTCAAAGGTCTCAAAACCTTCTGGCTGCTCTATCTACACTTCTTCCTCAATAACTCCATTGAGAAATATAGTTTTCACATCCATATGATGTATCAGCCACCGCATTTGCACTAAGAGTTCAAGGATAGATCTAATCGATGAGTATCTCAAAACCGGTGTGAAAGTATCCTCATAGTCAATCAGCTCAACTTATGAGAATCCTCGGGCTAAAAATCTAACCTTGTAATTCTCCACACTCCCATATACTACCTTCTTCACCTTATAGATCCATCTAGATCGAACCATTTATTTTCCGACTGGCCTTGGGAGAAATTCCCATGCATTGTTCTTGACGATGGAGTCATACTCTTGAACCATAGTGTCAACTCAAATTAGTAGCTGCACTACTTCCTCAAAGGAGGATGGTTCTGTCAGAATACACTTTCTCATAAGAACCATGTATCCAGTAAATCTGTCTAGAGACTTTCTCTACCTGTGCAGTGAAGAAGGTGCTCCTACATGCTCTACCGCATCGAGTCTCAATCTATCAGCTTCCATGGTGTGCCTTCTACCATTTCTGGTGGATGGCTTTGCATGAGTGTTTTTTGCCACTCCATGATGCTTTGTATGTGGCTACTTCACATCTTCAAGTTCATCCTTTGGAACCAAGAGTTCCTCATCTTCATGCAAATCCAGCTCCCTCTCAAGGGACAATCACATGGATTTCTCCTCATCAAATTTTATATTCCGTCTCACAACTTTCATCTTGTTGTTTGGAAAATACACCCAATAGTTATGGGGAGTATCATTGTACCCCAAAAATATCCCAATCTCAAGGATTTTCGTTGCTCAGTTCTCCTTCTCGTGAAAAGTAACCTTTTCATGCTTCTCCATGGTACATCCCTTGCATGTGTCTATCTACACAATAGTACCCTTGGGAAGACCCGTATATATATTATACCTGACATTCAAGGATCTGTGGTGTAGATGGCCCAATCTCATCTTCCATAACTCACCCTCATCCCATCTCACCACTTTTTCTGCATTACCCATCAATGTTTTGCATCCATCTACATGAATTTTGTAGAGATTATACATGCAAATCCAAATATTCTTGGCTTTTCCTGTGGCTTTGTTTCAAAGGAAATATTTCCCTTCACTGAAAACCACATCATAACCTATATCCTCCAACATTGTGACTCAAAATAAATTATTTTTCAAGCCTGCTACATGCATTACATATTTTAATAAAAAGGGTTTACCTGAATGTCTCTGGAAGGTAACTGTACCAATCCCGGTAGCATTGTACCTCCCATCATCACCCATTTCAATATGCATCTAGAGGTCCTTCTCCTCCAAGCTACTGAAAATTTCTTTGTCTCATGTCATGTGGAAAGATGCACCACTATCCAAGTACCACACTGGTCCCATCACACTTGAAAACATGCATGCGATGAGCGAGAAGTCCAATTCAAATTGCGAGGAAAAAGCATCACCAGTTGCAGATCCTGAAGCATTCTTCTTCTTCTTCTTTTGTAGACAATTAGTGGCATAATGCCCATGCTTGTGACAGTGAATAAACTTAACTCTGGACATGTCGCGCTTCTTTCCTTCTTTTCCAGACTCGAATTTGGAATAGGATTTCTTTCGCTTACCCTTCTTCGCCTTTCCAGCCAAGGCACAATTCTCTTCATCATCTATCTTAGATGAAGATCCATCCCTAGTATTCTGCCTAAATTATTCTTGCACCAAATTCAACCAAAGTAATTTCCAATTTGGAAACCTCTCTAATCTGGCTTTATGCAAGAGAAAAACAAAATATAGAAATAGACATAAACACAGAGATGCAATGGAAATAAAACTTCATTTCATTAACATCAAATAATAGAAATATGCTTATATACATAATGGAAATAAACTAGCTATGGCATTGGTAGCTTATCTATGAGAAGAGATGTGGCAGATACATGCCTCTAAATTTTGTTACAATGAGGCTCAAAGGCCTATTTATTGTTGAGAAACAACGAAAAACACTAAACATCCAAAAATCTAACCCTAGGAGATGATGCGGCAAAACTTTGGTCCCCGTTTGGGTAAATTGGTACATCAATCTTCCTCGGGACGTAACTTTGGCATACTATGTCCGTTTGATGTGCATCATTCCTCGTTAGAAATATCTATCCAATGAATCCAACTTTTGAGTGATAAACATCAATATATAGACCCATGTTTCTCTCGGTTTTCCGAAAAAAATGTTGTTTAAGGCCTCAAAATGACTCTGAAGGTTCAAGACCCAAAAAAGAGTTAAAAATAGTAATTTGTGCTAAAACTAAAAAACTAAAATAACCGATGGTGGGGTTTCAAATGGAATAGGTGGGCCTCAAAATAGCTTCGAAAGTTCATGACCCGAAAAACTGCTAAAAATTGTAAGTTGTGTTGAAAGTGAAAAAATGAAAGAACTGATGGTGCGGGTCCAAATGGAATAGGTGGGTGGCCACCAATATCCACCTGGATCATTCCTCCCTCATTATAAAGAAATGGTCCTCATTCTGTTAAGTTCTTCCATGAGAGGAAAATTCCACTGAACTTGGAATTGGAGTTGTCCAGGATGTCGTGGACTTGCTGGCGGACGTCCTAGATGTGTTCAATAAATTTGGTTGCCTCAGATAGTACATGTGTGGATTATGTATGTGTATTTGCATGAGGTATGACAACATCAGGTGGCGGTGAGTTGGGGGTCAGATAAATGGAGTGCTTGTCCTGACAGTATAGAGAAACCTTTGTGGGTGAGGAGAAAATGTCCTCATATTCCTCCATGACTTTGTCCATCTACTGCAGCTATGAAAAGAAGCCTTATTTTGAGGTTTTGGACACAACCTTCTTCTTTCCCTATGAGAGAGTTGTAAGGAAAATAAATTTCCTGGTTTGGGAAACAATCTTACAACGTTGTTTTGCAATAGTTAAGGAGATGGAAGGAGGCGGTACTACCTCCGGTATCCTGTACAAATTATTTCCCAAAGTAATAATAACAGAATAAGGCCTAGAATCATACACAAAATTTCACCTCCACAAGTATGGTTCGCCCAATAATACATCAGCTACATCAAGAGGAGCAACATCACACAATACCTCATCCGTGAATGGCTTGATGTTGTACGAAAGGCGACACTACTGGCGGACGCGTAGATCTCTCCTGGGGTGAAGCCACTTGATGGTATATGTTTGCGAGTGTACTATGGTCAGTTCATCAAGTCGCTTCATGACCTATGCTGAAATGAGTTTCTTTTAGCTTCTGCTATCGACACTAAATTTCAGTGGAGAACCCTTCATCAACATCTACGAATGGAAGAGGTTCTCCCCCTCCTCTGGATCCTTGGAATCGTCCCTCTAGAGCTTGCTGGTGAAAAAAATTGCACTGGGGTTTGAATTAATGACTTGCTTCCCTTTGTCATATCCCTTGTCTACTTCTTTCTCAGGATCAGAACATCCATCTGATTCGAGTGCCTTTAGTTTGACTTCTAGTGACTGTTTGGCTCGACACTTGTTTGTGCTGTGAGTGGGGAAGTTATAAAATTCACACCACTTTCCCATGTCCCTCTTTGGATTTGTGTTCTTGTTCTGAGTCGCATGTAGTTTTTTCTTTTCCCACTTCGGGGGTGCCTTTCCCTAGATTCGGATTTGCGGATCCAAAGTCTCACTTCTTCTACTTAAATTCCTTCTCGATCTTGGTGGCATAGTGATATGCCATGCCAAGTGAGGTAATGTCGAGGAAATCAATTTCCTCCAGAATGTGTCTATGCAGAAAATTGTGGTACTTGAGCACCAAATGTCTCTCTAAATCTTTAATACCCAACTTTTTGCGCAAGGTATGGAAAACATTCATCAGTTCATGCACATCTTGATCCCTTTACTACCGCAATGTGGTCCATTGAATGTACTTGTCATCATATCCCCCCATAGGGGAATATTGTTCCTTGATGTCATCTCAAAATTAATTCCAAGTGGGTGCGTCCAAGAATAGAGAGGGTTACCTCTCGTCCTTTTGCTCACAGTAGGTTTCCCACCAGTCTTTGACATGGAGGGCGACGTTTAGGAGTGAAAAAATAATCTTTTCTCGGTTGAAGAAATCATGAGACTGATAAATACCCTTCCAGAAAATTCAACCATATATCGACGACATTTGGATCTCTTTGACCTTCAAATATATAAATGTCAAAGTTTACTTGTGCCTTGAAGGGAGTGCCGCCTCCAGAGTGGTTGTTGGATAGAGATGCACCGTAGGTGGGCAGACATTGAAGGATCTAAGAAAAATTATCCATCAATGCATTATTTTGTTTCTCAAGGGCGTCCATGAGCAATATTTTGATAGGATCTCCTACTCCATCGTATTTCTTTTATTCCGCCATGAAAGGTCGTCAGGGTTTGTGAGGTTGATCTTGCAGGGGTTCAACCAGATCGAGCCCTAACTCCTTATACACTGACCTCGTTGGGGATATGCAAAGAAAAACAGAGAAAGAGAAGACCACTCTGATACCACTAATCCAGATCTATGCAAGAACTCAATAAAATACAGAAATATACATCAACATAGAGATGCAACGGAAATAAAACTTCATTTCATTAATATCAAATAACAAAAATATGCTTACAGACATAATGGAAATAAAATAGCTTGGGAACTGGTAGCCTATCTCTGAGAAGATATGTGGTGGCTGCAAGCTTCTGAACTGTGTTACTGATCTGAAAATGGGTTGGATAACTTGCTATGCATTTTCAGAACCTCCCACTCAGTTAAAAAAAATATAAGATCTAGCTTGTACTTGACTTTTTGCGAAATTTATGCCTGAAATAGGTGTATGTTTTTTAACTGTTTAAGTGCTTTAAGTTCATTTTTTCTTGCTAAAATTAGACATGTATAATATCAATATAATGCAACAACAAATCATCAACACATAACAACAAATTTAATCTAGGATTTCACCAAAATATCGTGGGCTATGTCTCCTTGAGCTCTTGTCATCTTGACTTGGCTCTTTGGGATTATGGAAAAATTTCTCTTACAAGTTCCTCACTTAAATCCAAAGGTTACTGAACTGAACCAATGGTCTTATAATACCATCTATACCTTTTTATGGCTATCATCACTCTGAAAACATATCTAGGCTCCCTTAGACTTGATTCCTTCTGGCGGTGCTCTGAGCTACACCGAGATTCTATGTGGCACTAACTCCTTCAGAATTAGTTTTCTATCCCTGAAACCTCACCTAATATATCCATAACATATCATACCTCCAAAATGGACTGATCATTTACTCAAAATAAGAACTGCATCCCCAAACTAGGCCTCCCTCCACTGTTGGCCCTAGGCTACCCAAAACTTCCCTCTAGGTTCTCGACCTTCATAAGTCTTCAAATGGATCTTCAAATCCCTTCATTAGATTAATAATGCTAAAAATAGTTAGAATATATGATTGGTTCACCAAAATTTGACTCCGGCTACTTCTGTTTCGCCTCCGACACCTGGTGGCACCCCATGGCACTAGGGTCACTGAAAACTTAACTGATGAGTTCTAGAAATATAGAAGTTCTCAAAAGCTTCTGAAACCTTCATAAATGAATTTATAATTCTCATTACAGTCATAAATGACTATTGGTTTGTTGCATAAGTCCTCTAACTGCCCTGGCTAGGCTCCGAACCACTACTCGCACTTGCTAGCCCTAGTGGCCCCTAGAACTTCTCTGAAGAATATTCACTTTAAAAAGTCTTATATAGGCTCTGAAAGCCACACCATTAGTTCCAAAACATCTGATACATCCAAAACTGACTATTGGATTCCTAAATAAGGCCTCTAGCTACACTGGCCAGGCCTCAAACTACTATTGGCCCGTGGTGGCCTTGGTGGCCCCTAGAACTTCTTTGAAACAAAAACCTACACAAAATTCCTATGATAACTCATAAATCCTCACCAATGGATCTGTAATGTCTGAGATAGTCGAAATTGACTATTGGTACTCCAAAATTGGTCGAATCTATCTCAAGATAAAGCCTGAACTCGTTTTGCCCAATGACACCTAGAAAAGCTCCACTAATTTTGGAGAGAATGAACTTAAATTCAGTTAAAGTTGGGATTTCTACCAACAATGGCTCTTTGCCTAAAAAATCGCGAAGTTGGCCGCTAGCATAAATGTGGCGATTAGTGTGAGAACATGGGCTAAAAACTTAACCACGCATTAAAATCCACTAAAACCATTGGGTGGAGGTTACGATTGGGATAAACCATCCACGTAAAATTCAAATGTGACCACATTTCAATGGTTAAAAAAAACCATTTTGTGTTGGAAGTTTGGGGGCTTAAGCCCTTGGTTTTCTGCTGTGGTCGTATGGGAGGGGCTGGCCCATCCAAAACCCCAAACGGAGAACCATACAACGTTAAATAGAACTGTGAGTAGAATATTTTGGTAAAAATCGCATCAAAATAAATATGGTCGACACGATTCGAACCAACCAGTGTGGTTCATCATCAAGACAAGATGAAAAATATGATCAGGTAACCCAATTAAATAAATAAGAAACGCTCCAACTAGCCGTTTGTAATATAACAGCTAGTTTGACTAAACTAAGGCAATAAAATCATAAAATCAAAAAAGTATAATAATAATTTCTTTTTTATTGATAGGAATAAATCAAACGCTTAATGTTTATAATTTGAATTTTATTTGTTTTTATTTTTAATAAAAAAATAATTATTCAATATTATCTGGAATAAACATTTTCTTATTTTATTAAAAATAAAAATAAATAAAATTCAAATTATAAACATTAAGCATTTAATTTATTCCTATAAATAAAAAAGAAATTATTATTATATTTTTTTGATTTTATGATTCTATTGCCTTAATTTAGTCAAACTAGCCATTATTTTACAAACGGCTAGTTGGAGCCTTTCTTATCTATTTAATTTGGTTACCTGATCAGATTTTTCATCTTGTCCTGATGATGAACCACACTAGCCAGTTCAAAACGCGTCGAATAAATTTATTTTGATGTGATTTTTACCGAAAGATTTTACTCACAATTTATGGATCACAGAAGAAAAATTCCTAATGTTAAATAGGACTTCTGACCGTTAGTTGTTAAGAACTAACACAACCTAATCTATAAAGCACAGGCAGTCTATGTGTGAGGTCTTGCATTCGAACCTGGCCGATTCCAAACAACATTTTAACACTCTGTTTCTCAGCCACGTAGTGGCCTCTTGGCCTGCCACGTGGTAGCCTCCTATTGGCTTGAAAATTGAATAGTCAAACAATAGCCCAATTACAATCTGTCACTTGGCAACATTCAACTGGTCCAAACGAAATATTGTGGGGAATAATCCCTAGAGTATTCTCTTTTTAATTTTTCCCAATCCAAGTCAAACTTGTTCAAAGTCCAAAAATTGAAGTTTACTGGACATTTCAAAATACGATAAATTCTTCATATGGTGTAGGTTTTTGAAACCATTCAAAGGGCCCGAATCAGGAAGACGAGATTTATTTGGTCGCTTAGGTTCAACACACTTCAAAACACTTTGAATTTTGAGTTGTCACTTAGGTCCATGATCCAATTCTGATAAGTTAAAATGAGGCTTGAATGCCTATTTATTGTTGAGAAACAATGGAAATCCCTAAACATCAAAAAACCTAACCCTGGGAGATGAAGCGCCAAAATTGTGGGCCCTGTTTGGGTAAATTGGTACATCAATATTCCCGCGGACTTAACTTTGGCATATGATCTCTTTTCGATGCACATCATACCTTTTTAGAAATATCTATCCAAGGAATCCAACTTTTGAGTGAAAAACATCAATTTGTGGACCCATGTGCTCCCAGTTTTCCAAAAAAACGTCGTTTAGGGCCTCAAAATGGCTCTAGAAGTTCACGACCCAAAAAAATGATAAAAATAGTAAGTTCTGCTAAAAATGAAAACCTAAAAGAACTAATGGTGGCAGTTCAAATGGAATATGTGTGTGGCCACCAATATCCACCTGGATCACTAGGGCCTCAAAACAGCTCCGGAAGTTCATTACCCGAAAAACTGCTAAAAATAGTAAGTTGTGCTGAAATTGAAAAGTGAAAGAACTGATGGTGCGGTGGCCACCAATATCCACCTGGATCATTATCCCTCGCATTGACAGAGTCCCTATAACTATGCTAACTCTTTGGAAGGCCTATAAGAGCTAGGCTCACCAAGTTATCATCCACGACAGTAATTTCGACGCCCCCAAGCTCATCTCTACATTAGAAAAACTTGGTTAACTATTTTAGAATAGTGTTTCCTTTCTCCATTTTGATTTTCTTGAGCTTGTCCTTCAGTGCCAATTTTCTATGATCACTGCTACTCTGAAATAGATCTCTCAAAGCCTTCCACATTGCATATGTAGTCGCTTTACCATGGAGACTCGAGACAATGTGGTCTCGTACTCCCTCCAATAATATCCTCCTCACCTTTGCAACCATATTTTGCTAAGAATCAGGAAAAGAGGCATTTGCTGCAGTAGGTTTAAGAATGTCATTATCAATGAATTATTTCAACCCATTGTCCTATAGAAATTCCTCCATCTTGTCTTTCCACGCAATATAATTGGAACTTCCCTCAAGTGCATACTCCAATCTCAAGCCATTCAAAGCCATCTTGATCCTGATCTGCCTATCGCACCAAAGAATAATTTTGTAATTTTGAATGCTATTGAGACAAACTCAATTTCTTCTCCACTATAGTGATTTCCGGTGCTCTCATACCATGTAGAAATTGTACAAACAATATGTATATCAATGGATTCAATCTGATCAAGCAATGTACTAAAGCAACATATTGAATCCTTCTACAAATCAATTGCAGAAAATAAACATGACCACCAAGCACAACAATTAAAGAAAGAAGCAAATAAAACCACAACATAGATATTTTCCCAGGGAAATATTACTACTCAAAACGCCTCCATATTTTATTGTATATTCACCAATGAATCATGAAACAATTACAATTTATTCTTCTCATAACAGTCTCCTGCACTCTCACAACTGTCTGACATTGATCCAGAAAAAATTGACCAACACTTAGTGAATTTTCAGCCTCTGCTCAGCCTGCCTTGCTTGTGCAATTCATGTAGAACGAAATCCTTATTCTTTAGGAAATTCAGCCTTCCAAAACTGTGCAATACTGTAATATCCCAAAATAGGCAAATTCTACAACAATAAAAACACCTTAAGATGTTCCAAAGTTGGAGATCCAGCAATACATGAACACAAATGAAAGTATTGCAGAAAATTATCTCATAAAATGTGTGTTAAACATATTTACATCAAATTAGGAACGTATCAGCAAAATTATTCCTTTATTCACTGTCTCCAAGTGGGGAAAAGCAACAAAATAGACCCTAAAAACGTTATTCCCATATAAATGCATGATAATAAGGGGAAACAATGGTTGGATCCCTTAGAATATATATTAAGGGCCTCACATACAAAAGGTAATCAGAAACAAATCACTTTTTAAAGGTTAAACAGATCTCTTGGCCTTACAATGACTTAGAAATACCCAAATCCCATGACTTAGACTATGCAGAAAATACTGAAGCATATACAGTGTTATTTGATGAGGGATTCTACAACATTACAATACAAAATCATAGAGATGGAGATTTATGCCATAATATACTAAGCAAACAGAGATCTAGCCTCCTTATTGCATTATATAGATAACCTGATAAAGGTTTCTTAAGACACATGTAGAAAAAGAGTAGATATGGATATCCAGTTCAAAAATAACTCACTCTCACTACAACATTACATGAACATAGCTAAATAATTTACAAGAGGGATAATAATTCATTTTTCTAGCTTTTCGGGAGAAGGGTTGGCCCTTTCCCTAGGAAACTAGATCAGAAACAAGGCCTAGAACCTTGCTGCAGCAACTCTCTAGAAAATGACGTAGTTCCTACAAGGGAATGCACTATAGGAGAGCAGAGGTGCTTTGGCCAATTGCCAAGATATGAAATGAGCTCAGAAATATCCTTTGTTGATCTCTTAAGAGAAGGAAAGGGACCCTCTACTAAGAAACAGACCCGGAAGTGGAATGATCAATTTTCCACTTGCAACACCCTACAACACAACATTACACTGCTATAGAAATAACACTGTGACTGAAGACTGATGCTTGGCCTCAACCCTAGATGTGGAACAAATTATTACAATACTCTCCCAAGAGGCCTCTTAAGGGAAGAGATGGGATTCCCGCTCGGGAACACCCTTGTGCTAAACAACACTACAACCCTGCTAAACAACAAGAGGAAGCCAAGTCTAAGCAGACCGATATCAAAATGATAATCTAAAACATGAATGGCAAAGGATTCCATCCTCTTCATATATATTAAGTGAACTTCTTCATATATATTAAGTGAACTCATCATTTGCATGGCAGATTACTACATGTGAATTAAATATGATTTAATTCACTTAATCTCTCACTTGTGCAACAAACAGTTACAACTAGTTCACTCACTGTAACTCAATAAATTAAGTTAACTAATTTCTCATGCATTAAATTAATGCACTAACTGCAACTCGAACTCCATAACTAATAGAATCAAACTGCATGCCTCACCAACCACCATCAACTTGAAATTCATGAGCTAACTAAGTTTATCACACTCATATAACTATTACAAGTGATTATGAGATAAGATTACATTTTATTATCCGATTTAATTAAGGGAAAATTAAATTAGACACACATTTCTTGTTGACTTTTCAACATGAAGAACCTTCCTTCTACTTCTTGTTTTTCTTGTTGTGGAATGTGATTGTTGATTTATAGTAGTAGATAATCTTCAAGTATGCTAAGAAAAGGGTGGAAGGTCCCCATTCCAAAATTAATTCTAAATATCGTAGATTTTGTTTCCTTTATAGTTCCTTGCAAATATTTTATGAATAGATTCATTATATTCCATGTCCATTTATGTTTTTCAATGATATCTTTTCAACAATTGGTTTAAGTAGGGAAGGTCAACCAAGGCATCTAAGTTAGATCCTCTTCCTTCTAGACTAAGAACTGAAATGAAAATTGTGCATTTAATATTTACTACTTTATTGAATTTATTATCATCTATGCTTTTGGAATTAGTTTCTTTCTATAATTCGTTTAAGTAAGGAAGGTAAACAAAGATATCTAAGTTTGATCCTCTTCCTTATGAATTAAGAATTGAACTGGAAATTGTGTTTATGCATTTGATCTCTATTGATTTCTTAACATTGTGTTATGCCTTATGGTGGAATTGATCTTATTGGAATATGGATAATGAGGAAGGACAACCAAGGCATCTAAGTTAGAGCATCTTTCTTATTGGCTATGTTCCACAAAGACTCATTGCACTCTTGCTTCTAGATCATAATTTTAATGTTTTCTTTTCAGGAATTTATATTTCTAATATGCATTTCCATTATTGTCACATAAAAAACTACTTCCTACATTAGCCTAATACAAGATCTATATAACTTGGTGTTCTTGTAAGTTTACCAACCCAGATTGATAAGTAAAACAGATGGTGTAATTTAACTCAATAAATTAGACCAACATTTTTGGCTTCGTTGTCGAGGAATCACACTTAGATATAGGTGATTAGGAAGCGTGTTTACAAAAACATAAAAAATAAAAACTGTATGATTTCTTTTCATTATGGTTATTTATGCCTAGACAAAGAGATAATAAGGGTAGATATACAAAACAAAACCCCCCAACTACTAAACCATTGGTGGGAGCAGGACCATCCACATTCGAACTAGCACCAATTTCTAGGAAACCCACTTTCAAATAAGTTCTTATCCCAATTGAAAGAAAAGACTTTGGAAACTCTCTCAATAATGGGTTCTGAGTATAAAGGAGAATGTGTAACATTCATTCCGCCAAAAATCATATAAAGCACTCCAACTACAAGAGATAGTTTAAAACTTAGTGACTAATCACATATTCTTTAGAAGCTTCCTTTTTAAGTATCTTTTCACTTGTTTTCTATGGTTGAATTAATTCATGCATCCTTTCTCCAAATACACCATATTCCTTTTTGGTAAAATCCTTAATGAATCCAACATTGTACTACAATTAGGGTTCAAGAAGTTTATACATAACTTGAATATTATCTAGTCACTTTACTTGTCAATATCCATGCATCTCATGAATTGGGAACCCATGAGATCATCGAATTGGGATAGGGTGAGGGTCTGCAATTAGGGTTCTTACAATTTCCCATAACTCTTCCCAATGATGAAAATTTCACCTTGAACTACCATAATTTTTATTTTGTGAATTAACGAGAATTGGTTGAATCAATCCTCTTGTCCATAATACTTGTTAACCTGAATTTTCTAGGCTATCCAATATGAGCACCATTGCTACCAAATTTTTCCTACCGTTCCACAACCACGTCATCCTCTACCTTCATTTTGAATAAAGTACAGAGGCAAAAACTAGGGTGAAATATTCACACCACTTAACAAAATTGATTCATATCATAATCAAGGTTCCATCCCACATCTTCGTAGTTTTTAACGAGATCCCTTTGTGTACAAAAATATAATAAAACGTACCACCCCAGTTTTGAAAACTGGATATTGGATCCTTCATAAACTTATTCTGGCACAGATCCTTATAAACCCGATATCATATAATGCAACATCACGTCAACATAAAGATATCATATCTAGCTCACCTATTGTCACGTCTCCCAGACCCAACCCATGAGGTCTCTTTGCACAATCAACCTCCTCCCATATTTTTCACTTGATCAACATTGTCTATCATTGATTTCGTCAACTAACCATGTGCTAAGAATTTCACAACACAAAGTTCAAAGCATGTGGCAGAGTCCAAAACACCCAGAAGTTATCAATGGTGGATAAAACACATCACCAACATAAAGTAATAACAGATTTAACTCCAACACATTACCCGATGTGCATTATGGGCACACTACTTGAATTATGTGGCACCACATGATTGGCCATCAAATTATTTTCAGTTTTTTCAAAATTACTTGCTCCAAGCCCAATACAGTGAATACAATTGTGTCTATTTTCATAGTATCAAAGGAACAGTCCAAGATTTGGATAAACAAATTTTACCTTTGATAAAGAAATTTCCAACATATTGGAGACATGCACGATGATTAACCTCAATTTTTCTATGTTAAAACTATATTATATTTCATGATCTTTGGACCACCCTTGAATTTCAAAACCTTTGGTGGATGTCGTGAATTTCTAGAGTTGATGTCATCACAAAACCGGAGGTGCGCTATAAAAAAATGACACAAGATTAATAATTAATTTACATTTTCACATTGAATTTCCCTAAGTTAAAACATATATTTTTCTAAAGGTATAATTATCAAGAAAGTGTTTAGAATTGTTGCGAGCATGGATTTTTAATCGATGATATTATGCTTGTATCTATGGTACCATATTTTTAATGACAAATTATAATTCGTATGGACAGGAGAAACCCTAAGGTTAGGGAATTAGGGCCACTTTATTAGCATTGGCAAGGAGAAAGTGCAACCTTTTCAGGCTTACAACATAAATACAAAACACTACAGGAAAAACCTAAAAAGAAATTTAAGGTAGAGGTATATTGTCATATAAATGGAGCATGGCGATATGATAATGATGATTTACAATTTTTAGGTTTTTAAAATAACACATGTCATTCTAAATAGGGGGGATTACTAAGACAAAAAATCTAAAGAAAAAGGTGGATATATTGTATAACTCTGTATGTGGAATCACGACATTTGGTTCTGTGAGTGTTTCCAACGATGAGATAATAGATTGTAATTTTTTGTACTCAATTGTATCAATATTTTATGTTCCATGCTTCTCAATAATATAATTTCCATGTTACAAATATATTGCAATTCCTTTTATTAGGAATCCAAAATTAGTATAAGAAAAGTATTTACCATGTTAAGTATCAAAACAAAATTTGATTTCTCAATTATTTGTGCCTTTTTCTTTCTTTTCTTAGTCATTGCCTTATACGATGAAAATGATATTAGATCGCAAGGATGAACATGATATCATAAGAAATATGTAGATCAAATATTCATTTGTAGAACAACCATAAGAAACCGCGATCTAAAGTTTCTCCTTAAAATTAAAATAATTGCGTGTGTGCAAAGGAAAGTTTGTGTTCATACTTTTTCTCCTGTACACAACACCTCTTCTAATGCACCCATCATTAGTTCCATACACTTGTTGTTCTGCACAACTTAAAGTGTAAAAGTTCAAAATGAAATTAGAACTAAAAAAATTCAAATGAGATAACATAACCATAGGTGCTCACAAACAATTAAATTAATGTCACATCTAGATTTTTTCAACAAATGGAAACTTAGAAATAAGATTTTAAAAAATTAGGGAAATAATTTTTAATCTAGAATAAGTGAAAATATTCATCATTATCTAAAACATTGGTTAAAGTCACAAAAACTCTACAAATTAATCCATAGTCAAAGGACTTTGACCTTAATAAAACCAATCAAATAAATTCACTTAAAACTTACATTTAAAATGTCCAATTATATTTAAAGCTATTTTTTGAAAAGTTTTGGAATTTATTTTTCTTATCTAATGTATGCAAAAATCATATATTGAGTGAAAAAATAAATTTAAATAACACAATTCAATATTGAGACCATTCCTTAAAATTATATCAATTTAATATTATTATTATTTTTATTTAAACAATAATTTAAAATTATATATATATATATATATATATATATATATATATATATATATTAAAAAAAAATTATCAACATTTCTAAATCGGCATTCTCCATCCCATCGCTATTATCACTCTTTTGTAAGTAAATTGAATTGAGTTTAAGGTAGGGTTTTACCCATTTCAATATGGAAGGACGAGCTCGATACAAGGGTTGATGCAGAACATAGTGTAGGGAATGCCGAATAGATCGCGTCGGGATTTGGAGAGTTGCCGGAAACAACAGGGTTTGTAGTTGGGGCACGAAATGATGGATGAACTCAGGCGTCCCTTACCAATTGCGATGACAGATGATTGGGAGAAAAATGATGACAATCATGAGGATGAAATAAGTGAAGAAGAAAGTGTGATTCATGTAGGTATTGTTGAAGAGGAGACAAATGATGACAATCATTCAGGGTTTCTTGAAGATGATGAGATAAGTGAAGAAGAATTAAGGGCACAAATATTAGAGTGTTGGTTTGAACCAATCGAAATAGATGAATAAGAAGGAGGAGAGAAACAATCAATTTCTGGAGGGTGGAGAGTTTTGTGGATTCGTAGCCAATGAAATAGGGTTTTTCTTGTTGCAACTCGGCTCATACCCTGGTGTGTTTTCCAACTAGTAGGTAACACAAAGTTTTCCTAGATAGTGTTACTATATATTAAGCTTCTTCTTCCTTGATATTTTTATGCTAATCATTATAGTTGTTTCATATATAGGGTTCTGAGTGTTTGAATGAGAGTGGACGAGATTCTAGGTAGGAGATTCGATATCTTAGTTTAGTTTTTTTTTTTTTGTGTGTCTCCCTTCATGGCAGTTAGGTTGAAATTCTCTCTGCCCTATATGATGAATTTAGTTTCATTGTAGGTACAATTTCTTGATGGTGGAGAGTTTTGTGGATTTGTAGCCAATGAAATAGGTTTTTCATGTTGCAACTCGGCTCATACCTCGACCTTTCTTATTTACAGGTTCTTCATTTTCAATGTAGGAAGGAGGAGAGAAACGGTCATGTATTATTTGCATGTCAAGTTTTGTGGAGGAAAATGACAATAAAAATGACAGAAATCATAATCGCTCTGTGCATCCTTTACCATTACGACACTTTATGACATTAACACTAAAAAATCTAACAATGAATTTGCTGAAGTTGGGGTCCACGGTTTATGATTTTTTGTTTTTTTAAATGTGTTGATTCTAGATTATTGAGATAATGTAGGTACTTTTCTTCAATCCAATTTCAAATCCATATACAACATTATTTGTATTCTTATAAATGTGAGTTATAGAAGTATATGTAAAAGAGGTATGTAGATACAAAAATTTATTATTGAAGGGTTGGTAAGGAAAAATTCTCAGCAATTTCTTCACATATCCATTTGATAATTAGCATTGAGTTCTCCAAACATTTGTAATTGGGTTAAGATATTTCTTTCTTCACTAGATCTAGTTTTAAAATAAATATTGTAATCTATATTAGTTCTCTTAAGCCTCTCTTGGATTTTAAGCCTCTTTGGATTTCCTTATAAAACACCAATGAAAAAAAACCATCGAATATTTATATCTATTTTCTTGTTAAAATTATTGTACTTATTAAGGAATTTCGTGATATTTGAATATTAGAAAAACCCATGGCATATTTATATCTATTTTCTTGTTAAAATCATTATACTTATTAAGAAATTTTGTGATATTTGAATATTAGAAAATAGACTGTCATATTCCTTTTAATATTGAAAATAATCCAAACAGATATAATGATGTGGTGTGATCCCTACGCTAAAAAAAATGACAGCGCACTTCCCTCCAAATGGCTAGGGTAGGGAGGACGTGGCAGGGCCACTAACAAATTAGCCGTTGATTAAAAAAGCTATATAATTAGGATTTTGAAAAAAAGCTATATAATGAGGATTTTGATTATGATGTTCACAAGTTCAAGTTCAATGACGAGAAGGACGGTACCTGAGTGAATGGAATTACGATGATGCCCTTCGGTGCGGGGAGGAGGAGGCACTCGCCACATTGATGGCTCCCAGCGGACCAGGATGCTAGGTTTGGTTTACATTCATTTCAATAAATTACATATAGGTTTGCAGGTCTTTCTGGATTTTTACAGCTAGGTTTGGGTATTCCTGGATTTTTAATTTTTACATGTAGGTTTCTTTGGTAATTTTTTTTTGTTAACAGGTTGTTCTTGAATCCAATCTTGTTGCCCTGCTGGACAAGATCGAACCAATAACCTTTCTGAATCTTCGCCAGTTTCTTCAATATTCCTCCCACCTTGGACATTTTCTCCAATATTCCTTCCACCACGTTCTGCCTCGATGGTGAGATTTCCACCTGCACTTTCATTTTTTCTTTTCATAAATCAAAAAGTGCTCTAAGAATTTGGATTTCATTGGCTGCAACGCCTCAGACCACCGGAAAGAATCCCGGTGTTCAAGATTTGTTTCGAGACCACCAGAAAGAATCCCCGTGTTCAAGATTTTTTTCGAGACCACTGGAAAGAATCTGGACGAATGGAGCACAGCCCACGAAGGCCCCATGTTCCATTACTCCTCTGGAATGCAGGCTGTGATGCTTGCATTGGGAATTTGCGGGGGCAAAGCACCATCCATATTGCATATTGTGCAGAATTTGCGGAGGCAAACTGTGCAGTATACATTGATATTGCGTATTTTTATGATAAATTTCTAAGGAATATTATGGCACACAAACATGATCTCTGTTCTTTTTTTCCATTGATGTATAGTTTTATGAGATTATTTTAATCATATTATCAAAATATTTGATTGATAAGGTTTGGGCCTTCTTTTAATTGCTTTCTTTTAAGGTTTGTGACTTCTTTTAATGAATTGTTCTATGTGTCAGGTACTACTAAAATCAACCTGCAAGATCTCACAGGAAACCCTGTTCATTGGTTGTAAACAAGATCCTCAAGAAAGCTAATTTTGCTCTGGACGCTCAAGGTAAGTTTACGCCTCTTCGTTTTGTGTTTCTTGAATTAAAAGTCTCAAGTAAATCCATTTCAAAGAATTATAGATGCTTTATTTTTTTTCATTTTTCATTTTCTGGTGGTTCTATAATTTTCGAATTAATACTTGTTTGTAATATCACTTATTTTTTTTGGATTACAACTATACTTTCTCGGTTTACTCTTAAAACAATAACCAGTCTACTCCTCTTAGTTTTATTATTCCATTTTCCTTCTGTCCTGGGGTATCACAGATGCCATAGTTTCTTATTAATTCATATCAGTTGGTGCAATCTGTTTGTCTCTCATTTCTCTGCTGTAATTTAGATATTTGTTTCTTTGATCTATCAAATATCAATCAAATCTCTGGTTATACTGAATTTTCTTTGATGTTTTTTACGGGATTTTGATTCTATGGATTATATTCAACTTGAATATTGAATATCAAATATCAAATCAAATGTCTGGGCATACTAAATTTTTCTTTGATATTTTTTGAAGTATGCTTTAAGAATTTTGATTATATAAATGATATGTAATTTGAATATTAGTTTGCTTTTAATTTCTTTTTAAATAGAAATATTTAGAATATTTATAAATTAGTAAAATAATAAATATTGTTTTTCAAATTTTACAAATGAGTCTATAAAATAATTAGATATTTTCATCTATTAAGCAAATTGAACAGTTGCACCATACTAAATTGAATTGGAAATTAGGTCAAGTTGGAGAAGCAAATAAGTAAATTGGAGAGTTCTAAATAATTCCATTTTTATTTATAAATTAATTTTTCAGATCTTTTTAATAACTAGAAAGTCAAACCACAAATATTGGTTGGTTAGCCTTATAATTTTGTGAGTTTTTTTCAGTTGAATTGGATTGGAAATTGGGTCAAATAGGAAAAGAAAATAAGGAAATTGGAGAATTCCCTTAGTGCATCTAAATAATTCCATTTTATTTATAAATTATTTTTTTCTAGCCTTCTAACAACTATCAAGTCAAACCACAAGTATTGGTTGATTTGCTTTATAGTTTTCTGAGTTTTTTTTTTTCAATTAAAAATATTAGTTGAATTAACATGTGGTTCTCAAAATCAATTTTGGATGATTTTCTTTAAGGTTTTGTAAGTTTTTTTTTTGAATTGAAAATATTAATTGACTTAACATGTGGCTCTTAATATCATTTTTGGATGACCTTTTCCAATAAAAATGTATTTTTTCTAATAATTTAGATGAGATTATTGGATTTCTCAAAATGATTTCTTCAATTATGTTTTTATGTTTTACCAATATGTTTTTCATTTAAAAATATATTTTCATTTATATCTTATAACTCATGTTAGATTTTGTTTTTACATTATTACTATGGTTAAATTCAATATATTTTAAATTCTATTTTCATACATTCATTTTATTTTAAAGAATTTTTCTTATATTTAAAATTTTATTAATATCTTTTAATTTATTTTCTTTTTTGAATGATTTCTTCAATAGTATTCTAATATAGAATAAAGTACCTTAAGCTTGAGTAGCCTAGCCTAGGCTACTCAAGAATACACTAAGGTAAGGTGGAGTAGGCTAGGTTAGGCTAGAATAGGCTAGAGTGGCTTAGGATAGGCTAGACTAGACTAGGATAGGCTAGGTAAGAGTAGGTTAGGGTAGGGTAGGCTAGAGTAAGCTAGGTTAGACTAGGTTATGCTAGGTTAGACTAGGCTAGGTCAAGCTAGGGTAACTTAGGGTAGCTTATGCTAGTCTAGGATAGGATAGGATAATATAGGCTAGGATAGGATAGGTTAGGCTAGGATACTATAGCCTAGCATAGAGTGGGTTAGTCTAAGCTAGGTCAAGTTAGGATAGGCTAGGCTAGGCTAGGTAAGACTACACTAGGGTAGGCTAGGTTAGGTTAGGTTAGGATCGGCTAGGCCAGGATAGGTTAGGGTAGGCTAGGCTAAACTAGGTTACGGTAAGCTAGGTTAGGTTAGGTTAGGTTAGGTAAGGTTAGGATAAGCTAGGCTAGGGTAGAATAGGCTAGGCTAGGCTAGGATAGGATAGGATAGGATAGGCTAGGGTAGGCTAGGGTAGGGTAGGTTAGGTTAGGCTAGGGTAGGGTAGGGTAGGTTAGGCTAGGATAGGCTAGGTTAGGTTACATTAGGTTAGGTTAGGTTAGGCTAGGCTAGGCTAGGGTAGGTTAAGGTAGGCTAAGGTAGGCTAGGATAGGTTAGGTTAGGCTAGGTTAGGTTAGGTTAATCTAGGTTAGGTTAGGTTAGGTTAGTGTAGGTTAAGTAGGCTGGAGTAGGCTAGGCTACGCTAGGCTAGGTAGGCTAGGGTATGCTAGGCTAGGTTAAGCTAGGTTAGGTTAGGGTAGGCTAGGTTAGGGTAGGCTAGGCTAGGCTAGGTTAGGATAAGCTAGCCTAGGGTAGGCTAGGCTACGTTAGCCTAGGCTAGGGAAGGCTAGGCTAGACTAGGATAGGTTAGGGTAGGTTAGGTTAGGTTAAGGTTAGGTTAGGCTAAGCTAGGCTAAGCTAGGCTAGGCTAGGCTAGGCTAGAATAACCTAGGAAAGGCTAGGATAAGCTAGGCTAGGGTAGGCTAGGCTAGGGTTAGGCTAGGCTAGGCTAGGCTAGGCTAGGTTAGGTTAAGTTAGGCTAGGTCAAGTAAGGTTAGGGTAACCTAGGCTAGGTTAGGTTAGGCTAGGATAGGCTAGGTTAGGTTAGGCTAGGCTAGGGTAAGCTAGGGTAGGCTAGGATAGACTAGGCTAGGCTAGGCTAGACTAGGCTAGGCTAGGCTAGGTTAGGTTAGGTTAGGTTAGGTTAGGCTAGGCTAGGCTAGTGTACGGTAGGTTAGGCTCCATTAGGTAAGGCTAGGCTAGGTTAGGCTAGGCTAGGCTAGTCTAGGGTAAGTTAGGATAAGGTTAGGTTAGGATAGGTTAACTAGGTTAGGCTAAGCTAGGTTAGGTTAGGCTAGGGTAGGCTAGGCTAGGCTAGAATAGGCTAGGATAGGCTAGGATAAGCTACGGTAGGCTAGGCTAGGCTAGGCTAGGCTACGGTAGGCTAGGCTAGGCTAGGCTAAGCTAGGCTAAGGTTAGGTTCGGTTAGATTAAGTTAGGTTAGGCTAAGATATGCTAGGCTAGGCTAGGCTAGGCTAGAATAGGCTAAGATAGGCTAGGATAAGCTAGGGTAGGGTAGGGTAGGGTAAGCTAGGCTAGGCTAGGCTAGGCTAGGGTTAGGCTAGGCTAGGATAGGCTAGGATAGGTTAGGATAGGTAGGCTAGGCTAGGCTAGGTTAGGGTACGCTAGGATAGGTTAGGCTAGGGTGAGTTAGGTTAGGCTAGGTTAGGTTAGGTTAGACTAGGTTATGTTACGCTAAGCTAGGGTAGGGTAGGGTAGGCTAGGGTAGTTTAGGTTAGGTTAGGTAAGACTAGGCTAGGCTAGGCTAGGCTAGCATAGGCTAGGTTAGGTTAGGCTAGGTGAGGATAGGTTAGGGTAGTTTAGGCTAGGTTAGGTAAGACTAGGCTAGGCTAGGCTAGGCAAGGTTAGGCTAGGCTAGGCTAGGTTAGGCTAGGTTAGGCTAGGCTAGGCTAGGCTAGTTAGGCTAGGTTAGGGTAGGGTAGGATAGGCTAGGTTATGTAAGGGTAGGGTAGGCTAGCTTAGGTTAGGTTAGGCTAGGGTAGGTTAGGTTAAGCTAGGCTAGGCTAGGCTAGGTTAGGCTAGGTTGAGGTTACGTTTGGTTAGGTTAAGTTAGGTTAGGCTAAGCTAGGCTAGGCTAGGCTAGAATATGCTAGGATAGGCTAGGATAAGCTAGGCTATGATAGGCTACGATAAGCTAGGATAGGCTAGGATAAGCTAGGATAAGCTAGGATAGGCTAGGATAAGGTAGGCTAGAGTAGGGTAGGCTAGGCTAGGATAGGCTAGGGTAGGCTACGTTAGGCTAGGCTAGGCTAGGCTACGTTAGTGTAAGCTATGTTAGGTTAGGTTAGGCTAGGCTAGGCTAGGCTAGAATAAGATAGGCTGGGCTAGGATAGGCTACGCTAGGATAGGCTAGGCTAGGATAGGCTAGGCTAGGATAGGCTAAGCTAGGGTAGGCTAGGCTAGGGTAGGTTAGGCTAGGCTAGGCTAGGTTGGGCTAGGCTAGGTTAGGCTAGGCTAGTCTAGGTTAGGATAATGTAAGGTAGGGTGGGCTAGGTTAGGTTAAAGTAGGCTAGGGTAGGCTAGGCAAGGTTAGGTTAGGCTAGGTTAGGCTAGGTTAGGTTAGGTTACGTTAGGTTAGGTTAGGTAGGCTAGAGTAGGGTAGGGTAGGTTAGGGTAGGCTAGGCTAGGCTATGCTAGTCTAGGCTAGGGTAAGTTAGGCTAGGCTACGTTAGGCTAGGCTAGGTTAGGCCAGGTTAGGTTAGGCTATGTTAGTCTAGGTTATGCTAGGGTAGGTTAGGCTAGGTTAGGATATGGCAGGTTAGGCTAGGGTAGGCTAGGCTAGGGTAGGCTAGGCTAGGTTGGGCTAGTCTAGGCTAGGCTATGTTAGTCTAGTTTAGGCTAGGCTAGGCTACGCTATGTTAGGCTAGGCTACGTTAGGCTACAATAGGATAGGTTAGGCTAGGCTCCCTAGGTTAGGATAGGTTAGGCTAGCCTAGGTTAGGATAGGTTAGGCTAATTTAGGCTAGGGTAGGATAGGGTAGGCTATGTTAGGCCAGTGTAGGCTAGGCTATGCTATGCTAGGCTAGGCTAGGCTTTGTTAGGTTAGGTTAGGTTAGGTTTGGCTAGGGTAGGTTAGGTTAGGTTAGGGTAGGGTAGGATAGGCTACGTTAAGCTAGGGTGAGTTAGGATAGGCTAGGATAGGCTATGCTAGGGAATGTTATGCTAGGTTAGGTTAGGATAGGTTAGGATAGGAGACATTCACGATGATTAACGTCAATTTTTCTATGTTAAAACTATATTAGATTTCATGACCTTTGGACCACCCTTGAATTTCAAAACCTTTGGTGGATGTCGTTAATTTCTAGAGTTGATGTCATTACAAAACCGGAGGTGTGCTATAAAAAAATGACACAAGATTAATAATTAATTTACATTTTCACATTGAATTTCCCTAAGTTAAAACATATATTTTTCTAAAGGTATAATTATGAAGAAAGTGTTTAGAATTGTTGCGAGCATGGATTTTTAATCTATGATATTATGCTTGTATCTATGGTACCATATTTTTAATGACATATTATAATTCGTATGGACAGGAGAACCCTAAGGTTAGGGAATTAGGGCCACTTTATTAGCATTGGCAAGGAGAAAGTGCAACCTTTTCAGGCTTACAACATAAATACAAAACACTACAGGAAAAACCTAAAAAGAAATTTAAGGTAGAGGTATATTGTCATACAAATGGTACATGGCGATATGATAATGATGATTTAAAATTTTTAGGTTTTTAAAATAACACATGTCATTCTAAATAGGGGGGATTACAAAGACAAAAAATCTAAAGAAAAAGGTGGATATATTGTATAACTCTGTATGTGGAATCACGACATTTGGTTCTATGAGTGTTTCCAATGATGAGATAATAGTTTGTAATTTTTTGTACTCAATTGTATCAATATTTTATGTTCCATGCTTCTCAATAATATAATTTCCATGTTACAAATATATTGCAATTCCTTTTATTAGGAATCCAAAATTAGTATAAGAAAAGTATTTACCATGTTAAGTATCACAACAAAATTTGATTTCTCAATTATTTCTACCTTTTTCTTTCTTTTCTTAGCCATTGCCTTATATGATGAAAATAGTATTAGATCACAAGCATGAACATGATATCATAAGAAAGATGTAGATCAAATATTCATTTGTAGAACAACCATAAGAAACCACGATCCAAAGGAAAGTTTGTGTTCATACTTTTTCTCCTGTACACAACACCTCTTCTAATGCACCCATCATTAGTTCCATACACTTGTTGTTCTGCACAACTTAAAGTGTAAAATTTCAAAATGAAATTAGAACTAAAAAAATTCAAATGAGATAACATAACCAAGGGATAGCTAGCCATGACTACAAACACCCCCTGCCCTTCCCAACCCCCCACCCCACCATCCCCCTCCTCTCCTCTCCTCTCCTCTCCTCTCCCTCCTTTAAGTAAAGGACCTAGGAAATGTACTAGCAATGTAATGCATAACAATGTTAATGTGAGTGTTAGTGTCAAACCAATCACTAACAGAATGGCCATTTACAAAAAATAGTCTTTTTCCTATTTTAAAATTATTTGTTAGGTGCTCACAAACAATTAAATTAATGTCACATCTAGATTTGTTCAACAAATGGAAAATTAGAAATAAGATTTACAAAAATTAGGGAAATAATTTTTAATCTACAATAAGTGCAAATATTCATCATTTTCTAAAACATTTGTTAAAGTCACAAAAACTCTACAAACTAATCCATAGTCAAAGGACTTTGACCTTAATAAAACCAATCAAATAAATTCACTTAAAACTTACATTTAAAATGTCCAATTATATTTAAAGCTATTTTTTGAAAAGTTTTGGAATTTATTTTTCTTATCTAATTTATGCAAAAATCATATATTGAGTGAAAAAATAAATTTAAATAACACAATTCAATATTGAGACCAGTCCTTAAAATTATATCAATTTAATATTATTATTATTTTTATTTAAACAATAATTTAAAATTATATATATATAGATATAGATATATAAAAAAAAATTATCAACATTTCTAAATCGGCATTCTCCATCCCATCGCTATTATCACTCTTTTGTATGTAAATTGAATTGAGTTTAAGGTAGGGTTTTACCCATTTCAATATGGAAGGATGAGCTCGATACAGGGGTTGATGCAGAACATAGTGTAGGGAATGCCGAACAGATCGCGCCGGGATTTGGAGAGTTGCCAGCAGCAACAGGGTTTGCAATTGGGGCACGAAATGATGGATGAACTCAGGCGTCCCTTACCAATTGCGATGACAGATGATTGGGAGAAAAATGATGACAATCATGAGGATGAAATAAGTGAAGAAGAAAGCGTGATTCATGTAGGGATTGTTGAAGAGGAGACAAATGATGACAATCATTTAGGGTTTCTTGAAGATGATGAGATAAGTGAAGATGAATTAAGGGCACAAATATTGGAGTGTTGGTGTGAACCAATCGAAATAGATGAAGAAGAAGGAGGAGAGAAACAGTCAATTTCTCGAGGGTGGAGAGTTTTGTGGATTCGTAGCCAATGAAATAGGGTTTTTCTTGTTGCAACTCAGCTCATACCCTGGTGTGTTTTCCAACTAGTAGGTAACACAAAGTTTTCCTAGATCGTGTTACTATATATTAAACTTCTTATTCCTTGATATTTTTATGCTAATAATTATAGTTGTTGCATATATAGGGTTCAGAGTGTTTTAATCACAGTGGACGAGATTCTAGGTAAGAGATTCGATATCTTAGTTCAGTTTTTTTTTTTTTTTTCTATGTCTCTCTTCATGGTGGTTAGGTTGAAATTCTCTTTGCCCTATATGATGAATTTATTTTCATTGTAGGTACAATTTCTCGATGGTGGAGAGTTTTGTGGATTCGTAGCCAATGAAATAGGGTTTTTCATGTTGCAACTCGGCTCATACCTCGACCTTTCTTATTTACAGGTTCTTCATTTTCAATGTAGGAAGGAGGAGAGAAACGGTCATGTATTATTTGCATGTCAAGTTTTGTGGAGGACAATGACAATCAAAATGCCAGAAATCACAATCCCTCTGTGCATCCTTTACCATTACGACATTTTATGACATTAACACTACAAAATCTAACAATGAAATTGCTGAAGTTGGGGTCCACGGTTTATGGTTTTTTGTCTTTTTAAATGTGTTGATTCTAGATTATTGAGATTATGTAGGTACTTTGCTTCAATCCAATTTCAAATCCATATACAACATTATTTGTATTCTTATAAATTTTAGTTATAGAAGTATATGTAAAAGAGGTATGTAGATACAAAAATTTATTATTGAAGGGTTGTTAAGGAAAAATTCTCAAAATTTCTTCACAGATCCATTTGATAATTAGCATTGAGTTCTCCAAACATTTGTAATTGGGTTAAGATATTTCTTCCTTCACTAGATCTAGCTTTAAAAGAAATATTGTAATCTATATTTAGTTCTCTTAAGCCTCCCTTGGATTTTAAGCCTCCTTGGATTTCCTTATAAAACACCAATGAAAAAAAACCATAGAATATTTATATCTATTTTCTTGTTAAAATTATTGTACTTATTAAGGAATTTAGTGATATTTGAATATTAAAAAAACCCATGGCATATTTATATCTATTTTCTTGTTAAAATTATTATACTTATTAAGAAATTTTGTGATATTTGAATATTAGAAAATAGACTGTCATATTCCTTTTAATATTGAAAATAATCCAAAAAAATATAATGATGTGGTGCGATCCCTACGCTAAAAAAAAAAATGACAGCGCACTTCCCTCCAAACGGCTAGGGTAGGGAGGACGTGGCAGGGCCACTAACAAATTAGCCGTTGATTAAAAAAGTTATATAATGAGGATTTTGATTATGATTTTCACAAGTTCAAGTTCAATGACGAGAAGGACGGTACCTGAGTGAATGGAATTACGATGATGCCCTTCGGCGCGGGGAGGAGGAGGCACTCGCCACATTGATGGATCCCAACTCGCCACATTGATGGATCCCAGCGGACCAGGATGTTAGGTTTGGTTTACATTCATTTCAGTAAATTACATATAGGTTTGCAGGTCTTTCTGGATTTTTACAGGTAGGTTTGGGTATTCCTTGTTTTTTAATTTTTACATGTAGGTTTCTTTGGTATTTTTTTTGTTAACACGTTGTTCTTGAATCCAGTCTTGTTGCCCTGCTGGACAAGATCGAACCAATAACCTTTTTGAATCTTGGCCATTTTCTTCAATATTCCTCCCACCTTGGACATTTTCTCCAATATTCCTTCCACCACGTTTTGCCTCGATGGTGAGATTTCCACCTGCACTTTCATTTTTTATTTTCATAAATCCAAAATTCCTCTAAGAATTTGGACCCCCATAGTGCTTCTAGCAGCAAGACCCCCGGAAAGAATCCCGGTGTTCAAGATTTGTTTGGAGACCACGAGAAAGAATCCCCGTGTTCAAAGATTTTTGAGACCACTAGAAAGAATATGGACGAATGGAGCGTAGCCCACGAGAGGCCGTGTTCGTACTCTCTGGAATGCGAGTTGTGATGCTTCCATTGGGAATTTGTGGGGGCAAAGCACCATCTATATTTCATGGCCAATGAGAATTTGGGAAAATGTCTGATATCATTGATATTGCGTATTTTTGTGATCGATTTTAAAGATATTATGGTACACAAACGAACTACATTATTTTTTCCATTGATGTATAGTTTTTAGCAGATTCTTTAATCCTTATTGTTAAAAGATTTGATTGATAAGGTTTGCGCCTTCTTTTAATGCTTGCACCTTCTTTTAATCACCACCTTTTAATCAACCAGTGTCTGTGTCAGGTACTACTAAAATCAACATGCAAGGTTTCACAGGAAACCCGGAAACCCAGGAGCATTGGCTGTAAACAAAACCCTCAAGAAACCTAATTCTGGTCTCGACGCCAAAAGTAAGTTTCTGCGTCTTCGTTTTGTGTTTCTTGAATTAAAAGTTTCAAAATGGCTTCATGAAAATTATAGATCGTCTTTTATTTTTCATTTTTCATTTTACGAGTGGTTCTGTAATTTCAAGTGTACTTGTTTGTAATGACACAAGATTAATAATTATTTACATTTTCACATTGAATTTCTCTAAGTTAAAACATATATTTTTCTAAAGGTATAATTATCAAGAAAGTGTTTAGGGTATTTGCGAAACATGGTATTTCAAATGTATGCTTGTATCTATGGTACCATATTTTTAATGACATATTATAATTTGTATGGACAAGAGAAACCCTAAGGTTAGGGAATTAGGGCCAGTTTATTAGCATTAGCAAGGAGAAAGTGCAACCTTTTCAGGCTTACACCATAAATACAAAACACTACAGGAAAAACCTAAAAGGAAATTTAAGGTAGAGGTATATTGTCATATAAATGGAACATGGCGATATGATAATGACGATTTACAATTTTTAGGTTTTTAAAATAACACATGTCATTCTAAATAGGGGGGATTACAAAGACAAAAAATATAAAGAAAAAGGTGGATATATTGTATAACTCTATATGTGGAATCACGGCATTTGGTTCTGTGAGTGTTTCCAACGATGGGATAATAGTTTGTAATTTTTTGTACTCAATTGTATCAATATTTTATGTTCCATGCTTCTCAATAATATAATTTCCATGTTACAAATATATTGCAATTCCTTTTATTAGGAATCCAAAATTATTATAAGAAAAGTATTTACCATGTTAAGTATCACAACCAAATTTTATTTCTCAATTATTTGTGCCTTTTTCTTTCTTTTCTTAGCCATTGCCTTATACGATGAAAATGATATTAGATCACAAGGATGAACATGATATCATAAGAAAGATGTAGATCAAATATTCATTTGTAGAACAACCATAAGAAACCACGATCCAAAGTTTCTCCTTAAAATTAAAGTAATTGTGTGTGTGCAAAGGAAAGTTTGTGTTCATACTTTTTCTCCTGTACACAACACCTCTTCTAATGCACCCATCATTAGTTCCATACAATTGTTGTTCTGTACAACTTAAAGTGTAAAAGTTCAAAATGAAATTAGAACTAAAAGAATTCAAATGAGATAACATAACCAAGGGATAGCTAGCCATGACTACAAACATCCCCTGCCCTTCCCAATGCCCCCCCCTCCTCTCCTCTTCTCTCCTCTCCTCTCCATCCTTTAAGTAAAGGACCTAGGAAATGTATTAGCAATGTAATGCATAACAATGTTAATGTGAGTGTTAGTTTCAAACCAATCACTAATAGAATGGCCATTTACAAAAAATAGTCTTTTTCCTATTTTAAAATTATTTGTTAAGTGCTCACAAACAATTAAATTAATGTCACGTCTAGATTTTTTCAACAAATGGAAAATTAGAAATAAGATATACAAAAATTAGGGAAATAATTTTTAATCTACAATAAGTGCAAATATTCATCATTTTCTAAAACATTGGTTAAAGTCACAAAAACTCTACAAACTAATCCATAGTCAAAGGACTTTGACCTTAATAAAACCAATCAAATAAATTCACTTAAAACTTACATTTAAAATGCCCAATTATATTTAAAGCTATTTTTTGAAAGTTTTGGAATTTATTTTTCTTTTCTAATTTATGAAAAAAATCATATATCGAGTGAAAAAATAAATTTAAATAACACAATTCGATATTGAGACCATTCCTTAAAATTATATCAATTTAATATTATTATTATTTTTATTTAAACAATAATTTAAAATTATATATATATATTAAAAAAAATTATCAACATTTCTAAATCGGCATTCTCCATCCCATCGGTATTATCAGTTTTTTGTAAGTAAATTGAATTGAGTTTAAGGTGAGGTTTTACCCATTTCAATATGGAAGGACGAGCTCAATACAAGGGTTGATGCAGAACATAGTGTAGGGAATGATGAACAGATCGCACCGGGATTTGGAGAGTTGCCGGCAGCAACAGGGTTTGCAGTTGGGGCACGAAATGATGGATGAACTCAGGCGTCCCTTACCAATTGCAATGATAGATGATTGGGAGAAAAATGATGACAATCATGAGGATGAAATAAGTGAAGAAGAAAGCGTGATTCATGTAGGATTGTTGAAGAGGAGACAAATGATGACAATCATTCAGGGTTTCTTGAAGATGATGAGATAAGTGAAGAAGAATTAAGGGCACAAATATTGGAGTGTTGGTGTGAACCAATCGAAATAGATGAAGAAGAAGGAGGAGAGAAACAATCAATTTCTCGAGGGTGGAGAGTTTTGTGGATTCATAGCCAATGAAATAGGGTTTTTCTTGTTGCAACTCGGCTCATACCCTAGTGTGTTTTCCAACTAGTAGGTAACACAAAGTTTTCCTAGATATTGTTACTATATATTTAACTTCTTCTTCCTTGATATTTTTATGCTAATCATTATAGTTGTTGCATATATAGGGTTCATGAGTGTTTGAATCATAGTGGACAAGATTCTAGGTAAGAGATTCGATAGCTTAGTTCAGTTTTTTTTTTTTTCTGTCTCTCTCTTCATGGCGGTTAGGTTGAAATTCTCTCTGCCCTATATGATGAATTTATTTTCATTGCAGGCACAATTTCTCGATGGTGGAGAGTTTTTTGGATTCGTAGCCAATGAAATAGGGTTTTTCATGTTGCAACTCGTCTCATACCTTCTTCATTTTCAATGTAGGAAGGAGGAGAGAAACAGTTGTGTATTATTTGCATGTCAAGTTTTGTGGAGGACAATGACAATCAAAATGCCAGAAATCGCAATCGCTCTGTGCATCCTTTACCATTACGACATTTTATGACATTATGGATTTTTTAGTGCACTGCACTACAAAATCTAACAATGAAATTGTTGAAGTTGGGGTCCACGGTTTATGGTTTTTTGTTTTTTTAAATGTGTTGATTCTAGATTATTGAGATAATGTAGGTATTTTGCTTCAATCAAATTTCAAATCCATATACAACATTATTTGTATTCTTATAAATGTGAGTTATAGAAGTATATGTAAAAGAGGTATGTAGATACAAAAATTTATTAATGAATGGTTGGTAAGGAAAATTTCTCAGCAATTTCTTCACAGATCCATTTGATAATTAGCATTGAGTTCTCCAAACATTTGTAATTGGGTTAAGATATTTCTTTCTTCACTAGATCTAGCTTTAAAAGAAATATTGTAATCTATATTAGTTCTCTTAAGCATCCTTTGGATTTTAAGCCTCCTTGGATTTACTTATAAAACACCAGTGAAAAAAAACCATCTAATATTTATATCTATTTTCTTGTTAAAATTATTGTACTTATTAAGAAATTTAGTGATATTTGAATATTAAAAAAACCCATGGCATATTTATATCTATTTTCTTGTTAAAATTATTATACTTAAGAAATTCTGTGATATTTGAATATTAGAAAATAGACTGTCATATTCCTTTTAATATTGAAAATAATCCAAACATATCCCTACGCTAAAAAAAAATGACAGCGCACTTCCCTCCAAACGGCTAGGGTAGGGAGGACGTGGCAGGGCCACTAACAAATTAGCCGTTAGCCGTTGATTAAAAATGCTATATAATGAGGATTTTGAAAAAAAGCTATATAATGAGGATTTTGATTATGATGTTCACAAGTTCAAACTCAATGACGAGAAGGATGGTACCTGAGTGAATGGAATTACGATGATGCCCTTCGGTGCGGGGAGGAGGAGGCACTCGCCACATTGATGGCTCTCAGTGGACCAGGATGCTTGGTTTGGTTTACATTCATTTCAGTAAATTATATATAGGTTTGCAGGTCTTTCTGGATTTTTACAGCTAGGGTTGGGTATTCCTGGATATTTGATTTTTACATGTAGGTTTCTTTCGTAATTTTTTTTTGTTAACAGGTTGTTCTTGAATCCAATCTTGTTGCCCTGCTAGACAAGATCGAACCAATAACCTTTCTGAATCTTTTCCATTTTCTTCAATATTCCTCCCACCTTGGACATTTTCTCCAATATTCCTTCCACCACGTTCTGCCTCGATGGTGAGATTTCCACCTGCACTTTCATTTTTTCTTTTCATAAATCAAAAAGTGCTCTAAGAATTTGGATTTCGTTAGCCGCTGCAATGCTTCGAGACCACCGGAAAGAATCTTGGTGTTGAAGATTTGTTTCGAGACCACCAGAAAGAATCCCCGTGTTCAAAATTTTTTTCGAGACCACTGGAAATTTTTTTCGAGACTACTGGAAAGAATCTGGACGAATGGAGCGTAGCCCACGAAGGCCCCATGTTCCATTACTCCTCTGGAATGCAGGCTATGATGCTTGCATTGGGAATTTCCGGGGGCAAAGCACCATCCATATTGCATATTGTGCAGAATTTGCGGAGGCAAACTGTGCAGTATACATTGATATTGCGTATTTTTATGATCAATTTCTAAGGAATATTATGGCACACAAAAATGATATCTGTTCTTTTTTTCCATTGATGTATAGTTTTATGAGATTAGTTTAATCATATTATTAAAAGATTTGATTGAGAAGGTTTGGGCCTTCTTTTAATTGCTTTCTTTTAAGGTTTGCGCCTTCTTTCAATCAACTGTTCTATGTGTCAGGTACTACTAAAATCAACCTGCAAGGTCTCACAGGAAACCATGTTCATTGGTTGTAAACAAGATCCTCAAGAAACCTAATTTTTCTCTGGACGCGCAAGGTAAGTTTCCGCCTCTTCGTTTTGTGTTTCTTGAATTAAAAGTCTCAAGTAAACCCATTTCAAAGAATTATAGATGCGTCTTTATTTTTTTTCATCTTTCATTTTCTGGTGGTTCTATAATTTTCGAATTAATACTTGTTTGTAATATCACTTTTTTTTTTTTGGATTACAACTATATTTTCTCAGTTTTCTTTTAAAACGAAAACCAGTCTACTCCTCTTAGTTTTATTATTCCATTTTCCTTTTGTCATGGGGTATCACAGATGCCATAGTTTCTTATTAATTCATATCAGTTGGTGCAATCTCTTTGTCTTTCATTTCTCGACTGTAATTTAAATATTTCTTTGTTTGATCTATCAAATATCAATCAAATCTTTGAATTTTCTTTGATGTTTTTAATGGTATGTTTTGAGCATTTTGAGCATTTTGAAGTATGCTTTAAGAATTTTGATTATATAAATTATATCTAATTTGAATATTAGTTTTCTTTTAATTTCTTTTTAAATAGAAATATTTAGAATATTTATAAATTAGTAAAATAATAAACATTGTTTTTCAAATTTTACAAATGAATCTATAAAATAATTAGATATTTTCATCTATTAAGCACATTGAACAGTTGCACCATACTAAATTGAATTGGAAATTAGGTCAAATTGGAGAAGGAAATAAGTAAATTGGAGAATTCTAAATAATTCCATTTTTATTTATAAATTAATTTTTCAGATCTTTTTAATAACCAGAAAGTCAAACCACAAATATTCGTTGGTTAGCCTTATAGTTTTGTGAGCTTTTTTCAGTTGAATTGGATTGGAAATTGGGTCAAATAGGAAAAGAAAATAAGAAAATTGGAGAATTCCCTTAGTGCATGTAAATAATTCCATTTTATTTATAAATTCTTTTTTTCCAGCCTTCTAACAACTATCAAGTCAAACCACAAGTACTGGTTGATTTGCTTTATAGTTTTCTGAGTTTTTTTTTTTTTCAATTAAAAATATTAGTTGATTTAACATGTGGTTCTTAAAATCAATTTTGGATGATTTGCTTTATGGTTTTGTAATTTTTTTTTTTCAATTAAAAATATTAGATGACTTAACATGTGGCTCTTAATATCATTTTTGGATGACCTTTTCCAATAAAAATGTATTTTTTCTAATAATTTAGATGAGATTATTGGATTTCTCAAAATGATTTCTTCAATTATGTTTTTATGTTTTACCAATATGTTTTTCATTTAAAAATAAATTTTCATTTATATCTTATAACTCATGTTAGATTTTGTTTTTACATTATTACTATGGTTAAATTCAATATATTTTAAATTCTATTCTCATACATTCATTTTATTTTAAAGAATTTTTCTTATATTTAAACTTTTATTAATATCTTTTAATTTATTTTCTTTTTTGAATGATTTCTTCGTTAATATTCTAATATAGAGTAAAGTACCTTAAGCTTGAGTAGCCTATCCTAGGCTACTGAAGAATACACTAAGGTAAGGTAGACTAGGCTAGGTTAGGCTAGAATAGGCTAGAGTAGCTTAGGAAAGGCTAGAGTAGACTAGGATAGGATAGGTTAGGCTAGGATACTATATCCTAGCATAGAGTGGGTTAGTCTAAGCTAGGTCAAGTTAGGATAGGCTAGGCTAGGCTAGGTAAGACTACACTAGGGTAGGCTAGGTTAGGTTAGGTTAGGTTCAAGTAGGCTAGGATAGGTTAGGGTACGCTAGGCTAAACTAGGTTACGGTAAGCTAGGTTAGGTTAGGTTAGGTTAGGTTAGGTTAGGTTAGGTTAGGATAAGCTAGGCTAGGGTAGAATAGGCTAGGCAATGCTAGGCTAGGTTAGGATAGGCTAGGATAGGATAGGCTAGGGTAGGGTAGGTTAGGTTAGGCTAGGGTAGGGTAGGGTAGGTTAGGCTAGGATAGGCTAGGCTAGGTTACATTAGGTTAGGTTAGGTTAGACTAGGTTAGGTTGGGCTAGGGTAGGGTAGGTTAAGGTAGGCTAAGGTAGGCTAGGATAGGTTAGGTTAGGCTAGGTTAGGTTAGGTTAAGCTAGGTTAGGTTAGGTTAGGTTAGTGTAGGTTAAGTAGGCTAGAGCAGGCTAGGCTACTCTAGGTTAGGTAGGCTAGAGTAGGCTAGGGTAGGCTAGGCTAGGTTAAGCTAGGTTAGTTTAGGCTAGGCTAGGTTAGGGTAGGGTAGGGTAGGCTAGGTTAGGATAAGCTAGCCTAGGCTAGGCTAGGCTACGTTAGCTTAGGCTAGGCTAGGCTAGGCAAGGCTAGGCTAGGCTAGACTAGGGAAGGCTACGCTAGGCTAGGATAGGTTAGGGTAGGTTAGGTTAGGTTAAGGTTAGGTTAGGCTAAGCTGGGCTAAGCTAGGCTAGGCTAGACTAGACTAGAATAAGCTAGGAAAGGCTAGGATAGGTTAGGGTAAGTTAGGCTAGGTCAAGTAATGTTAGGGTAAGCTAGGCTAGGCTAGGTTATGCTGGGATAGGCTAGGTTAGGTTAGGCTAGGCTAGGGTAAGCTAGGGTAGGATAGGATAGACTAGGTTAGGCTACGCTAGACTAGGATATACTAGGCTAGGATAGGTTAGGTTAGGTTAGGTTAGGCTAGGCTAGGCTATTGTATGGTAGGTTAGGCTCCATTAGGTAAGGCTACGCTAGGTTAGGCTAGGCTAGGCTAGTCTAGGGTAAGTTAGGATAAGGTCAGGTGAGGTTAGGATAGGTTAACTAGGTTAGGCTAAGCTATGTTAGGTTAGGCTAGGCTAGGCTAGGCTAGAATAGGCTACGATAGGCTACGATAGGCTAGGCTAGGATAGGCTACGATAGGCTAGGCTAGGCTAGGCTAGGCTAAGGTTAGGTTAGGTTAGGTTAAGTTAGGTTAGGATAAGCTAGGCTACGCTAGGCTAAGCTAGGCTAGAATAGGCTAAGATAGGCTAGGATAAGCTAGAGTAGGGTAGGGTAGGCTAGGTTAGGGTAGGCTAGGCTAGGGTTAGGCTAGGCTAGGATAGGTTAGGATAGGTAGGCTAGGCTAGGCTAGTTTAGGGTATGCTAGGCTAGGTTAGGCTAGGGTGAGTTAGGTTAGGCTAGGTTAGGTTAGGTTAGGTTAGGTTATGTTAGGCTAAGCTATGGTAGGGTAGGGTAGGGTAGTTTAGGCTAGGGTAGGTAAGACTAGGCTAGGATAGGCTAGGCTAGGTTAGGCTAGGCTAGGCTAGGTTAGGCTAGGCTAGGTTAGGCTAGGTTAGGCTAGGCTAGTTAGGCTAGGTTAGGGCAAGCTAGGATAGGCTAGGTTAGGTTAGGCTAGGGTAGGCTAGCTTAGGTTAGGCTATGAAAGGTTAGGCTAGGATAGGTTAAGCTAGGGTAGGTTAGGTTAAGCTAGGCTAGGCTAGGAGAGGTTAGGCTAGGTTGAGGTTACGTTTGGTTAGGTTAAGTTAGGTTAGGCTAAGCTAGGCTAGGCTATGCTAGGCTAGGCTATAATATGCTAGTATAGGCTAGGATAAGCTAGGCTAGGCTATGACAGGCTAGGCTAGGCAAGACTAGGCTAGGCTAGGCTAGGCTAGGTTAAGCGAGGGTAGGTTAGGCTAGGCTAGGCTAGGTTAGATTAGGCTAGGCTAGGCTTGGCTAGAGTAGGTTAGGCTAGGCTAGGCTAGTTTATGCTAGGTTACTTTAGGGTAGGTTAGTTTAGGCTACGTTAGGCTAGGTTAGGTTAGGCTAGGCTAGGTTAGGTTAGGTTAGAGTAGGCTAGGTTAGGTGAGGTTAGGTTATGTTAGGCTAGGTTAGGCTAGGCTAGGCTAGGCTAGGCTAGGGTAGGTTAGGCTAGGCTAGGCTAGGTTAGGCTAGGCTAGGTTAGGCTACGCTAGTCTCGGTTAGGATAGTGTAAGGTAGGGTAGAATAGGTTAGGTTAAAGCAGACTAGGGTAGGCTAGGCAAGGTTAGGTTAGGCTAGGTTAGGTTAGGTTATGTTAGGGTAGGTTAGGTAGGCTAGAGTAGGGTAGGGTAGGTTAGGGTAGGCTAGGCTAGGCTAGGCTATTATAGGCTAGGGTAGGTTAGGGTAGGGTACGTTAGTCTAGGCTAGGTTAGGCCAGGCTAGGTTAGCCTAGGTTAGTCTAGGTTATGCTAGGGTAGGTTAGGCTAGGTTAGGCTAGGGCAGGTTAAGCTAGGGTAGGCTAGGCTAGGGTAGGCTAGGCTAGGTTAGGCTAGTCTAGGCTAGGCTAGGTTAGGCTAGGTTAGGCTAGGCTACGTTAGGCTAGGCTACGTTAGGCTAGAATAGGATAGGTTAGGCTAGGCTCCCTAGGTTAGGATAGGTTACGCTAGGCTAGGTTAGGTTAGGTTAGCCAAAGTTGGGGTGGGTTAGGCTAGCCTACGTTACAATAGGTTAAGCTAATTGTAACACCCCCAATTTGTGTGTTGAATTTTTAAAGGTATACATTTGAATTTTAATCCTAAAGGGGGTGGACCCCAAGGGATAAGTGTGGTGTGAATGTATTTGCATATTTTATTTGAGGAAATAAATAAAATGATTGTGCATTTTGACCAAGATGAGAATTAGAGATCACCTGCCAAATCCATGAGGA
This sequence comes from Pinus albicaulis, assembly GCA_034641835.2. Taxonomy (NCBI): domain Eukaryota; kingdom Viridiplantae; phylum Streptophyta; class Pinopsida; order Pinales; family Pinaceae; genus Pinus; species Pinus albicaulis. The sequence continues at coordinate 803,257,481 of CM076579.1, forward strand.
TGGATAAGGAAACAAATCCCCAAAATATTTCAAAAATCCTTGAAATAAATTAATTTAGATTTGAGGAGGAATCTAAATTTCCCCAATGAAGAGGAAAGTAGTTGGGAAGAGGTGAGAAAAGCTGGAAAAGCTGAGGAAAAGCTTAAAACAACTTTAAAGAGTCCCAAAATGGGAAGCCTAGGCTAAACAGGAAAGAAAGCATCCTGCTATTCTGGACGCAGAATTAGAAACATGCTTTGGGGAAATATGAGCTTAAATAAGCTGCTCCTAAGCAGATCAGAGGTTGATCTGTCCTAGGAGGTGATCTCAGCTCGGGGGTGAGTCATGGGAGACAAAGAGGATTCTAAGGTTGGGAGGTTGGTCATTTGCAACAGTGGTATGTTCCTGAAAATTTCGTTCATTTGATGTATTATGGTATGAATTAGCTACATATAAAATTTAAGAGAATTTGTATGATTGATTTTTGTACTACATTTAACAGAATCCATCTTAAGGCATTCACCTTCTAGATTCTGTTTAGTTGTAGACCAGAAACCCATAGAGTAGAAACCACAGAAACTCTAAACCAAGTCAGTTTAAATCTGAGGTTACTCAGTCTCTACAAATAATTAAATCTTTTCTTGTTTCTATATATACCAATGTGATATTATAGGCTCATGTGTATGCTAGAAAATATTTTAGCAGAACTGAATTTACATGGTCTAAATACAAATAGAAGAAAGTAAAACATTATAATATGAAATTCAAAATCTGTACTATAGAAAGAAAATTTCTAGTCTATAGGATTTTCATAACATTTATATTTATAATTCTACTTTAATCCTTGAATCCAAGTATCATAGTGGAAGATTAAATTTGTGGCTAGGATCCTGTATGCAAGCACTAGCTAATGCATATATGTATACATGAAATGGAGAATAGAATATCAAGGCCACGAACCAACTTAATAACATTACATAGATATATAAATGCATTAAAATTAAAACGTAAGGGCAGTGAGTTAATCGAAAGACTCCTTGACAATCAACAATTGCAATAGAATATTATGGTGAGAATATATATATATATTAATAAGGATTAAGAACTAACCCAAATAAATCCTTTTAACTTCGACTAAAAATGATCCATAAATATATATGAACTATATATGGCAAGAAGGAGATATTGGTACAAATCAGTTATGTTAAAATGAATTACATATAGCTACGGCCATTGGAATCTAGCGTATAGTCAACTACACCATTGTGTGTAGATTATCACAAAACATAACTATATAAATGCCGAGAGCATGTATTTATATATGTCAATCTAAAATATACCGAGAGTAGGTATAATGTAACCGATATATATATAACATGAAATGTACCGAAAATTTCCCTGTATGTATAATACGAAAGGTATAAGAACATACATAGACAGTCCATTATAACATTGATGAAAAAGAGATGGATCGGAGTAATTATAATCGCGCCAAGGAATTATTCGTGGGGTTAAAGCATATCTACACTTACTTAATGGTATGATCAAACCGGTCAGAAATAAATTTGACTGCAAGAAAAGCGCTTAATGAACTCTGCAATTTCGTCTCTGGATAATATTAGACGTAAGGAAAAATACCACGATTTAAATGGGAAAACAAACATTGTCGTAACCAGATTTATATAATCTAAAATAACATGAAATTTCCCGGCGTATAAGATAATGATAGGTTTCATATATGAGTAAACGAGCTTAATCAGCGTAACGGTAGAATCTCTCACATAGGGTGAACGCCGTGGGATCGGCTACGTTTGGCAGAGAAAAAAATTAAAAATTACATTCATTTCTCCGTTAGTGCAATCAACAAAATTCGGGTGTGTGCCTTCAGAACGAGAAGGTAGTTATGAAATATTTGATTGCCGAGTAGGTAGTTAGCTATATAGTATGGAGACTAAGCGACTTTTAATCACACAGTCAAAATCTAAACCGGGGTATCCGCAGACTAACCCACTTCGCACTCCTTTCATAAACTGGGAAATAAGATTTTTTTCAAAACACAAAAACAATAAGGACAAACGCATGGCCTAACCCTGCTGAGACTATGCGAATGCAATCCTGGGGTTTGCCGACTAACTGCAAACCTGAAATACCATTTTCATCCAAATGACATGAAATTAATGAGGTTGTAATAATGAAGGAGAACGAAAGGAAATTTAAACAAATTTCACCAGACTTTAATCAACCAAAATTGAGCGGAATAAAGAAAGGCGTGGCAGTTAAATTACCCCACAAATTTTATGCTTCATGCAGCCAAGGCCGCATTCAACGATCGAGCTTGATGGATCTGAGAGAAAACCATAAGGCCCGGACAATCATCACTACGTCTCCGGCATTCGGTAGAACAAATCCAGAGGGTAGGAACCTCTGGCATCAACTCCATCGAAACCAGGAGCTAGCTGGAGGAGAACCATGGACCTGGAACGCCGTGGCGTAATACCTGTAAACAAAATAAAAACCCAACGCGACATAACTACGTTATATACCCCAAACGGTAAATAGGTTCTGTTGCCAATGCAAACAAGACCGAAAAGTTGGAACAAGAATGGGTTGCTCACCGGATGTAAAGGCTCAGTGCGAGACAACCAGACCTCGCACCGCAGAAATGGAACCGTCTTCTCTCTTAGAACATCATTACCCTGGACAAAAATACCAACTAGATAAGGTTAAAGATAGGGAAGAAATTCAGAATGAAAAACAAAATAAACAGCACGCATAGCCTAAATAGACTCTTAGTCCTGAACACGCTCGCCTCTGGCATTCCTGCCAAGCAATTCAGTTCTGGAAGCTGCGGGGAAAGACAAACCAGTGGGCGAGAGATGCACATGAAAATGAAAACCTGAAAATTAGAATACCAATGGACTGATGTGGTTTTAATAAGGCGAACCGCCATCCACATAAATCTACCCCACAGCTGTACAGGCGGCAGAAATTGCTGTTAAAGTGTATAGAAAAAAAAACAAAACCCGTAACCCTAACCTGCAATGGCAAAGTACTGCACAAAATCCCGAGGGGGATTTGACAAATCATGACGTGCTGAAGAAGCGATTCCAGTGCAGCGTGGTTATTGTGCTTCAACCCTAAACTCTAAGTACTACATCAGGTGAAATTTCGTCCCTAGCGCCACGATCTGTCCCTGCCGAGGTGAACCATACCAATGGGTCTCCTAACTGGGACTGACACCTGCTGAGTTCATCGAGCCACAGTACCATGGTTGGTAAACTTCGTATTCTCAAAATAAGGAAAGTGCACCCCAACATGTACCTGGAAAAATCTCAACGTAATAAAACGAGACACGTATACTTCCGGGCTCCCAAGATGTGTTGATGGCCTGTGGTGAGTCCTCGCACCGCCGATTTGGAACCACTGCAGTAGTGGGTTTAACCATCCTAACACTCCAGCAAAACGCCGACGCATTAATACCTGGCACACAAACAAATGATACGTGTAAGTAATGTCAGTTAAGAAATCCGCGAGAAGACTATTGATGAATTAGCTCATAAATATAGTAGCGGTTCACCAAATGTAGAGTGTGACATGTTAAACCGAGGAGGTGATGATTTAAAAATTGATTTTATATGGCAAGAGCATATCCAAATGCTCTGAAATATGCGTGATAGGTTATATACAACGTCCCTCTTAACTATATTGTAATAATACGCTATGTGTATATAAAGGGCCATGCAACCATTATTACATTGTGTATAGTTAAATAGTAGTGAGATGATGGTGTATTATGAGAAAAAAAATAATGTATCCCCCTTATGCTAGATAGGTGTAAATGAAAATAAAATAACTTTAGAATATGTGGATGTTAATTAAAGGGAAAAAAAAATAATCCTACATTAATGAATAGAGTAAGTAGGATAACACCTATAAGTATTTAGTTATATATATATATATATATATATTTAGTTATATATATATCTATAGGTGTATAGTTGGGTTCCAAGCAGAGAGAGGTTAAAAAGGATACAATACTTGGTATACTGAGAAAAAAATAAAAAATAAAAAATTTTGGAGGTGTGACAAATGGTATCGGAGCACCAGTTACAACAATTTGGGCTGTCAATTTGTGCTCACTGATTATTACATATGTTGTTTTTCTGAAATTTTTATAAAATTTTGCTAATCTGTGTTGTGAGTGTGTACAATGTTCAAATGGCTGAAGGTGAAGGAATTTATGTGGATCTGCGTGATGATTTTGCTACTCCAAGTCCCAATGCCCCGGTAATGGCTATGTTGCACAGGCTGCAACGAGAACTGGCTGAACTGAGAAGTCAGAATGATATGTTGTCATCAGCCAGTAAGGAGCAGGAAAAGCTCATCAGAGAACTAACTTCCCGGAACAGCCAGGAAGGCGAAGGTTCCGGAAAGAGAAAGATAGATGAGTATGATGATGATGATGCTGCTAGACATCAACATAAGCAGAAAAGAGAATTACAGGGAGAATTTAGAAATATCAAACCTCCTTCCTATGATGGGGAGAAGGAAGAGGATGCTGAAGCGTGGTTGCTGAACATGATCAAGTATTTCCAAGTATATGAATATGAGAGCAATCTGAAGGCCAGATTAGCTATGTATCAACTACAAGGAAAGGCTACACTGTGGTGGGAAGAGACAAAGATGGTGCATGCCATTGATGAAAAGACAGTTACCTGGGAAGATTTCCAGGTTAAGTTCAAAAATCGCTACCTGAATGAGCGTTACTATGACGACAAAGCTAAAGAATTCCATGAACTTAGATTGGGACAGCTCACCATCGATGAGTTTGTCACTAAGTTTACTAATTTACTGAGGTATGTCCCTTACATTAGAGAAGAAAAGGCAAAAGTGAAAAGGTTTTTAAATTGTTTGCCTACTGTGTACAAGGAGAAAATTGAGTTTGACAACCTAAAGACAATCGATGAAGCTATTAGAAAAGCAAGATTGTGCTATCAGCATTTTAAAGGTAAAGCTGAACAAGGGAAAAGTTGGCTGAACAAGGGTGAGTTCAAAGGTAAAAGACCAAAACCAGCATATCTAAAAAAAATTGGTAGAGATCATCAGCGAAAAAAATTCAATAAACCAAAAGAAAGTCAAACTGCTCAGTCCCAGCTGGCTTCAAAACCAGTAGAAGGGAACAATAAAAAGGAAGGGACAGTCAGAATGAAGGAACCTTTGAAATGTTGGGGTTGTGGAGAGCCCCATATGATGAGGGACTGCCCCCATCAAAATATACACATGATCAGAAGAGAGCGAGAGGCAACAACAGTAAAGGACATAGCCATAAATATACCAACTATCAGTGCAGCCTTCGAAAATTGGCAAGCAGAACATCAAGCAACCATGGTGGAAATGGAGGGTAAGATTTCTGACCTACCTATTACTGTTTTGATTGATCCAGGTGCCTCTTTGAGTTACATTAGTCCTGGAATTGTAGAAAAATGTAAAATTAAACCGGAAAAATTTCAGCAGTCATGGTTGGTACAGCTGGCTACTGGAACTAAGAGAAAATTCACACATAAGTTGCCCAAAACAACAATACAATTAAATGGTTTTCCAACAGAAGTAAATTTGAACATATTACCGTTAGGATCCTATGACTTGCTGATAGGAATGGATTGGCTGGAAAAGAAGAAAGCCCTGATGAACTGCTGGGATAAAACCCTGCATTGTGTGGATGAAGAAAAGAAACCTTTCACACTAAAAGGGAAACCAAAATCCATTTCAGTGAAACAAATATCAGCCTTACAATTGAAAATAACAGCTAGAAAAGGATACCAAGTCTATGCCGTGCATGTAGAAGAAATAGAACAGAAAACTGAGGAAGAGTTACTGGATGCTATACCAGTCATCAGAGAATTTAAGGAAGTTTTTCCCAAGGAAATCCCTCATCTTCCCCCCAAAAAAGAGATTGATTTTTCAATCGATTTGGTACCAGGAGCAATACCTGTTTCCCGAGCACCTTATCGAATGAGCCCTCCTGAACTTATGGAGCTGAAGATGCAGCTGCAGGAATTATTGGATAAAGGTTACATTAGACCCAGTGTGTCTCCGTGGGGAGCACCTGTTCTATTTGTTAAAAAGAAGGATGGAACTTTTAGGATGTGCATTGATTATCGTCAACTGAACAAGTTGACCATTAAGAATAGATATCCACTTCCTAGAATTGATGATCTTTTTGATCAAGTGAGAGGGGCCTCAGTCTTTTCCAAGATAGACCTAAGGACTAGGTATCATCAGCTCAGAATTAAAGAAGAAGACATCAGCAAAACAACATTTCGAACCAGGTATGGGCATTACGAATTTGTGGTCCTACCTTTTGGCTTGACGAATGCCCATGCCACATTTATTTGCCTGATGAACAGTGTGTTGAATAAGTATTTGGATAAATTTGTTCTAGTGTTCATAGATGATATCTTGGTTTACTCCAAAAATGAGGACGAACATAAGGAACATCTGAGAATAGTGTTGCAGACTTTAAAAGAAAACCAGCTATATGCCAAGTTCAGCAAATGTGAATTTTATAAAGATAAAATTCAATATCTTGGTCATATTGTTTCTGAAAAAGGGTTGGAAGTTGACCCTGAAAAGATAAAAGAAATTAAGGAATGGCCAGTTCCAACTGATGTTTCAGCAGTAAGGTCATTCATGGGGATGGCAGGCTACTATCGTAGATTTGTGGAAAGATTTTCTGCCATAGCACATCCCATCACTTCATTGCAAAGAAAGGGTGTTAAGTTTGTGTGGACTGAGAAATGTCAAAACAGTTTTGAACAATTAAAACAAAAACTTATTTCAGCTCCTATATTAAAAATTGCTGATCCTGATAAAGAGTTTGTGGTATGTACATATGCTTGCAGAGAGGGGCTAGAAGGAGTCCTATTGCAGGAAAATTTAGTTATTGCTTATGAATCTAGAAAACTAAAAACTCATGAACAGAATTACAGTGCATATGATTTAGAATTTGCAGCTGTTATCCATGCTTTAAAAATGTGGAGGCACTATCTTCTGGGGAAGAAGTTCACATTGATGACTGATCATATTAGTCTTAAATATTTCTTTTCCCAAACTGATCTGAATGCAAGACAAGCCAGATGGCTGTCCTTTTTAAGTGAATTTGATATGGACATAAGACATATCAAGGGGAAAGAAAATAAAGTTGCTGATGCCCTAAGTAGAAATGCTTGTCAAAATTTAAACCGTATTGGGAGTAGTGGCCAGATTGAGATAGAAGAGTTGGTGAGAAAAGCAGCAACTCAAGATCCCAACTATGAAGCACTCTTGGGGAAACTACAGACAAGGGATAAAACTGATTTCACTAAAAATCAAAAAGGGCTGCTCTATTACAAGAACAGGTTGTATATTCCAAATATAGAGTCATTAAAAAGAGAAATTTTAGATGAATACCACAAACAGCCCTATGCAGGACATCCAGGATACGAAAATATGTTAACAGCCTTGAAGAAGAAGTTGTTCTGGCCAGGAATGAAGAGAGATGTGGCAGAATATTTAAGTAGGTGTATGGAATGCCAACTGGTCAAGGTTGAGCATCAACATCCAGCAGGTCTTCTAAACCCTTTGCCAATTGCAGAATGGAAATGGGATACAGTTTCCATGGATTTTATAACAGGACTACCTAAAACCAAATATCAACATGATTCTGTAATGGTGGTAGTAGACACTTTAACCAAAGCTGCCCACTTTATACCAGTGAAATCTACTTTTGGAACAGCTCAAGTAGCAAATGTTTTTCTGAAGGAGATAGTAAGGCTTCATGGAGTTCCCAAGGTAATTGTTTCAGATCGAGATGCTAAGTTTACAGCAGCATTTTGGAAAGGATTGTTTGGAGGGATGGGTACTAAGCTGAATTTCAGTACTGCCTACCACCCTCAAACTGACGGGCAAACAGAAAGGACGAATCAAATTCTGGAGGATATGTTGAGAATGTATGTGATGGATAGGCCATCAAAGTGGGAAGAGTATCTGCATCTAGCTGAGTTTGCCTATAATAATAGCTACCAATCCTCTATTAAGATGAGTCCGTTTGAGGCACTCTATGGGAGAAAGTGCCGAACTCCCTTGAGCTGGAGTCAACCAGAGGATAAACTGGTGTTGGGACCAGATGCACTACAAGAGATGGAAAGAATTTTTAAACAAATATAGAGAAATATCAAGACAACACAAGATCGACAGAAGAGCTATGCTGATAAGAAAAGAGTGCACCGAGAATTCAAAGTGGGGGATCATGTGTATTTGCGCATCAAACCCAAAAAGAGCACACTTTATGTAGGAAGTTGTGCAAAACTGGCTCCTAGATATTGTGGGCCTTTCGAAGTTTTAGAAAGGGTGGGACCAGTGGCTTACAAGCTGGCCTTACCCCCCCATGTTAGAGTGCATAATGTGTTTCATATTTCATTATTAAAAAAATATGTGCATGATGCTTCTCACATAGTTGATTGGAATGTTGTACAGGTGGAACCAGAAGGGGAGTTTCTACCAAAACCGCTTCAAATATTGGAGCGGGAAGAAATTGAATTGAGAAACAGAATGGTAGCCAGAGTAAAAGTGCAGTGGAAGCAATTTACTGCTGAAGAAGCTACCTGGGAAAGGGAAGCTGAAATGATGGAGAAATATCCGTTTTTGTTTAAATGAACTCTAGTAGTTGAATAACAACACCGAGGACGGTGTTTATTTTCAGAGGGGGAATATGTAACACCCCCAATTTGTGTGTTGAATTTTTAAAGATTAGACATTTGAACTTAAATCCTAAGGGGGTGGACCCCAAGGGATAAGTGTGGTGTGAATGTAATTGCATATTTTATTTGAGGAAATAAATAAAATTATTGTGCATTTTGACCAAGATGAGAATTAGAGATCACTTGCCAAATCCATGAGGATGGATAAGGCAACAAATCCCCAAAATCTTTCAAAAATCCTTGAAAGAAATTAATTTAGATTTGAGGAGGAATCTAAATTTCCCCAATGAAGAGGAAAGTAGTTGGGAAGAGGTGAGAAAAGTTGGAAAAGCTGAGGAAAAGCTTAAAACAGCTTTAAAGAGTCCCAAAATGGGAAGCCTAGGCTAAACAGGAAAGAAAGCATCCTGCTATTCTGGACGTAGAATTAGAAACATGCTTTGGGGAAATATGAGCTTAAATAAGCTGCTCCTAAGCAGATCAGAGGTTGATCTGTCCTAGGAGGTGATCTCAGCTCGGGGGTGAGTCCTGGGAGACAAAGAGGATTCTAAGGTTGGGAGGTTGGTCATTTGCAACAGTGGTATTTTCCTGAAAATTTCGTTCATTTGATGTATTATGGTATGAATTAGCTACATATAAAATTTAAGAGAATTTGTATGATTGATTTTTGTACTACATTTAACAGAATCCATCTTAAGGCATTCACCTTCCAGATTCTGTTTAGTTGTAGACCAGAAATCCATAGAGTAGAAACCACAGAAACTCTAAACCAAGTCGGTTTAAATCTGAGGTTACTCAGTCTCTACAGATAATTAAATCTTTTCTTGTTTCTGTATATACCAATGTGATATTATAGGCTCATGTGTATGCTAGAAAATATTTTAGCAGAACTGAATTTACATGGTCTAAATACAAATAGAAGAAAGTAAAACATTATAATATGAAATTCGAAATCTGTACTATAGAAAGAAAATTTCTAGTCTATAAGATTTTCATAACATTTATATTTATAATTCTACTTTAATCCTTGAACCAAGTATCATAGTGGAAGATTAAATTTGTGGTTAGGATCCTGTATGCAAGCACTAGCTAATGCATATATGTATACATGAAATGGAGAATAGAATATCAAGGCCGCAAACCAACTTAATAACAATACATAGATATATAAATGCATTAAAATTAAAACGTAAGGGCAGTGAGTTAATCGAAAGACTCCTTGACAATCAACAATTGCAATAGAATATTATGGTGAGAATATATATATATTAATAAGGATTAAGAAATAACCCAAATAAATCCTTTTAACATCGACTAAAAATGATACATAAATATATATGAACTATATATGGCAAGAAGGAGATATTGGTACGAATCAGTTATGTTAAAATGAATTACATATAGCTACGGCCATTGGAATCCAGCGTATAGTCAACTACACCATTGCGTGTAGATTATCGCAAAACATAACTATATAAATGCCGAGAGCATGTATTTATATATGTCAATCTAAAATATACCAAGAGTAGGTATAATGTAACGGATATATATATAACATGAAATGTACCGAAAATTTCCCTGTATGTATAATACGAAAGGTATAAGAACATACATAGACAGTCCATTAAAACATTGATGAAAAAGAGATGGATCGGAGTAATTATAATCGCGCCAAGGAATTATTCGTGGGGTTAAAGCATATCTACACTTACTTAATGGTATGATCAAACCGGTCAGAAATAAATTTGACTGCAAGAAAAGCACTTAATGAACTCTGCAATTTCATCTCTGGATAATATTAGACATAAGGAAAAATACCACGATTTAAATGGGAAAACAAACATTGTCGTAACCAGATTTATATAATCTAAAATAACATGAAATTTCCTGACGTATAAGATAATGATAGGTTTCATATATGAGTAAACGAGCTTAACCAGCGTAACGGTAAAATCTCTCATACAGGGTGAACGCCGTGGGATCGGCTACGTTTGGCAGAGAAAAAAATTAAAAATTACATTCATTTCTCCGTTAGTGCAATCAACAAAATTCGGGTGTGTGCCTTCAAAACGAGAAGGTAGTTATGAAATATTCGATTGCCGAGTAGGTAGTTAGCTATATAGTATGGAGACTAAGCGACTTTTAATCACACAGTCAAAATCTAAACCAGGGTATCCGCAGACTAACCCACTTCGCACTCCTTTCATAAACTGGGAAATAAGATTTTTTTCCAAAACACAAAAACAATAAGGATAAACGCATCGCCTAACCCTGCTGAGACTAGGCGAATGCAATCCTGGGGTTTGCCGACTAACTGCAAACCTGAAATACAATTTTCATCCAAATGACATGAAATTAATGAGGTTGTAATAATGAAGGAGAACGAAAGGAAATTTAAACAAATTTCACCAGACTTTAATCAACCAGAATTGAGCGGAATAAAGAAAGGCGTGGCAGTTAAATTACCCCACAAATTTTACGCTTCATGCAGCCAAGGCCGCATTCAACGATCGAGCTTGATGGATCCGAGAGAAAACCATAAGGCCTGGACAATCATCACTACGTCTCCGGCATTCGGTAGAACAAATCCAGAGGGTAGGAACCTCTGGCATCAAATCCATCGAAACCAGGAGCTAGCTGGGGGAGAACCATGGACCTGGAATGCCGTGGCGTAATACCTGTAAACAAAATAAAAACCCAACGCGACATAACTACGTTATATACCCCAAACAGTAAATAGGTTCCGTTTCCAGTGCAAACAAGACCGAAAAGTTGGAACAAGAATGGGTTGCTCACCGGATGTAAAGGCTCAGTGCGAGACAACCAGACCTCGCACCGCAGAAACGGAACCGTCTTCTCTCTTAGAACATCATTACCCTGGACAAAAATACAAACCAGATAAGGTTAAAGATAGGGAAGAAATTCAGAATGAAAAACAAAATAAACAGCACGCATAGCCTAAATAGACTCTCAGTCCTGAACACGCTCGCCTCTGGCATTCCTGCCAAGCGATTCAGATCTGGAAGCTGCGGGGAAAGACAAACCAGTGGGCGAGAGATGCACATGAAAATGAAAACCTGAAAAGTAGAATACCAATGGACTGATGTGGTTTTAATAAGGCGAACCGCCATCCACATAAATCTACCCCACAGCTGTACAAGCGGCAGAAATTGTTGTTAAGGTGTATAGAAAAAAAAACAAAACCCGTAACCCTAACCTGCAATGGCAGAGTACTGCACAAAATCCCGAGGGGGATTTGACAAATCATGACGTGTTGAAGAAGCGATACCAGTGCAGCGTGGTTATTGTGCTTCAACCCTAAACTCTAAGTACTGCATCAGGTGAAATTTCGGCCCTAGCACCACGATCTGTCCCTGCCGAGGTGAACCATACCAATGGGTCTCCTAACTGGGACTGACACCTGCCGAGTTCATCGAGCAACAGTACCATGGTTGGTAAACTTCGTATTCTCGAAATAAGGAAAGTGCACCCCAACATGTACCTGGAAAAATCTCAACGTAATAAAATGAGACACGTATACTTCCGGGCTCCCAAGACGTGTTGATGGCCTGTAGTGAGTCCTCGCACCGCCGATTTGGAACCACTGCAGTAGTGGGTTTAACCATCCTAACACTCCAGAAAAACGCCGACGCGTTAATACTTGGCACACAAACAAATGATACGTGTAAGTAATGTCAGTTAAGAAATCCGCGAGAAGACTATTGACGAATTAGCTCATAAATAGTAGCGGTTCACCAAATGTAGAGTGTGGCATGTTAAACCAAGGAGGTGATGATTTAACAATTGATTTTATATGGCAAGAGCATATCCAAATGCTCTGAAATATGCGCGATAGGTTATATACAATGTCCCTCTTAACTATATTGTAATAATACGCTATGTGTATATAAAGGGCCATGCAACCATTATTACATTGTGTATAGTTAAATAGTAGTGAGACGATGGTGTATTATGAGAAAAAAAATAATGTATCCCCCTTATGCTAGATAGGTGTAAATGAAAATAAAATAACTTTAGAATATGTGGATGTTAATTAAAGGGAAAAAAAAATAATCCTACATTAATGAATAGAGTAAGTAGGATAACACCTATAAGTATTTAGTTATATATATATATATATATTTAGTTATATATATATATACATATATAGGTGTATAGTTGGGTTCCAAGCAGAGAGAGGTTAAAAAGGATACAATACTTGGTATACTGAGAAAAAATAAAATAAAAAAAATTTGGAGGTGTGACACTAATTTTGGCTAGGGTAGGATAGGGTAGGCTATGTTAGGCTAGGGTAGGCTAGGCTATGCTATGCTAGGCTAGGCTAGGCTATGTTAGGTTAGGTTAGGTTAGGGTAGGTTAGGTTTGGCTAGGGTAGGTTAGGTTAGGTTAGGCTAGGGTAGGATAGGCTACGTTAAGCTAGGGTGAGTTAGGATAGGCTAGGGAATGTTAGGCCAGGTTAGGTTAGGATAGGTTAGGATAGGAGACATGCACGATGATTAACCTCAATTTTTCTATGTTAAAACTATATTACATTTCATGATCTTTGGACCACCCTTGAATTTCCAAACCTTTGGTGGATGTCGTGAATTTCTACAGTTGATGTCATGACAAAACTAGAGGTGCGCTATAAAAAAATGACACAAGATTAATAATTAATTTACATTTTCACATTGAATTTCCCTAAGTTAAAACATATATTTTTCTAAAGGTATAGTTATCAAGAAAGTCTTTAGAATTGTTGCGAGCATGGATTTTTAATTGATGATATTATGCTTATATGTATGGTACCATATTTTTAATGACATATTATAATTCATATGGACAGTAGAAACCCTAAGGTTAGAGAATTAGGGCAACTTTATTAGCATTGGCAAGGAGAAACTGCAACCTTTTCAGGCTTACAACATAAATACAAAACACTACAGGAAAAACCTAAAAAGAAATTTAAGGTAGAGGTATATTGTCATATAATTGGAACATGGCGATATGATAATGATGAATTACAATTTTTAGGTTTTTAAAATAACACATGTCATTCTAAATAGGGGGGATTACAAAGACAAAAAATCTAAAGAAAAGGTGGATATATTATATAACTCTATATGTGGAATCACGGCATTTGGTTCTGTGAGTGTTTCCATGATGAGATAATAGTTTGTAATTTTTTGTACTCAATTGTATCAATATTTTATGTTCCATGCTTCTCAATAATATAATTGCCATGTTACAAATATATTGCAATTCCTTTTATTAGGAATCCAAAATTAGTATAAGAAAAGTATTTACCATGTTAAGTATCACAACAAAATTTGATTTCTCAATTATTTGCGCCTTTTTCTTTCTTTTCTTAGCCATTGCCTTATACGATGAAAATGATATTAGATCACAAGGATGAACATGATATCATAAGAAAGATGTAGATCAAATATTCATTTGTAGAACAACCATAAGAAACCACGATCCAAAGTTTCTCCTTAAAATTAAAATAATTACGTGTGTGCAAAGGAAAGTTTGTGTTCATACTTTTTCTCATGTACACAACATCTCTTCTAATGCACCCATAATTATTTCCCTACACTTGTTGTTCTGCACAACTTAAAGTGTAAAAGTTCAAAATGAAATTAGAACTAAAAAAATTCAAATGAGATAACATAACCAAGGGATAGCTAGCCATGACTAAAAACACCCCCTGCCCTTCCCAACCCCCCCCCCCCCCTCTCCTCTCCTCTCCTCTCCTCTCCCTCCTTTAAGTAAAGGACCTAGGAAATGCACTAGCAATGTAATGCATAACAATGTTAATGTGAGTGTTAGTGTCAAACCAATCACTAACAGAATGGCCATTTACAAAAAATAGTCTTTTTCCTATTTTAAAATTATTTGTTAGGTGCACACAAACAATTTAATTAATGTCACATCTCGAATTGTTCAACAAATGGAAAATTAGAAATAAGATTTACAAAAATTAGGGAAATAATTTTTAATCTACAATAAGTGCAAATATTCATCATTTTCTAAAACATTGGTTAAAGTCACAAAAACTCTACAAACTAATCCATAGTCAATGGACTTTGACCTTAATAAAACAAATCAAATAAATTCATTTAAAACTTACATTTAAAATGTCCAATTATATTTAAGGCTATTTTTTGAAAAGTTTTGGAATTTATTTTTCTTATCTAATTTATGCCAAAATCATATATTGAGTGAAAAAATAAATTTAAATAACACAATTCAATATTGAGACCGTTCCTTATAATTATATCAACATTTCTAAATCGACATTCTCCATCCCATCGCTATTATCACTCTTTTGTAAGTAAATTGAATTGAGTTCAAGGTAGGGTTTTACCCATTTCAATATGGAAGGACGAGCTCGATACAGGGGTTGATGCAGAACATAGTGTAGGGAATGCCGAATAGATCGAGCCGGCAGCAACAGGGTTTGCAGTTGGGGCACGAAATGATGGATGAGCTCAGGTGTCCCTTACCAATTGCGATGACAGATGATTGGGAGATGACTAGGAGAAAAATGATGACAATCATGAGGATGAAATAAGTGAAGAAGAAAGAGTGATTCATGTAGGGATTGTTGAAGAGGAGACAAATGATGACAATCATTCAGGGTTTCTTGAAGATGATGAGATAAGTGAAGAAGAATTAAGGGCACAAATATTGGAGTGTTGGTGTGAACCAATAGAAATAGATGAAGAAGAAGGAGGAGAGAAACAGTCAATTTCTCGAGCGTGGATAGTTTTGTGGATTCGTAGCCAATGAAATAGGGTTTTTCTTGTTGCAACTCGGCTCATACCCTCGTGTGTTTTCCAACTAGTAGGTAACACAAAGTTTTCCTAGATAGTGTTACTATATATTAAACTTCTTCCTTCCTTGATATTTTTATGCTAATCATTATAGTTGTTGCATATATAGGGTTCAGAGTGTTTGAATCACAGTGGACAAGATTCTATGTAAGAGATTCGATATCTTAGTTCAGTTTGTTTTTTTTTTCTGTGTCTCTCTTCATGGCAGTTAGGTTGAAATTCTCTCTGCCCTATATGATGAATTTATTTTCATTGTAGGTACAATTTCTCGATGGTGGAGAGTTTTGTGGATTCGTAGCCAATGCAATAGGGTTTTTCATGTTGCAACTCGGATCATACCTCGACCTTTCTTATTTACAGGTTCTTCATTTTCAATGTAGGAAGGAGCAGAGAAACTGTCATGTATTATTTGCATGTCAAGTTTTGTGGAGGACAATGACAATAAAAATGCCGGAAATCGCAATCGCTCTGTGCATCCTTTACCATTATGACATTTTATGACATTAACACTACAAAATCTAACAATGAAATTGCTGAAGTTGGGGTCCACGGTTTATGGTTTTTTTTTTTTTAAATGTGTTGATTCTAGATTATTGAGATAATGTAGGTACTTTGGTTCAATCCAATTTCAAATCCATATACAACATTATTTGTATTCTTATAAATGTGAGTTATAGAAGTATATGTAAAAGAGGTATGTAGATACAAAAATTTATTATTGAAGGGTTGGTAAGGAAAAATTCTCAGCAATTTCTTCATAGATCCATTTGATAATTAGCATTGAGGTCTCCAAACATTTGTAATTGGGTTAAGATATTTCTTTCTTCACTAGATCTAGCTTTAAAAGAAATATTGTAATCTATATTAGTTCTCTTAAGCCTCCCTTGGATTTTAAGCCTCCTTGGATTTCCTTATAAAACACCAATAAAAAAAAACCATCGAATATTTATATCTATTTTCTTGTTAAAATTATTGTACTTATTAAGGAATTTTGTGATGTTTGAATATTAGAAAAACCAATGGCATATTTATATCTATTTTCTTGTTAAAATTATTATACTTATTAAGAAATTTTTTGATATTTGAATATTAGAAAATAGACTGTCATATTCCTTTTAATATTGAAAATAATCCAAACAAATATAATGATGTGGTGCGATCCCTACCCTAAAAAAAATGACAGCGCACTTCCCTCCAAATGACTAAGGTAGGGAGGACGTGGCAGGGCCACTAACAAATTAGCCGTTGATTAAAAAAGCTATATAATGAGGATTTTGAAAAAAAGCTATATAATGAGGATTTTGACTATGATGTTCACAAGTTCAAGTTCAATGACGAGAAGGACAGTACCTGAGTGAATGGAATTACGATGATGCCCTTCGGTGCGGGGAGGAGGAGGCACTCGCCACATTGATGGCTCCCAGCGGACCAGGATGCTAGGTTTGGTTTACATTCATTTCAGTAAATTACATATAGGTTTGTAGGTCTTTCTAGATTTTTACAGCTAGATTTGGGTATTCCTGGATTTTTAATTTTTACATGTAGGTTTCTTTGGTAATTTCTTTTTGTTAACAGGTTGTTCTTGAATCCAATCTTGTTTCCCTACTGGACAAGATTGAACCAATAACCTTTCTGAATCTTCGCAATTTTCTTCAATATTCCTCCCACCTTGGACATTTTCTCCAATGTTCCTTCCACCACGTTCTGCCTCGATGGTGATATTTCCACCCGCACTTTCATTTTTTCTTTTCATAAATCAAAAAGTGCTCTAAGAATTTGAATTTCGTTGGCTGCAACGCTTCGAGACCACCGGAAAGAATCCTGGTGTTCAATATTTGTTTCGAGACCACCAGAAAGAATCCCCGTGTTCAAGATTTTTTTCGAGACCACTGGAATGAATCTGGACGAATGGAGCATAGCCCACGAAGGCCCCATGTTCCATTACTCCTCTGGAATGCAGGCTGTGATGCTTGCATTGGGAATTTGCGGGGACAAAGTACCATCCATATTGCATATTGTACAGAATTTGCGGAGGCAAACTGTGCAGTATCCATTGATATTGCAGTATGCATTGATATTGCGTATTTTTATGATCTTTTTTCCACACAAACATGATCTCTGTTCTTTTTTTCCATTGATGTATAGTTTTATGAGATTAGTTTAATCATATTATTAAAAGATTTGATTGATAAGGTTTGGGCCTTCTTTTAATTGCTTTCTTTTAAGGTTTGCGCCTTCCTTTAATCAACTGTTCTATGTGTCAGGTACTACTAAAATCAACTTGCAAGGTCTCACAGGAAACCCTATTCATTGGTTGTAAACAAGATCCTCAAGAAACCTAATTTTGCTCTGGATGCGTAAGGTAAGTTTCCGCCTCTTCGTTTTGTGTTTCTTGAATTAAAAGTCTCAAGCAAACCCATTTCAAAGAATTATAGATGCGAAATTTATTTTTTTTCATTTTTCATTTTCTGGTGGTTCTATTTTTTCGAATTAATAATTGTTTGTAATATCACTTATTTTTTTTGGATTACAACTATATTTTCTCGGTTTACTCTTTCAAAAAAACTAGTCTACTCCTCTTAGTTTTATTATTCCATTTTCCTTCTGTCCTGGGGTATCACAGATGCACTACTTTCTTATTAATTCATATAAGTGGGTGCAATCTCTTTGTCTCTCATTTCTCTGCTGTAATTTAGATATTTCTTTGTTTGAGCTATCAAATATCAATCAAATCTCTGGTTGTACTGAATTTTATTTCATGTCTTTTACGGGATTTTGATTCTATGGATTATATTCAACTTGAATATTGAATATCAAATATCAAATCAAATGACTGGGCATACTAAATTTTTCTTTGATATTTTTTGAAGTATGCTTTAAGAATTTCGATTATATAAATGATATCTAATTTAAATATTAGTTTGCTTTTAATTTCTTTTTAAATAGAAATATTTAAAATATTTATAAATTAGTAAAATAATAAACATTGTATTTCAAATTTTACAAATGGATCTATAAAATAATAGACATTTTCATCTATTAAGGAAATTGAACAGTTGCACGATACTAAATTGAATTGGAAATTAGGTCAAATTGGAGAAGGAAATAAGTAAATTGGAGAATTCTAAATAATTCCATTTTTATTTATAAATTAATTTTTCAGATCTTTTTAATAACCAGAATGTCAAACCACAAATATTGGTTGGTTAGCCTTATAGTTTTGTGAGTTTTTTTCACTTGAATTGGATTGGAAATTGGGTCAAATAGGAAAAGAAAATAAGGAAATTGGAGAATTCCCTTAGTGCATCTAAATAGTTCCATTTTATTTATAAATTATTTTTTTCTAGCCTTCTAACAACTATCAAGTCAAACCACAAGTATTGGTTGATTTTCTTTATAGTTTTCTGAGTTTTTTTTTTTTTCAATTAAAAATATTAGTTGACTTAACATGTGGTTCTTAAAATCAATTTTGGATGATTTGCTTTAAGGGTTTGTAAGTTTTTTTTTTTCAATTAAAAATATTAGTTGACTTAACATGTGGCTCTTAATATCATTTTTGGATGACCTTTTCCAATAAAAATGTATTTTTTCTAATAATTTAGATGAGATTATTGGATTTCTCAAAATGATTTCTTCAATTATGTTTTTATGTTTTACCAATATGTTTTTCATTTAAAAATAAATTTTCATTTATATCTTATAACTCATGTTAGATTTTGTTTTTACATTATTACTATGGTTAAATTCAATATATTTTAAATTCTATTTTCATACATTCATTTTATTTTAAAGAATTTTCCTTATATTTAAACTTTTATTAATATCTTTTAATTTATTTTCTTTTTTGAATGATTTCTTCAATAATATTCTAATATAGAGTAAAGTACCTTAAGCTTGAGTAGCCTAGCCTAGGTTACTGAAGAATACACTAAGGTAAGGTAGAGTAGGGTAGGTTAGGCTAGAATAGGCTAGAGTAGCTTAGGATAGGCTAGACTAGACTAGGATAGGCTAGGTAAGAGTAGGTTAGGCTAGGGTAGGCTAGAGTAAGCTAGGTTAGACTAGGCTATGCTAGGTTAGACTAGGCTAGGTCAAGCTAGGGTAACTTAGGTTAGCTTAGGCTAGTCTAGGCTAAGATAAAATAAGATAGGCTAGGATAGGATAGGTTAGGCTAGGATACTATAGCCTAGCACAGAGTGGGTTAGTCTAAGCTAGGTCAAGTTAGGATAGGCTAGGTAAGACTACACTAGGGTAGGCTAGGTTAGGTTAGGTTAAGTTCGGCTAGGCTAGGATAGGTTAGGGTAGGCTAGGCTAAACTAGGTTACTGTAAGCTAGGTTAGGTTAGGTTAGGTTAGGTTAGGTTAGGTTAGGATAAGCTAGGCTAGGGTAGAATAGGCTAGGCTAGGCTAGGCTAGGGTAGGTTAGGATAGGCTAGGGTAGGGTAGGGTAGGTTAGGCTAGTATAGGCTAGGCTAGGTTACATTAGGTTCGGTTACGTTAGGCTAGGTTAGGTTAGGCTAGGCTAGGCTAGGGTAGGTTAAGGTAGGGTAAGGTAGGCTAGGATAGGTTAGGTTAGGCTAGGTTAGGTTAGGTTAGGTTAGTGTAGGTTAAGTAGGCTAGAGTAGGCTAGGCTACACTAGGTTAGGTAGGCTAGAGTAGGCTAGGCTACACTAGGTTAGGTAGGCTAGAGTAGGCTAGGCTACGCTAGGATAGGGTAGACTAGGCTAGGTTAAGCTAGGTTAGGTTAGGCTAGGCTAGGCTACGCTAGGCTAGGCTAGGCTAGGTTAGGATAAGGTAGGCTAGGCTAAACTAGGCTAGGGTAGGTAAGGCTAGACTAGGGAAGGCTAGGCTATGCTAGGATAGGTTAGGGTAGGTTAGGTTAGGCTAAGCTATGCTAAGCTAGGCTAGGCTAGGCTAGGCTAGAATAAGCTAGGAAAGGCTAGGATAAGCTAGGGTAGGCTAGGGTAGGCTAGGGTTAGGCTAGGCTAAACTAGGCTAGGCTAGCTTAGGTTAGGTTAGGTTAAGTTAGGCTAGGTCAAGTAAGGTTAGGTTAAGCTAGGCTAGGCTAGGTTAGGCTAGGATAGGCTAGGTTAGGTTAGGCTAGGATAGGGTAGGTTAGGCTAGGCTAGGGTAAGCTAGGGTAGGCTAGGATAGACTAGGCTAGGCTAGTCTAGAGTAGGCTAGGTTAGGTTAGGTTAGGTTAGGTTAGGCTAGGCTAGGCTAGTGTACGGTAGGTTAGGGTCCATTAGGTAAGGCTAGGATAGATTAGGCTAAGCTAGGCTAGTAGAGGGTAAGTTAGGATAAGGTTAGGTTAGGATAGGTTAACTAGGTTAGGCTAAGCTAGGTTAGGTTAGGCTAGGCTAGGCTAGGCTAGGCTATAATAGGCTAGGATAGGCTAGGATAAGCTAGGGTAGGCTAGGCTAGGCTAGGCTAGGTTAGGGTAGGCTAGGCTAGGCTAGGCTAAGCTAGGCTAAGGTTACGTTAGGTTAGGTTAAGCTAGGTTAGGCTAAGCTAGGCTAGGCTAGAATAGGCTAAGATTGGCTAGGATAAGCTAGGGTACGTTAGGGTAGGCTAGGCTAGGCTAGGGTTAGGCTAGGTTAGGCTAGGCTAGGACAGGCTAGGATAGGTTAGGATAGGTAGGCTAGGCTAGGCTAGGTTAGGGTACACTAGGATAGGTTAGGCTAGGGTGAGTTAGGTTAGGCTAGGTTAGGTTAGGTTAGGCTATGTTATGTTAAGCTAAGCTAGGGTAGGGTAGGGTAGGCTAGGGTAGTTTAGGCTAGGTTAGGCTAGGTTAGGCTAGCCTAGGTTAGGCTATGTTAGGATAGGCTAGGCTAGGCTACTTAGGCTAGGTTAGGGCAGGCTAGGATAGGCTAGGTTAGGTTAGGCTAGGGTAGGCTAGCTTAAGTTAGGCTACGAAAGGTTAGGCTAGGATAGGTTAGGCTAGGGTAGGTTAGGTTAAGCTAGGCTAGGCTAGGCTAGGTTAGGCTAGGTTGAGGTTATTTTTGGTTAGGTTAACTTAAGTTAGGCTAACCTAGGCTAGGCTAGGCTAGGCTAGGCTAGAATATGCTAGGATAGGCTACCATAAGCTAGGCTATGCTAGGCCAGGCTAGGCTAGGCTAGGCTAGGTTAAGCTAGGGTAGGTTAGGCTACGCTAGGCTAGGTTAGATTAGGCTAGGCTAGGCTAGGCTAGGCTTGGCTAGAGTAGGCTAGGCTAGGCTTGGCTAGTTTATGCTAGTTTACGTTAGGGTAGGTTAGTTTAGGCTATGCTAGGCTAGGTTAGGTTAGGCTAGGCTAGGTTAGGTTAGGTTAAGGTAGCCTAGGTCAGGTGAGGTTAGGTTAGGTTAGGCTAGGTTAGGCTAAGCTAGGTTAGGTTAATTTAGGTTAGGTTAGGTGGGCTAGAGTACGGTAGGGTAGGCTAGGATAGGCTAGGGTAGGCTAGGCTAGGCTAGGCTAGGCTAGGCTACGTTAGTGTAAGCTAGGTTAGGTTAGGTTAGGTTAGGCTAGGCTAGGCTAGAATAAGCTAGGCTAGGCTAGGCTAGGCTAGGATAGGCTAGGCTAGGATAGGCTAGGCTAGGATAGGCTAAGCTAGGCTAGGCTAGGCTAGGATAGGCTAGGCTAGGCTAGGTTGGGCTAGGCTAGGTTAAGCTAGGCTAGTCTAGGTTAGGATAGTGTAGGGTAGGGTAGGCTAGGTTAGGTTAAAGTTAGCTAGGGTAGGCTAGGCAAGGTTAGGTTAGGCTAGGTTAGGCTAGGTTAGGTTAGGTTACGTTAGGGTAGGTTAGGTAGGGTAGGGTAGGTTAGGGTAGGCTAGGATAGGTTAGGCTAGTCTAGGGTAGGGTAGTTAAGGCTAGGCTACGTTAGGCTAGGCTAGGTTAGGTCAGGTTAGGTTAGGCCAAGTTAGTCTAGGTTATGCTAGGGTAGGCTAGGGCAGGTTATGCTAGGGCAGGTTAGGCTAGGGTAGGCTAGGACAGGGTAGGTTAGGCTAGGTTAGGCTAGTCTAGGCTAGGCTACGTTAGGCTAGGTTACGCTAGGCTAGGCTAGGCTACGTTAGGCTAGGCTACGTTAGGCTATAATAGGATAGGTTAGGCTAGGCTCCCTAGGTTAAGATAGGTGAGGCCAGGCTAGGTTAGGCTAGCGTAGGTTAGGATAGGTTAGGCTAATTTAGGCTAGGGTAGGATAGGGTAGGCTATGTTAGGCTAGTGTAGGCTAGGCTATGCTATGCTAGGCTAGGCTAGGCTATGTTAGGTTAGGTTAGGTTAGGTTTGGCTAGGGTAGGTTAGGTTAGGTTAGCGTAGGGTAGGATAGGCTACGTTAAGCTAGGGTGAGTTAGGATAGGCTAGGATAGGCTAGGCTAGGGAATGTTAGGCTAGGTTAGGTTAGGATAGTTTAGGATAGGAGACATGCATAATGATTAACCTCAATTTTTCTATGTTAAAACTATATTATATTTCATGATCTTTGGACCACCCTTGAATTTCCAAACCTTTGGTGGATGTCGTGAATTTCTAGAGTTGATGTCATTACAAAACCGGAGGTGCGCTATAAAAAAATGACACAAGATTAATAATTAATTTACATTTTCACATTGAATTTCCCTAAGTTAAAACATATATTTCTCTAAAGGTATAATTATCAAGAAAGTGTTTAGAATTTTTGCGAGCATGGATTTTTAATCGATGATATTATGCTTGTATCTATGGTACCATATGTTTAATGACATATTATAATTCGTATGGACAGGAGAAACCCTAAGGTTAGGGAATTAGGGCCACTTTATTAGCATTGGCAAGGAGAAAGTGCAACCTTTCAGGCTTACAACATAAATACAAAACACTACAAGAAAAAACTAAAAAGAAATTTAAGGTAGAGGTATATTGTCATATAAATGGAACATGGCGATATGATAATGATGATTTACAATTTTTAGGTTTTTAAAATAACACATGTCATTCTAAATAGGGGGGATTACAAAGGAAAAAAATATAAAGAAAAAGGTGGATATATTGTATAACTCTGTATGTGGAATCATGACATTTGGTTCCGTGAGTATTTCCAACGATGAGATAATAGTTTGTAATTTTTTGTACTCAATTGTATCAATATTTTATGTTCCATGCTTCTCAATAATATAATTTCCATGTTACAAATATATTGCAATTCCTTTTATTAGGAATAGAAATTAGTATAAGAAAAGTATTTACCATGTTAAGTATCACAACAAAATTTGATTTCTCAATTATTTGTGCCTTTTTCTTTCTTTTCTTTGCCATTGCCTTATACGATGAAAATGATATTAGATCAAAAGGATGAACATGATATCATAAGAAAGATGTAGATCAAATATTCATTTGTAGAACAACCATAAGAAACCACGATCCAAAGTTTCTCCTTAAAATTAAAATAATTGCGTGTGTGCAAAGGAAAGTTTGTGTTCATACTTTTTCTCCTGTACACAACACCTCTTCTAATGCACCCATCATTATTTCCATACACTTGTTGTTCTGCACAACTTAAAGTGTAAAAGTTCAAAATGAAATTAGAACTAAAAAAATTCAAATGAGATAACATAACCAAGGGATAGCTAGCCATGACTACAAACACCCCTTGCCCTTCCCAACCCCCCTCCTCTCCTCTCCTCTCCTCTCCTCTCCCTCCTTTAAGTAAAGGACCTAGGAAATGTACTAGCAATGTAATGCATAACAATGTTAATGTGAGTGTTAGTGTCAAACCAATCACTAACAGAATGGCCATTTACCAAAAATAGTCTTTTTCCTATTTTAAAATTATTTGTTAGGTGCTCACAAACAATTAAATTAATGTCACATCTAGATTTGTTCAACAAATGGAAAATTAGAAATAAGATTTACAAAAATTAGGGAAATAATTTTTAATCTACAATAAGTACAAATATTCATCATTTTCTAAAACATTGGTTAAAGTCACAAAAACTCTACAAACTAATCCATAGTCAAAGGACTTTGACCTTAATAAAACCAATCAAATAAATTCACTTAAAACTTACATTTAAAATTTCCAATTATATTTAAAGCTATTTTTTGAAAAGTTTTGGAATTTATTTTTCTTGTCTAATTTATGCAAAAATCATATATTGAGTGAAAAAATAAATTTAAATAACAAAATTCAATATTGAGACCATTCCTTAAAATTATATCAATTTAATATTATTATTATTTTTATTTAAACAATAATTTAAAATTATATATATATATATATATATATATATATATATATATAATTATCAACATTTCTAAATCGCCATTCTCCATCCCATCGCAATTATCACTCTTTTGTAAGTCAATTGAATTGAGTTTAAGGTAGGGTTTTACCCATTTCAATATGTAAGGACGAGCTCGATACATGGGTTGATGCAGAACATAGTGTAGGGAACGCCGAACATATCGCGCCGGGATTTGGAGAGTTGCCGGCAGCAACAGGGTTTGCAGTTGGGGCATGAAATGATGGATGAACTCAGGCGTCCCTTACCAATTGTGATGACAGATGATTGGGAGAAAAATGATGATAATCATGAGGATGAAATAAGTGAAGAAGAAAGCGTGATTCATGTAGGGATTGTTGAAGAGGAGACAAATGATGACAATCATTCATGGTTTCTTGAAGATGAAGAGATAAGTGAAGAAGAATTAAGGGCACAAATATTTCAGTGTTGGTGTGAACCAATCGAAATAGATGAAGAAGAAGGAGGAGAGAAACAGTCAATTTCTCGAGGGTGGAGAGTTTTGTGGATTCGTAGCCAATGAAATAGTGTTTTTCTTGTTGCAACTCGGCTCATACCCTGGTGTGTTTTCCAACTAGTAGGTAGCACAAAGTTTTCCTAGATAGTGTTACTATATATTAAACTTCTTCTTCCTTGATTATTTTATGCTAATCATTATAGTTGTTGCATATATAGGGTTAAGAGTGTTTGAATCAGAGTGGACGAGATTCTAGGTAAGAGATTCGATATCTTAGTTCAAATTTTTTTTTTTTTTCTTTTCTTTTCTTCTGTGTCTCTCTTCATGGTGGTTAGGTTGAAATTCTCTCTGCCCTATATGATGAATTTATTTTCATTGTAGGTACAATTTCTCGATGGTGGAGAGTTTTTTGGATTCGTAGCCAATGAAATAGGGATTTTCATGTTGCAACTCGGCTCATACCTCGACCTTTCTTATTTACAGGTTCTTCATTTTCAATGTAGGAAGGAGCAGAGAAATATTCATGTATTATTTGCATGTCAAGTTTTGTGGAGGACAATGACAATCAAAATGCCAAAAATCGCAATTGCTCTTTGCATCCTTTACCATTACGACATTTTATGACATTAACACTACATAATCTAACAATGAAATTGCTGAAGTTGGGGTCCACGGTTTATGGTTTTTTGTTTTTTTGAATGTGTTGATTCTATATTATTGAGATAATGTAGGTACTTTGCTTCAATCCAATTTCAAATCCATATACAACATTATTTGTATTCTTATAAATGTGAGTTATAGAAGTATATGTAAAAGAGGTATGTAGATACAAAAATTTATTATTGAAGGGTTGATAAGGAAAAATTCACATCAATTTCTTCACAGATCCATTTGATAATTAGCATTGAGTTCTCCAAACATTTGTAATTGGGTTAAGATATTTATTTCTTCACTAGATCTAGCTTTAAAGGAAATATTGTAATCTATATTAGTTCTCTTAAGCCTCTCTTCAATTTTAAGCCTCCTTGGATTTCCTTATAAAACACCAATGAAAAAAAACCATCGAATATTTATATATATTTTCTTGTTAAAATTATTGTACTTATTAAGGAATTTCGTGATATTTGAATATTAGAAAAACCCATGGCATATTTATATCTACTCCTCTTAGTTTTATTATTCCATTTTCCTTCTGTCCTGGGGTATCACAGATGCCATAGTTTCTTATTAATTCATATCAGTTGGTGCAATCTCTTTGTCTCTCATTTCTCGGCTGTAATTTCGATATTTCTTTGTTTGATCTATCAAATATCAATCAAATATCTGGTTATACTGAATTTTCTTTGATGTTTTTTACGGTATGTTTTGAGGATTTTGATTCTATGGATTATATTCAACTTGAAAATTGAATATCAAATATCAAATCAAATGTCTGGGCATACTAAATTTTTCTTCGATATTTTTTGAAGTATGCTTTAAGAATTTTGATTATATAAATGATATCTAATTTGAATATTAGTTTGCTTTTAATTTCTTTTTAAATATAAATATTTAGAATATTTATAAATTAGTAAAATAATAAACATTGTTTTTCAAATTTTACAAATGAATCTATAAAATAATTAGATATTTTCATCTATTAAGAAAATTGAACAGTTGCACCATACTAAATTGAATTGGAAATTACGTAAAATTGGAGAAGGAAATAAGTAAATTGGAGAATTCTAAATAATTCCATTTTTATTTATAAATTAGTTTTTCAGGTCTTTTTAATAACGAGAAAGTCAAACCACAAATATTTGTTGGTTAGCCTTATAGTTTTGTGAGTTTTTTTCAGTTGAATTGGATTGGAAATTGGGTCAAATAGGAAAAGAAAATAAGGAAATTGTAGAATTCCCTTAGTGCATCTAAATAATTCCATTTTATTTATAAATTAATTTTTTCTAGCCTTCTAACAACTATCAAGTCAAACCACAAGTATTGGTTGTTTTGCTTTATAGTTTTCTGATTTTTTTTTTTTTCAATTAAAAATACTAGTTTTCTTAACATGTGGTTCTTAAAATCAATTTTGGATGATTTGCTTTATGGTTTTGTAATTTTTTTTTTGAATTAAAAATATTAGTTGACTTAACATGTGGCTCTTAATATCATTTTTGGATGACCTTTTCCAATAAAAATGTATTTTTCCTAATAATTTAGATGAAGTTATTGGATTTCTCAAAATGATCTCTTCAATTATGTTTTTATGTTTATAAATATGTTTTTTCATTTAAAAATAAATTTTCACTTATATCTTACAACTCATGTTAGATTTTGTTTTTACATTATTACTATGGTTAAATTCAATATATTTTAAATTCTATTTTCATACATTCATTTTATTTTAAAGAATTTTTCTTATATTTAAAATTTTATTAATATCTTTTAATTTGTTTTCTTTTTTGAATGATTTCTTCATTAATATTCTAATATAGAGTAAAGTACCTTAAGCTTGAGTAGCCTAGCCAAGGCTACTCAAGAATACACTAAGGTAAGGTAGAGTAGGGTAGGTTAGGCTAGAATAGGCTAGAGTAGCTTAGGATAGGCTAGACTAGACTAGGATAGGCTAGGTAAGAGTAGGTTAGGCTAGGGTAGGCTAGAGTAAGCTAGGTTAGACTGGGCTAGGTCAAGCTAGGGTAACTTAGGGTAGCTTAGGCTAGTCTAGGCTAGGATAGGATAAGATAGGCTAGGATAGGATAGGTTAGGCTACGATACTATAGCCTAGCACAAAGTGGGTTAGTCTAAGCTAGGTCAAGTTAGGATAGGCTAGGCTAGGCTAGGTAAGACTACACTAGGGTAGGCAAGGTTAGGTTAGGTTAGGTTCAGCTAGGCTAGAATAGGTTAGGGTAGGCTAGGCTAGGCTAAACTAGGTTACGGTAAGCTAGGTTAGGTTAGGTTAGGTTGCGATAAGTTGGGGTAGGGTAGAATAGGCTAGGCTAGGCTAGGCTAGGATAGGCTAGGATAGGATAGGATAGGCAAGGGTAGGCTAGGGTAGGGTAGAGAAAGCTAGAGTAGGTTAGGCTAGGGTAGGCTAGAGTAAGCTAGGTTAGACTAGGCTATGCTAGGTTAGACTAGGCTAGGTCAAGCTAGGGTAACTTAGGGTAGCTTAGGCTAGTCTAGGCTAGGATAGGATAAGATAGGCTAGGATAGGATACATTAGGCTAGGATACTATAGCCTAGCACAGAGTGGGTTAGTCTAAGCTAGGTCAAGTTAAGATAGGCTAGGCTAGGCTAGGTAAGACTACACTAGGGTAGGCTAGGTTAGGTTAGGTTAGGTTCAGCTAGGGTAGGACAGGTTAGGGTAGGCTAGGCTAAACTAGGTTATGGTAAGCTAGGTTAGGTTAGGCTAGGTTAGGTCAGGTTAGATTAGGATAAGCTAGGCTAGTGTAGAATAGGCTAGGCTAGGCTAGGATAGGCTAGGATAGGATAGGATAGGCTAGGGTAGGATAGGGTAGGGTAGGTTAGGTTAGGCTAGGGTAGGGTAGGGTAGGTTAGGCTAGGATAGGCTAGGCTAGGTTACATTAGGTTAGGTTAGGTTAGGCTAGGTTAGGTTAGGCTAGGTTAGGTTAGGCTAGGCTAGGCTAGGGTAGGGTAAGGTAGGGTAAGGTAGGCTAGGATAGGTTAGGTTAGGATAGGTTAGGTCAGGTTAAGCTAGGTTAGGTTAGGTTAGGTTAGTGTAGGTTAAGTAGGCTAGAGTAGGCTAGGCTAGGCTAGGTTAGGTAGGCTAGAGTAGGCTAGGGTAGGCTAGTTTAGGTTAAGCTAGGTTAGGTTAGGGTAGTCTAGGTTAGGGTGGGCTAGGCTAGGCTAGGTTAGGATAAGCTAGCCTAGGCTAGGCTAGGCTACGTTAGCCTAGGCTAGGCTAAGCTAGGCTAGAGTAGGTTAGGCTAGACTAGGGAAGGCTAGGATAGGCTAGGATAGGTTAGGGTAGGTTAGGTTAGGTTAAGGTTAGGTTAGGCTAAGTTAGGCTAAGCTAGGCTAGGCTAGAATAAGCTAGGAAAGGCTACGATAAGCTAGGCTAGGCTAGGCTAGGCTAGGGTTAGGCTAGGCTAGGCTAGGCTAGGCAAGGCTAGGTTAGGTTAGGTTAGGTTAAGTTAGGCTTGGTCAAGTAAGGTCAGGGTAAGCTAGGCTAGGCTAGGTTAGGTTGGGATAGGCTATGTTAGGTTAGGCTAGGCTAGGGTAAGCTACGGTAGGCTAGGATAGACTAGGCTAGGCTAGGCTAGGCTAGGCTAGGTTAGGTTAGGTTAGGTTAGGTTAGGCTAGGCTAATGTACGGTAGGTTAGGCTCCATTAGGTAAGGCTAGGCTAGGTTAGGCTAGGCTAGGCAAGTCTAAGGTAAGTTAGGATAAGGTTAGGTTAGGATAGGTTAGCTAAGTTAGGCTAAGCTAGGTTAGGTTAGGCTAGGCTAGGCTAGGCTAGGCTAGAATAGGCTAGGATAGGCTAGGATAAGCTAGGGTAGGCTAGGCTAGGATAGGCTAGGCTAGGCTAGGCTAGGCTAGGCTAGGCTAGGCTAGGCTAGGCTAATGTTAGGTTAGGTTAGGTTAAGTTAGGTTAGGCTAAGCTAGGCTAGGCTAGGCTAGAATAGGCTAAGATAGGCTAGGATAAGCTAGGGTAGGGTAGGGTAGGCTAGGGTAGGCTAGGCTAGGCTAGGCTATGGTTAGGCTGGGTTAGGCTAGGCTAGGATAGGCTAGGATAGGTTAGGATAGGTAGGTTAGGCTAGGCTAGGTTAGGGTACGCTAGGATAGGTTAGGCTAGGGTGAGTTATGTTAGGCTAGGTTAGGTTAGGTTAGGCTAGGTTATGTTAGGCTAAGCTAGGGTAGGGTAAGGTAGGCTAGGGTAGTTTAAGCTAGGTTAGGTAAGACTAGGCTAGGCTAGGCTAGGCTAGGTTAGGCTAGGCTAGGCTAGGTTAGGCTAGGCTAGGTTAGTCTAGGTTAGGCTAGGCTAGGCTAGGCTAGTTAGGCTAGGTTAGGGTAGGCTAGGATAGGCTAGGTTAGGTTAGGCTAGGGTAGGTTAGCTTAGGTTAGGATGAGAAAGGTTAGGCTAGGATAGGTTAGGCTAGGGTAGGTTAGGTTAAGCTAGGATAGGCTAGGCTAGGTTAGGCTAGGTTGAGGTTACGTTTCGTTAGGTTAAGTTAGGTGAGGCTAAGCTAGGCTAGGCTAGGCTAGAATATGCTAGGATAGGCTAGGATAAGCTAGGAAAGGCTAGGCTAGGCTAGGCAAGGATAGGCTAGGCTAGGCTAGGCTAGGCTAGGCTAGGCTAGGTTAAGCTAGGGTAGGTTAGGCTAGGCTAGGCTAGGTTAGATTAGGCTAGGCTAGGCTAGGCTAGGCTTGGCTAGAGCAGGTTAGGCTAGGCCAGGCTAGTTTGTGCTAGGTTACGTTAGGGTAGCTTAGTTTAGGCTACACTAGGCTAGGTTAGGTTAGGTTAAGGTAGGCTAGTTCAGGTGAGGTTAGGTTAGGTTAGGCTAGGTTAGGCTAGGCTAGGCTCGAATAAGCTAGGCTAGGCTAGGCTAGGCTAGGATAGGCTAGGCTAGGATATGCTAAGTTAGGCTAGGCTAGGCTAGGCTAGGCTAGGTTAGCTTAGGTTAGGCTACGAAAGGTTAGGCTAGGATAGGCTAGGCTAGGGTAGGTTAGGTTAAGCTAGGCTAGGCTAGGCTAGGTTAGGCTAGGTTGAGGTTACGTTTTGTTAGGTTAAGTTAGGTTAGGCTAAGCTAGGCTAGGCTAGGCTAGGCTAGGCTAGGCTAGAATATGCTAGGATAGGCTAGGATAAGCTAGGCAAGGCTAGGCTAGGCTAGGCAAGGTTAGGCTAGGCTACGCTAGGCTAGGTTAAGCTAGGGTAGGTTAGGCTAGGCTAGGCTAGGTTAGATTAGGCTAGGCTAGGTTAGGCTAGGCTTGGCTAGAGTAGGTTAGGCTAGGCTAGGCTAGTTTATGCTAGGTTACGTTAGGGTAGCTTAGTTTAGGCGACACTAGGCTAGGTTAGGTTAGGTTAAGGTAGGCTAGGTCAGGTGAGGTTAGGTTAGGTTAGGTTAGGCTAGGTTAGGCTAGGCTAGGCTAGAATAAGCTAGGCTAGGCTAGGCTAGGCTAGGATAGGCTAGGCTAGGATATGCTAAGTTAGGCTAGGCTAGGCTAGACTAGGGTAGGTTGGGCTAGGCTAGGCTAGGTTAGGCTAGGATAGGTTAGGATAGGCTAATCTAGGTTAGGATAGTGTAAGGTAGGGTAGGCTAGGTTAGGTTAAAGTAGGCTAGGGTAGGCTAGGCAAGGTTAGGTTAGGCTAGGTTAGGCTAGGTTAGGTTAGGTTATGTTAGGCTAGGTTAGGTAGGCTAGAGTAGGGTAGGGTACGTTAGGCTAGGTTAGGCTAGTCTAGGCTAGGGTAGGTTAGGCTAGGCTACGTTAGGCCAGGTTAGGTTAGGCTAGGTTAGTCTAGGTTATGCTAGGGTAGGTTAGGCTAGGTTAGGCTAGGTAAGGTGAGGCTAGGGTAGGCTAGGCTAGGCTAGGTTAGGCTAGTATAGGCTAGGCTACATTAGGCTAGGTTAGGCTAGGCTACGCTAGGCTAGGCTAGGCTACGTTAGGCTAGGCTATGTTAGGCTAGAATAGGATAGGTTAGGCTAGGCTCCCTAGGTTAGGATAAGTTAGCCTAAGTTAGAGTAGGTTAGGCTACCCTAGGTTAGGATAGGTTAGGCTAATTCAGGCTAGGGTAGGATAGGATAGGTTATGTTAGGCTAGGCTAGGCTAGGCTATGCTATGCTAGGCTAGGCTAGGCTATGTTAGGTTAGGTTAGGTTAGGTTAGGTTAGGTTAGGTTTGGCTAGGGTAGGTTAGGTTAGGTTAGGCTAGGGTAGGATAGGCTACGTTAAGCTAGGGTGAGTTAGGATAAGCTAGGATAGGCTAGGCTGGGGAATGTTAGGCTAGATTATGTTAGGATAGGTTAGGATAGGAGACATGCACGATGATTAACCTCAATTTTTCTATGTTAAAACTATATTATATTTCATGATCTTTGGACCACCCTTGAATTTCAAAAGCTTGGGTGGATGTCGTGAATTTCTAGAGTTGATGTCATTACAAAACTGGAGGTGTGCTATAAAAAAATGAAACAAGATTAATAATTAATTTACATTTTCACATAGAATTTCCCTAAGTTAAAACATATATTTTTCTAAAGGTATAATTATGAAGAAAGTGTTTAGAACTGTTGCGAGCATGGATTTTTAATCGATGATATTATGCTTGTATCTATGGTACCATATTTTTAATGACATATTATAATTCATATGGACAGGAGAAACCCTAAGGTTAGGGAATTAGGGCCACTTTATTAGCATTGGAAAGGAGAAAGTGCAACCTTTCCAGGCTTACAACATAAATACAAAACACTACAGGAAAAACCTAAAAAGAAATTTAATGTAGAGGTATATTGTCATATAAATGGAACATGGTGATATGATAATGATGATTTACAATTTTTAGGTTTTTAAAATAACACATGTCATTCTAAATAGGGGGGATTACAAAGACAAAAAATCTAAAGAAAAAGGTGGACATATTGTATAACTCTGTATGTGGAATCATGGCATTTGGTTCTGTGAGTGTTTCCAATGATGAGATAATAGTTTGTAATTTTTTGTACTGAATTGTATCAATATTTTATGTTCCATGCTTCTCAATAATATAATTTCCATGTTACAAATATATTGCAATTCCTTTTATTAGGAATCCAAAATTAGTATAAGAAAAGTATTTACCATTTTAAGTATCACAACAAAATTTGATTTCTCAATTATTTGTGCCTTTTTCTTTCTTTTCTTGGCCATTGCCTTATACGATGAAAATGATATTAGATCACAAGGATGAACATGATATCATAAGAAAGATGTAGATCAAATATTCATTTGTAGAAAAATGCATAAGAAACCACGATCCAAGTTTCTCCCTAAAATTAAAATAATTGTGTGTGCAAAGAAGAAGTTTGTGTTCATACTTTTTTCGTGTGCAACACCTCTTCTAATGCACCCATCATTAGTTCATGCACTTGTTGTTCTACAACTTAAAGTATGGGATAAAATGAAATTAGAACTAAAAAATTCAAATGAGATAACATAGCAAGGGATGGCTAGCCATGACTACAAACACCCCACCTTCCAACCCCCTCTCCCTCTCCTCTCCTCCTTTAAGTAAAGGAGCTAGGAAATGTACTAGCAATGTAATGCATAACAATGTTAATGTGAGTGTTAGTGTCAAACCAATCACTAACAGAATGGCCATTTACAAAAAATAGTCTTTTTCCTATTTCAAAATTATTTGTTAGGTGCTCACAAACAATGAAATTAATGTCACATCTAGATTTTTTCAACAAATGGAAAATTAGAAATAAGATTTACAGAAATTAGGGAAATAATTTTTAATCTACAATAAGTGCAAATATTCATCATTTTCTAAAACATTGGTTAAAGTCACAAAAACTCTACAAACTAATCCATAGTCAAAGGAATTTGACCTTAATAAAACCAATCAAATAAATTCACTTAAAACTTACATTTAAAATGTCCAATTATAGTTAAAGCTATTTTTTGAAAAGTTTTGGAATTTATTTTTCTTATCTCATTTATGCAAAAATCATATATTGAGTGAAAAATTAAATTTAAATAAACAATTCAATATTGAGACCATTCCTTAAAATTATATCAATTTAATATTATTATTATTTTTATTTAAACAATAATTTAAAATTATATATATATATATATTAAAACAAAAATTATCAACATTTCTAAATCGGCATTGTCCATCCCATCGCTATTATCACTCTTTTTTAAGTAAATTGAATTGAGTTTAAGGTAGGGTTTCACCCATTTCAATATGGAAGGACGAGCTTGATACAGGGGTTGATGCAGAACATAGTGTAGGGAATGACGAACAGATCGCGCCGATATTTGGAGAGTTGCCGGCAGCAACAGGGTTTACAGTTGGGGCACGAAATGATGGATGAACGCAGGCGTCCCTTACCAATTGTGATGACAGATGATTGGGAGAAAAATGATGAAAATCATGAGGATGAAATAAGTGAAGAAGAAAGCGTGATTCATGTAGGGATTGTTGAAGAGGAGAAAAATGATGACAATCATTCAGGGTTTATTGAAGATGATGAGATAAGTGAAGAAGAATTAAGGGCACAAATATTGGAGTGTTGGTGTGAACCAATCGAAATAGATGAAGAAGAAGGAGGAGAGAAGGCTAGGATTAGTTAGCCTATTTTATGTTAGGGTAGGCTAGGCTAGCCTAAGTGTTAGTTAGGCTAGGATTAGTTAGCCTAGTTTAGGTTAGGGTAGGCTAGGCTAGCCTAGGGTAGGCTAGGATAGGTTAGGATAGGTTAGGCTATGTTAGGTTAGGTTATGGTAGGGTAGGCAGGCTACGTTAGGCTACGTTAGTTTCCTCCTATTCATTGGTTGTAAACAAGATCCTCAAGAAACCTAATTTTTCTCTGGAGGCGCAAGGTAAGTTTTCACCTCTTCGTTTTGTGTTTCTTGAATTAAAAGTCACCCATTTCAAAGAATTATAGATGCGTCTTTATTTTTTTTTCATTTTTCATTTTCTGGTGGTTCTATAATTTTCGAATTAATACTTGTTTCTAATATCACTTATTTCTTCAATCGAAATTAAACCAGGTGGAAGAACTTTTCCATTTGGCCCAAAGTATATTTCAAGTGGATGACTATGAGATATGGGAGACTCAATGGCTACAATAGATTTTTGAGTGACCAATACAGGAACAACTTTCGGTTGTTTGACTTCGGGATTAAGATATTATCCACTTAGGGAAGATAGCAATTGAAATATAAGGGGATGATATACCCTATTTCATGGGTCCTAGGGATGATGTCTAGTTTGACCAATAACAGCTACTCCCTAGAGCATAATGGGATCCAGATCAACTTCTATTTGAACAACGTCGGCTTCGGAAGGTATGATCTCACAGATTAGATGGATCGTGACCACGGGTAGCTATGAGAACTCTGTCTCGACAACAGTAGACAAACTATGATTTGTAGAAATAACTTGTGCCAACTCTGGTATATGGGAAGATGATGCTTCACTAGAGGTACCGATGGTACTGGTTTCAATAGAGCAATGTCTACACGAACAATGGGGGGTAGGATTGTGTTCTTCCACAATTACTGATTTATTTTATCGAAAAACAAATAAACAAAAAGATGGTAATGCAAGGCAAAATGGTTTACCAAGAAACTATGAACTGCAAAATACTTCTTGGCGAACCAAGAAGTACGGGAAGGTAATCTCCCCGAATGTTTTGTTCGGTGTATCACAATTTTAGGGCGTCTGACTTGGTTCACTATGGATGGATAACACCTAAAATTTCTCCTCCCAAATATAGTCGAAGTTACGTGGAGGCCCAAGTCTGTATTAGCACTGTGTGATGTGAAATTGCGTAGTGAGAGCACCCATTTATACTTATCTTACTATAACACCACCTGATATACCCAAAAGTATGTGGACGAGCTACGATATTATTACATACGTGGAGTGAGGTATCACACTTGGAATGTATCATAGACAAGTTAACTACAACTGCTATGTTTTACGACATTGGAACACGTCTCTAGTCTAGACCTCTAAATGTTATCATTAATGTTCCAATGCATTGTTAAGTAAATTGAGATTTATGTTATGTTGATCTTGCTTAAAAGTTTTCCTTTCAATTTCACCACGATGATGTATATGAAATTCCTAAATGCAAGCTAAGAATGATAAAAAAAAATTCACTTTCAGCTTTTTCAATGAAAAACCTAGCTACTAAGGGAAGAGAGCAAGTAATTTGAGAGAAAAAAAATCAATGAACAAAACAAATCAATGAATCTCAAACTAAATGCAGATTTCCTAATGTTCCTTTTACAAAAAACACACAATTTTACATTGAAATGCACGTTTTTATTTTCATTTTCCATAATGTTATGAATGCAGAAAAGAAACTAGGTGCAATAGATCAATAATAGAAATGATTTTTACTTTTGAGAAACGAAGAATACAAACAAAAATTTCTCTTTTGAAGGAAAAATGAGGACTTTAACAACAATTTCTCCTATCCAGGAAATGAAGATTTTACGACAATTTCCTATTTCGAAAGAAAACGATTCTTAATGCAACCAAAAAAGTACTTTGAAATCAACTTGTCAATGATAATGAATTTTTTTTTAAAAACAACATTGAACAAATTTTCAGTCAAAGGAGAAGAAATATATAGAGTTACTAGTCAATAGAGCATCAAAATTTTCAGAACAAATCAGCAAACAAAACTGAAGCAAAATACAAAGTCAGATTCAAGGGGATTTGGTCCTTTCAGGAGCCAACGCAATCTCCAGAGGGAGACAATTCTCTGCAATGCAGGCTGAGAAGGGAGATAGTGCTTTGTAAAGCATTGTGCCCTGACCAAGGGTGCATTGAGTGCAGTAATCAAAGAAAAAGCTACTGTTTGGCTCACTAACTTTGCAAATTAAGCTATGAAAAATTCTAATATTTATGTAAAACGACTACTGGATGGATTTAGAAAGTAGATCAGAGACTAAAACGCTTAGAAATAAGAGAAGTTATCCCCAGTGGAGTCGCTAGTTTGTTGGGCAAGAATTATAATATATAGATAAACTACACTTCCCTAGACTGGTATATAGTCTAGAACAACGGGTGAAAGACTATACTAATGTTTCTCCTAACTAAGAACAGATACACATAGAGGATTGGATGCTTACTTGTTTCAGTCGCTTCCAAATGGCTACTTTCTGTCGCTTCCACCACAACTTCAAATTCAAGCAGTTTGAAATAGCTGAATGCTTTCTACAAAAAAGAACACTGAAACAACAAAAGATGCAATAATATAGATATCTATTCAGGCTAGCTAGCTAGATCAGTTAAGCATAAACTACATTCATCAACCAAGATTTTGCAATATGGAAAATAAAAGTAAACATGGATGCATGTAGGGAAAAAAAAGAAGTACTCTTTATTAATGATAGAAGGAGAGGTTACAACCTAGTGACTAATTTGTAGTGACCTTCCAGGAAAGTTCCCAAGTCTCATCACAACATAAGTCTCTCCAGCAGCAGCTCCACAAATCAGAATCTCTATTGAAAATTCTCCAGCATTTCCCTACTCAAATTTTTCCTCCCAAACACTTAGATCTGTGTTCAATTTATAGAGGAACTTTAGGCAATTTTGTAATCAATAACATTCCAAAAATATGCAAGACATGTTTCCATTCATGTAGATGTGAAATGGACACTTGGATTCGAAGCTTGGCAGTTGTGAACCCTTCTAGAAGAGACTGTCCAAGTGGAGATTCCAGAACAATGAGAATTTTTCTCCCAATGTGACCAACGCACCTTTGAATGTTGAGAAGTGCTCTGAAGAGAAGCCTTGAATGGGGATACCTGCATATGCAACACACTTAGGCCCCTTAGAGCCTGTGTTTGTGAGCTCCCACATGTTTAATAATAAGCTTTGAACCATGGAAAAGCCTTGCTTTGATGAAAGTCATTTTTTTTATTTATGTTGCTTCTTGTCTTAGGGCATATAGCAACTAGCATGATAGGGAATGAGAGACCCTTGATCATCGGTCCTAGAGATGATGCCCAGTTAACCAGGTCATTGGGAATGGTGCCCAAATTGACCTATAACAACATCACTTTTCACATTTTTCTTCATGATTGTTTTCTTTTTGTGTGTCTCCTTCTTTTCCATTCCAAGATTTATAGTCTTTCTTCAGTTGTCCATAACTAAACTATTCCAAATTTCTTGCAATGAACACAGAAATAAGAGATCCCTAACTTCATCATCAAATCTTACCTCTATAGAACTTAACTGACTGGTAACCATATTAAATACATTTAAATGGTTAGCAACAAATCCACCTTTCGATGTCTACATATTAAATAAATGTTACACAAGAAATACCTTGTTCGAGGCCAAGGGTTTTTCATATAGTTTCACCAATGACTTAATTAAACCCTCTATTGTTGTTTCCTTCGAAATATTGAAATCTACCAACAACGCAAGGCACAACCTTATTTTTCAAAGTACCTTTCTATCGAGAATCTTCCATTCTGTGTCTCTCATACTCGACGAATTCTTTGTTTTTCCGCTTAATGGTAGTTACAAATATTTCTGATAAATATTCCATATGCATCTTCCACAGTGGGTAGTTTTGGCCATTAAATTTCTTGACCCTAAACCTACCATCTTCCTCCATTGCTCCCACTTGAACCAAGAAACCTTCTTTCCTATGGGTTTATCAGTCAAATAGACCTTCAGCTCTGATACCAGTTGTTAGAAAATTATATATTACAAAGAAATGTAACGCATAAAATATGCAAAAACATAAACACAGATAACATATAAAATAAGAGAGACAAAGATATATGTGGTTCACTCAACTTGGGCTATTGGCATGGAAACAACCAATCCTTCCTTTATATTATCCAGCAACATGAAGAGACACAATCTACATCAAATCCGATGTAATATCCTCTTTTCTCTCACATACTTCCCTTTTTTATTTCTCACTCAGAGTATACACACCATACACAAACAAAATACAATACCCTAAAAAAAAAGACAGGTTTCCTTATAGGGTGAAAAACCCTCAATTAAACATAACTTCTACCGCCAGATCATTTGCCTAATGAACAACCCATATTGACTATGAAATTACAACATTTTACAAGGCAATTTTACATATTTTTTGAGCCTCAGGGGCACTTCCCCTGAAACCCACTACCAAGGGGGGCTCCAAAAGGCCACCGCCACCCCCACAGACCCCCCTCATGGAGATGAAATGATGTTAATAATAGAGGTCCAATGCGGTGATACATATAAATAAAGAAGATAATCATGCTCCACACCCAACACAACATATGAATAAAAAATTTAATTAGACTAGGGTTTGATCATAAAAACACACACATACGAAGGAAATCATTTCTAAGACATTGTGGGGGTCTTTCTTAGACATTCCACCAAACCCTAATGAGTCATGATTTCAATATAGTAACATAAAAAACCCAATATTACCAACATTTCAAAGGTTCAAGATTTTATACCTTATCATTCAATCCTAAAAAGTTAGGTTTTCATGATCATACCAAAATCCTAAACATGAAATCATTAATAAAAATTTCAGATACAATATCCCTAAGCAGTTTAGGGTTTCAGAAATTCACATTAGCATACCCTTTGGTTAGGGTTTTCCAAAACTTGTCCAGGGTTCTACAAAACCAGTTACGAATATGAGTGTGGTGGGTAGATTTATCAAGTGATGAATCACCCACAACAAGAATCATTATGATTCAGTATGAATAGATATAGCAATTCCAGTGAGAGAATGTCAAATGAAAAAACCTTTAATATAAATAAATCAATGTTTTAAGGCATACCTTTGTTTCTTGACAAACCTTGTCTTGAGAGGTCCTCCTTCATACTTCTTGAGAGTATAACAATTATTTTCCTAATCAATACCATAGAGGGAGAAAGGTCATTAGTATTAATATAATAAAAAATCAAATAAGTATATGAAACCAAAAATTAACCTAAAATGAGATACTCATCTTGAGGATTTGTTTGGAACTCCCTCCAAGGCTTTGAGGGATACCTAAAACTTATAAACAAGAAAAATGTATTTTTCCAAAAATATGTTAAAGGCCTATAAATTCTAAAACATCAAAAATATAAAATAAAATATCTAAAGGTACAAGAAAAGTACTTGGTATTGTAAGTCCCTACTGTCAAATTTTCCAGGTTTTACTTCCTTTGAGTTTCCTTCTTCAACAATGTTGGCCGAATATCTCTCTATTTTCTTGTTTCTCGGATTGTCGGGATAGTCACTCCTATAGTGACCCTTCTTATGGAATTGATATAATTATACCTTGGACATGTCAACTTTATTCCTTGGCGCTTTATATTTCTTTCATTTATGTTGAGAAATATAGACATTAGGTACTCCTTTAGGATTGGAAGTTAATGAGATACTTAATTCTTCTTGATTTTCGACAGTCCATAGTTCTTCAAAGGTGGGCGCTACCTTCCAAATGTTAAATCCGGCACCAAATGCATCCCAAGTAGGTGTCAATCCTAATATAGCATTGTTGACGAGTTCTTTGTTTGGAACAATTTCATCAGTGGCCAAAATCTCATCCTTGATTCTTTCTATATTCACAAACAAGGAGGCCAATGTGTCTTCTTTTGTCATATTTTATAGTCCTTAGCTCATTTTTCAAAGTAGCTACTTGACGAATGTTCTTAACAGTGAATAACTTTGAAAAAGCTTCATACATTTCTTGAGCATGGTCAATGTTGGCTATGAATGGGAAAATTTTGTCCTTTATTCCTGCTACCATTAAAGTCATGGCCACCAATTTAGTTCCCTGTATTTTACTTTGTCACCATCACAAGAATCATTTGTAGGCTTCTTTACTTTTCCTTTGACCAGGTATAGTACCTTATTCTTTTCAAGGATGAGGCAAATTCTCTTCTTCTAGGACCTGTAGTTTGAGGCTCCTTCAATTTTTTTTTCTCCCTTGATTGTGTTAGACATCGACCTAGAGTGTAGTAGATTCCTTCCCCAAGATGATCCTTCAAATTTTTCCTTGATTAAGTACTGAAGACTTCAATTTTCTTCCTTATTTCACCAAATATATGATACCATGTTAGAAAATTAGAAAGGAAGAAATATTTTCTTATTCTTGAAAATTACTTGTCATGTTTCTTATTATTACAATTATTTATATCTTCTTTATTTTAGTTCATCAAGAAATTACCAAAGCAATATCACATAAAACAATAGACAGCAGATGTAGGAACTATGCCAAGGGGAAAACCCCCCTTGAGGGGAAAACCATGTCAAGATAAATCTTCCTTTCAGTAGTAATATTTGAGACTCTTCACCCTATACATATACTAGAGAAAGAAACAAAGAGAGAGCGAAGCACCAATTTTTTTTTTCTTCTTCTCCTTTGACTTCCCCAACCTAACGCTTCTTTCAGCTTCCCGAAAACATACTTCAAACTTTTCCCAGCTACAAGATTTTTCAAACATACTGTGAGAGATTGTGCTACAAATGAATTTGATTTCCTTCCTTTTGATGGGCTCCAAGTGAGGTCAAATAGGTGTTTCTTAGGCCAAATTGATCACCTTTAGGGTGACTTGGTGTAGACGTCACATAATTCATATTTTACTCAATATTAAAACTTTTTACATAATTCAAAAGCCCAAGAAGGGTCTCTTTAAATGTACAATGACTCTATTAATTCAAAATAAATCCCAGAAGTCCTCAATGGTGATTTTGACATAAAACATGGTGACCCAAACATGAAACCCATGCTTTAGTAAGTCAC
Source organism: Pinus albicaulis (assembly GCA_034641835.2). Classification (NCBI taxonomy): domain Eukaryota; kingdom Viridiplantae; phylum Streptophyta; class Pinopsida; order Pinales; family Pinaceae; genus Pinus; species Pinus albicaulis. The sequence continues at coordinate 803,299,164 of CM076579.1, forward strand.
AATAAAAATAATAATAATAATAATACAAATTATTATTTTTACAAGTAAATTACAAGATGACTTCAATACATTAAATGAACACCAAACCTAGTTACATTTTCCAACAAACGATTTTTCGTTGCAGTTCACTGTCAACAGTCGGAGCCAAAATAACCTCATTTCAGGAGAGGTGATGAAGTGGCTAGGCCTATCGACCACAACACACCCGCAAGCATGAGATCTTCACGTCAGACAGAAGTGTCACCTTCCCTAAAACATCAAGCCCTTCATGGATGAGGTATCATGTGATGTTTATCCTCTTGAAGTTTTTAATTTATTATTAGGAAAACCATACTTGGGGAAGAGGCATGTTGTGTATGAGTTAAGGCTTCACACTGTTATTATGACTTGGGGCAATAATTTATATAGGATACTAGAGGTAGCACCATCTACAACCCTCTCTTTGATGACAATGAAGCAATGCATTCAGATCATTTCCCAGACCGGTAAATTTATTTTCCCTATTATTCACCCTTAGAGAAAGAAGAAGATTGTGGCCATGACCTCCAAAAAAGGCTCCTTTGCATGGAAATAGCAGAGGTAAAAGGACATGGAGGAGTATAGGGACATTTTATCCTCACTCATAGGGGTACCTCTACATTATAAGGGCAAGCACTCCATCAATATGACCTCAAGCACATTGCTACCCAATGGAATGATCTATTGACACTCAGTTCTCGCAAATGATGAAATGATTATTTTATGTATGCCATCACCTTGGTCATTAGCAGTCGATTTCTCATGTTTCATGTCACCCTAACACACATTGCTACATAGGCATCAATATTGTCTTTATATTTATGAGATTTATCCTATTGTATCTAGTTTGAATTTGCGGACCTGAACTATGCATGATTTACTTTTTGCAAGAGGGTAACCTCATTTTATTTTTATTTTTTATTTTAATTCTTATTATTTTATTATTTTATCATTTACAACATTGCAGGTTTGGTACAATAATGTCCCACATACTCGTTTGGTAGAAGAAAAAGGTGGTCAAAATATGATTGTATTAGATAAAGATAAATTAAAATTTCCAAGGGGTGGAACCCAATTCAGACATGGGGCATATCATTACATAGATCCTATTTCTGAGGTTCTTAGAAATAATGCTTTCTTTCTTCTATGATTATGGGTTTTAGATAATGTTGTATCGAACTACATGCTTTTTGGTGTTATTTGTTGTTGCTAAAGCCTGCATATTTTTGTTTTTTATCTAGTTATGTGGACGGTTCCAAATGTGGCTTAGGGTGTTCATAACAGGGTTGTTTTGGATGTGGGATGTGGTGTAGCAAGCTTTAATGTATCTTTTCTATCCCGAAATTTATCAAAATTTGCCATAGCTCCAAAATATGTTCACGAAAATTAGATCCATTTTTCCCTTGAACGTGGTGTTCCTTCTATGATGGCGCCTTTGTAACACACTGCCTTTTCTATCACACTCATGATTTTGAAATGATACATTGTTCTCGTTTTCAAATTGAACAGATTAATGATGTTATTTTTTTAAATCTTCTTTCAGATACCTAAACTATACAATTTATCTCTTTTTAATTTTATATGGAATTAATAGAAATATGTTCAAGGGTTTAGTATTGGTTAGGTTCAAAGCGACCTACAACTCAATTTTTAGAGATCAAGAAATGGATAATAGTTAGGTATATAATTGAGTGGTAAAGGTTGTTTTTCTGATCCCTTAGACTCACTGGTTCCTCTCTTAAGGATTTTTTAACTCCAATACCTGGTATATGGGTATTCCATTTTGGGGATCTTAATAATTTTCATCAAATACATGACAAAAAAGAAAATTCTTGATTTTTTTGTTGTTGTGTACAATGCTATATAATTCACTGTCAAATTAGGGTCAAAAATGTAATTTCAATTGTTCTATGCATGCTGAGGATTGAACTTGGTTCATCATTATGATGATACCATTCCTCAACCACTAAATTCCTAATTTATTCTTTCATGCAAAGTTCGCAGAAGAGAAATTTTTCACGCGTGTGCTTAGAGGGAGCATATAGGTACATGATGCCAGAAGTAAATCATGGCACATTATACTACGAAAAGGTTGGTAAAATATCTAGAAGATTGAAAAAGGAGTTGGCTATTCCTATTTGACTATTGTATCTTGATATATTTTATCCTTGGATTTTGTGACCCCACCTTTAATTGGAACTTTATCTTTTTCTAACCCCTTTATTTCCATAATAGGACTACAACTTTATCTCAAGGATTACTAGGTGCTAGTTGCATTAGTTTTTCTTAGTCATATATAAGTTACACTTTTCCAAGAAATGATGAGACCCTTATGAATTATAGCAGATATTATATCTCCATAGAATTTAACGTTTGTGAAATTATTCTTATACCAATTAAGACATAGATCTTGATTTTGGAGCCTTTTGACCAACATGTTAACTTGATATGTAGAAAAAAATTCAACTCTAAAAGACATCTCTTATATATTTTAATGTCTACGGGCCTAGAACAAATTAAAAGGGATTTAATTTTATATATTTCTTTCTCTCACACAAACTGTAGGAATTTACAGGGTAAGTTCTGTAGATCAAGAACCAAAGGTCACTACTCACAAACAGATCACAAATCAATACACCAATATAATCACGTGGTTAAAACCCTCAAGGAGGGAAATAGTCCACGGCCTGAGCCAACGTGGCCACTTTAGGCAATTTATTAATACAATAAAAAGGTTACATATGTTTCTCTCATAAATTGTTACCAGGCAAATGAACCTCCACACTCTTTAAATAGAGATCATGGTCCAATCGAGTGTTAAGTCACGGATCAAGTGTCATTAATACCGAGGTGAGAGATAACCATCGGATCACTACAAATCGTGACTGTCGGATTATAAGTTAGAAATGTACATGGTAAAGAAACACACTTTACCTAGCTCTACACTAGACTAAGGTATTGTTAACTATTTCCTATGTGTCAGAATATCCTAACATCCCCCCTAAAGAAAAACTTGGGATAGGATTGAAGGATTTACAAAGGTGACACAAAAGGAGCCTATTTCCTACGTGTCAAAATATCCTAACATCCCCGATTAAGAACAATTTTGGATAGGATTGAAGGATTTACAAAAGTGACACAATTGGAGAAGGAAGGAGGCATTAGAGCCTATCCCCCCTTAATGAAAAATTTCCTGAACTCCGAGCATGGATCGAAGTTTGGTAAAATTTGTTTCTGTGATAGCCTTCGTAAATATATCGACTACTTGATCATTGGTTGGACATTACTACACTTCAACAACACGATCATGAACGAGCTTTCTGATGAAGTGTATGTGAAGTTCAATGTGTTTCATACACTGATTCTAAACTGGATCTTTACAAGGCTGAATGGCACTCTGATTATCACACCAAAGTGTAGTTGGATGCTGCTGATGAAGACCAAATTCAGTCAGGATCTGACAAAGCCACATGGCTTCCTTGCTGGCTTCAACTCCACCACGATACTTTGCTTTTGCTAAATAAAGAGAGATGGCACTTTGTTTCTTACAAGACCAAGTAATAGGTCCTGAACCAAGAGTGAATAAATATCATGCAGTAGACTTTCGATCATCAAGGTCACTAGCGTAATCAGAATCAGTGAAACCAATCAACAATGGAGATGCTTCAACACTGTAATGAATCTCGAACTGAACTGTACCTCTAATATATCAAAATATTCTTTTAGCTAATTTCCAGTGACTTTCATGAGGTTGGTGCATAAACTAAGCGACAATACCAACGACAAAGGAAAGGTTAGGTTGCGTATGGGTTAGATACAGAAGTTTACCAACAAGTTGGCGATATAAGGTAGCATCAACTTCAGGGGTAGTAAAAGTGATTGAAAGCTTGAGTCTAGACTGAAAGGGAGAAGGGGTTGGCTTACAATCTTCCATTTGAAAGTGGTGTAGAAGATCATAGGCATACTTGGACTGAGAGAGGGTAATGCCTTCCTTGGATTGCAAGATTTGAAGACCAAGGAAATAGTGCAAGTGTTCGAAGCCTGTCATTTCAAAATTCTTTTTGAGGCTATAATTCACATGGTTTATATGGTTTGGATCACTACCAGTAAGGATGAGATCATCAACATAAATAACAAGGATGTTGAAGGACTTACCTACTTTCTGGGTGTAGACAGTGTTGTCGGAATGTCACCTATAAAAGCCATTATCTAATAGAAATCTATCCATTTTAGCATACCAAGCCCAAGGAGCTTGTTGGAGACCATAGAGAGACTTCCTAAGGTGACAAACAAGGCTAGATTTATTTTGGATAAAGCCAGTGGGTTGTTCCATGTAAATTTCTTCATGTAAATCTCCATGTAAGAAGGCGGATTTAACATCCATCTAATGGACTTCCCATTTAAAGGAGGCAGTAAGGGAAAGAACAAGGTGAATAGAATTCATTTTGGTAAGAGGAGAGAAGGTTTCAGTATAGTCAATGCCTTCAACTTCTGAAAAACCTTTAGCGACAAAACGAGCTTGATGTCTATCCACTTTTCCATTTGGTCCAAACTTTGTTTTGTAAACCCATCTGCATCTGAAAAGTTTTCTTCCTTTTGGAAGAGCAACAAGATCCCAAGTATCATTCGCCAATAAGGAATGATATTCTTTATTCATAGCTTCATCCCAATCTGGATGACTGGAGGCTTTTTCAAAGGTTTCTGGATCAATTTTTTCTCAAACTTGATCCAATAAGGAAGAGGCTCTTTCGAACTAAGAACGTGTACATCGTCGATCAATAGGGTCACCTACAAGAGAACATGTTGCATCCCAAGTAGAGCAGATCCATATTGGAAGTGGTGGAGTATAAGGAACAATTTCAAGAGGTGGAGGACGATTTTCATCCTCGATGTCATCATCTTAACTAGAAGGAATGCTATTAAAAATAGAAGAGAGAGAGAGATATGTGGCACATATGTCAAATCAGGCTCATAGGCTAGAGGTGGCATAGTCGCCGAACTAGGCTCGCAGGCTGATATATTTTCATCAAATTTTACATCTCTTCTAATGATTATATTTTTGGAATTTGGTTGAAGAATTCTATATCCTATGACATCTTTAGAATATCCAACAAAAATGCATTTTTCACTCTTAGGTTCTAAGGCTTTATGTTTCGCATCTAGAATATGGGCCCAAGCATCACTTCCAAAAACACAAAAGTGACTTACATCTAGTTTGATTAAGCTCCAAGCTTCTTTTGGAGTTATATTCTTTAAAACCTTAGTAGGAGTGTGATTTACTATGTAATTTTCACAATTAATGGCTTCTGCCAAAAATTGAGGACAAGTCCTTTAGATTGAAGCATACAATTATCCATTTCTTTTAAGGTGTGATTCTTCCTTTCACCTACACCATTTTGTTGTGGAGTATATGGAACAATACGTTGCAATTGAATGCCATGCTCAGTACAGAAGTTGATAATTTTTTTGTTAACATATTCTCCTGCATTGTCTGATATTAACTTAAGAATTTGATGTCCATATTGTTTCTCAACAAAGGCCTTAAAGGCCAAGAACATGTTAGAAACTTCACTCTTGAGTTTTAAGAAGCATACCCAAGTTCATCTGGAAAAATCATCAATGAAATTTAATAAGTACTTGCAACCAGAGAAAGAAACAACAAGAAGTGGACCACATAAATCACTGTGCAGAAGCTGCAAAGGGGTGGAAGCTTGCCAAGAGGCACATTTTTCAAAACTATCCCGATGATGTTTTTTGGTACACATCTGGAGCAAACACCATCTTGGCAAGATACCATAGGAAGGCCCGTCACCATATTTTCCTTACATAGAGTTTGAAGGGAGAGATAGTTTAAGTGACCAAATCGCTCATGCCAAAGTTTTCTCACATCATCATTATGAACAACAAAAATAGTGGGAAGACATGATGACCCAAAGTTGTCAAATTTATACAACCTTATGGAATCATTGGCAATGCCAGTAGCTAAAATATGTTTAGGATCTTCGAGGTCCTTGATTAAAACATCATGAGGTGAGAATTCTACTATTCTCCCTTCACCTGAAGGAGTTATCTGATAAACAGATAGAAGGTTGCATGACAAGGTAGGAACACATAGTACATTATTAAACTAACCATTATCTAGATGAATGGTTCCAGATCCTACAACACTAAGAGATCTATCATCAGCAACATAAATATGTCTGGTGTTACAATAATTTAAAGAAGAAAACATAGATTTATTTTTAGCCATGTGGTAAGAAGCTCCAGAATCAATGAGCCACTCATAAGAATGAGAAGAAGAAGATACATTTAATGCATAACTAGATCTTGATGCTTGAAAACCACAAGCAAAAAGTGCCATTCCTAAAGATGAAGTTGAAGAGTGCTTTAAATTGATGTTGTGCTTCTTCATTGTTGCTTCTAAGGCTTACATCTTCTTAAAACATTTGTACTCTAAATGGCCATCACGATTGCAAAAGTTGCAATGTCTATCTATCTTCTTTCCTTTGTTTTTATATGCCTTATCATTTTGATGAGTTTCTTTTTCAGTTTGTGGCTAAAATTGCTTGGGACCCTTGTTTGGTTTCAGACCATACTTTTAGGATACTGCTTCTTGGGATTCTTTTGATATGATTGATGTTGGGCTGCTAAGGATTTCTTAGAAGCATTTCTAGAAGTGATAAGACGAAGGTGTAAGAGTTTTTCTTGTTCTCTTATCCAAGAATCACAAAAGGCATCAAAAGATGGGTTCTTATAGGTGGTTCCTCAAGAAATGATGGCTTCTCTAGTGGAATGGAAGGCAGAAACAAATACAGAGTATGCAGGGCCAAGCTTAGTAAGAATGCAATATATGAGGCTACCATCTTCCATTTTTACCTTACAAAATTCTAAGAGAACTCTGAGGGTCTTGAATTTGGACGAAAAATCTTCAATAGAGGAGAAATTATTAGGGTCCAAAGTAAGCAACTCATTTTCGAGCTGATGGGCCCTGATTTGATTTTGAATTCCAAAGACAGTATTTAGCTTGTCCAGGGCTTCATGAGGGGTGTCAATGTCAAGGATATGAATTGAAGATCTTGAGTAATGGACATTCCTATCAACCCTCATGCTTGATCTTGTTTATTTTCCCGTTTAGCAACTTCATTATCATCAGAAGGTTTATTTTCTAGCCCTGTGGCTATTCTATAAATCCCTTTACTTCTAAGTATATCTACCATGTGAGGTAGCCATTGGAAATAATTGGTGCTGTTAAGAATAATCGGGCATGCACTTTCCATTTTTTTTTTAAAAATTGAAGTGGAGAAAAGTTGAAACTAACTACTCCAATGGAAATATCTTGAAAAAGTAGGCTGTTAAAAAAAAAAAGAGCTCTAAAAATGGCTTCCGAATGAATAAGTTATGCCTTTTGAAAAATCTAAGTTGTAGATGCCGAATAGCTATGGGAACAGGATGAAGTGTGGTTTTTAAAAAAAAATTCCACCCCTTTTAACAAAATTTTTTTTACAAAAGAAGGTTGAGAAGGAGACTTGAGCCCAAGACCTCTATTCTCATAAACTAACCCCTCACCAAGTGACATAGTAAAATGATCACGAAAAAATGGCTTCCGGATGAAGAATTTATGCCTTTTGAAAAATCTGAGTTGTAGATGCTGAATAGTTACGAGAATGGGATGAAGTGAGATTTTTTTAAGAAAAATTTCACCCCTTTTAACAAAATTTTTTTTACAAAAGTGGCTTGAGAAGGAGACTTGAACCCAAGATCTATATTCTCATAAACTAACCCCTCACCAAGTGAGACAGTAAAAGGATCATGTTATTGTTTGAAAGGAGGAAGGGGTTTTATTTTATTTTATTTTATTTTATTTTTTAACTCTTCGGTATGCGTGCCTTTTCATGCACAACAAAACACAAAAACCGAGAAAAAAAAATGAAATGCAAATCCTTATGACAAATTGTTATATTTTCGGCTAGGCTTACCGGAAACTATCAATTTTTTCACTATTTTTGATTTCCTGAGATCGCACGAAGACATGGGGAAAGACCATACGTAGCAAAAAAATCCCTTCTCCCTATTTCTGATTTTCCTACATCGCATGTAGTGCATAACAAAGAGCATACATAGAGAAGAGGGTATAGATCTAGCAAATAAATAAAACATAAAAACCAAAAATAAAAAGAGGGAACAGAAATAAGCAGAACTATTAACAAATATAACTCCAAAATAGATGCTTTATACCTCTAGATCTAAACTATCATAACTTGGGCAGTTGGAAACCTTTTCGCATGAAACTAAAGGCGTTCCTCACTGTAACAAATGCTCCAGACACAACAAATCAGTTCTCCAAGCCCAAAAATGTTCAGAAATAGTAGATCTACAAAACGGCATTTGCATGCAGTCAAACCGGCTTCGTATTTTGATCGACAACAGATGCGACCCTTGAAATAGCTTTGATACCATGTAGGAATTTACAGCATAAGTTCCATAGATCAAGAACCAAAGGTCATTTCTCACAAACAGATCAAAAATCAGTACACTAGTATAATCACGTGGTTAAAACTCTCAAAGAGGGAAATAGTCCACGGCCTGAGCCAACACAGCCACTTCATGCAATTTATTAATATAAAAAAAGGTTACGTATGTTACTCTCATAAAGGGTTACCGGAAAAATGACCCTCCATGCTCTTTAAATAGAGATCATGGACCAATCAGGTGTTAAGCCATGAATCAAGTTTCATTAATACCGAGGTGAGAGATAACCGTCAGATTGTAAGTTACAAATGTACATGGTAAAGAAACACACTTTACCTAACTCTACACTAGACTAAGTTATTCTTAACTATTTCCTATGTGTCGGAATATCCTAACACAAACATGAATAGGCCATGACTTGTACAAATTTTGATGTTGGAAATGACTTATTATATATGATAATGACACTTCTAAGGAATTGCAGTGGTGGAATGGTTAAGGATGATGTTATAATGGAGGTAAGAAAAATCATTCTATGATTATATTTATGAAGTTATGGTTTGAGAAATGGATATTTTCCCATGTTCCACAATGTTTCAGGGATGGGGGGTTGCGTTGTGGGAATGAATGGAGACCCAAATCTCAAGAGATGGAACTATTTTTAAAATCATAGAAAATTTCACATTTAGTACATAATTAGAAACTCATCCATATGTATTCATGTTTCAGATTCATTGAAACTTTCATAAATTTTCATAATTCTTTGGATGCATATTAATTGTTCCAATAGATATTCCTTTTAATAGTTTAGTGACTTAATGTGATTGTATTTGGGAGTCTTGAATTTTTTTCAGGGGCGTGGAGAGAGACTATAGATGTAATTTGAGGGGCATTTTTAGATCCTTTAATGACAAGTATTGTGCAATAATTATTGTATTCCCCTACTTCTTGGGGGAATATAGGGAAATGATAGAATGTATTTTCCAACATTTCAAAGTCTCTAAGGGAGAATATTCATACCCATCACTATTTGACAAGAAACCTGGGAAACATGTTACATGTCGATGAGAAAAACTTATTTTATCTTAAATTCCTACGAACACATGTACTGATAGGAAAAGCATGCACATAATATAACTTACACCATAGTTGGTCTAAAATAAAAAAGATAACAAAAATCAAGGTCACTTCATGCATACTGTTATCACAAAATCAAGCCCAATAGGCTGCCAATCAAATCAATCTCATGTAACTATTTCAAACCAATCTTTTGATTGAGGCTTAGCCTCCTCAACCTGAGAGGGCTCTCTCAACGGTTAATGATTTTTGATATAAATATAGATGAATAACTCTATGTGGGGCAATAAGCATATAAATGATAGATATTGGTTTTAAATCACATTAGCAAGTGCACATTGGGCTTATGGAGTCAAAATAGCTTCAGTAAAACCAAGAAATCTACTTAGCATGGAAGTCAAGGCATATCAGAGTTCTGGTCAAGAGATATACATATGAAACTGTAAAACACGGAGTTAGTTTGTTTATGTAGGAATTCAGAGCATCAAAGATGAATTTTGAGTAATATAGACAAACACCACTACAATAGGATAATAAAAGATACAATTAGAACAAGAAAACACTAGAAATCCTTCTAAATCTCAACATGGCTAAGTAGAAATCTTTGTCCTAAGCTGAAAACCAGTCACTTACAATAAACACAGTCTTTTGCTAAAAATGTTCAACCCATGCATATTCAACTTCTTGTTCTTTTATAGATCATTTACAACATAATATAACCTTATATACAGCTAGATACATCGAAATGCTGACCTTTGACACCTTTCCTAACCATATGACAAGGTATTTATTACAAAAAGACAGCTGCAAATCTAATAAATAGTCTTATTAAAAATAGGATTCAAAATCCTTATATCTACTCATAACAACCTTATATAAACTAAATTACATCAATTACCAATTTTATTTACATATGGTCAAATCTAGATGATAAGCTTCAACACTTTATGACCATAACACTGATCTCCATCAAAGTAGGAAACTATCCCTTATTTTCTAGGTATAGGATCCTTGGTATGCTTGAGACACTCTGACCATCATGAAGCCATCAGTTTGAGGTTATTTGTTGTTAGAAACTGAAGTAACACCTACCCAGAAGCCTCCCTAAGTCCTATTTGTCCAAAACCATCATCAAGCTATTTAAATTAGCTGAAACAGACCTGCGCTATGAAAACAACACAGTTTCGTAGCATAGCCTTTTTACCTTTTTACCTTCAAAATTTAGGTTTCTTTCCTCCAGGATTATCTTCATTATCATTTAACACAACTCCCCTAGAAATTTCAGGTCATAATCCACACTTTTTCCCTTCAAAAATTTATGAGAAAGAGTGAAAAAAGTTACTACAGCAGTTTTGTAGCGCTTTTCACTCTTTTTACACTGTTTGCACTACGAAACTACTGAGTGAGCAGTTTTATCCAGATTTTTTCAAAATGAAAAAAAAAATGTGCCAAAAATCAAAATACCATTGGTTTCATCAAATCAAAAAGTCATATTAACTGAAAAACACAATTTTTATGAGGTTCCTTCTTAATTTTTACTTGAATTAGCTTTTGACTTTTTAATGATTGTCATTCTGCACCTTTGTTTTTTAACTCATCCTGAGTCAATTTCAGCTACTGCTCCAAGTCGTCCACTTGATCTCTAAGTCTTCTATTACTAGCTCTCAAGTGAGTATTGATTACTCTGGAAAATTTAGCTTCCTTGATGGTTGGAACTGTCCATGTGAAACACTGTTCTACATTGCTTGGAATTTTAGACCTAGAACCAGTTTGACCTTCCCATAGTGCCTTCATTATTTGGAACTCTTGTTGGCTCAAGGGGTCCTGACCCAAGTTTGAATGTTCAAGGTTTTTGAACTAACCCCTATACTATTGGCCCTTTCGAAAATGACCTACTTGCGCAGGCCAACGTCTCACCTGAAGTAGTATGGGTGGGTGCTAGAACCAGGTTTTCACACCCTGGGAGAGGGTACGTAAGTCAAGAAGAGATGCGTTCACCCTTATAGTGACCAGATATTGTATCACAGAGCCTATATCTACAGATTCCATTCGAATCCACATGCGCAACAGCAATTACACTCACAAAAATCAACATATTATGAACTCATATAACGATAACGCAGCTATTCCAAATATTATTGAATGAAGTAAAACAGATCAACCATAGATCACGTCATAAATAAGTAACAAAAGTATGATCGTAACTTAAATCAATAACACAACAACATATATTAAGTAATCAACATCAAATATTCATATAATAGTAATTCCAGTGGATTCAGATAGTCAACAATACTTCTGCATTCATTAATCTTTTAGATCCTCTTACAATACTGCAAAACACAACCTACACACACTGTAGCAGGGTCTGCACACAGCAGGATAGAGGCCCTTCGTTCACACAGTAGAAGGAGTCCTTACCCAACAACCCTGACTAGATCTATCGATTCGCACTTAGCAGCAATCTCTTATTGTTCTTAGTCTATCTTACAACTCAGAAAGGTTCAATGACTTATACTATTTTAGCCTATGCATCCAATGGTCTGAAAACCATGGTTTGCAGACTCTTGGTCTACCCCTGAACCATTTACAATTCTTTAGGGGATTTGACCCACCCCATAACCCTTGCGTTAGACTAAATATAATAAAAAATATACAAAATGGACGTGTTTCACAGCTTGCAGGGGACCCTGTTCCAATAGTCCCCCAACATAATCTTGTGACTCGTCCCGAGTCACTGCGATGGTAGGCTCTCCACCAATGTGTGTAGTGCAATGAGGGTAGCGATTAGTGGAGACAACACCTCTTGACTCTGGGCCACAGCGCTCTATGCAAGGTCAACAAGCTTTTTGGATGTTGGCCCTTTGGTTGCCATAGTGAAGTTTTCCAATGTCTGTTTAGTAGCGTGGCCACACCATCTGCATATTGTGAGAGCTTGAAGGTTATGGTAGCCCATGGCTTTAATCATTCCTCAATGACATGCTTCTAGAACCAGAGTTTCTCAATCAAATCCTGCAGAATGCTGTTGGTCCGCGAATGTGCTGACCGTTGTGCAGGCACCAAGGTGGGCAATGTAGCCTCGACCTGTGCAAATGCTTCTTCCTACTGTTGTAAGTCCTGATTGACTTTTCGGAGGACTGGGTTGAAATGGACCATGGTCCAGAGCTACATGGCTGATTTTAACAATTGGGTTCCTTGAGAAATCTTCTCTGTGATGGTGTTCGTAACTTCGGCCACCAACGTAGCACACTGGGGTCGAACCCCTGGCGGAGTGTTAGGCTACAATGTGGCTTGTAAGTCGGATATTTTCTTCTCCAATTATGCCTTGATGCTCTGCATTTCTGTCCGATACGCTTTTACTGTTGCCACCATAATTTCTACCTTGGCTCGAGGTGTAGCTACGACCAAGATTCCTTCCAGAGCCTCCGTGCCGAGCTGGTGGATCACTATTTCAAGCTCCACCTACTTTGATATAGTGAGGGAATTTTCTGTGTCTTTTCGTGTGAGGGGCCACTTGGCCATACCGAGTTGTTGATGCACCTCCAGGTATCGCAGGTGAGTTTCCCAGATCATGGTGGTGTGGAGACCCTATAATGCCTCATTGGGAAACTTAGCCAGATCCAAGTGTACCCCTGTATCTATTTGGAGTTGGTTTCCTACCAGGGCAGTGCTAGGAAAAGAACAGAGATGGATTTATTTTTGTGCTAGCATGATACTACTGATTTCCGAGGGAGCCCGTCTTTGAATTACACTAGTCTGTAGTGTATTTTCCTTCCACTGGATGGTACAGAGCTCAGTCTGAAAGGTGTCAATTGCATCCTTTTGTTGTTCCACTATGGCTTCCCATCTATCCTCTATGGCTAGTGTAATTGTGTCCTTGATTTGTTCGAGGTCACCTTCAGTGAGCGTGACCGTCGCATCATATTCCTGGCATTGGGCGTGCTTCTTTTTTTGAGGCCCTTTGTCAGTCTTGCTTGGCCACTATATAGTCTGGAGGAAGGTGGTAGCTTGGTTATTCATCCTTTGCATGGTCAGTGCCAGCTGCAGACCAGCCTCGGCGTCCTTATCGGTGATCTATGGCAGCTATGAGTCCCCTTCCATGGTTGCATTCGAGCCCCTCTCGCCTGGTCCTATAGTTTCCTTGGGGTCGATATTTGTGTAGGTCCCTTCAGTGCTCTATTCACTAGGGATGTAGCCACTCCTCCACCCAGGGAGCTAGAGTGCAATTATCCTATCGATTTCCTCGTCCCCCGACCCAATCATGACTTCCTCCTGTTCGGGTTATGTAGGTACCGAAACTTCCACGGGACTAGGAGCTGGTATTTTAGTGGGAACAAGGATGCTTGGTTTTGGGGGCCTATAAACAGTGAGAGTGGGTTTCTTTTCCATGAACAGGATGCTACAAGCCTAGAAAAACGTGTAGCATAGAAAAAATACATACAAGTTACGGAAGTAATACGGAACTGTTGCCTGAGCTAGCCATCCTATTTTATAGTGCCTATGGTCGTCCAATGGTAGGGTAAATTTCACTTGGAGCTTACCATCAAGTAAACTGTAAAAAATCTCAAGGAATTGCACCATTAATTTCCAGCCACCCACTCCATTCAATGGTAACTTCTCCTCTCTCCCTGATTTTACTGTTCCAACTATCACTTTTCACTCCCTATGTGCATTCTTCGTACCTGCTGAGATTGGACTAAACACTCGCGCCTCTTGCGCATCCTCCCCCAACACAAGCTTGTTCCTAAGGTACTTCTCAACCAAAGACATGTTTTTCCGATAGGTGTCATCCCAACTGGACTAGATCCCCTACCTAAACAAGTCTCTCACAGGTGCTGTAAGTAGTGCATATTCCCAAACAAACTTTCTGTAATATCTTGCATGGCCGAGGAGTGACCACAACTATTTCCTTGTTGTGAGAGTCATAGAATATATGATAGCTCTACCTTCTCTAACTTCATCCCTATTCTTAGCCAACGTAGGGTGCGTCTCATTGCTACCCATTCGCAGCCTAAGTGGCTTGGTAGTCCAGCGCCCCCCTTCCAATTCTGAGTCAGACGTAGCTTGCAGATTATCCTTACCCTCCATTGGGGCTAGGCTATGGTAATTGACCATGCTTGCTATCCATGTTTCCCATGTGGGTAATCTGGTGCGATAAACAGGTGTGATTCACCCCACACCCTCGTGTCAATGTCTCGCAGGACTGCTTCAAGCGCCCCGGTCCTGCCTACTAACCCAAATGTTCCCAAGAAATCTTCCTTCAATGTCCCCTAGTGAAAAGTGCACCGATGTAGCTCTACATCTAAGTACCATGTAGATGGAAAAGGCCCTAGGTCATGAATCAGTAGGTGAACCCACTCCTTAGTCGTCCTGTCACATCACTATTCTTCCCATACAAACAGATATTCATGTGTATCTTCCGATCCAAGGAATGTTTTGACCCGCACGCCTGTTGGGGCTTTAAATCACAAGATCATCATATCCCAACATTCCTACCAATCCTAGAATGCCTCCTCATGCGTGTCCCACCAACACACGGGTGTTCCACGCATGCCTAGCTTAAGGGCCCATAGCCTTCGTACCTTGGGAACCTCTGCTTCGAATGCTCGCAAAAATTCTTTAATCCTACCAGAACCATCAAAGTAGGGTAGGTCTCTTACCTCTAAGGAAATGTAGCAGAAGTCCCTTGTGACTCAAAGACATTGCAGCGTCGAGACATCGTGCAATCAGTTTTGCCAATTCTCCATCTCCCCATCAGAGTCAGAGAAGCATTCACTATCCTTTCCCAGTAGAGTACTCCTTCCGCCATGGGGTTGATCCAATCTTCATCCTGCGCAGTCAACTTATAAATGTGATCCACCTCCTCTTCATCGCGCACTAGCTCTTTGTATCGTTCACCTTCTGCGAGATCTAATGGTACTATCACCCTCGTACCATTATTCTCAAACACCATGCTTCCCGTTTTGAGGTTGATGATACCGCCCAAATATATGGCCCATTCCAGCCCTAATAGTGCAGGGTAGGGCCCGCATCTTCTAAAATTTCAATTACTTCAAAGTCAGCTCGGGCCTTTACTCCTACGATATCCACCATAATTTTAGACAACCTTCCTAGTGAGATGATTTTCTGCTGATTTTCCATGCGCAACTGAATAGTGGACGATTCCAATTTAGGCTCTCCCATTCGTTTCCAAGTCTATTTATGTAACATGTTTGCATATAACCCCAGGTCCAAAATAACTTGACTCATCTCGTAGTCACCAATCTGCATAGACAACCACATTTCTCTTCCGGTGCATTTCTTATACCTGTATAGCTTGTGCACATCCTTGACCTCCAGAGGTAGATTAGGTCGTGCTGCACAACTATCTATTAATACCTAAAGGTTCTCCACAACCTTTGGGTTACGCAATAGCTTCATACATGCCTATAAAAAGGGCTCGACCACCTCATCTTCCTTGAGGTTCATAGGTGGATGAGAAGTAGTTACCTCTACATCAGCAAAGTCCTTGCGAGTTGTGACAAATGTTTATTTCCCATTTTTTAGGTCCAAACCTTCTTGTTTACTAACATATTTTCGGATCAGAGGTTCCATCGCAGCCTTCTCCTCAGGTCCCCTGGTGGCCATCCCACTGTGTGTTGCCACATTCACTCTTGGATCTTTGTCTCGTAGCTTAGCCTTAACTCTCGGCACATTCTCCGTAGGTGTCGATTACTTTTCCTGCATTTTTGTTATCAAGATTAGACAATATTCAATTGCATGGTCCAGATGTCTTCAATATCGGCAAGATTTCCTAGTCGGGTTTGGGTAGTCCCTTGCAAAGTGTCCTGCTTTTCCACAGTTATAATAGATCATCTAACCTCGTCCCCATCCTGCACTTCCATTGCACCCTCCTCCCCTGCCCCTTGACGGGGAGCCACCTATACCTGCGAGGGTTCTTAGTGACAGAGGGTTTGATTGTACTCTGTATAAGTTTCCTCGATCAATCATTAGATCATATGTCCGATAGTTCTATTCATCATGTCCCACTGATCTGTAGAACCTACACCATTGTTGTTTTATCTCTAGAAGGTACGTAGTAAGGTGGGTGCAGTGGTTGGTATCATGCAGCCCTGCGACATGAAAATCATCGCACCATAGCACTGGCCCATTGGGTCCCGTAGCTTCCCTAGGGTGAAATGGGCTAGGTCCCCTGGTCTGCATATAGTCTGCTAACAGAGGACAATTATCCTTGGTATGGCCATTCACCAGGCATTGTATGCACCATTTCTCAGGGCTAGCCTCTGCCCCTCGTTCCTTTTGCAGGTTCTAGATTTCTATGTGCATCACTTCCAGCTATCCCTGTATCTGTTGGACGCCCAGCTGAGTCTCGTCCCGATGTGCAGCTTCTATCTTCATGGCACATTCCAAGGCCTTCTCTTGTGAAATGAAAGTTTGGTGCCCCATAGGTATGCGTAAGTGAGGTAGGAACATA
This sequence comes from Pinus albicaulis, assembly GCA_034641835.2. Taxonomy (NCBI): domain Eukaryota; kingdom Viridiplantae; phylum Streptophyta; class Pinopsida; order Pinales; family Pinaceae; genus Pinus; species Pinus albicaulis. The sequence goes on from CM076579.1 coordinate 803,316,202, forward strand.
TCAATAAGAAATTCCGTGTGTTGTCTGTCATCATATTGGAATACCCCTTCTCTCATTACCTTCTTAAGTCGCTAATTGGCATCCTACACAGATTCAGAAGGCCCTTGCTTGAAATCATTTAAATCAACCATGATTTGGGAGTAGGACTTAGGTTTCTTGAACTGTTGTTTCAGGGAATTCTTAATATCTTCAATGGTTGCATTTTCATTTTGGCCGATGTATCCCATGTACCAGTCCAAAGCTCTTCCTTCAAAGGCAAGGGAAAGTTGTGCCCTTTTCACCGCATCACTGGATATGTTCTGTGTTGTCCATACTGATCCTGCGGCAAACTAGAATTGACCCATGTCTTCATCCCCCACACCCTTAAAGGTCGGCAACTTCATGTGCGCTGCCATGTTGTCTTCTGGTGGTGGAGGGGTAGGTGAATTCTTACCTCTAGGCTGGTTTGAAAGTGGTGTGGCTAGAGGACTCTATGAAGCTGCCTTCCTTACCAGACTGTAGACCAATCTATCTCCTTCTAGGTTAGTCTTGTAGTATTTTCCACTCCGTGTTGTGCTCTCGTCCAAATCAGAGGTCATTCACTCGATATGGCTACACAAATTACTCTTTTCGCATAATAATATCTTAATCAGCAATGGTAAAATCTTCAAAAACTTACCTCGGAACCCCGTGAAGAATATTTTCTTTGCTACAAAGTAGGAGACAAGCTGATTGATGGAAAATTCAGTCACAAATCCTCCTAACACACTGTCTACCCAATGGTCCATTGTGCGAGTGATGGTGTTATCAGTCTTTTCTAACTGTTGGATTAGTTCGAGGGTCCATTCTATGATCCGCTCATCCTTCCAACACTTCTGAAATTCTACCAATCTTGCGAGCCACTCTTGGAGCTCAATCGCAACTGTTACAAAGAAGATCTCATAGATCTCTCTAAAAATGTATTATTCTTCCACTCTTCGGAGGTCAGCCTCTCACTATGGTTTTCTTTTACGACAAATTCCTTAACTTGCTATTCAAACCATTCATCAATTTCCTTTCTCTCATGCTTCCAGTATGGCCTTAGCATTTCCCTATCCCTCTCTCAAAATGATCCAGGTCCCAGAAATGGAACCATTTGTTGGCTCGAGGGGTCTTGAATAAGTTTCATATGTTCAAGGTTTGTCAATAAACTCCTGTACTACTATCCCTTTCAGTAGTGACCTACTTGCGCAGGCCAAAGTCTCACCCTAAGTAGTATGGGTGGGTGCTAGAAATAGGTTTCCGCACCTTGGGAGAGGGTAGGTAAGTCAAGCAGAGCTGCGTTCACCCTTATAGTGACTAGATCTTGTATCATAGAGCCTATATCTACATATTCCATTTGCATCCACGTGCGCAACAACAATGACACTCACATAAATCAAAAAATTATGAACTCGTATAATGATAATGTAGCTATTCCAGATATTCTTGAATGAAGTGAAACAGATCAATCCCTGATTGCATCATAAATAAGTAACACAAGTATGTTCACAATGTAAATCAATAACATGGAAGCATATATTAAGTAATCAACATCACAGATTCATATCACAGTAATTCCAATGGATTCAGATAATCAACAATACTTCTTCATTCATTAATCTTTTAGATCTACTTCCAATACCCCAAAACCCAACCTACGCACACAACAGCAGGGTCCGCATATAGCAGGACAGAGGCCCTTCACTCACATAGCAACTGGATTCCTTACCCAACAACCTTGACCAGATCTATCAATTCTCACTTAGCAACAATCTCTTATCATTCTTAGTTTGTCTTACAAATAAAAAAGGTTCAACTACTTATACTATTTTAGCCTACGCATCTAATGTTCTGCAAACCGTGGTTTTCAGACTCTTGGTCTACCCTTGACCCATTTACAATGCTTTAGGGGCTTTAACCCACCCCAAAACCTCTACATTAGACTAAATATAATAAAAAATATATAAAATGGACTAGTTTCGTAGCTTGTAGGGGACCCTGTTCCAACAGCTTTGTTTTCTCAATACTGTGCTTTCTGGCCCTCTTTCTCAACATATCAATCTCTTGGTTTCCTAACTTCGATTTCTCCTCAATATGTTGACACTCTATCATTTCTTATTTTCCTTTCATTGTTTTGTTGGCTACATGCTCCACTATTGGTGATGAGAGATCAACCACTTCTTCTAGGACTTTAGTTGTTTCAATAGTTTCTTGGACCTCCTTGCTGCCTTCCTTGAGCTTCTTAGCATGCCTAATTAAATGTTTCCTTTCTTGAAAGATAAAGGCTGCATTTTCACCCTCAAATTCAAGTTTCTTTGCTCACTTAGCCTTTTTCTGTTTGTGTTCATCTACTCTAATGAAATCAGCTTGCACGATGGGTGTCTCTTCTATATCAATTGCATGAATGATGTCACCTAAATTTCCCTTAATTATTAGGCTATCTTCTGAAATTGAAACAACTATATTTCCCTTTAATGCCATTGCTTGGCTTCTTGTCACTCTTTTGATTTCCTGCTTGCTAGCAACTTGTTTCTATTCTGCCTCTTTGACACTCTTTGTCCTTTGTTTTTCAGGTAATGGAGTTGGTGCAACAACCACTTGTGTCTGCTCTGTCCTTTTCTCAACTTGTTTCCTTGGTTTCAATTTTACAAACCTCTTTGGTTTTGCAACCACATGCTGACTAGACTCTGCTAATGGTGGTGAAGGAGTTCCTTTAGTTTTAGGGTTTCTAGCTGGGGTTAGGGTTTCCAGTTCAAAGCCATTAATAATAAAAAAAAAAGGCCAATCCCTGCTTATTTATGAAGCTCATTCAAAACTAATAACTTCATCAAACCATGGTGAAACAAAGATGTTTCACAACCATCAGAGTCTGCTTGTACTTTATCAGCCATTTTGGCAAGGCTCCTATGTAAATAAAACGGAAAATCAAATGAAATCATACTTGTGAAATGTAGAAGCAATTTGAAATAAACCTTATGGTATCTACCTTCACATGTAAAGTATCTCTAAATGTTGAACAATAGCTTTGCATAGGTGTCTTTAATGCAGCTTCTAGGTATTGCATTATTGATGTCCATGTTTGCATACTCAGGTTTCATGAATTCCTTGCATGGTTCCATATCAAATTTAAAACCTTTAAACCAAGTTTCTTGTTCCCTTGGTATTTCTGTCACAGAAGAAATTATCTCAGGTAAAAATGGCACATTTAACATCCCAACTTTAGTAGTTGTTCCATTGAAGTGCAAGGGAAATTCTTTAGACACCTGTGTGTGGCAACCATGCATATTTTTACAAAACCAGAGACAACCTGCTTTGATAAAATCCTCCATCACTGTTTTGTCTTCAATTATGGCCTTCATATTTTCAGGCTCATATCTTAAGCAATGTCCCCCTCTATGGACTTTCTTTTCTTCTACCATGCTTCTTAAAAAAAACTTCTCAGCTTCACTTGAATCTATGAAACAACCTTGCTTGATTAGGATATGAAAAACCTCATTTGATTAGGATGAAGATAACCTTTTTATAGAACAACCATAGGTTTATCTTGACCACTTAAGAGCTCAAACACTCGTATGGAGGAAAATGAAATGAGAATGACCAAATTAGGCAACATTTTGAATTTAAAATGTCATCTCATAACTGAATGATGCCTCATTCATACCCTATCATGACAATGATGACTGTAGGATGGGTAAGTACATTGAATCTCATCACTAACTGACTCATCATACCACTAACCTATCATTTCCCAATGGATTCTGACAAATTTCAGCTTAATTGACAAGTTGGTTAAGAAACGACGCTTTTGTAGCACCCACGGTGTATTTTTCCTAGTTTGTGCTACGAAACTGTTAGTGCTTTCGCAGCGCAAATCCACTTTTTTGAACTAACGACGCTACGAAAAAGTGGATTCTTGGCTAATTGCACAGTTTTAACCCGAAACCTTATGGAATGACTCTTAAATGGAAAATATGAATATTTTACCATGAATGGACCCTTTAAAGACTTTATTTGTGCCTAATGATGACCTCTGGACTTGTGAAAATGTAACCTACCCTTAACCAAAAGATAAAATGAATTTTAAACCTATTTTGAAATCATGATAGAAAACAGAGTTAACCCAATAATGTTTTGAAAATTTTTGGGTGATAACACATACCGCCAAAAGTTCTTATGGTGGCAAAAATGGTAAGATAACAAGTTAATGCAATTTTTTTTCGTGAGAGTCTAATCCATTAATTAGTAGTATCAGGTGAAAATTTAGAATTTGTATCCATGGTGGAAATTGAGAAAACTATAGCTATATATGATGTGCTTAATGAAAGAGAATGATAATTAGTGAAAGGTAGAGGAGCTCCATAACTAGTATACAAGGCCCTTCTTTCCTAAATACATTCAAGAAAAATGTAAAAAAAATTATTATTAAAATTATTTCTTCATTTCTAGGCATTCTCGAATCTTTCCATTCACCCTCTACTATAGTCAATTTTGGGAGAGTCTAGGACACAAAATAATTGGATGTTGTGTGAGCAATATTATTGTCATTGTATTTTGGGTAAATATGAGAAGCATTGCTAGAACGTTGCTTTGGAAGGAAAATGTAATAATATATATAAATGGCTAGTCATTCAATAATATTTGGATGCACCTTAAGTACACATAGATTTCATCCAGTTCCTAGTTAAAGTAGTTAGGCCACATAATGTTGATTTGTAGCAGTTGTGATGCGACCATACGATAGTTGAATGGAGATTTTGGGTTGTAAAAAAAAAAGGGAGAGTAAAGATATACTTCTAACCTTTTGGTACTAAGTGGGAAAATGAAATTTATGACTTGTGTAAGTACGAGAGGATGATCTGGAAGAAAAATCATGTGTCACATATGATTACATGGGGAGTGATGGGACATGGGAGGATGAGGTGGAGTATGACCTTGACGTTTGGATGTGTGGATTCGCTCTAAAGCCCCACAATTATTAACCTTTTAATTTTTATTATACGCGGACCTACTTTTCTAAAGTTGTGGTCAATCTAGTAAACTTGAGCCTTTCGATCCACCTTGCTTATATTCAGTGACAGATCCTAAAAGGTTAGGCTCATGCATACTTCTAAATTATTTTTTTTAAATAAAATGTGAACCTTTATAAATTTTTTGAATAGGCTTCTATACCAAAATTTTTCTTTTTATTGTATTATATATATATATATATATATATATTTTAATTTTTTTTAATATAAAATAAAATGTAAAACTGAGTAGAACAACCATGAATAGGTCTCCACATAAGGCAACAAACAGGGTTACCTTTAGGCTAGATTCACTTCATGTAATTCTCTTAACCTTAAGAAATAATAAGGAACAAGTCAAAAGTTGATAGTACACTATAGTCAAGTTTTAGTTCATATCACTTGTTGAACCATAAATACCATTCCTTATGGTAAAATTCTAGTAGGGAAACTTGATTTACAGTCAATTCCTATTCATCATGAAGTGAAGGTTTATTTTGGTACCCATAAAGTATGGGTCATAGAGCCGATTCACGATTTCATATATAGAGACTCCTTTAACAACATTTTATTTGTTTTCAAAAGCCAACAATAGGTTAGACCCAATATTTACAATCAAATTTCCAAATTGTTTACAAAAAGACAAACATAACTATAACCACAATATTTTAACACCAATCAAAGAAATGCCAAACACATTTTTGGGAGGTGATTTCTTTTTGTTTTAAATAGCCAACCGTGTTTGTATTTCAGCACACATATAATGGTGACAATACCTAGAAATTTTTATATTTCTGTACCTGAAGGGAAAAACCCGTACATATATAGCATCTAACTCCCACACAAATACATCGCAATTTCCATTCATAAAAGTTGCAATTCCCATGCATAAATGCCACACTTTTGACGCCTAAACGTTGCAATTCCTACACAATGAATGTCGCAATTCCTTCTCATAGATGTCACAATTCCCCCTCTTAGATGTCAAAATTCCCACACCTAATTGTCCCAATTCCTATGCAAAGAACATCAAAATTCCCTTGGAGATTATTCACAATTATCAACCTTAATTTTCATAATTTCATATCATTAACGTTGCAATTCCCTTGCCTCTAGGTCATAATTACCATGCCTTGACATCACTATTGCGATGAAATTTTTGATGACACAAATAGGTGCCTTTAAATGATATGAAATGTAAATTTTTGTCAAAATAATGACACCATTAATTGCGATGGCTAAGTACTTCGAACTTTCGATGATCAAGGAGATGTCGAAAATATGACTGCAAAATGTTTGATGTTTTGCGAAATCTCTTTTTTATTGCTATAGATACGGATTTTCAACACAAGAAATACACTGAGCCTTCACAATTTATTTATATCTGTAGCAGTGGCATTATAATCAATCACATGAGAACATCATGAATATACTTTTTCAATAAGGAGACATGAATAACATTATGCACTTTTATATGGTTGGTAAATGCTTCCTAATAGGCCATTGGCTTAACTCTAGTTAGTATCTCAAAGGGACCACAGGACCTTGGTGCTAGTTTTGAACAAGTTCATAGTCTCCAAGCTATTTTCTTAAGTTCTAATTTTATATACTTGTGTTCTCGGGCTTTGAATTCCTTATCCATGCTCTTTTTGTCTACATAGTTTTTCTATCTATCTTGTGAAATTTTCAAATTTTCTTATATTATTTGCTACCTATTCCATTTATTGAAGGACATCAAGACCCAATATCAACCTATCTTATAGCAGACTCCAATGGACTGTGGTAGACTAGAGTAAGCTACGTTAGACTAAGCTATGCTAGGTTAGACTAGGCTAGGTCAAGCTAGCGTAACTTAGGGTAGCTTAGGGTAGTCTAGGCTAGGATAGGATAAGATAGGCTAGGATAGGATAGGTTAGGCTAGGATACAATAGCCTAGCATAGAGTGGGTTAGTCTAAGCTAGGTCAAGTTAGGATAGGCTAGGCTAGGCTAGGTAAGACTACACTATGGTAGGCTAGGTCAGGTTAGGTTAGGTTCGGCTAGGCTAGGATAGGATAGGCTAGGGTAGGCTAAGGTATGGTAGGTTAGGTTAGGCTAGGGTAGGGTAGGGTAGGTTAGTCTAGGATAGGCTAGGCTAGGTTACATTAGGTTAGGTTAGGTTAGGCTAGGCTAGGCTAGGGTTGGTTAAGGTAGGCTAAGGTAGGCTAGGATAGGTTTGGTTAGGATAGGTTAGGTTAGGTTAAGCTAGGTTAGGTTAGGTTAGGTTAGGTTAGTGTAGGTTAAGTAGGCTAGAGTAGGCTAGGCTACGCTAGGTTAGGTAGGCTAGAGTAGGCAAGGGTAGGCTAGGCTAGGGTAGGCTAAGCTAGGTTAAGCTAGGTTAGGTTAGGCTAGGCTAGGTTAGGCTAGGCTAGGCTAGGCTAGGTTAGGATAAGCTAGCCTAGGCTAGGCTAGGCTACATTAGCATAGGCTAGTCTAGGCTAGGCTAGGCTAGGCTACGGTATGTTAGGCTAGACTAGGGAAGGCTAGGCAAGGCTAGGATAGGTTAGGGTAGGTTAGGTTAGGTTAAGGTTAGGTTAGGCTAAGCTAGCCTAAGCTAGGCTAGGCTACGCTAGGCTAGAATAAGCTAGGAAAGGCTAGGATAAGCTAGGCTAGGCTACGGTAGGCTAGGGTAAGCTAGGCTAGGCTAGGGTAGACTAGGGTAAGCTAGGCTAGGCTAGGTTAGGCTGGGATAGGCTAGGTTAGGTTAGGCTAGGCTAGGGTAAGCTAGGGTAGGCTAGGATAGACTATGCTAGGCTAGGCTAGACTAGGCTAGACTAGGCTAGGTCAGGTTAGGTTAGGTTAGGTTAGGCTAGGCTAGGCTAGTGTACGGTAGGTTAGGCTCCATTAGGTAAGGCTAGGCTACGTTAGGCTAGGCTAAACTAGTCTAGGGTAAGTTAGGATAAGGTTAGGCTAGGATAGGTTAGCTAGGTTAGGCTAAGCTAGGTTAGGTTAGGCTAGGATAGGCTAGGCTAGGCTAGAATAGGCTAGGATAGGCTAGGATAAGCTAGGGTAGGCTAGGGTAGGGTAGGGTAGGGTAGGCTAGGCTAGGCTAGGCTAGGCTAAGCTAGGCTAAGGTTAGGTTAGGTTAGGTTAAGTTAGGTTAGGCTAAGCTAGGCTAGGCTAGGCTAGGCTAGGCTAGAATAGGCTAAGATAGGCTAGGATAAGCTAGGGTAGGGTAGGGTAGGCTACGCTAGGCTAGGCTAGGCTAGGCTAGGGTTAGGCTAGGTTAGGCTAAGATAGGATAGGCTAGGATAGGTTAGGATAGGTAGACTAGGCTAGGCTAGGTTAGGGTATGCTAGGATAGGTTAGGCTAGGGTGAGTTAGGTTAGGCTAGGTTAGGTTAGGTTAGGCTAGGTTATGTTAGGCTAAGCTAGGGTAGGGTAGGGTAGGCTAGGGTAGTTTAGGCTAGGCTAGTTAAGACTAGGCTAGGCAAGGCTAGGCTAGGTTAGGCTAGGATAGGCTAGGCTAGTTAGGCTAGGTTAGTGCAGGCTAGGATAGGCTAGTGTAGGCTAGCTTAGGTTAGGCTACGAAAGGTTAGGCTCAGATAGGTTAGGCTATGGTAGGTTAGGTTAAGCTAGGCTAGGCTAGGCTAGGTTAGGCTAGGTTGAGGTTATGTTTGGTTAGGTTAAGTTAGGTTAGGCTAAGCTAGGCTAGGCTAGGCTAGGCTAGGTTAAGCTAGGGTAGGTTAGGCCAGGCTAGGCTAGGTTAGATTAGGCTAGGCTAGGCTAGGCTAGGCTTGGCTAGAGTAGGTTAGGCTAGGCTAGGCTAGTTTATGCTAGGTTACGTTAGGGTAGGTGTTTAGGCTACGCTAGGCTAGGTTAGGTTAGGCTAGGCTATGTTAGGTTAGGTTAAGGTAGGCTAGGTCAGGTGAGGTTAGGTTAGGTTAGGCTAGGTTAGGCTAAGCTAGGTTGGGTTAGGTTAGGTTAGGTTAGGTAGGTCAGGTGAGGTTAGGTTAGGTTAGGCTAGGCTAGGCTAAGCTAGGATAGGCTAGGCTAGGATAGGCTAAGCTAGGCTAAGCTAAGCTAGGCTAGGGTAGGTTAGGCTAGGCTAGGGTAGGTTAGGCTAGGCTAGGTTAGGCTAGGCTATTCTAGGTTAGGATAGTGTAAGGTAGGGTAGGCTAGGTTAGGTTAAAGTAGGCTAGGGTAGGGTAGGCAAGGTTAGGCTAGGCTAGGTTAGGCTAGGTTAGGTTAGGTTACGTTAGGGTAGGTTAGGTAGGCTAAAGTAGGGTAGGGTAGGTTAGCGTAGGCTAGGCTAGGCTAGGCTAGTCTAGGCTAAGGTAGGTTAGGCTAGGTTACGTTAGGATAGGCTAGGTTAGGCCAGGTTAGGTTAGGCTAGGTTGGTACGGGATTATTACCTGAGATAAGGTTAGATTCGTTAGGCTAGGTTAGGTGGGTGAAGGTTAGGGCTATGGTGGGATAGGCTAGGTTAGGCTGAGCACAGCTGAGCTGGTCGACTCGTTGAGCTGAACTAGATTAGGCTAGAATAGGATAGGTTAGGCTAGGCTAGGCTAGGATAGGTTAGGCTAGGCTAGGTTAGGTTAGGTTAGCCTAAGTTAGGGTAGGTTAGGCTAGCCTAGGTTAGGATAGGTTAGGCTAATTTAGGCTAGGGTAGGATAGGGTAGGCTATGTTAGGCTAGGGTAGGCTAGGCTATGCTATGCTAGGCTAGGCTAGGCTATGTTAGGTTAGGTTAGGTTAGGTTAGGTTAGGTTTGGCTAGGGTAGGTTAGGTTAGGTTAGGGTAGGGTAGGATAGGCTACATTAAGCTAGGGTGAGTTAGGGTAGGCTAGGATGGGCTAGGCTAGGGAATGTTAGGCTAGGTTAGGTTAGGATAGGTTAGGATAGGAGAAATGCATGATGATTAACCTCAATTTTTCTATGTTAAAATGATATTATATTTCATGATCTTTGGACCACCCTTGAATTTCCAAACCTTTGGTGGATGTCATGAATTTCTAGAGTTGATGTCATTACAAAACCGGAGGTGCGCTATAAAAAAATTACACGAGATTAATAATTAATTTACATTTTCACATTGAGTTTCCCTAAGTTAAAACATATATTTTTCTAAAGGTATAATTATGAAGAATGTGTTTAGAATTATTACGAGCATGGATTTTTAATCGATTTTATTATGCTTGTATCTATGGTACCATATTTTTAATGACATATTATAATTCGTATGGACAGAAGAAACCCTAAGGCTAGGGAATTAGGGCCACTTTATTAGCATTGGCAAGGAGAAAGTGCAACCTTTTCAGGCTTACAACATAAATGCAAAACACTACAGGAAAAAACTAAAAGGAAATTTAAGGTAGAGGTATATTGTCATATAAATGGAACATGGCCAAATGATAATGATAATTTACAATTTTTAAGTTTTTAAAATAACACATGTAATTCTAAATAGGGGGGATTACAAAGACAAAAAATCTAAAGAAAAAGGTGGATATATCGTATAACTCTGTATGTGGAATCACGCCATTTGGTTCTGTGAGTGTTTCCAACGATGAGATAATAGTTTGTAATTTTTTGTACTCAATTGTATCAATATTTTATGTTCCATGCTTCTCAATAATATAATTGCCATGTTACAAATATATTGCAATTCCTTTTATTAGGAATCCAAAATTAGTATAAGAAAAGTATTTACCATGTTAAGTATCACAACAAAATTTGATTTCTCAATTATTTGTGCCTTTTTCTTTTTTTTCTTAGCCATTGCCTTATACGATGAAAATGATATTAAATCACAAGGATGAACATGATATCATAAGAAATATGCAGATCAAATATTCATTTGTAGAAAAACCATAAGAAACCACGATCCAAAGTTTCTCGTTAAAATTAAAATAATTGCGTGTGTGCAAAGGAAAGTTTGTGTTCATACTTTTTCTCCTGTACACAACACCTCTTCTAATGCACCCATCATTAGTTCCATACACTTGTTGTTCTGCACAACTTAAAGTGTAAAAGTTCAAAATGAAATTAGAACTAAAAAAATTCAAATGAGATAACATAACCAAGGGATAGCTAGCCATGACTACAAACACCCCCTTCCCTACCCAACCCTCCCCCCCACCCTCCTCTCCTCTCCTCTCCTATCCTCTCCCTCCTTTAAGTAAAGGACCTAGGAAATGTACTAGCAATGTAATGCATAACAATGTTAATGTGAGTGTTAGTGTCAAACCAATCACTAAGAGAATGGCCATTTACAAAAAATAGTCTTTTTCCTATTTTAAAATTATTTTTTAGGTGCTCACAAACAATTAAATTAATGTCACGTCTAGATTTGTTCAACAAATGGAAAATTAGAAATAAGATTTACAAAAATTAGGGAAATAATTTTTAATCTACAATAAGTGCAAATATTCATCATTTTCTAAAACATTGGTTAGAGTCACAAAAACTCTACAAAATAATCCATAGTCAAAGGACTTTGACCTTAATAAAACCAATCAAATAAATTCACTTAAAACTTACATTTAAAATGTCCAATTATATTTAAAGCTATTTTTTGAAAAGTTTTGGAATTTATTTTTCTTATCTAATTTATGCAAAAATCATATATTGAGCGAAAAAAATAAATTTAAATAACACAATTCAATATTGAGACCATTCTTTAAAATTATATCAATTTAATATTATTTTTATTTTTATTTAAACAATAATTTTAAATTATATATATATATATATATTAAAAAAATTATCAACATTTCTAAATCGGCATTTGCCATCCCATCGCTATTATCTCTCTTTTGTAAGTAAATTGAATTGAGTTTAAGGTAGGGTTTTACCCATTTCAATATGGAAGGACGAGCTCGATACAGGGGTTGATGCAGAACATAGTGTAGGGAATGCCGAACAGATCGCGCCGGGATTTGGAGAGTTGCCGGCAGCAACAGGGTTTGCATTTGGGGCACGAAATGATGGATGAACTCAGGCGTCCCTTACCAATTGCGATGACAGATGATTTTGCGATGACAGATGATTGGGAGAAAAATGATGACCATCATGAGGATGAAATAAGTGAAGAAGAAAGCGTGATTCATGTAGGGATTGTTGAAGAGGAGACAAATGATGACAATCATTTAGGGTTTCCTGAAGATGATGAGATAAGGGAAGAAGAATTAAGGGCAGAAATATTGGAGTGTTGGTGTGAACCAATCGAAATAGATGAAGAAGAAGGAGGAGAGAAACAGTGAATTTCTCGAGGGTGGAAAGTTTTGTGGATTCTTAGCCAATGAAATAGGGTTTTTCTTGTTGCAACTCGGCTCATACCCTGGCGTGTTTTCGAACTAGTAGGTAACACAAAGTTTTCCTAGATAGTGTTACTATATATTAAACTTATTCTTCCTTGATATTTTTATGATAATCATTATAGTTGTTGCATATATGGGGTTCAGAGTGTTTGAATCACAGTGGACGAGATTCTAGGTAAGAGATTCGATATCTTAGTTTACTTTCTTTTTTTTTTTTTCTGTGTCTCTCTTCATGGTGGTTAGATTGAAATTCTCTCTGCCCTATATGATGAATTTATTTTCATTGTAGGTACAATTTCTCGATGGTGGATAGTTTTGTGGATTCATAGCCAATGAAATAGGGTTTTTCATGTTGCAACTCGGCTCATACCTCGACCTTTCTTATTTACAGGTTCTTCATTTTCAATGTAGGAAGGAGGAGAGAAACGGTCATGTATTATTCGCATGTCAAGTTTTGTGGAGGACAATGACAATCAAAATGCCAGAAATCACAATCGCTCCGTGCATCCTTTACCATTACGACATTTTATGACATTAACACTACAAAATCTAGCAATGAAATTGCTCAAGTTGGGGTCCACGGTTTATGGTTTTTTGTTTTTTTAAATGTGTTGATTCTAGATTATTGAGATAATGTAGGTACTTTGCTTCAATCCAATTTCAAATCCATATACAACATTATTTGTATTCTTATAAATGTGAGTTATAGAAGTATATGTAAAAGAGGTATGTAGATACAAAAATTTATTATTGAAGGGTTGGTAAGGAAAAATTCTCAGCAATTTCTTCACAGATCCATTTGATAATTAGCATTGAGTTCTCCAAACATTTGTAATTGGGTTAAGATATTTCTTTCTTCACTAGATATAGCTTTAAAAGAAATATTGTAATCTATATTAGTTCTCTTAAGCCTCTCTTGGATTTTAAGCCTCCTTGGATTTCCTTATAAAACACCAATGAAAAAAAACCATGGAATATTTATATCTATTTTCTTGTTAAAGTTATTGTACTTATTAAGGAATTTCGTGATATTTGAATATTAGAAAAACCCATGGCATATCCATTTTCTTGTTAAGATTATTATACTTATTAAGAAATGTTGTGATATTTGAATATTAGAAAATATACTGTCATATTGCTTTTAATATTGAAAATAATACAAATAGATATAATGATGTGGTGCAATCCCTACGCTAAAAAAAAAAATGACACCGCACTTCCCTCCAAATGGCTAGGGTAGGGAGGACGTGGCAGGGCCACTAAAAAATTAGCCGTTGATTAAAAAAGCTATATAATGAGGATTTTGAAAAAAAGCTATATAATGAGGATTTTGATTATGATGTTCACAAGTTCAAGTTCAATGACGAGAAGGACGGTACCTGAGTGAATGGAATTACGATGATGCCCTTTGGTGTGGGGAGGAGGAGGCACTCGCCACATTGATGGCTCCCAGCAGACGAGGCTCCTAGGTTTGGTTTACATTCACTTCAGTAAATTACATATAGGTTTGCAGGTCTTTCTGGATTTTTACAGCTACGTTTGGGTATTGCCAGATTTTTAATTTTTACATGTAGGTTTCTTTGGTAATTTTTTTTTTGTTAACAGGTTTTTCTTGAATCCAATCTTGTTGCCCTGCTGGACAAGATCGAACCAATAACCTTTCTGAATCTTCGCCATTTTCTTCAATATTCCTCCCACCTTGGACATTTTCTCCAATATTCCTTCCACCTGTCAAATTAACAAAGGAGACAATAGAGAATGGCAGAGCACAACAGAACTACATACATCTTTATTGAATAGAGAAATGTATATTTATACAGCTCAGAAACAGTTATACATAAACTGAATCTGGAAACTGATTGCTAACTAATCTAGAACTACCCATAAACTAACCGAATGATTAATTCTTTAACACCCCCTCTTAATATTGAGGGTTACATTATTTTATTCCTAACTTTTGACATTGAAATTCATTCTATATTTCCGAAGTCAAAGAGAAGTCTCTTGACTTTCAACTAGATTTGACTTTCTTCTTCTTTTCTTCCAAATTCTGTAGCCTCTAAATTGTTTCCTCATATTCGTCTTATTGTATTGTTCAAACTTCAGACTTTTCATTTGCTGGTGCAGGTCTTTTACAATTCCAGGTTGTCTAAGCATGTCCTGGACATCTTCAAGAAATGTGGGCTGCTGCCACATACTGTCTTCTGTATTATGGTTTTCATGATCAATCTGCTGCAACATAATATTAGAATAATGTTTTATTTCTTCAAAACTCCAATGCATGAAAATTTCATTGACATGTTCATCATGCATGTCATCTTCAACATTCATTTCTACATCTTCTGTGTAGATCTCATCCAGACATGGTGTTGCAAGCCATGTTTCAATAAAATTTAACTCTTCTTCATAATCATTTTGTGTACCTGCACATTGGAAATCAATATCAGAATCCAAAATAGTTTCAGAACGACATTGGTTCTGGTCTTTCTGCTCTGCAGTAAAAGCTTTCTGCTGTTGCACTTCTTTCTCTGCTTCTACATCCTTCTCTGTTTCTGCTTTTTCTTTGCAGACTTCTTTCTTTTCTTCTGTCTTTGTCTCTTTTCCACTAACCTGTAATGCTAAGAATAAATTGTCTTCCACTAACTGCAGTGAGGAAATCTCACCAAATAACATCACGTCAATATCATATTTTTGTTGCATCATCTGCAACCAATCATCATTAGTCAAAAATTCATGATCAAAGTTAACATCAACCAACAAATTTTCATCAGCAAGTTGCATTTCTCGATTCACCATCTCATCATCAGAAAGCTGTGTTGCTGGAATCAACAAGTCATCATCAGCAAACTGTGTTGCTGGTTTCATCAAACTTTCGTCAGCAAGCTTTGTTGCTGGAATCATCAAATCTTCATCAGCAATCCATGTCGCTGGTATCAACAAATCTTTGTCAGCAATCCATGTTGCTGGTATCAAAAAATCTTCGTCCACTTGTAACTGTGTACAGTGGGGTATCAACAAATCTTCGTCCACTTGTAATTGTGTACAGTGGGGTTCACATCAACAAATCTTCGTCCACTTGTAACTGTGTACAGTGGCGTATCAACAAATCTTCATGTTCTCTCTCTGCAGCTTCTGCACTTTCTTTGCATACATCATCCACTCGTGACTGAGCATGGTGGGATTCAACAAACTCTTTGCTTGACTTCCACAAACAAATGAGTCTACATATGCATCAAATACCTTGCTTCCAAAAACTTCCAAAATTTCCATACTAATATCTTGCTTCCAAAATTTCTGTACTAAGACAATACTTTGACAGGCTTTAACACTTTCACTTTCCCACTCACTTTTTCACTCTTCGAATTTTAAATAAACCACAAAAACATGATTCCATTCCTCTTTTAAATCTCATTTTCTTAAAAGAAATCTCTCTTTTTAAATTACTTTTCTCAACAAAATCTCAATCAAATAAATGTGTGTCGCAACAAGAGCATAATACAGCAAAAGCTGAATCACATATATGTTTACCTTTCACAGGTTCCTCAAATTAGGTATACAAAACTTCTAAAATGTCAGCAGACTTAGTCAGATTTGAAAGGCTATTTCATCCTCAGATTTTACGAATATATATAAGGCAAGACTTACAGCGTCTTCTGTACCATTGCTCACCCACCTGTAAAACCACGATTCTGGTAAAATACAAATAGCTAACAACAAAAATATAAAATTTCCTGAAAAGGGTCAATTTTCCCAAGTTCCTAGCCGCCTTCCCATCAGTCTTGGATGCTTCACGCAGATTTTTGATCGACCAAACAATTGGAAAAATGATTGCACAACAGCAGACAATATCTATAAGAAAAAATGCCTGCTCCCATGTAAACCAATCTTTTCTAGAAGGTCCAGTCTACTTACGCTGCGCCAAATGGTACCCACATTCTCTTTTTCTTCTGTGCATATAAAAATGCCTGCTCCAAATCATTGAAAAATAACGTAAATTTATACCTAAACTTGGCAAACTCTAAAATGATGTGAAAGCACTTTTCTGCCAATCTGGTGGCTATTAAAACCATGCAACCAGATTATAATTTCTCACGTGGAAGCTTCTACAATTTATGGTTTAAAACCATACAACACATATCGAATGTTCTTCACATTTAAACCCAAATCAACTTCAATTCTAAGATTTATAAGTCGAATGATCCATAGAATTACTCACGGTGATAATTTTTCATTCCAACCGCAAATCACAATATTTCAAGATTTAGCTCAACCAAATAGAGTTCGACCGTCAAAGCTTTGTTCACCAGCGTTCAAATATGCTTACCTCTGTCACGAGTTTGGTTCTCTCCCATTGACTTTTAAACATGGTTTCAACGCATTACCGTGTCATATTTCCACAGCAAATCAACACGCAGTTGAATGCAAACGTGGAATTCGGGTTCCGTCATTTCTCCCACGGTGCCTTCATCTCTTTATCATGCCAAACAACACTACTGTGCCATGGTCCCAGAGTAACTAATCCAACACACTGTTGTGCGTTTTCGAACCACCATCACACTGTTGCATCGCTCCAATATGCGGTTTTGACAACCGGTGATTTCACCTCTGCACTGGCCTCCCTGTCAATCACGCCGGGGGACTATAATAGGGTCTTACTGCACCGAGCTTGCCTTCTCCCAAAAAATTCCGGAATCAGATTGTAACGAGGGTCTCCTCCACTAAGTACGCAAATTCATAGACCAGCCTCATCTCCAAATGCGACAGTCACTCCAATTCAAAGCTTGGATGTTGGCAGTCTCGCACTGCAGATGCTGGGCATACAAACTGCTCCACAACTACTCCACAATGTCTTCTTTGGCAAGGCTGATCTTCCCTCCGATGGCAGAACGATCATTGGCGGCAACGACAAGACAAGACAAACAAACAATCCCAGCTACACACCCAAACACATAGAGGAGAAATGACAACAACACAACTCTCCAAGCTTGGCTCCGGTGCCCTGGTCTCTGTCTTTGCTACTCCATCGATCAAACAGAAAACAAATTCACTTGATGGTGAGATTTCCACCTGCACTTTCACTTTTTCTTTTCATAAATCAAAAATTTCTCTAAGAATTTGGATTTCGTTGGCTGCAATTCTTCGAGACCACCGGAAAGAATCCCGGTGTTCAAGATTTGTTTCGAGACCACCAGAAAGAATCCCCCTGTTCAATATTTTTTTGGAGACCATTGGAAAGAATCTGGACGAATGGAGCGCAGCCCACGAAGGCCCCATGTTCCATTACTCCTCTGGAATGCAGGCTGTGATGCTTGCATTGGGAATTTGCGGGGGCAAAGCACCATCCATTTTGCATATTGTGCAGAATTTGCGAAGGCAAACTGTGCAATATACATTGATATTACATATTTTTATGATCAATTTCTAAGGAATATTATGGCACACAAACATGATCTCTATTCTTTTTTTTCCATTGATGTATAGTTTTATAAGATTAGTTTAATCATATTATTAAAATATTTGATTGATAAGGTTTGAGCCTTCTTTTAATTGCTTTCTTTTAAGGTTTGCGCCTTCTTTTAATCAATTGTTCTATGTGTCAGGTACTACTAAAATCAACCTGCAAGGTCTCACAGGAAACCCTGTTCATTGGTTGTAAACAAGATCCTCAAGAAACCTAATTTTTCTCTGGACACGCAAGGTAAGTTTCCGCCTCTTCGTTTTTTGTTTCTTGAATTAAAAGTCTCAAGAAAACCCATTTCAAAGAATTATAGATGCGTCTTTATTTTTTTTCATTTTTCATTTTCTGGTGGTTCTATAATTTTCGAATAAATACTTGTTTGTAATATCACTTATTTTTTTTGGATTAAAACTATATTTTCACGATTTACTCTTAAAACAAAAACCAGTCTACTCCTCTTAGTTTTATTATTCCATTTTCCTTCTGTCCTGGGGTATCACAGATGCCATAGTTTCTTATTAATTCATATCAGTTGGTGCAATCTCTTTGTCTCTCATTTCTCGGCTGTAATTTAGATATTTCTTTGTTTGATCTATCAAATATCAATCAAATCTTTGGTTATACTGAATTTTCTTTGATTTTTTTACGGGATTTTGATTCTATGGATTATATTCAACTTGAATATTGAATATCAAATATCAAATCAAATGTCTCGGCATACTAAATTTTTCTTTGGTATTTTTTGAAGTATGCTTTAAGAATTTGGATTATATAAATGATATCTAATTTGAATATTAGTTTTCTTTTAGTTTCTTTTTAAATAGAAATATTTAAAATATTTATAAATTAGTAAAATAATAAACATTGTTTTTCAAATTTTTCAAATGAATCTATAAAATAATTAGATATTTTCATCTATTAAGCAAATTGAACAGTTGCACCATACTAAATTGAATTGGAAATTAGGTCAAATTGGAGAAGGAAATAAGTAAATTGGAGAATTTTGAATAATTCCATTTTTACTTATAAATTAATTTTTCAGATCTTTTTAATAACCAGAAAGTCAAACCACAAATATTGGTTGGTTAGGCTTATAGTTTTGTGAGGTTTTTTCAGTTGAATTGGATTGGAAATTGGGTCAAATAGGAAAAGAAAATAAGGAAATTGGAGAATTCCCTTAGTGCATCTAAATAATTTCATTTTAATTATAAATTATTTTTTTCTAGCCTTCTAACAACTATCAAGTCAAACCACAAGTATTGGTTGATTTGCTTTATAGTTTTCTGAGTTTTTTTTTTTTCAATTAAAAATATTAGTTGACTTAACATATGGTTCTTAAAATCAAATTTGGATGATTTGCTTTATGGTTTTGTAAGTTTTTTTTTTTTCAGTTAAAAATATTAGTTGACTTAACCTGTGGCTCTTAATATCATTTTTGGATGACCTTTTCCAATAAAAATGTATTTTTTCTAATAATTTAGATGAGATTATTGGATTTCTCAAAATGATTTCTTCAATTATGTTTTTATGTTTTACCAATATGTTTTTCATTTATAAATAAATTTTCATTTATATCTTATAACTCATGTTAGATTTTGTTTTTACATTATTACTATGGTTAAATTCAATATATTTTAAATTCTATTTTCATACATTCATTTTATTTTAAAGAATTTCTCTTATATTTAAACTTTTATTAATATCTTTTAATTTATTTTCTTTTTTGAATGATTTCTTCATTATTATTCTAATATAGAGTAAAGTACCTTAAGCTTGAGTAGCCTAGCCTAGGCTACTCAAGAATACACTAAGGTAAGGTAGAGTAGGCTAGGTTAGGCTAGAATAGGCTAGAGTAGCTTAGGATAGGCTAGACTAGACTAGGATAGGCTAGGTAAGAGTAGGTTAGGCTAGGGTAGGCTAGAGTAAGCTAGGTTAGAGTAGGCTATGCTAGGTTAGACTAGGCTAGGTCAAGCTAGGGTAACTTAGGGTAGCTTAGGCTAGTCTAGGCTAGGATAGGATAAGATAGGCTAGGATAGGATAGGTTAGGCTAGGATACTATAGCCTAGCACAGAGTCGGTTAGTCTAAGCTAGGTCAAGTTAGGATAGGCTAGGCTAGGCTAGGTAAGACTACACTAGGGTAGGCTAGGTTAGGTTAGGTTAGGTTTGGCTAGGCTAGGATAGGTTAGGGTAGGCTAGGCTACACTGGGTTACGGTAGTTTGGCTAGGTTTGGTTAGGTTAGGTTAGGTTAGGTTAGGTTAGGATAAGCTAGGCTAGGGTAGAATAGGCTAGGCTAGGCTAGGCTAGGATAGGCTAGGATAGGATAGGATAGGCTAGGGTAGGCTAGGGTAGGGTAGGTTAAGTTAGGCTAGGGTAGGGTAGGGTAGGTTAGGCTAGGATAGGCTAGGCTAGGTTACATTAGGTTAGGTTAGGTTAGGCTAGGTTAGGTTAGGCTAGGCTAGGCAAGGGTAGGTTGAGGTAGGCTAAAGTAGGCTAGGATAGGTTAGGTTAGGCTAGGTTAGGTTAGGTTAGGTTAGTGTAGGTTAAGTAGGCTAGAGTAGGCTAGGCTACGCTAGGTTAGGTAGGCTAGAGTAGGCTAGGGTAGGCTAGGCAAGGGTAGGCTAGGCTAGGTTAAGCTAGGTTAGGCTAGGCTAGGCTAGGTTAGGCTAGGCTAGGCTAGGCTAGGTTAGGATAAGCTAGGCTAGGCTAGGCTAGGCTAGGGTAGGTTAGGCTAGACTAGTGAAGGCTAGGCTAGGCTAGGATAGGTTAGGGCAGGTTAGGTTAGGTTAAGGTTAGGTTAGGCTAAGCTAGGGTAAGCTAGGCTAGGCTATGCTAGGCTAGAATAAGCTAGGAAAGGCTAGGATAAGCTATGGTAGGCTAGGTTAGGCTAGGGTTAGGCTAGGCTAGGCTAGGCTAGGCTAGGTTAGGTTAGGTTAGGTTAGGTTAAGTTAGGCTAGGTCAAGTAAGGTTAGGGTAAGCTAGGCTAGGCTAGGTTAGGCTGGGATAGGCTAGCTTAGGATAGGCTAGGCTAGGGTAAGCTAGGGTAGGCTAGGATAGGATATATTGTAATTCCTTTTATTAGGAATCCAAAATTAGCATAAGAAAATTATTTACCATGTTAAGTATCACAACAAAATTTGATTTCTCAATTTTTTGTGCCTTTTTCTTTCTTTTCTTAGCCATTGCCTTATACGATGAAAATGATATTAGATCTAGGGATGAACATGATATACCAAGAAAAGTAGATCAAATATTCATTTGTAGAACAACCATAAGAATCCACGATCCAAAGTTTCTCCTTAAAATGTAAAATAATTGCGTGTGTGCAAAGGATAGTTTTGTGTTCATGCACTAGCTGTACACAGCACACTCTTCCCTGATACCCCATCATTAGTTCCATACACTTGTTGTTCTGCACAACTTAAAGTGTAAAAGTTCAAAATGAAATTAGAACTAAAATAGGGTAGGCTAGACTAGGCTAGAATAGGCTAGGATAGGCTAGGATAAGCTAGGGTAGGCTAGGGTAGGCTAGGGTAGGCTAGGCTAAGCTAGGCTAAGGTTAGGTTAGGTTAGGTTAAGTTAGGTTAGGCTAAGCTAGGCTAGGCTAGGCTAGGCTAGGCTAGAATAGGCTAAGATAGGCTACGATAAGCTAGGGTAGGGTAGGCTAGGGTTAGGCTATGTTAGGCTAGGCTATGATAGGCTAGGATAGGTTAGGATAGGTAGGCTAGGCTAGGCTAGGTTTGAGTACGCTAGGATAGGTTAGGCTAGGGTGAGTTAGGTTAGGCTAGGTTAGGTTAGGTTAGGCTAGGTTATGTTAGGCTAAGATAGGGTAGGGTAGGCTAGGCTAGGGTAGTTTAGGCGAGGTTAGGTAACACTAGGCTAGGCTAGGCTAGGCTAGGCTAGGTTAGGTTAGGCTAGGCTAGGTTAGGCTAGGCTACGTTAGGCTAGGTTAGGCTAGGCTAGGCTAGGCTAGTTAGCCTAGGTTAGGGCAGGCTAGGATAGGCTAGCTTAGGTTAGGCTAGGGTAGGCTAGCTTAGGTTAGGCTACGAAAGGTTAGGCTAGGAAAGGTTAGGCTAGGGTAGGTTAGGTTAAGCTAGGCTAGGCTAGGTTTCGGTACGCTAGGATAGGCTAGGCTAGGGTGAGTTAGGTTAGGCAAGGTTAGGTTAGGTTAGGCTAGGTTATGTTAGGCTAAGCTTGGGTAGGGTAGGCTAGGCTAGTGTAGTTTAGGCTAGGTTAGGTAACAATAGGCTAGGCTAGGCTAGGCTAGGTTAGGTTAGGCTAGGCTGGGTTAGGCTAGGCTAGGTTAGGCTAGGCTAGGTTAGGCTAGGTTAGGCTAGGCTAGGCTAGGCTAGTTAGCCTAGGTTAGGGCAGGCTAGGATAGGCTAGGTTAGGTTAGGCTAGGGTAGGCTAGCTTAGGTTAGGCTACGAAAGGTTAGGCTAGGAAAGGTTAGGCTAGGGTAGGTTAGGTTAAGGTAGGCTAGGCTAGGCTAGGTTAGGCTAGGTTGAGGTTATGTTTGGTTAGGTTTAGTTACGTTAGGCTAAGCTAGGCTAGGCTAGGCTAGGCTAGACTAGAATATGCTAGGATAGGCTAGGATAAGCTAGGCTAGGCTAGGCTAGGCTAGGCAAGGCTATGCTAGGCTAGGCTAGGGTAGGCTAAGCTAGGGTAGGTTAGGCTAGGCTAGGCTAGGTTAGATTAGACTAGGCTAGGCTAGGCTAGGCTTGGCTAGAGTAGGTTAGGCTAGGCTAGGCTATTTTATGCTAGGTTACGTTAGGGTTGGTTATTTTAGGCTATGCTAGGCTAGGTTAGGTTAGGCAAGGCTAGGGGAGGTTAGGTTAAGGTAGGCTAGGTCAGGTGAGGTTAGGTTAGGTTAGGCTAGGTTAGGCTAAGCTAGGTTAGGTTAGTTTATGTTAGGTTAGGTAGGCTAGAGTAGGGTAGGCTAGGCTAGGATAGGCTGGGGTAGGCTAGGTTAGGCTAGGCTAGGCTAGGGTACGTTAGTGTAAGCTAGGTTAGGTTAGGTTAGGCTAGGCTAGGCTAGGCTAGAATAAGCTAGGCTAGGCTAGGATAGGCTAGGCTAGGATAGGCTAGGCTAGGATAGGCTAGGCTAGGATAGGCTAAGCTAGGCTAGGGTAGGCTAGGCTAGGGTAGGATAGGCTAGGCTAGGCTAGGTTAGGCTAGGCTAGTTTAGGTTAGGATAGTGTAAGGTAGGGTATGCTAGGTTAGGTTAAAGTAGGCTAGGGTAGGCTAGGCAAGGTTAGGTTAGGCTAGGTTAGGCTAGGTTACGTTAGGGTAGGTTAGGTAGGCTAGAGTAGGGTAGGGTAGGTTAGAGTAGGGTAGGTTTGGCTAGGCTAGTCTAGGCTAGGGTAGGTTAGGCTAGGCTACGTTAGGCTAGGCTAGGTTAGACCAGGTTAGGATAGGCTAGGTTAGTCTAGGTTATGCTAGGGTTGGTTAGGCTAGGTTAGGCTAGTTCAGGTTAGGCTAGGGTAGGCTAGGCTAGGGTAGGCTAGGCTAGGTTAGGCTAGTCTAGGCTAGGCTACGTTAGGCTAGGTTAGGCTAGGCTAGTCTAGGTTATGTTAGGCTAGAATATGATAGGTTAGGCTAGGCTCCCTAGGTTAGGATAGGTTAGGTTAGGCTATGTTAGGTTAGGTTAGCCTAAGTTAGGGTAGGTTAGGCTAGCCTAGGTTAGGATAGGTTAGGCTAATTTAGGCTAGGGTAAGATAGGGTAGGCTATGTTAGGCTAGGGTAGGCTAGGCAATGCTATGCTAGGCTAGGCCAGGCTATGTTAGGTTAGCTTAGGTTTGGCTAGGGTAGGTTAGGTTAGGTTAAGCTAGGGTAGGATAGGCTACGTTAAGCTAGGGTGAGTTAGGATGGGCTAGGATAGGCTAGGCTAAGGAATGTTAGGCTAGGTTAGGTTAGGATAGGTTAGGATAGGAGACATGCACGATGATTAACCTCAATTTTTCTATGTTAAAACTATATTATATTTCATGATCATTGGACCACCCTTGAATTTGAAAACCTTTGGTGGATGTCGTGAATTCCTAGAGTTGATGTCATTACAAAACCGGAGGTGCGCTATAAAAAAATGACACAAGATTAATAATTAATTTACATTTTCACATTGAATTTCCCTAAGTTAAAACATATATTTTTCTAAAGGTATAATTATCAAGAAAGTGTTTAGAATTGTTGCGAGCATGGATTTTTAATCGATGATATTATGCTTGTATCTATGGTACCATATTTTTAATGACATATTATAATTTGTATGGACAGGAGAAACCCTAAAGTTAGGGAATTAGGGCCACTTTATTAGCATTGGCAAGGAGAAAGTACAACCTTTTCAGGCTTACAACATAAATACAAAACACTACAGGAAAAACCTAAAAATAAATTTAAGGTAGAGGTATATTGTCATATAAATGGAACATGGCGATATGATAATGATGATTTAAAATTTTTAGGTTTTTAAAATAACACATGTCATTCAAAATAGGGGGGATTACAAAGCCAAAAAATATAAAGAAAAGGGAAGATATATTGTATAAATCTGTATGTGGAATCACGACATTTGGTTCTGTGAGTGTTTCCAACGATGAGATAATAGTTTGTAATTTTTTGTACTCAATTGTATCAATATTTTATGTTCCATGCTTCTCAATAATATAATTTCCATGTTACAAATATATTGCAATTCCTTTTATTAGGAATCCAAAATTAGTATAAGAAAAGTGTTTACCATGTTAAGTATCACAACAAAATTTGATTTCTCAATTATTTGTGACTTTTTCTTTCTTTTCTTAGCCATTGCCTTGTATGATGAAAATGATATTAGATCACAAGGATGAACATGATATCATAAGAAAGATGTAGATCAGATATTCATTTGTAGAACAACCATAAGAAACCACGATCCAAAGTTTCTCCTTAAAATTAAAATAATTGCGTGTGTGCAAAGGAAAGTTTGTGTTCATACTTTTTCTCCTGTACACAACACCTCTTCTAATGCACCCATCATTAGTTCCATACACTTGTTGTTCTGCACAAATTAAAGTGTAAAAGTTCAAAATGAAATTAGAACTAAAAAAATTGAAATGAGATAACATAACCAAGGGATAGCTAGCCATGACTACAAACACCCCCTGCCCTTCCCAACACCCCCCCCCCGCCCTCCTCTCCTCTCCTCTCCTCTAAGTAAAGGACCTAGGAAATGTACTAGCAATGTAATGCATAACAACGTTAATGTGAGTGTTACTCTCAAACCAATCACTAATAGAATGGCCATTTACAAAAAATAGTCTTTTTCCTATTTTAAAATTATTTGTTAGGTGCTCATAAACAATTAAATTAATGTCACCTCTAGATTTGTTCAACAAATGGAAAATTAGAAATAAGATTTACAAAAACTAGGGAAATAATTTTTAATCTACAATTAGTGCAAATATTCATCATTTTCTAAAACATTGGTTAAAGTCACAAAAACTCTACAAACTAATCCATAGTCAAAGGACTTTCACCTCAATAAAACCAATCAGATAAATTCACTTAAAACTTACATTTAAAATGTCCAATTATATTTAAAGCTATTTTTTGAAAAGTTTTGGAATTTATTTTTCTTATCTAATTTATGCAAAAATCATATATTGAGTGAAAAAATAAATTTAAATAACACAATTCAATATTGAAACCATTCCTTAAAATTATATCAATTTAATATTATTATTATTTTTATTTAAACAATAATTTAAAATTATATATATATATATATATATATATATATATATTAAAAAAATTATCAACATTTCTAAATCGGCATTCTCCATCCCATCGCTATTATCACTCTTTTGTATGTAAATTGAATTGAGTTTAAGGTAGGGTTTTACCCATTTCAATATGGAAGGATGAGCTCGATACAGGGGTTGATGCAGAACATAGTGTAGGGAATGCCGAACAGATCGCGCCGGGATTTGGAGAGTTGCCAGCAGCAACAGGGTTTGCAATTGGGGCACGAAATGATGGATGAACTCAGGCGTCCCTTACCAATTGCGATGACAGATGATTGGGAGAAAAATGATGACAATCATGAGGATGAAATAAGTGAAGAAGAAAGCGTGATTCATGTAGGGATTGTTGAAGAGGAGACAAATGATGACAATCATTTAGGGTTTCTTGAAGATGATGAGATAAGTGAAGAAGAATTAAGGGCACAAATATTGGAGTGTTGGTGTGAACCAATCGAAATAGATGAAGAAGAAGGAGGAGAGAAACAGTAAATTTCTCGAGGGTGGAGAGTTTTGTGGATTTGTAGCCAATGAAATAGGGTTTTTCTTGTTGCAACTCGGCTCATACCCTGGTGTGTTTTCCAACTAGTAGGTAAAACAAAGTTTTCCTAGATAGTGTTATTATATATTAAGCTTCTTCTTCCTTGATATTTTTATGCTAATCATTATAGTTGTTGCATATATAGGGTTCAGAGTGTTTGAATCACAATGGACGAGATTCTAGGTAAGAGATTCGATATCTTAGTTCATTTTTTTTTTTTTTTTTTCTGTGTCTCTCTTCATGGCGGTTATGTTGAAATTCTCTGTGCCCTATATGATGAATTTATTTTCATTGTAGGTACAATTTCTCGATGGTGGAGAGTTTTGTGGATTCGTAGCCAATGAGATAGGGTTTTTCATGTTGCAACTCGGCTCATATCTCGACCTTTCTTATTTATAGGTTCTTCATTTTCAATGTAGGAAGGAGGAGAGAAACAGTCATATATTATTTGCATGTCAAGTTTTGTGGAGGACAATGACAATCAAAATGCCAGAAATCGCAATCGCTTTGTGCATCCTTTACCATTACAAAATTTTATGACCTTAACACTACAAAATCTAACAATGAAATTGCTGAAGTTGGGGTCCACGGTTTATGGTTTAATTTTGGTTTATGGTTGCAGACCAGGATGCTAGGTTTGGTTTACATTCATTTCAGTAAA
This sequence comes from Pinus albicaulis, assembly GCA_034641835.2. NCBI lineage: Eukaryota > Viridiplantae > Streptophyta > Pinopsida > Pinales > Pinaceae > Pinus > Pinus albicaulis. The sequence continues at coordinate 803,342,940 of CM076579.1, forward strand.
TTACATATAGGTTTGCAGGTCTTTTTCGATTTTTACAGCTAGGTTTGGGTATTCCTGGATTTTTAATTTTTACGTGTAGGTTTCTTTGGTAATTTTTTTTTGTTAACAGGTTGTTCTTGAATCCAATCTTGTTGCCTTGCTGGACAAGATCAAACCAATAACCTTTCTGAATCTTCGCCATTTTCTTCAATATTCCTCCCACCTTGGACATTTTCTCCAATATTCCTTCCACCACGTTCTGCCTCGATGGTGAGATTTCCACCTGCACTTTCATTTTTTCTTTTCATAAATCAAAAAGTGCTCTAAGAATTTGCATTTCGTTGGCTGCAACGCTTCGAGACCACCGGAAAGAATCCCGGTGTTCAAGATTTGTTTCGAGACCACCATAAAGAATCCCCATGTTCAAGATTTTTTTCGAGACCACTGGAAAGAATCTGGACGAATGGAGCGCAGCCCACGAAGGCCCCATGTTCCATTACTCCTCTGGAATGCAGGCTGTGATGCTTGCATTGGGAATTTGCGGGGGCAAAGCACCATCCATATTGCATATTGTGCAGAATTTGCGGAGGCAAACTGTGCAGTATACATTGATATTGCGTATTTTTATGATAAATTTCTAAGGAATATTATGGCACACAAACATGATCTCTGTTCTTTTTTTCCATTGATGTATAGTTTTATGAGATTAGTTTAATCATATTATTAAAAGATTTGATTGATAAGGTTTGGGCCTTCTTTTAATTGCTTTCTTTTAAGTTTTGCGCCTTCTTTTAATCAACTATTCTATGTGTCAGGTACTACTAAAATCAACTTGCAAGGTCTCACAGGAAACCCTGTTCATTGGTTGTAAACAAGATCCTCAAGAAACCTAATTTTGCTCTGGACGCGCAAGGTAAGTTTCCACCTCTTCGTTTTGTGTTGCTTGAGTTAAAAGTCACCCATTTCAAAGAATTATAGATGCGTCTTTATTTTTTTTCATTTTTCATTTTCTAGTGGTTCTATAATTTTCGAATTAATACTTGTTTGTAATATCACTTATTTTTTTTGGATTACAACTATATTTTCTCGGTTTACTATTAAAACAAAAACCAGTCTAATTCTCTTAGTTTTATTATTCCATTTTTCTTATGTCCCGGGGTATCACAAATGTCATAGTTTCTTATTAATTCATATCAGTTGGTGCAATCTTTTTGTCTCTCAATTCTTGGCTGTCATTTAGATATTTCTTTGTTTGATCTATCAAATATCAATCAAATCTCTGGTTATACTCACTTTTCTTTGATGTTTTCTACGGGATTTTGATTCTATGGATTATATTCAACTTGAATATTTAATATCAAATATCAAATGAAATGTCTGGGCATACTAAATTTTTCTTTGATATTTTTTGAAGTATGCTTTAAGAATTTTGATTATATAAATGATATCTAATTTGAATATTAGTTTGCTTTTAATTTCTTTTTAAATAGAAATATTTAGAATATTTATAAATTAGTAAAATAATAAACATTGTTTTTCAAATTTTACAAATGAATCTATAAAATAATTAGATATTTTCATCTATTAAGCAAACTCAACAGTTGCGCCATACTAAATTGAATTGAAAATTAGGTCAAATTGGAGAAGGAAATAAGTAAA